>OX235263.1:48789669-49448778 GCA_944472135.2 Trichobilharzia regenti
CTACTACTCCTCTTGACATTAATAGGAGAGAAAAAGGAAAACTAGAAAACTCAACTTTCGAAGTCGTGTGATGTTAACTGATTTGATTATGAACAATAAATTATGTTAAAAACGTCATGCAGTAAATAATAGCGTTTCACTGTGTGATATATCTAATGACACGATGGAGGATTTCATCATCTAATGAACGATCTAATTTCGAATTACTTACTATCACAGTGACCACATTTTGCACAGACATGTATTTATATACATCCATATATATATATATATATATATATATGTGTATTGAATTCGAGTCAAATGCAATTAAAAACACGGAGAACATGAACTTACTTGGCGTAGGTGCTGCACAATGTGAAACATTTAAATGTGAATATGCATAAGAGATTGATTTTGTGCGTTCACGGTTAACCACTCCGCCGCCTTCAATGAAGTTTTGCGTCACAACAAATCGGAAAGTCGGTAAGCGCCTAATCTCAAACAGTCGGCGACAAAATATTCTGAGTGGTTTCTTCTTTCTCAATTTACCACTTAACATGGTTTTCATTTCAAATCCTCTTAGTTTTGTTTCATGAATTCTTTCGCTCCAATTTACCTTGATATCTTTCGTATTACTAGTCTTTTTGGATATCTTCGTGTAAGGCTAGCTTCGAGTGTTAGATTGTAGCGTAAATGGGAATGAATTTGGGAAGTAAATCATTAGTATTCACAGGAAACCCACACATTCGAACTGATATTTGCATTACGATGATCACATCCTATTTAACTAAGACTGAGGAACATTTTATGTAACACGGCACAAACACGTTTCGTACTGAGTAAATTCTAATACAGGATGTAAGGCATACACGAGAAGCTTTGAAACTTAAGAATTACCATTATAAATTATTGAGGAATTATACATACTAATGTTAATATAAAATCAATCATAACAATAGTGACAATGTTGATGATGACAATAATAACGACGACATGTATGTCTAACATGTGCAGGATAATGACAACACTGACATTAACGAATCTAATCTATCAGTTGTACTTCCATACAAAGAAGGAATTTTGGAAACCTTACGCAGAATTCCTAACAGCTTAGGAATGAAAGTGGCCCGCACTCAAACGCACAAGCTCAATTGAAAAAAGTGTTTCTTGGTTAAAGGATCCTGTCAAGCCAATTAAAAGGAACAGTTTGCTTCATCAAATGATTGGCTTCAATGAATGTTAGGTCAAATACATAGGTCAAATTAGCAGAACGAGTGCAGTCAGACTAGCGGACCATAAAAACCTAGCAACGAAATCTACATTATTTGATCCGGATAAGATGAGAAATCTAGAGAATAGTTAAGCTTCAGAACTATGTGCAGTTGCACACAACCATACAATAACATGGGACAAGAAGACTGTCTTAAAATATAAAGTAAAAGGGTGGAGGGAGAGATTGATAACGGAAGCTTTGTTTATCTAACCGACTGAAATCACGTATAACAGGAATGATTCAACTCGTGCACAGCCAGATATCTGGAAAATTCTACTACTCCTCTTGACATTAATAGGAGAGAAAAAGGAAAACTAGAAAACTCAACTTTCGAAGTCGTGTGATGTTAACTGATTTGATTATGAACAATAAATTATGTTAAAAACGTCATGCAGTAAATAATAGCGTTTCACTGTGTGATATATCTAATGACACGATGGAGGATTTCATCATCTAATGAACGATCTAATTTCGAATTACTTACCATGGCCCCAATTTTTTGAGAAAATTTTTTTTATTTTTTGTTTTTGTTGACCAAATAAAAAAGTTTTTAAATTTTTGCATGAAAAAAAAGCGTTACACTGTTTTTTATTTTTGATTATATAATGGAAGATTCCGTCAACTTTTTTACTGTCCGATTTTTTTTCAATAACCCTGGAATTATCGATTTATTTTATACTGTCGTGCTTACTTTTTACGGATACCTAAATATATTTAACTTTTTTTGGGTAAGAATTATTTACGAAATTGTTGATCTTGAGCTGTGTAATTTGATGTGAAATTATTTTGGTTATTTTTAATTAACCTACTGAGTGAATTGATGATAATTTTTCAATTCACTTGAGCATGTTTTCTCTGTTTTTATAACTACAATCCTCTTGATTTTGTGAGTTGAAATGAAACTTGTATAGCTTATTCTTATCAGCTTACTAGAATTGTGGACTATTTCTACTGCTATGTTTTTGGAAATGAGTGGATTTTTAGAAATTCTTATTTGCTCATCCAAGGTAACGCATTAGCTTTGTGTGTTTACTGTCGGTATTTGATATCTAACCAAGTGTATTAAATTTGGTCTATCTGAGTGTTTCACCTCCTTCATCAGATGTTATCAGAACCGACAATATCAATTCGGTTGTCTTCTCTGACCGAAGATATATGTATATATATTCCAAATTTTTCTCATAACATCTGTATGCTCCAGGTTATAAACATTTATTAAGTGGGATTTCAGAATTATTTTTCACTCGAAATGAATAAATGAATCTCCATTTGTGAAGCAGATACATCGCTTAAGAGGCTTTTGTGATTCTACTTGGGTAAGTATCAACAATAAAATATTATTTTGACAATTCTACATCAGAGTAAATCTCGTCTTGAAAGAACTTACGTTTATTGGCAGATATTCGAGCGTCCCTGAGAAATGCAACGTCAAATATATTTATTTTATGAAATCTTTTGAAAAAAGCATTATTAAATCAATTAATTAAATTGAACAATAGTTAGCATTGATTTTCATATAACTTTGTTTCCTACCATAAAAATAAAAGTGACAAACTATAAAAATCTGGCGAAAGTGTATATCACTCAAAGAAATTAGCCCTTCAGGATGTGGCAAATTTCATTGGTATTTCGTCAGTTCCATATTATTCCCATATTCCCATATTATGAATTCAAAGTCAAACTGAACGAAGAATATTCTTTTCAATAATTTCTCTTCAGCTTCTCCCAATTATAAAATATTATATTTGTTGTCGTTACAATGAAGGCCAGTTATGCGGTGGATACATTTTTAACGTGGAATAACAGATCAGCTATGGGGTGTGAAAATAAATAGTCGTATTTGTGTGACAGACGTGCTCTGGGCTGAAATCGATTACAAAATATTGTAAAACGGGAGACAATGGTAGAGATTAGTCATAATAGATTTTTAAAGTGAGTGGTAGGTCATAAAAGGTGTCAGGTAAGTGAGTGGCTACTACAAAGTGGCATGTATGAAAGAGGAGACTATAGTAAGATTGAAATGAAGGGTTCATAATGAAATAACGAATATTCGAAATGAAACAGATGGAGGTATCTGTTGAGAAAAGAGATTATGTCACTCATGATAAGTCCGGATAGTTTAAATGAAAAATCCGATAGAATTGAGGGAATGTTAGCATGAAGTGGACCTTATTGCAACAGCTCCAGCTTTATGTAGGAGACTAAACCGGAAATTTGTCTTCAAAAGAACACGCTCAGAAACTGTTCCTACCGTGGCCAAGCTTGGATTGATGATTATTCTTCTGTCCAGTATTCCCAGGTTTTGCAGTGGTTCTCTAACTGATGACAGGTCATGATGAAAACCTCCATACAGCCAAATAAAATCATTACAAAACCAACACCTGAAAATAATCTCTTCTAGCGTCATATTTTTATTAGTACTGTGGATTCGTGGAATGAAGTTCTCAGAAGTAAGACACTTTGATTGAGACTATGAATTTCGGTATTTAATGGTGCTGTTTTCCAACACTCTGTTCAGCGCCTGATGAGTCGGATGTGACACATTATTATCTGAGCTACACTTTGATCAGCGACGCCAATTTTGCTACAAAGCTCATATGCTTTTAGAAGAGAGTGGAGTATGGGATAAGTTATGAGCTCACAGAGGTGAAATTAGTTCAACCATTACATAAAAAGTGCATATGCTGTAAAGACTGTAGATGACTTAGAGTTCAAAGTGAACGCGTAACCCAGCGGTTAATAAAACCGTATTATTTATCTTGTGAAGTAAATGTTTCAATGACAAAAATATGTAGCAAATAACATACGCTAATCCGCATTTTACTTGGCATTCCTCTTCACTCTCGAAGTTATTTTCATTTTTGCCACATTGGAGCCATCTGTAGTTTTCACATCTTCTCAACTTTTGATCATAGTAGTAGTGGTACGTAGCATCAGGACAATAATGTGGGATGTGAGGTTTTCGGCAGTTGCCTAAAATTATTCAAGCATTTATCAAACATTGATATTCGTATAACTGTGATATATTAATAATAATAGATTTATTCCAAACAGTACTTAAAATATGCCATTTACATTATTACTATTCAATAAGAAATCAACATACAAAATTATATCAAGTGAAATACTCACGCCATTATAAGAATGACAAGAAAATCAAAAGCCACTTACTGAGAGTTCTTCAGTGAGTTGCCAATTTCCTGTCACACACTTTTCTCATCAGTAAATGTGTCCTAAATAAGTCATTCCGGAATCCCTGTACTCAGTCATCCGAGCACACAGTCCTTCATTGTTTCTTCTACTTCTACTCGATGAGACGAAAGGGGGAGATTTGTGTATGGATGGGGTGTTCAGATTCTAACAGGATAATATTTGATAATTTCTTCCAGGAGTTCGTGCGTCTATCGACAACAGTATCAATGAGCGGCTTAAGCAACACCCCACATTCCCTCCTGATGGCTTTCGGTGCCTTTCGTATTACAACGAAGAATTTCTAAGTTCATTAGACAATGAACGACTAGATATTTCCCACATAAGAAGGCAAATCTAAGTGGGACAGTTTTCGTTTCATATAACGAGTACAAACCACAACCAGTCGATCAGCGGAATAAGTGACCTTGCTAAACACATTCACCACAACCATTCTGTTTATGCAAATTACCTGATTAATCAACTGGATGTGGATGAAAATGAAGTGGTGAGCTCCATTTCTCTAACGTAACGAATTAATAGCTGATCTAAATGCATTTCTTCAAACATACATGCAATGTTTGAATAAAGATATCAGAATATTTTATTTACTAATTGAAAAAGGAATACAAAGTTGAAATTAAGTCAGTAGTCCAAAATGGTCTCTTCTGGTATATCAGAATATTTTACAGTATTTGTTGAAACTAAGTGTAACTTCACCTTGGGGAGGCTGTGGTGTGCGAGAAACGCGTCTAATAGACACTGAGATTCAACCGAAACATCTTTATATTCATACGAGATACTTATTTCAAATCTCACTTCAGTCAAAAAAACACTTTGACCCCAGTCTGTTTATTTGTAGTTATTGAAATGTAGTGCGAGCCATCACATTTATGACTATATCCTCACAAAGCGAAGCAGGATGGTATTAAATAACCTGGTGAATAACAAATGGTTGGAGTAACATTGTCAAATTAAAGCAACGAAAGTAATTATACCCTACAGCACTTATGTCGCATCTACAACTAATAAGCCGCTCTTTATGTCAGCACAGTTTGTCCATGGTACACTTGTTATATATCGAAACAAATACCCTTTGAGAGAACCGTCAACCATCACTGATTGAATTTTTATTGCTAGGCGATTACCAGTGTCACTTCATCTGAAATATCAACTGCCTAATTTAGTCAGCTATATACTCGCCTATAAACCCAACATTTTATTGAATTAGGTTAATTTCCCCTTCTGTTTACAGATATTCAGGGACAATAATCAGCGGATGCTACATAACATGGAAGCCAATCAACTGATATTATGTTCAAAAACTAGAGAAAAGACGTCAGTCATCACGAAAACCTGACGATCTACAGAGTATTTAAACTCTGAAATTCCAAATCTTGAGCGGATGAATGTAATCACTGACGGTGAGGACAGTGAAATCTCCGATGATAAATCCTCATAAGGTTTCTACCAACAACAATAACAACTTACGTCTATCGAATGTGCCACTGAAATAAGTAAAGAAATGAATTAAGAAACGCTATCAGGTGCTGCCAGTTCATTATAAACTTCAACAAATTATCAGTAAATGTAGATCATACCATTTACAAGTAGCTAAGAACCATTTTTCAGCTGAAACTGTATGCCAATTTTAGTTTACATGAATAACGAAAGTGTCAGTTTCAGAGGTATCAACTGTCTGCAATCACCTATTGTCGAAGCGTCGTTAAAAATATTGAAATAACCCTATTGAATGACCACAGATTTCACTTGGTATCACTAGTTAAATGTATAAGTTAATCTTGCTTGCAATAGTCATATATTTTTTAAGTGTGTCAGGCTTGCTAGATCATTCTAAATTTATTTGCTTATAGTCAGTATGTCTTGAGGTAGTGGTGACGATTTCTGAGTTATATCACGGTGAAAATTGGATAGACTATCTCTTTTAGGGACATATTTCGACAAACTAATTGAAAATTACGTAGTCTCGGTCAAATCTAATAAAAACTAACTTGTGATATTTTAAAATGTTGGCTTTACGTAATATGCAATTACCTTGATTTACACGTTTTTTCACAAACGTCTTTTGCATCAAAATTGTTATCGTTTCCTCCATCTCCACGGTAGGTGAACTTCATACATTGTCCAACAGTCGCATCATAATAAAACTTTTCCATTGTGTCATTACCATAACCTTCATCTTTACGATAAAAGCAGATTTCTGAAATGAAAGAACCCAGAATGAAATTAACCGCAATCATATTAAAAAGTTGGGCTTCTTAGTATAAATTAACTAAAATTTATCAAATTAATTTTTCTCATAATTGAATTATACTCTACCACAGTACACAAGTTCTCTTCTTACAACCGAAATTTCATTTGTTATTAAGTATCACACTGAAGTAACACTTACTGTTGAACGATAATGAACACTTCTGGAAAATCAGTATAAGCAAAATTATTCCAAACATATTATATTTCCAAAGTTGTCAGCCATTTCTTCCTTACATATATATATATATATATATATATATATTTATCATGTGAAAACAGACAGCATTTAGTATAGTTGTAGTAATTTAGTAGAATGATGAAGGGGTGCTTTAATTCACGATAGATTTCAGACAGCACTGTCAGGTGTACTTGTATGCAAATAAAAGTACAAGCATCTACCATGTGTTTATCAAATTCAATCTCGACAATGTATCTCATTGGTGGTAAAATTCCGTCATGAATTGGAAATAGTGCAATTAGGTTTTGAATAATTCTCATTCTCAGTATTTTTTCAATGTGAAACTTCGTCCATTATTTATACCCTGTTGAAACTGATTATCAACGGTCACTCTCGATACAAAATGTATGTTGACGATACTTTCATCACTAGGGATAATAAATGTGTAATAATGAAAATAAACGACAAGATTTCAATAGTCTTCACTCAACTATCAAAATCACTGTTAAAACAGAAACCTGAAAAACAATTCCGCTTTTGAAGTTCAGACTAATAAATACATTTATAATAGGAAATTGAACGGAATAGTATGGAAAGGGACTTTGTGAAACAACTAGCTGACTAAGGCTTAAATTTGGGTGGTGACAAGCCATACTCCAAAACCTGCTGATAGCCCTTGGACTATTACCCAGAGAACCTGCAACCTGAAGTTAACAGATGAAGAAATCCCACTTGTGAGGAAGACCGTAATTAAGAATACTTATCCACCACGTTTTATAGTTAAACAAGCACGAAAAATCACATATCTCTGCAGAAGAGAATGTTACACATGATAGACACATATAAAGAAGAACTACTGGTTGATACTTTAAAAAGAGATGCAATCCGCAGTAAACAATAGCTTCCACATTGAAATCAAAACTGATCTTCTGCTGCTACCCAATATACTTGACTAACTCTGAATATGTGATTTTTTTCTTTTTGCACACTCCTATGCGTATCCGCTGATTCACTTGTTCATGTAGAGCACCCTTTTTGTGTTTTTATCATCGAATACCAAGGTTCACTATCTCACCTAGCTACAGTATGATCAATGGATCAATGAGTAGTTTCACAGCTGCACACATATTTTAAGTAGGTTACTAAAAATTGATCCACTATCAATTCTGCAGTACGTGCTTTTGTAGCTTTGAATTTCTCTGGTCTTAGGTAAACCACCTACCGCTGAAAGAAATAGAAAACCGGGAAACTTTAACACGTCGAAGAAAGCAACAACATTCACTACTATATAGATAGGGCGAAGCGTGTACGAATGTGGCCTGACCAGATATACAGCTTCGATAGCACTGATAAAGAATGCAGACACCTCAGTAGGTTTTCGTACGCCAATAGTACAGAAGGTTTAGAATTAAGAGAGGCCACCAACTGAGTGTAAGATCGGATACCTGATAAAACTATTAAAGAAAATAAGGTCTAACACTACTAAACCGTGTGGTAGGAAGATTCTGAAGGTAAAACAGAGAAAAATGAAGGGCCTGAGCATCATGAAACGACTTCAGCTCGATTGAATTTGACATGTGTAAGGCAAGCGAGACAATGATTCAGTCCAACTATAGATTGGTGATCAGCGATTGACAATGAAGGAGTGAAATATTATCTCGCAATCAGACTTAAAAACAAGTTAATTATCCTATAACGTACGACATTTCGCTTCCTGATATAAACACCTGTGCTTTGGGAAAATTTGACAGATTCTCACCACCTTCACCTTCGCTTAAATTAAAAACATTTCTTTCCCGATACGAGTTCAAAACAAGCAACAAAGGTTAATAACACAGAATCAAATAAATTCACGCTTCAATTACATCACTTAGATAAACAAGTAGTCATTGGAGGATATATCAAGAATTGTAAAGAGAGTGATGTCAATATTAACAGTTACAGTAATAATAACAATAATAATAACGTTGAAGTGAGTTAAGATAATCCTACTGATGAAAGATGGTTTTAAATGAATCAAGAATAATAATAATAATGATAAGAGGTAGAATAATAAATAAAACGTATTACCATGGTATATTCAGAGTGATGACCATCACAGAGACCTGGCTTATAAACTTGAGTTGCACAAGCCTCTGCAATTGCAAGCATCTCCCTGTTTCCCTGTCTGCTGACAATAGTGAATGACTTGACAGTGTCAATATCATGTCCATAGTCCACAAGATGTTTTGTTATTCAGGTTTTTGGCACTTTTCATTCAGCCGTTTTCAACTCTTTCGGCAAATACTCCATCATGTGAGCAGACAATCGCCTTTCTGTATGACCTGTGTATTTGCTTCCACAAACACACTCAAAGCGATATTCGCGGTTTGAAGTGGCAAGAATTGGCGACCGGTCCTTCTCAGATTGTTGAAGCAATTGCTTGGCGATGTTTAGCCTAACAGGTTATGTAGAATAATAACTCATCTTGAGAGCTTTATCGAGTCTTCGTTTGACAACTTCTTGTACATAATCTCTTTCAATGGCAAACTAATAAAGACAGATTCCTTTCTTCATGACTGACTCAATGTAGTTTATTTGGTAATCAGTCTTACATCTCCCAATGTGATTTTCAAAGTATATATATCTGTGTGTAAATGAACGTGAACGTTGAACGTTAGTTCGTTGGCCTTGCTAGGCATTAGCGGGCAACTCGCTTAAAAATAATGGATGCCTAAAACTGAATGTCAATGACGAAAAACTATATCATAAAATATGTAATAATCTGCTACATTTTTTCTGTCGTCCTCTTCAGCTGGGTCCACGACTGACCAAACTCTCATCGCCTCCTCACACGATCACCTCCGTGTCTCCCAAGGACGACCCACTCGTCGATTCCCATTGAAATTCTACTCGACGGCCTGACGTGCGATGTCATTCAGCGGCGTACTCAATGTATGTCTGATCCATCCATCTCCATGTTTCTTACATATTTCCTGAGGGATTGACTCTTGGTTGATTTGTTACCATAATTTCTTGTCGCTTATTCTTTCTAGCTGTTTGAACTTCAGTATGAAGCCATTGAAGTCTACAGGTGTTGATGGAAGTTTGCAACCTGTTAAAAATGTTTTACGTGACACTTTGGTCAAGTTTGTGACCCGTATAGAAGCACCGACCAACTTCACATCGGTGAATAATATGCAAATATGGCTGCTTATGCTAAGTGCGGAAGATTTTCAAACTGGTTTCAGGTTGATGACGGTGTACCTTGCTGTCCCGATTCTGAATTTGACATCTCCGTCCGTTGCGCCTGTAGTCGGAAAGACGCTTCCTAGCCGGATAAGTGAGGGAGGCAAATTCTGTTAAGGATATCCTGTTGATGGTGATTTGTGCTGGTGGTTGTTCCGGTTCGTTGGTTATCCTCATCACATTCATAAACAAAGGCGCATAAAATATTATCGTCAAAATTAGTTAAAATAACAAATTGGAATATATTTCAGTCAGAGAAGGGAAGGGCTAACAACCCTGTATCTCTGAAAGGACGGCCAGATTTTCAACAGATTAACAGCTACAGATTAGGTGAGATACAACTGATTGGAACTTACGCGCACACGGATTACCTTTTGTGGTTTTGAAACTCTGATTTTGTTATCTCCACCTGCCAGGTCATGACAGGCGGGCATTCACCCTCCATTCAATTTATCCAGATGATTCGCCCTCTGTGAATCCAGGCTTTCGGAAGACTGGTCGGTTTCTTCCTCTCCGTATACAGTTTGCTTGAATTTCACATTCCTAGTACACATGGGTAGAAGATTTATGCGTTCGCATTCGGATGAAAAACGTCGGTCGAAATGCTAAAACTGTCTTTATAGTGAGCGGAGTGCTAGCAGAAATAATTCGAGAATTCGACTGAATTCTAGTGGCCAATCAACCATGAAGTAGATGAATACATTGTGAACCTTGACTATTTGTTTCCCCGTCAGAGCGATGGCTTATCACTGCAAGGAATATGATCATTGAAGTTATCTGTTATATCGGTTATGAGCTGGAAATATTTGGACGACCGACTAGTTCCATAACGTCTGCCATTACAAATTTCAGAAACATGGTGCGTAAAACAAGAATAGTCTCTTCGATAACTGCTTCATCAAGTTCTACATTTACATATTTATGATAGTTACACAACTTTCGATATTGTAAACAAAATCAAAATAGTGGCACAAACATTTCGCTTGACATAAGCGAATAAGCTGTTGACAATATGTGGTTCAGAAGGTGTTTATTTGATAATATACATATTACACATTTTAAAAGTAAATGATATTCGCGGTTAAGTAATACTTGGTAATGAACCCTAGTGATTAGTGTTCACACTGAATTCGACTGATTATAGACGTTGTATTAGTGTTTTGCCTTGATGCAATAGCGTTTATACATGTATAGAATCTGGTAAATTAGCTTTCAACCGTAGAATGCGCATTGACAATCAAAAAACTCTCTCAACAAGGAGGGCGCTTTTTGGATTCATTGAAGATAGACAGAGAGAAGACGACAATTGGAGATTCAGATTTCAGTGCAGGATTCCAATTTCTGGAATCAAGAGTTGTACATGAAATGTTTTCCTACCACTCATTTACAATCTGAACACATTCTGCTTCATTGTGAAACGTTATGAAATATCCTTACCTTATAATCCATCACAGTTTACCACTCTGAGTTAAAGCCTATCCCAAACAGTGTTGGCTGGTTCACATTCTATTTACGCGATTTTTCCAATATATAATAAAGGCGTTGAATGATGTAGAGTCCGTATTATTTGACCAAGAAAACTAAAATCTGTGTTCTTCTCATATAATGCAATGGTGATATTTGAGTATCTTAAAACTCTATGACCACAATTTTATATGCAAAGTACAAAACTATTTACTGAAGTTGCACAAATAATTTCGTTTACACTTTGTAAATAGTAAGTTAGTATATGTAATGGCATTATATCACTGGCCAAGGAACACATACATGTATCAACGAGAATTTTAGTTGCACCACATTTCGGTGAATTTAATGAAAGTCCAACTTCTTGGTATGCGTAGTACTTATAGCTTGTACATCTTGTCATGTAAGAAGAAGTATTGATGTAAGAAGAGGTGATTGATTGAGTTAGGCGTGATGCCGTTTTCTCACGTATATTCGAAAACCTCTCCCCGAAATTTCTGGCCCGATGCATGAATTGTTCGATAAGCAGAGATTCAGATGAATGTTATTCGCTGACTATGACAGGAGAGGGCACCGCATCACCGTTGTTAAGACTGAGGAGGGATAGGGAGACACTGTTTCCTCTGAAAGTCACAAAGCATTAATGAAAATGTGACTTTTGGCCTGTGGAGTTGTTCTGCCTTCTGAGAACAGATGATTCAACAGAATCTGCTGGCTTTAATATTCCAAATGAACATTTTCGTTAGGTCGAGTAGATCCTATGGGTACTAGTTTGGGCAGACAGTATGTGCACCATGGTTAAAGCTCTTACTTTCCACTCCACTATAACTTTCTTCAGAAACAGATCTGGATGGTGTTGTGTGATATGCTACTTAAAATGCCCAATGACATTGCGACGGAAAATGTCACCATTCAGAAGGCCTTATTAACCCACACTTATAAAGAATAACTGATTTGTTTGAATCTTTCAACGCGTTGACTGAATATTTGGATAAATAATTGGAGAATCAACGCGCGCACAAATGAAGTCGAGTCAATTACAATAAACATGAACAGAACATGAGCTCACTTGTTGGCGACGCTGGAATAAATAGGTAAGACCCATATGAGAAAACTAATAGTGCATTAATTTCTACATACATGATTTAGAATTTCACTGACTGAATGAAGATATGAGTTGAAAGTGTTAAAGATTCCTGTTACAATTAATTTGTAAATTTTGGCAAAATCGCTAGCGAACTGATTCAGAGTAGTTTGACAGTAAATACCGGTATCTATATCACGTTCACAAAATCAGAGTTTCGCAAATTGTAAATCATCGAAACACCTATGAAAATTGTTTGATGGATTAACGAAGTCTCGATGAGATATTCAACCCATGTAGACATATGCATTATACAAATCCCATTGGAGGGCATGAATAAAAAGATTAAAATTATCACAACCAAAAAGGCATCAAAAAGGGACAAACGTCATTTCGTAAAGAGAAGAATACTCATGAATATTGTGGAGGTTGGCGTCGACTCTCACCTCTGGAAACAAATGATTTCACAGAATCTCTGCTGTCTGCTACTCACAATGAACAAATTCGTCATATTACCTAATGAGGGTGCATGGATCCTATGGAGACTAGCTTGCAGTTGAGTCATATAAACTATGCTTGCTGGTCTCACTTTGTGATCCAGAGAGATGATTGAAAGAACCAGTTCAAGATGATGTGGAGTAATGTGTGTCTTACACTTGTGAGGGATTCAGTGACGGACTCGTCGCTTCTTACAAATCACACAACCCAATGACGAAAATATTGGTAGATTGGTCGGAATCTTCGAAACCGGTGAACGTTAGTTTAAGTAGACATTCCATGGACAGTCGCATCCCTAATAAACGTCGAGTCAGTTGCAGTTAAATACGTGGGAAATACGAACTCACCTGGCGCAGTGGCTGCACAAACGGCTATAGCAATAGGAGAATAGTTATTAATGCAATCATTTTCAAGCGATGAACAGTTGGTGTCACACAGTTAACGTTGTATTCTAACATCACAAACGGTGGTTTGTATAGACTTGAAGTGAACACATACACTCCTGGTGTCCGAACATATTTCAGGGATATGCGAACTCACATGTGGTAGTAGCTGTAGCAGAAGTAAAATAAACACGTGAAAACCACTATTTCACTCAGATTTCAGGTGATAGGCAGTTGGTTTTGCACAGCTGTAAATATGTATTCTGACGTCTCAAAACATTGTACAAATAGAATTGAGACGAAGACTTGTTAGGAAATTTCACACATTTCCTGTTGCATTTGAAATAATCGCACACGAGACATTGAGTAAATTGTGGTGGTGTCGAAATCGCAGTTAATACGTGTGTACAAATCGTGACGTTTATTCGTCAAAAATGATGCAGAAAATTCACTTGTGTTTGGCCGCCATTTCTAGAGACAAAACATATTCTATTTCAAAAGTCATCATCATAGTTCTAAATAAGGATTTATGTAGCAGTGCATATGCAATCATATTATCTTCCAAAATTTCATTTCATGGAAGCTGATGATTTCTGATGAATCAAGGTGTGCGTCTAATGCTGGAAATATTTTGTCATTCCCGATTTCTTTATATTTAGGATATGTGCTACATCCTTGCAGCTCTCAGTCTGCACTCAACATAAAGAGAAGGTGATCCGGATGGTTTACAGTTACAATCACCTTAAAATGGGCAGCAGTATCAGTCGTGTAACAACTATATTTGAACAAGTTCGAAAGAAAATTTCATTCGTTTGAATCTTTCAAGCTGCTGACAGAGTCTTTACATTAAAAATGCCATGTATCACTGCATACACAAAGTCAAATCCATTGCAATTAAACGCAAGAAGAATGTGAACTCACTTGTAGCAGCCTCTGGAAAATAGGTGGGATGAATATGACAAATTCATTTATCCAGTATATTTTTTCAAATTACAGGGCTTTGAAGTTTCACTGATTTCAATGAAGGATTGTGTCATAATTATTCATCAAATATAATAGCGCTAGATTTTGCAGAACACCCACAAAGATATCACAATAGTTGGAGATCAAATGCATGAAATGCATGAACTCACATTCGCTTGAGGTTAAAAGGAGTTGTTGAGAATATGGAATGAACAATAATGATAATCGATTCCTTTGAAGCACTTAGTTAGTGCCCTGTAGTGAAATGATTGATGGTAAGTGCTAGAGGACAAATGAAATTGTGGAAAACAATGTTATCCTATGACCTGTCTGATTTAAACACAACTGATGTTTTATTTGAAATGTTATATGGTTTTATTTCCTAATGATTCATGTCTTTATACTTACGGTGTATATTAACAATTGTTTCGCTTAATTATCTCAACCTCATGTGAGTATTGTGTGCAACTTTGCACAATTTTTTCTATGTCTCCAAATCTTCTGCGCATTTAGTGTCATAGACGTTTGTTTATATCTGTTTTGTGAACACACTCAACGAATGTCGTTAGGCCCATTGACAATATCTATGATGTAAGTCATTTATATGTTGTAATTATTATGGTTACTTTTCATATATGATATAAATTATCCACATGTGTTCATGTTACATTTTTACCGACATGATTAAACTGTTTCCCATAGCAATACATTTTCATTTGGCGATTTCCTCCCTTCACATAATATAGTAGGATGATTTGAAATTATATATCATGGACACTAGTGATTCATGATAAGCCTAGGTTAACTATATGCGAATGTATGGTCAAAATATGTATTCAGTAGCTACACAGAAATGGCCATTTTGGTTAATATTGAATTTCAGTTAGTTTTCGTCTGTTTTACTGTTCTTTAATGAACAGTTTAGTTTCAACATTTGAAGGTGATGAAATAGAATTTACATTTCTAATGCATTCCATATTGAACCCAATGGTGGTGATTATTTTTAAATGCACATAAGCGTATCAACCCAGTTGTCATGACAACAACTCTTTTATTTTTTTATTAGACACTATAGTTTTGTGTCGAGTTATGAGAATTTCATAAAAATAACACAGCTGATTTCGCTCGAAATGTACGAACGTTTCTAAAGCCTTAATTAATTTTTTAAAAGAAGGTTCTTGTTTGTGTGGTATTCAGCTTCCATATCTTATATCTAAATATGAATGCTTTGATTTGTTTATCTGCCTTTTCATATGTGACTGCACTACTGATTCGGTTATGTATTCAGAAAACATATGGAAGCTTTGTAGAGAAATTACAGGTCGTGGTAAGCATAGTAATTTTGCCCCTTCTATTGATGTAAATACTCTCAATAGATCTTTTATCCGCCCTCCAAATGTCCCTTCTGCCTTCAATTTAACTAATAACACGACCAGTGACTTTCATAGTTTCAATACTTCTGATGTTCTTAAATGTTTAAAATCTCTTAAACCTTCCCAGAGTCTAGGGCCTGATGGTATACCTGCCATTGTTCTAAGGAAATATGCTGATATTTTATGTAACCCACTTACAAACATTTTCAATACTTCTTTTTCTAATAATGTTGTACCTTCTCTGTGGAAAGAAAATAAAATCATCCCTTTACCCAAATCTGGTTCTGGAAATAGTGTTAAGTTTAGACTTATTGCTATTACCTCTCCTTTTTTGAAACTAATGGAGAAATTGTCACAAAAACTTGTTCCCTCCCTAAGCTTCTCAAATGATCCAAAGCAGTTTGCCCACAAACAGGGTAGAAGTACTTTAGACGCTGCTGCTGTGTTTCATCACAACATTACATCCTCCTTAGACAAAGGGGCCAAGTATGTCCGTTGTACGTTCCTTGATTACGCATCTGCTTCTGTCTCTGTACCTAGAGGCCTTTTGTTAAACAAGCTTAGCCTTACACAAACTGAGTCCTGGGCTATCAACTGGCTGCACTCTTACTTCTCCAATAGGATGCAGTACACGGTATATAATGGTGTAGCTTCCTCTCCTTTGCTTACTGAAGCTGGTGTTCCTCAGGGTGCTATTCTCTCGCCGTTTCTCTTTTCCTTCTTATTACATAACTTACATCTTTCAGACGAAATCAACTTCGTCAAATATGCAGATGACCTGACTGTTTCGCTTCCCGTTAAGTCTCAGTCAGACTGTTTCAAATTAAATAGCTTCCTGTCAGACATCGGTCAGTGGTCTAAACTAAATGGCCTCATGCTGAATCCCTCAAAATGCCGGACTATTGACTTCGCATTTAGGCATAAACGAGATCTACAAACACTAGTAAACACTCATGAGGCCTGTAGCATTGAGGGGACTAAAATTGAAACTAAGTCTAATGCAAAATACCTCGGATTAGTTATATCTTCCGACCTTACTTGGTCATCTCATATTCAAACGATTTCTAAGAAAGTGTTTCGACTAACCTACTACATTAAGAAACTCAGACTAAGTGGAATCAGTCAACCTCTGCATTGACAATTTGTCAACTCTCGTATCCTACCTATTCTACTTTACTGCTCCCCGTTAGTCTTTCCTGGGTTACTGAAAAGGACTATACCATCCTGAGAAGGATGTTGAAGGTAGTTAGTAGGACTAGTGGTGTAAAACTCAGTCAGCTCGTCACTACATTAGTAGAAAGGCATCTGAATACATGCGAAAAGTGGTCTAAAACCATACTCTCCAACCCCCAGCACCCCCTCTATTCCCAACTCTCTCCTTGCATCTCATCAGGTAGAACCAGAAATCAGTACAAAATAATATATGCTCATACAACCAAGTATAGGAACTCAATGAAACCATGTTTGGCTCGTGTTCTAAGTGACAGAGACAATGTTAAGCGCAAAACCTATGACTTGCTTTGTTGTTAATAACATAATTTTGGCCCTCGTCATTCCCCCTTATACTCTCTTATATGTACTGTATAGTGAACAACCTTCTTAAACATACTTAGCTACCTAAAATTATTATCATTGGCTTACTTTTTAGTCTTTATTCTATTCCTTCTTTTGTGTATCTACTGGTCCCGACTATATTATCACTATGAGTATTACAAAATTGTCCTATCATTAACCATCATGTAATGTTAGTTTTGTGATCGTTTTTTTTGTTCGGCAATATTAAACTGACAATCTTGGTTGTGAGCGCTGTTATCACGATCCTAAAAATTATGCGTGATTACTCACACTAACACTACAAATACCGCATTAGTGCTGACAATAAAAAAACACAACCTGAAAGGTTTATTTTATGATTGTTTAGTGTTGTTCAATCAAATTAACTGATCATCTTGGCTATAAACATTCTTAAGAACATCTCATAATTTCTTGTATGATATAGCTGTTACTGTTCACCACGCATACACATATCATAGCTCCCACTACCAAATACTGAAATATTATTCATTATTGGTGTTTATCTTCATTTCTACTTGGTATTTTTACTTGCATTTTTTGTTATTTTTGTGTTTCTTTTTGGTTTTGTTGTTGTTGTTTTTTTAAATTTTTGTTTTTTGTAATACTCCTTTTAAATGTGCGATGAAATTAGATGCAATATTGCAGATATGTGCTGAAAATGCCACACTGTACCACTAGTACTGTTTCTGGAATAAAAGCGAAATTAATTATTAATTATTATTATTATTCTGACGAAGTGTATATGTGTATGTGTGTATAATATGGCTCTTTATGCTTTAGATCATGCATATTTATGAAATGTAATTTCAAAATTAGTTTTTAATCTTAACAACTCAATAAATTTCCCTGGTAAAGAGAATATATAGGTTAACACACTTTCGTGATTCTGCTGTGATTAGTATCAACCAATAAATCAATTCACCTGCTCGTGTGGAGCCACGTATGTCGCCCGTACCCAGCGTTCGCTTTACAAGCGTATCACCGAACACTTACCAACATGGTTTTACAAAGGAGAAAAACGATGTCAACGCAGCTCCATCTTAGAACATCTGATAGAATCCGGACACTAAGCTGAACCCCAAACAAACTTCAAAGTAGTCTGCAGAGTAAGAAGTAGTCTTCCTAAAGGTGTACAAATCATACTTCTTCAAACTGCAGAAGCAATGGCGATTCACTTGCTAAGCCCTGAACTCTGCATACAGAAGAAGTTCATTCAGTCACTTCACTTGGAATGGACTCAATCTATCTAATCACCTGAAAAGTAAATTCTACCTAATCATTTTTTTCCGTTTCTTCATTAGTATTATTTTGTCTTCTTAATTGTAGTATTTTGCATTTTCGACTGTCTTGTTCTCTACCCCCACCCGATTTAATTTCTACACCTTACTACCACTTTAATTGACCTGACCAACGCTCAATTTCTAGTCATTTATGTTACGTCATCCAACTTAATTGCTCAATTTTAGTTCTAATTAAAATGGCATTATTATCTACCCCACTTCTACTTAGTCTCTACCTGTAATTACCTATGTTGCTACCCTGACCTAAGTTGAAACATTTTAGTTAATTATATTACGTCATCTAACTTACTAACTCAATCTTACTTTAGTTTCTGTCCAATTAACCTTGTTTCTATATTAGATCATTCTTTTATTACCTGATCAATTATCTAATTTTGACAAAACTCATGTACACACACACACAAATTATTATATATAAATGCGATTGTACAGCTATATGAATGAATTCGCCAAAAAGACTCTCTTCGCTGAACGTCTTCTCTTTTTCAATAAACCATTATTTCTAGATTTCATTAAAGCAAATTTCTTCTTGAAAGAACTTACGTTTGTCGGAAAATGACGTGCACGTCTAATAATTTCAACATGAAATACCTGTGTTTAATAGAACATCTTTTTCAAGTATTGGTTTTGTAGGGATTTTGTTTGATTGCATGGAAGATTTCATCATGAGCTGACATCAGTTAGAGAACCACTGGAAAACCTGGGAGTACAGGACAACTGTTTCGTCCTAGTTTGGGACTCTTCAGCAGTACGCACCCACCGGGATCCGAACCATTGGATCGGGTCCCAGTGGCTCAATGGTCTACGAGCTCGCCTTGTAACCAGAAGGTCCTGGGTTCGAATCCCGGTGGGTGCGTACTTCTGAAGATTCTCAAACTAGGACGAAATAGCTGTCAAGTACTCCCAGGTTTTCCAGTGGTTCTCTAACAGAACATCTTTTGAAAAAAGGTTTATTAAATTGATGAATTAATTAAAATTAACTATCTTTTCTAATTCAATATAGAAAAGCCTGCCAATAAGAAATTAATTTGGACAATAATTATATTGAATTTATTCATAGGAGGGCAAACTATTTAGGTTTCTTACGTTCATGTGACGATGATTAAGGTTAAGAAAATGGATGTGTAAATTTACTCTGAACACACCGGTTTGGCTTTCTCAGCTGAATTCCAGATGGCTTAGTCTGTATGCAGAAGACAAACTCGTAAAGCAAAATTAATGTGAGTCTGAATGCAATAAATAACTTATAGGGCTCTGTTATTATCAACTTATTCTCACTGTCTATATGATGCGTTATAGAAGAAGTGTGAGTGGATCTTGTCTGTCCGTTGTTTGAACATGGAGGATGACTTTCGTCAACATAACAATGAACCTGCCTTATCGTGTGCCCCATGCAAGTGGGTTCACAGCTGCAGTCAGACTCTGAAGATACATAGAGAATTATGTCAATTAACGTCACATTTCGAAATCATTGCGCATTATGTTTGGTCATACCATTTTAATCTTTTTCACATCTGTATATTATTTGACTAATCTCGCTTAGTTTAGTAGCTCGCTGATTTATTAGCCAGTATCAAGCCCAGGTAAAGAAGGTTGGTTGGGCATGAGTTCAGCGGCCCTCCATCACAAAAACCACTCAAACAGCACAATTAATTAATTAATTATTATTATTATTAATTATTAATAAATTGTGCTCGAAACGTCATCAGTAAACATTACTGTATAACACTGTGAGACTTTATCAAAACAAAATTTACCCATAATGGAATTACACTCAAACAGCTGTAGAAGTTTCAATGATGATTACAAATGTTGGAAATAAAATAAACGACCTTCGTCTTCGTTGGAATCAAAGGGGTGAAATGACGTGAACAGGTGGATGCCTTCGGGAAGCTAGTCAGTCAACCGATGTGTCTTCTCGTGATGAAAGCAAAAACAAGAATGGAAACGTAAAATGTCCGTACAATGTACGAGGCTGTGAAGACTGGCCTAGTAAGCAACGAAGATATGGAATGAAGTGCTAGGTATCAACAAAAACAGATGGAACTGATGTGAATTAACCAAACTGTCACCTGGACAATACGTAATCCACTCCAGTCACCCAGACGACAACCACAAACGCACTGAGGCAGTGAGTGGCTATAATGATGTCGCCAGTGGCAGCCAAAGCCTATATGCAGTGGGGATCAATATCATTCAAGATTCTGACAAAAAGAATTCAGCTCAAAAGGATGGAAGGCAGGTCACAAAATAATCATACATAAATGCGGCTGCACAGCTAAGTGAATAATATCATCGCAAATAGACTCTTTGCTGAACCTTCTGTTATGTTCATATCTGGATGTGTTTTTTCGTGAATGAAAAATCAACAAGGACCCATTAACAGTGTAGGAACTCAATGGGTTTCTGCAATATTCTATCAAGCATGGTGAAGTCGATGCTCAGACCGGTTTTCTCAAAGGTCGTAAAAATATCCATGGATATCCAATGTGTTATTGAAATGATGTTCATTTGAATGATATTTTTGTGAACTCCAGGTAGTCTTCATGTCGCGCTTTGAACCATATCGATTCCATTTTTTCACATGTCCCATTCCTGGATAGTAACAAATCACTGTGGTCCGCCGCATTACGTGAGCTGTCAAATGGTGAACGCTAAGTTGGCTAAGTGTAGTCATGCAGAAGCGTATAAAAGCCGTGCAATTCAACCTACTAGGTAGGTTCAAAGCCACCGAAATAAAAAATAATTCCTGCGGATCCTGCTACGTTTGTGTTCAGTCATTCATAGGTAACTTTACCTCCCTTACAACTGGATAGTTTTTTCCGTCGGGAGAATATCCCGTGACATGCTCCGAAAAATCAATAATTTCCTTATATATGTTGAATGTGAGAATTTGAAATCTCAGACTGGTCATGTTTCTCCAGTCTCTGCATAGGAGTTCAAACTTTTTAAGTCAACATTTCTTTACTCATGTCATCACCACCTCAATGCAAAGTTTAAGTGCATTATCTAATGACAAAACGAAAAAACTTTAAAGTGGATGAAATAAATAATAACAAGTGCATTTCTATGGCGACCTGTAGATCATTGTACCTTTGATGTCCAAGCAACGAAAGCGTTTGAACCAATTTCTCCTAGACGCAATTTAAGCCTCATAATCTGTATTCCAACAGCCTCAGCAGCAAGTAATAGAGAAGCCCTGAGGTAAAATTAAGGTTATTTACTTTACGGTAGACGACTTGGAAGGCTTTGTTTAAATTAATTTTGCGTTCTCTATTTGCAGAATGAGATGGTATTGAAATATGAATAAACTTTGTTTGTCGCTTTTCTCTAACCGCGCAGGATGGTTTGCGGAAATCCGACGATACACATGCCTAGTTGTACAGCCTACATAACTGGCTCCACAGGAGTACTCAATGTGACGGAATCACATAGGAGAGGCAAAATTGGCATACTTCAGAAGTCAAGGCAAGCCAAAGTAACAATAGTTCCGCAGAACGCCTTGTTCTTACAATTTCCCTCCTCGATGATTTCACCATTGAAATAACTCAACTCCTAATGTATGAGGTAAAAAAGAATTCAGCAACGCTTAAGCACTCTTCCTCTTTAATATATAATTGTAGAGCAGGTTAAAGAATTTATCGAAAAGAATATCTATTACTCGAATTTCCCCTAGTTTTATTTTTCATACAGTTTTTCGTTGAAGTACTTTTTAAGGTTATGGGTTGATTATGCATGGACGCCAGCTATTCTTATTCTCAACCATCCCTCTTCTTCTGGGTGGACGACCTAGAGGTATTCTAGTGTTTTAACAAACTACGCGAGGTTGCTACTCATTTTTGGGCTAGAAAATTATGTAGTGCTGAGAAATTATTCTCAAGTTATATGCTCACAGATATGTCTGTTTAGCTTTGAAGACATTTTGTAGAAAAATGAAAAACGAAATTTTACCATAAATGCTCAGCCAGAACTTTATCAACTACAGTAAGCTCAAGCTGAATGTGCCTTCCTGAATGTGTGATGATCGGAAGGAATAATGCAAAGAGAATGGCAACAAACTTCTAAAACAGTAATAAAACCAGTTAGTGGGTATAACTGTGACGAATCACGGGGCATGAGGTAGTGTCTTTTGCGCTTAATAGATTTGAGTTAGCTTCAATATTAGCTAACATTGCAAATACATGTATTGCTACACCACTGATATAAGTATAAATCTTGGGCACTGTGGTAGATTATAACTCCATTACGGATACAATTTACTGTGGATAAAATCGCACAGTGTTATACGGTAATATTTACTAATGACATTTCGAGCGCAATTTATCTCTCACAACAATATCGAGGCACTCACACGACTTTCTAGAGTGATTGCCTTCATATGGTTAAGAACATTGATTTACGTTCAAAACATCATCAGAAATTATACTGTATTACAGTGTGCGATTTTATCAAAATAAATTTCATCCTTAATGCCAGTATATGACTGACTGAATAAATCAGTTCGATAGAAAGCAGATTGGTATGGTTAGAATGAGTTACACGATGTGACTTGTGTGCTGGATATAACAATGTTCACAATGTGAAGTACAGCGCCATTTCATTTTGGATACACTCAACAAAAATGTCAAACTAGTTTGAGAGAAAACTTAAAAATTATATGGACTCACGTTTAGGTGTAGCTAAATCGCAGTCAAGACAAATACGACAATTTGATATTTATTTTACATGCATAAAATAAATCAATGCCAAGCAGCCAAGTGTCATTCCTAAAGACAACCAAGTCAGTTATGAATTATTAGCATGTCATTTATTAGTGGAGCTGCGAATATACAACGGTACTGTGTTACAAAATTACATTTCGGGGATTTCGTCGTGTATTGAATTAGGGATTCCTTAAAGTTAGCTATATAATAATGTGCCTATGAGTGGTTAAAATACAAAACGCTTAGCAATGCAGAAACAGATACTGCTTCACATAGCAATTCAGCTAGTTGTATGCACTCAACTAGGTAAAGATTATATCCGTTTCTCATAGGCTTTTATTTAGGTAGTATCAATACTTGGATATACATTATCGAACTTTCAAAATCTTGAGTTTGACGGGCGAGGATTCGACCGAGAATGTATTCACTATGGAACTGATTGATGCTGATTATTGAACAACTATGAGTTGTGAAGCTCTGTCTTTATGTTACAAATCCTCTCACCGCGTGACTGAAAAGTGTAACTGTATAGATTATTGTTGGTTTCCGATGATTTTGAAATATTCTTAAAAGTTCTATTCCTGGAAACGCGTGCGGCATTTCCTCAGAAAGGTCTCGTGTTTTGTGTGGTCACCTACGACACCTGATATTCATGTATGCCAATACTGTCTTATCCAACTGAGTAGTTATTCTCGCGAGTATGTAATGCAGTCATATAAAGTTGATATGACTGTGAGTTTGTGTTCGAAACATCATCAGTTAATGCTACTGTACAACAATGTAGGATTTATCAAAACCAAATTCCTTCACCATGACAGAGCACTGAGTAACCTCGAATACACTTTAGTAAAATATTTTGTCAATTATTCTAGTAGTTTCATGTTATTATTCCTTGCTGATGGGTCACTTCACCACTTATTTCTCAAGGTTAAGATATCCATTCTTTGTTTTCAAGGACAGCATCAATCACTTCTCAAGTTCAGAAAGTTTGTAAGGTTGCAAGTGGTTTCTACATCGTTTAGTCATAAGAGATCTGCCTTGCAGAAAAGAAGCAAATAAAATTCGGTCTCAAAGAAAAATAACATGCCTCGGCCTACGTTCCCGTCTCTGACATGACCACGGTTACAGAAACACCCGTTTGTTGTTGAATATTGCTACCTAAAAATGACTGTCATGAGATCTGTTCTATAAATCCATTTTGATTACAAATAGTTAGTTCTAAAGAACTGTAGATTTTCTGTATCACAATACAAAATGAACGTCTCTCTACTATCTCCACGCTGTGCATCGGTGGCACAGCGGTTAGGACTCTCGCCGACCATGCACATGGTCTGAGTTTCGATCCCTGCCGACGCACATCTGATATCTATGGTCGGCCTGCAAAATTTGGGCTACCGATATCCATGCTGAAAATTCCATACTTGTACCAATGATACAGTGTGGAATCAAGCTCTAATCAAAAATAAAAAAATTAAATTAAAAAATTAAATAAATAAAAATGGGAGAGAACAAGAATCTATAAAACTCAAGTTTCCAAGTCATGTGATTATAATTATGATTATGAACAATACATTTTGTTCGAAACGTCATCCAGTAAATAATACTGTTTAACTGTGTGATACATCTATTAAACCAACTTATATGGAATTACTTACTACCACTGTGATCAAGTTTTACACATATATTAAAATGAACGTCTGATACTCTGCAGATGTAAATGCATATACACTGCCACTTTTATTAACATCACCATCAACTAGTAGGTTCAATGAAACACAAACTTTGTCAGATTGTGTATCAAGTATTGTGGTCACATCTATTGAACTGAAAACCAGGTCACGATCCTGTTCATAGATGTGTTAAGGCAGCATTCATCGAGAAAGAAATGGAATGTGAAAGTTTAAGTCTGAAGTCGAGAATAAGTAACAACTGATACAAAGAAAACAAATTACTCTATAAAAATTCGTGCCAGTGTATTCGAAACTTTATACGAATGAATGTTTATTAAACGAGGATAATAATTTTCATGACACCATTGATTGATGAATGTTTCATTTCCTGCTTTGAAGAATAATGAACCCACTGTACATTTTTAATTCTATTATATTTTGATCTCTTTGTGTTGTCACCTTCAGTAGAAACCTGTCGTCATAATATTCTTCAACTAATATAATGACAGGGTTAAACAGTATCACGACACTGTGCCCACTGATACAAAATTTCATCCATTGTATAAGTAAGCTTCAAAAGAGCTCATAATGCGAATACATTTGTTTCAAAATCACGAGATTGTAATTAAAACATTCAATACACTTTATTAAACTAAATGTCAGTTATTCCAATAGTTTTATATTATCATGATTCATTACTGATTTCTCACAGAACACTTCATCACGTATTTTTTTCAGATAGAATACCATTTCTATTTTCTCAAGTGACATCATCAATCATTCCTCAAGTAGGAAAATTCTCGATGGTTTCACAGTTAGCATAAATATACTTATGCTGACATTTTTCGTAGACATGATTCAGTGATGTTCAAGTGTTGGTTCAAGTGATTCAGTGATATTCTAGGTTTCTTGCTTCAAAATGTATGTCGAATTTCCGAATACTGTTTTCAGGTTAATGAACCATATCTTGCTTTCAAAAGACAACATCAATCACCACTCTATTCTAGTAATTAGTTTACAATAGTTCTTTTAACATTTCAAACAGTAACAGCTTTCTTCTAGATCATTGAAAATAAAACATGTAAGCGAAAACTATTATTTAACCTGGTGATTTCTACGGATTAACTGCAGTTTACGTTAATTTTGGTGTATTCAATTTCTTACTTATGACAATAAATCCCTGAACCCGTCATCAACTTTAATTGTTGTAAATTAACTGTATTCGGAAATTCCTGTGTCAGGAAACTCCAAATAGTTAACTGTGGTTAAGTGATGTTCGGATTTATGTGAAGATACACAAAAAATGAGAGAATTAAAAATATATCAGGAATAATAACAATGAAGATTGATGTTATGACGGCGGAGAAAATTCGTTATGAACAGTTGCCGCCTTCGCTTGCTCCATACTAAAGATTGAATGGGTGGCCGAATTCTATTAGCAGCAAGGAATTCTGGTAGAAAACCAAGGAAGATTAGATTGATCAACAAATATGTAAGCAAAAGCGCAGATGGACTACGCTAACGGTGACAACGATTGACATCGCGAACTAGGCTGTCGAGTGGGACGTGTGGATCGTCAATGCGAAGGTGACAAGCAGAAAATCGTGTGAGGAAGGTATGAACGATTATAGGCTGAAGAGGACAGCAAAGGATAGAAAAAGGTGCAGGTGTGTTGTCAAAGCCCTGTGTTTCATTCTAAACCCAAATGAATAATAGAAATAGATAATACTTTGCTAGTCACCGTAGCAAGACGTGAAAAAGGATAACACACTCGGTTTTTAGACTGCATTTAGTGACTTCTAAGGTGCATACCACGGAAAATGACACCTCAGTGACCTACTCTGTAGAAGTTGAAAGAATTCTGAACAATCGTCTCATGTCCGGATGGCGTCGGACGTGAGAGATAACGCAACCCTAATGATTAATACCCCTGATGCTGACAGAAAGTGATGTTATGACAGCTGAAGACACCATTGCGAGCACGTGCTGAAAAAGGGTGCCTAGATAAAACCTGTGGTGTAGGTGGATATGGACTGAGTCCACTTAATGCAGGTTCTTCAGAAGTGGCTTGCAAGACATAAGGACATCTCGGAAGCAAATGTAGTGCTTGTGTCTGGGGAAGTAATTAAATCAGGGATTTACGAAATCGTCGCATTCTTGAAGAAGCAGACGAGATGGGTTAGGGTGAAGTCATCAAGTGAATCTTGGGCTCGAGCAATAAGAATTGCGACTGTGACAGACTGAGTATAAATGTGACGTAAACCCGTATGGAGGAAGGTTTCTCTGGAAAACCCTGCTGAGCAATGTTTTCAAAAAGTTGCTTCCTAATTAAACATTTCTACTAACTTTGCAATTATTATCCTTTTCATCATGGACTGTATAACACTATCAGTATATTCGCATATCACATATTGATTTGAACCTTATTATTCGACTTTCACCCTGTTGAATCTGTAATATTTATGCTTCTCTGAAGAAAAATGAAGGTAAAACCAACTTACGTTTGATTGCCACTCAAACAAAGTTACCAGAAACAAACAACCATTGATAAAACGTTAAAAAACAAGTAGTTTTACCATGGAGTTATACGCTGTATTGAAACGACAGATAAATAGGATTGCTAGAATGACATTTAGCTTCCTGAAATGTTATGCGGAAACCAAAGCTAGAAGCAGAGAGACTGAGATGGAAGTAAATAGATAGAACGTACCAATGTTGGATGACAGAAGTATTTAGATCAACGAAGACCTCTTTTGAGCAACATAAATCTTCACCGGGAATTCATATATTTATGGGTTTCAGATGTTTTAGACTTCTCAGAACTAATCTTCTGTGTGTACCATATGGTAGAATGAAAGTTTTGTGAATTGTATGGGCTAAATGAAACTCTGTTTATGAGATTCACCATTTCAGTTTTGTACTACATGAAGAAGGTTGAGTTAACATCTAATTGAGATGAACCATGAGATTGATGTTAACGCAGCATTTAAGGTCATATATAAAAACGGTCAATGGCGTTTACTGAAATACTCTGAGGCTATAGCTGTTCATAAACTTAAGTCCCCCTCCTTTGTATTCAAAAACAGTTTGTTATTTCTCTTAACCAACCTTGGTAATCCTTATTTGATTGGATTACCATACGTTGCGTTAATTATTCTTAATTCTTCTTTTGTTACTTTGTTTAATTTAACTTTTCCATGTATATTGACTTGACAAGTAAATGTGTGATAAGATTGTTAGAAATGTACAGCACAAATACATCACATTTTTCAGATAATCTCCGTCTTCTAATAACGCTCTCAAAATTTATAAAAGGGATTAGTTGTTTTTATGAACTTCTGAAAATATAACTGCATAATGGAATAAAGGGTTTTCGTCTATGTTTCCCGTTGTCCATTCCATCATCAATGAAAACGTGATGTAATAAGAAACATCTGTTTTTAATCAACACATAAATGAGTTGTCATATTTTCATTCTGACACCAAAACAAAAGACTCATTTCTGCTTTCTCCTAGATTTCATGATACAGCTTTCAGTTTCGATGATTAAATATTCCGGCTTTAAGATACGATTCATCTGTTCCAGTTATTATTGCATTGCCACTATCAGTTAGTCGCCTGTCCTATTTATGAATGCTGTTTGCTTATTCTGACTAATTGATATAAGTCGACAATTATTTTCAGCATCCATAATTTTCCCTGTAGATGCTAAACGAAAACGTAAAATCAAACGGAGGGAGATAACTGAGGTTGAACTGGCGATACCAAGTAGATATTAAAAGATTTCAACAACATACAACTCAGTCGTATGATAAAACTACTGCAACAACTGACATTATATCCAACTGAAGTATATGGAATGTTCCTAATATGACATTCACGATGCAGAAATGTGTGTATTTTTTAATATGAGCTATTTCAAAGCTAACAAGTTCAGTGAATGAGATTTTGCATCACACATCTCAGTGTTGCAGCATAGTTTCCGTAGTACGGTAATGTAGTGACTATCAGTTTCCGATCAGAGTGATAACATGTATTGGTCAAAATGTAAACAGGAGAATATCCAGTAGTTTGCGAGTTTTCATTCGGGAAATGGAAACATTGACAACAACAGTCATTGATACTACAGGAAGTGATATCTCTTTCCATAATCATTTGACGACAACCTACACGTGAAGTTTTTCTGTGTAAAAGCAATTATAAACGTGAATCAATAACGAACTAACTGTGTATAAGAAATATCTTCAATCGAACATCATGTATCAAATATATTTAGCATAAATAAGAACAAGCGGTTCATAAAAATCAGTCACAGTGTTCAGAATTGCTAGCAAACTTTCAACGTCGAATATGATACTTATTGGTACAATAATCCATCATAAATTAGACATTTCAGCATACGATAAGGTCGATTTATCAGGCTCATTGCTTCGAGATGGGAAAACATTCACCCACACTATAACGTGTTGCTATATTTTACCAAAGTGAACAGTAAAGTATCGGTATATAAATCAGTACTCATTCACCTGATTCACTTATACGTAAGAAAGGATTGAGAAAAGAAATATTTGCTTTTCAGTTAGATGCTTATCTCTGCCTCTACTCTACAATACACTTTTACCAATCTAGTGGAGGTATGTTCAAGCAATAATTAGTTAGTATCGAAATGTCAAGGTGGCGATAATTAACCGAAAAAAACCAATGAACACTTAAATGGTAGAAAGGTTTTCAACAAGGAGATTGCGTAATGTATAATTTTGAAATGTTTATACAATGATTTGGAATTAGAGGAATCCATACGACCGCGCTTTTCGATTAGTGCTTTGCGATTACTTAGTTACATGAAACTCTCATTTCTCTGGTGTTTTTGATCACGAGCTTTTGGAAATTATTACAATTCGTTTACTTCCGAATCCAAAACCTGTGAATATAATCTTGTTGACTAATAATACATATAACTAACTGTTTTGACATTTTGTGACCTTTTAAGTCTAACTAATATCTGTAATTGTACATATTGTTGGATTTACATGTTCAAGTTGGCCCAAGTCAGTGTGTCTATGGTTTTGGTATCATTTTAGTTAACTGTGGTTAACTGTAACATTTGTGTTGTTGTTGTCGCCTGTTGCCTTTTTTGCTGTGAAATATTTTCCTTTTTCTGGTATTGTTCTGATTGTTTTATTCTTTGTATTCCTTGTTTTCCGGTTTTAACGGGAGCAACCCAAAAGGTCGCTTCTCTCTAAACTTCATCTTTATGTAACAATCCCTTTCTCAGGCGTGAGGCTAGCAACCTCACCCTGTAAACAAAGTTCCTACAGAAACTTCAGCACGATGCGTCTCCTTCCGCCAAAGGAAAAAGTCTGTGTGGGGACATGGAATGTCTACACTATGTGGGAAAGCTGCCCAGATCCCAAACGAAATGAAACGATATGGAATTCAAGTACCGGGGATATGTGAAAGCAGATGGAACGGGAATGGACTCAACAAATTGTCAACGGGTGAGTCAGTGATACACTCCAGTCACCCAGAAGTTAACCACACACACACCGAAGGCGTGGCTATTATGATGTTACCAACGGCAACAAACGCCCTGATGTGATGGGAGGCGATCTCGTCCAGGATAATGACCGCCAGATTAAACTCCAAAGGAACGAAAGTGTCAGTTATCCAATGTTATGCACCCACAAACAACTCAGACCTCGAAAAGAAAGAAGAATTCTACAGACAACTACAGGCAACAATGGACAATACTCCAGATGGTGACATTAATACTAAGAGGAGACATGAACGCCAAACTGGGACCAGACAACACAGGAAGGGATCACATCATGGGTAGCGAAGCCCTCGGAGAAATGAGTGAAAATGGAGAACTCTTCGCCAACTTCTGCGCCTTCAACGAACTAGTGATTGGTGGCAGCGTATACAAACACAAAGATATCCACAAGGCTACATGAGTGTCACCAGACGGGTGAACCAAAAACTAAATTGACTTCATCTCAATCTCAAGGGAGTAGAGGCGCAGCCTACTGGACACAAAAATAAGAAGAGGAGCAGACGTTGGCTCAGACCACTATCTCGTACAAGGGACAATCCAAATCAAACTAAAGGCTTTCAGAGAAGGAGGAGCTGCAGACAGACCACAAACCAAGTTCAACACTCAAAAGCTGAAGGACCAGGCTACAAAAGACATCTTCATTGCAAGCATAAAGGACAAAGCCGAGACACAAATCAACACCAGCAAAGAGGTCGGCGTCGAAAAGCACTGGGACAACTTGAAAACGGTGTGGAGTCAAACCTGCATGGAAATTCTAGGCAGAAAGAAGAGACAGGACAAACAGTGGCTCACTACGGACACTTGGAAACTAATAGAAGAGAGAAGGACAGTGAAACAAAAGATTATCCAGTGCACTGACGAGCAACAAAAACGGGAGTTAAATGCAAGCTACAATACACTGAACAAAAAGGTAAAGAAGAGTGCCAGGTGAGACAGAAAAATATTATGAAGCCATGTCAAGTGAAGCAGAACAAGCTGCAGGGAAAGGAGACCTCATATCACTGTCCTAAACAACTGCGTACCTATTGGAGAATAGTTCGACACAAATTAAGCCAGTCAAGGATGACAATGGAAAGTCAATCACCAAAGAAGTGGAGCAAAGAAAACACTGGGCTGAACAAATCAAAAGACTTCTAAATTGACCGCCACCTACAACGCGCCCAACAATACTAAAAACGGAAGCAGAACAACCAGTGAACATCAATCCCCCGACGAAATCAGAAGTCCTAAATACCATCAAGATGCTAAAAGCTTGAAAAGTAGCAGGGCCGGATGGAATCTCAGCAGAAGCATTGAAAATGGACCCAGAGACAACATCGGACTTCATTACGCCATTACTGGAGAAGGTGTGAAGAGAGGCCAACGTACCTGAGGATTGGAAGAACGGATACTTATTCAAACTACCAAACAAAGGAGACCTGAGTCAATGCAGAAACTGGCGTGGAATTACGCTCCAAGCAAAATACTAAGCCGCAGCATCCTGGAGAGAATCAAACAAGCCCTGGATGAAAAACGTCGACAGGAACAGGCTGGATTCAGGAGAAACAAGTCATGTTTTGATCGAATCGCCACACTATGGATCATCATTGAACAAAGCCTGGAATGGCATTCACCTCTCCATCTCAACTTCATCGACTTTGAAAAGGCATTCGACAGCGTCGATCGAGAGGTCATTGGCAACTACTTCGCTACTTCGGGGTCCCATCGGCAATTATACATCTCATTCAACAGTTATACGACACTTCTGCATGCCAAGTAATCCACAATTGGAATCTGACGGAATCCTTCAAAGTGAAGACGGGGGTAAGACAAGGCATATATCATCGGAGAAGTCAAGATCTTCTAAGATTTTTGTGTGAGTCCATTTTATGCCTGTTTCCTCATTGAACTCTGTCTGTCGCATTATCGAATCTACTTCAATCAGATAGATCATTGGCGACAGAATAATCTTTCTGACTGAAGTAGATTCGATAATGCGACAGACAGCGGTCAATGAGGAAACAGGCATAAAATGGACTCACACAAAAATCTTAGAAGATCTTGACTTCTCCGATGATATATGTTTGATTTCCCACAAACCGGAAGATATGCAAGTGAAAAGCAACAAGTTGGCAGAAGAAGCATTCAGAGGAGATAGGACTTCAGGTGAATATAGAGGAAACAGAGGTGATGAAGATTCCTGACCAACAGCAACAACAACAGACAACAATCAGCATAAATGGTAGGAACCTCCTTTACCTACCGACATGGGAAGCATCCTTTCAACTACAGGCGGAACTGACGAGAATATCAAAGTCAGAATCGGAAAAGCATGACAAGCTTCCATTACTCTCAAGTCTGTGTGGGGGTCAAAAGCACTCAGCATCAAAAATAAGATCCGGATTTTCAACTCCAATGTGAAGTCAGTGCTACTGTACGAATCAGAAAATTGGCGCGTCATAAGGAGCATCTCAAACAAACTTCAGACTTTTATCAACAGTTGTCTTCGGTCATTACTCAAGATCAGATGGCCAGAAAAGATCAGCAACAGGATCTCAGGAACCAATTGTGAAGCAAATAGGCAGGAAGAAGTGGAGATGGATTGACCATACTTTGAGGAAACCATCAAGTGACATAACTAGACAAGCCATCGATCTAGTGGAACCCGAAAGGGTCGTCAGTGCAAGGGTGACTTGGAGGAGGTCATGTGAAGAGGAGGTGAAAGCATGTGGGCAGACTTGGAGCGGTGTGAAAAAGTTGGCAGAAAACTGAACGCAATGGAGACGCGCAGCTGAAGCCCTATGTTCCTCTGGGAATTAAAGGATATAATAGTAATAATAATAAGAATTAGTGAGCGCTCAACTGAATTACGTAGCATGCAACCAGATATGAAGAACCCTGATCACTTGTAATTAAGGAGGATTTAATTCCACAATAGGTTATTTGTTTTCAAATATAAAACTCCACAACATTTCGAGCATAAATTATTGCTCATGATAATAATATTTAAAGTTACCGTTAGTTTTTTGTGATTTGCTACTGTTTCTTTTGTGTTCAACATTATACTACTTCTTATATGTGAGTGCTATGAATTGTACTAGTTACGCATTAACCATGATTTACTTTGTCATTTAAGTTTAACTAGCCAAATGTACGGATCCTCTATTCGATATATGGTGAATATTTCCTCATTATTATTGCTTTAAGTTCTGAGTGGAAAAAAGGGCTCCAACAACACATCTCCGCTTTGTTCCCTTCTCTTCTGTCCTGTTCAGCTGCATCCACGTTCGATTATAATCTCTCATCTCGTCCTCTCACGATGTCCTCCATGTCACCGTAACACTGACGACCTACTTGTTGCTTCCCATTCGGATTCCACTCGAGCAATGACCCGCATTGCGCGCGATGCCGTTCAACAGCATCCTCGAATTATGTCCGATCCATCTCCATTTTCTCCTACATGTTTGTTGAGCAATCGGTTACTCGCTGGTTTGTTACCAGCCACGTTTTGTCGCTGCTCATTCCTTCTTCGGCTTCCCTATATTCACCTTGAGCTCTGTCTTCTCTGGCTGCTACTTTAGCCAGTTTGTGGTTTTCGCTTGCAAGTCCTAGAGTTGGTGTGGCATTAGAGATACATAGTCTGCGAAATCCTGATATGCTACAGTCCTCTCATTTTTGGTCCAGCGTACTCCTATCTCCTCACTCACCGCAGCCTGACGCATATCCCACCACCACAATTAGGAATACAATCGGTAATAATACACAGTCATGTCTTGTGTTCACTTGAAATCCCTCGTTCAGTTTTCTGATGTGGATCAGCTCACACATGGAATTGTTTAATTCGCCAGCTGTGGGATGAAGTTGACAATGACATAGGTACTGATGTTGAGGCAATTTGCAAATTGCTTCGTGGTCAAGCTCTCTGTCGGAGGCCTTTTTGACGTTGATGAAGTTGAGGTAGAGGCTCGACTAATACTCCTTGCTTTGTTCGATGATTATGCGTAGAGTTGCAATGTGATCAGTATATGATTTGCCCTTGCTAATCCAGATTACAAGAGGTGTAGAAACACAACATTTACACGGGATTAGAATAAAATCACAAAATAGTTATTCCAAACGAATTACGAGTGTGAGCAGGAGGAGCATGGAAACAAACATAAAATAAGTGTCGTTATGACGAAATAGGTCCATGTTACCTGTGAAGGCTGGATCAGTTTATTTTTAACACACAGATCCGGCTTTTCGATGCTTATGGCGAGAGCTTCTGCATTACATAGAAGTCGGAAACGCACTGTCCTCAGTAGATTTTTGTCTGCCTTGTAAATGACTCTGAACGATATGTCAGTGCGTTGGTCGTCAAGCGTTTCGGATGCTTGCCGACCATGCACATATTCTGAGGTTTGGTCCCCGGCCGATGCACTCCTTTACCTCACTGAGCCAGAAATAATGCTGGTAAAGAGGAAAGGTTGGGCATGAGGCTACCAACCCCATCCTGCAAAATAAACACTGCTACACAAACTTCAAGCCACTAGCTTGAAGCCCTATGTTCCACTTGGGACGTGAAGAAAATAAGATGTGTCAGTTGAGATGATGTGACAGGCGCTATCTGACGAGGTGTTCAATAATGGCGCTTCTGACTGAACCAGTGCCTCCTCTTTGTAGCCATTTCGGATGATGCTCTCTAGCACGTTTTGATAAGAACCGCATAGAATAACCTGTGTAGCTAGTGCCGCACGATCAGTTGGACTGGTTTATGCACATCGAATTGTTCATATGCGGAAGCCTGTATTTCACATTCATCCGAAGTAGGTGGTGACTATAGAATTTCATCCCTAGAGTCACTGCAAGAATAGCAATTTTGGATATTTCCCTTTTTAAGGTTATCTCCTGTTGGCCCTAGCCTGAATTCCAGATTCAAATAAAGTGTTTTCCTTGGCAACGCAGTCCATTCTCTTCTTTCTGGCTTTAATTTCGTGTTATTCTCAACGAAACGCGGTGGGTATATATTTTGAACCAGAATACTTTTGAGAAATAAGAGCTCTTCTTCCAAACAGTCATCGATATAAATTCACTAGGTACGGTGGGCTGGCCAGACGACGAGAGATCTTTCATGGCTGGTGGGTATCAAACTATGGAAGTTTGTCAGTTGGCCATTCCATGTTGGTTTTCTCTCAATAGATCTTTTCAGATATCCGTCATCTCTTCCAGTCAGGTCGATGTCCAGGAATGGAATCGTTGATTCATTTGACACTTCCATCGTAAATTTAATTGAAGGATGACAGTTTTTCAACTCCAGTTGGATACAATTTAGGTCAGAATCATCCTGGAAAACTACAAAACTGTTATTGATGATTTTTTCATACAGTAGCACTTTGTCCAACTTGGAGTTTAAGATCCAGTTTTCCACGCTGGCCATGAAGCAGTCTGTCAAAACGGGATCAACAATGGACAAATTGCTACTGTAAAAATATACGTCAATGGAGATGATTCATTTGTTCAATATTTGTAGATCTTTCTGCTGCAAAAACAGATAGACGTCGGCATTATATTATTATTGTATCTTTTAGTTCCTAGAGGAACATAGGGCTTCAGCTGCGCACCTCCATTGACTTCGGTTTTCTGACAACTTTTTCACCCTGCTCCAGGTCTGTCCACATGCTTTCATCTCTTCCTCGCATGACCTCCTCCAAGTCACCCTTGGACGACCAACTCGCCGCCTCCCTTTCGGGTTCCACTCGAGGGCTTGTCTAGTGATGTCACTTGATGGTTTCCTCAGCGTATGGCCAATCCATCTCCATTTCTTTCTGCCTATTTGTTTCACAATCGGTTCCTGATTGGTTCGCTCCCAGAGATCCCTGTTGCTGATCTTTTCTGGCCATCTGATCTTGAGTATTGAGCGGAGACAGTTGTTAATGAAGGTTTGAAGTTTGTTTGAGATGCTCTTTATGACTCGCCAAGTCTCTGATCCGTATAGTAGCACTGACTTCACATTGGAGTTGAAAATCCGGATCTTATTTTTGATGCTGATTGCTGTTGACCTCCACACAGATTTGAGAGTAATGAAAGCTTGTCTTGCTTTTCCGATTCTGGCTTTGATGTCCTCGTCAGTTCCGCCTGTAGTTGAGACGATGCTTCCCAGGTAGGTGAAGGAGGTTGTTTCTTTCAGGTTCTTCCCATTTATGCTTATTGTGGTCTGTTGGTGTTGTTGATGTTGGCTAGGAATCTTCATTATCTCTGTTTTATCTATGTTCACGTGAAGTCCTATCTTTGATGCTTCTTCTGCCAACTTGTTACTTTTCACTTGCATATCTTCCAGTTTATGGGAAATCAGACATATATCATCGGCGAAATCCAGATCCTCCAAGTCTTTTGTGTCAGTCCATTTTATGCCTGTTCCCTCGTTGGTTGCCGTTGTCTGTCGCATTATCCAATCAATTGCAATCAGGAAGATCATTGGTGATAGTAGACAGCCTTGCCTCACTCCCGTCCTCACTTCGAAGGCTTCCGTAAGTTTCCCGTTGTGGATTACTTGGCATGCAGCATTGTCGTATAACTGTTGGATGAGGTGTATAATTGTCGATGGGACCCCGTAGTAGCGAAGTAGTTTCCAAATGACCTCTCGATCGACGCTGTCGAAGGCCTTTTCAAAGTCGATGAAGTTGAGATAGAGAGGTGACTGCCATTCCAAGCTTTGTTCAATGATGATCCGTAGAGTGGCGATTTGATCAATACATGATTTGTTTCTCCTGAATCCAGCCTGTTCCGGACGAAGTTTTTCATCTAGGGCTTGTTTGATTCTCTCCAGGATGATGCGACTTAGTATCTTGCTTGGAATGGACAGAAGCATAATTCCACGCCAGTTTTTACATTGACTTAAGTCTCCTTTCTTTGGAAGTTTGAATAAGTAACCGTTCTTCCAATCCTCGGGTACTTTGCCCTCTTTCCACACCTTCTCCAGTAGTGGTGTCATCAAGTCCGCTGTTGTCTCTGGGTCTATTTTCAAAGCCTCTGCTGGGATTCCATCTGGTCCCGGTGTTTTCCCAGCTTTAAGCATCTTGATTGCATTCAGGACTTCTGATTTCGTCGGGGGGTCAGTGTTCACTGGTAGTTCTGCTTCCGTTGTTGGTATTGCTGGACGTGTTGTAGGTGGCGGACGATTTAGAAGTCTTTTGAAGTGTTCAACCCAGTGCTTTCTCTGTTCCACCTCTTTGGTGATTGACTTTCCATTGTCGTCCTTTATTGGCTTAATCTGTGTCGAACGTTTGCCCGAAAGGTTCCTAGTTGTTTGGTAGAGTGTGGCGAGGTCTCCTTTGCCTGCAGCTTGTTCTGCTTCGTTTGCCATGGTTTCATAATATTTTCTTTTGTCTTCCCTGGCACTTTTCTTCACTCTTTTGTTCAGTGTATTGTAGCTTGCATTCAGCTCCTGTTTTTGTTGCTCGTCAGTGCACTGGATAATCTTTTGCTTCACTGTCCTTCTCTCTTCTATTAGTTTCCAAGTGTCCGTAGTGAGCCACTGTTTGTCCTGTCTCTTTTTTCTGCCTAGAATTTCTATGCAGGTTTGGCTCCACACCGTTTTCAAGTTGTTCCAGTGCTTTTCGACGCTGACCTTTTCGCTGGTGTTGATTTGTATCTCAGCTTTGTCCTTTATGCTTGCAATGAAGATGTCCTTTGTAGCCTGGTCCTTCAGCTTTTGAGTGTTGAACTTGGCTTGTGGTCTATCTGCAGCTCCTGATTCCCTGAAAGCTTTTAATTTGATTTGGATTGTCCCTTGTACGAGATAGTGGTCTGAGCCAACGTCTGCTCCTCTTCTTGCTTTTGTGTCCAGTAGGCTGCGCCTCCACTTCCTTGAGATTGAGATGAAGTCGATTTGGTTTTTGGTTTGCCCGTCTGGTGACACCCATGTAGCCTTGTGGATATCTTTGTGCTTGTATACACTGCCACCAATCACCAGTTCGTTGAAGGCGCAGAAGTCGGCGAAGAGTTCTCCGTTTTCATTCATTTCTCCTAGAGCTTCTCTACCCATGATGAGTTCCCTTCCCGTATTGTCTGGTCCCAGTTTGGCGTTCATGTCTCCCATTAGTATTTTCATGTCGCCAGCTGGAGTATTGTCCATTGTTGCCTGTAGTTGCCTGTAGAATTCTTCTTTCTTCTCGAGGTCTGCGTTGTTTGTGGGTGCATAACATTGTATGATTGACACTTTCCTTCCTTTGGAGTTGAACCTGGCGGTCATTATCCTGGACGAAATCGCCTCCCATTGTATCAGGGCTTTCGTTGCCGTTGGTGACATCATGATAGCCACGCCCTCGGTGTGCGTGTGGTTATCTTCTGGGTGACCGGAGTAGATCACTGACTCACCTGTTGACAATTTGGTGAGTCCACTCCCATTCCATCTGCTTTCACATATTCCCAGCACTTGTATTCCGTATCTTTTCATCTCGTTGGCGATCTGGGCAGCTTTCCCTGTCTCGTACATAGTTCGGACGTTCCATGTTCCTACACAGACTTTTTCTTTTGGTGCAAAGAGGTTCATTATGCTGAAGGTTCTGTAGCAATTTTGTTTACAGGGTGGGGTTGCTAGCCTCACGCCTGAGAAAAGAATGATTACATTAAGTAAACGTTTAGAGAGAAGCAACTTTTTGGGTTGCTCCCCTCAAAATCAGAAAATAACGGACAAACAATGAGAACAACATCAACAAAGGAAACAGTTCACAGAAAAAAGGGCAAAAAGCGACGACAACTATACAATAAGACAACATGCAATATAGTTCAGTATTGTTAACTAAAAAGACGTCGGCATAGTTTCCGTAAATGAAAAGTACTATGAAAAGATGACTGAGTGCACATGAGATCACAGAAATGTTTGACTGGTGTTTAAAACCCGTCACAAATCGGATATTTGTGTATTTGTGATATTTGTCACTGACTGTGAACGAAACAATTAGTCAAGAGTGTACCAGGAACACACTTGTGTTCGCATAAACCCACTATTTGTAGAATTGTTTTTTAAGTTTACCGTCATTGTTAGAGATACACTAGAGTAGTATTTACTCAAAACACTTAGTGGGTAGAAAAATTTTTCCATTACTGGATTTGTTGTCATTTTGTAAGAATATTCTCTGACCCTTCCGTCATGTCATTCTGATTGGATGATTTGACGAATTTCGTCTTGTCTGATACAAGGTTTGCCAATCAGATCGCATAATTCCCTTCTGCCTATTACCAAAATGCAACTAGCGATTTCTGATGGCACAAAGATATTGGCTTTATTCTCTTGAAGTATTTTGAGTTGCCTCACATGTTCTTCCTTCGTAGGTAAATAACGATGACTGTGATTGTTGAAAAGAGAGTAATACTGAGAAAGGTTTCTTTTTGACAAAAATTACCTCAAAAACTAGTTCCTGATAGTTTACTGAGCATTTTATATCATAAGTATGCGGTTATTTCGAAATCTATGACCACCTTCTTCAAACTGTTCTTAAACCTTGATCAAGATCTGTCAGTAAAACAAAGCAGATCGCTTTGATGCTGACATTGTAATCCACTATAGTACTTTTTGAGTCTCGACAAAGTTGTTCGGTCTTTTGATCCTCCTTCTTAGACTACACTGTTGCTCTTGACTGTATTCCTTGAAAACGTTTACCGAGCAAGCTGATTGCAGTAAGCTTTGAGTTCTTGGTCACAGGGTGATGGTTTTACTATTTTTCAAGTAGGAAACAACATTCCGTTTGAAATGCGAAGTACTGCACTTCAGAGCCTGAGGGTGTTGCTGCACTTCATTGTACTGTGCATTCTCCATTTCAGTTTTCCTGACTTCTTCATGACTTACAATGCCGTTTTATAGACGATTTCATCAGAAGCGCTGATGATCTGACGATTTCTATTCCAGTGATTCCTGTATTGGTTTGTTCCGATATCATTAGTTTCTTATCTGAGGTCACTCTGCTCTTTTACTAAAATGGTTTAAGTTGATCAGAAATGTTCAAATAAGGAAACAGATAATTTCTGAGGTGTGCACGCGGGAATGATAAATGATTACGTTAATTGTGGAAGGTAAGTAGCATTTGTGTAAACGTGCTTACGTGATACATAAGAGGTGCAGAATGAGAAATAATTATAGGTGAATGATTCATGAAGTGTTTGAAAGTCTATAGAATTTCACATTCACCAGTAAGTACACCATATTTGTGACATTTCCAGTTGTATACGAGACCGACTTTGAACTTGTCAGCAGATTTTATAATATAGGTGGTTCTGTTACTCACCAGGTGAGCAAGCAATAACCCGAATAAGTAGAGGATAGCAGCACTGTATCAGTGCCTTCGTTGAAGGCAGTACCTGGAAAAAGAGAAGAAGACACAAGAAAACTGCCAGAGAGGTGCAGAAGTATATAATAGTTGTTAATAATTCAAAATATATAACAGACATAGGGTTCATAAATTTTTTTATTGTTTTTTTAAAAGATATTTCCCCGAAAGGTTTTAGTAATGAAATTCTACAGTCTTTCTTGCGATAAATTAGTTTAAGTGAAAAACAGGTGATAATTTTACCTGCTTATGCAGGTTCGAAAGGAGTTAAACACAAAAGTCAAAGTGCGTGAACTATGTAAAAGAAAAGCGAGGGCTTAATAATATCTACTGTTTTCCTGAAGTATACAGTTAGGTGTCTTTCTGAAGTAGCGGACTCATACCATGTACTTGCATTCTGGGAGTTTGTATTTAAACTTCGGGTTAAGGCAATTTTTAACTTCTATTTCTTTTTTTTATTTATTCTCTTATTTTACAGAAGCCATTCGAACTCACGAGCCTTAGCAATAGAGTGCTGTCCCACGGATAAGTGTGGTTCTCATATGACCCCACCATCATATCGGGTGAATAGCAATCATCACCCTCCCACCTTTTGTGTGCAAGGCCCTGTACTGAATGTTTCATTTTATTATTTTTTTTTAAATTTCTGTTGCAATATGCCACAAACTGTTTTTTTTCAAATATTCATTCGTCGACTCACTCAAAGTCATGGTATGAATGACTACTTTCAGAAGGGCATCATGTATGTTCCATCTGTTACAGCATTTTCGAGAAAAATGTAAGGAAAATACACTATCAGAGTTTACATTTTAGATATGAACAAATGTGATTTCGAAAAACAGTGCATAATCGTGCAGCATAAAACAAATAAGTAGTAGTAAGTTATAATATGTTGTTCCGGAAAATTTGAATACACAGGATTAAAGTTATAGAACAGTAAGATACGATTCATTACTATTTAAAACTCACTGTTTAGTTGATTACTTGGACTACCACCGTTTGAGCCTTAGTTTGCTTAGAGGTAGACAGTGCTTACGTATAGCATAAGGCAGTCTCTAGAGATATTTTAATATCAGTCGTCTTCAGTTGACTTGCATCTGGAACTTGAGACTGAACTCTTAGCATACTGAAATACTCATAATACAATGTTATCGGGGATATATGCAAAAATATCTGATTGAAGAAATAATTAAAATTCAAGGCTGATTAAGAATAGGTGACTAGGGTTTGAAAACAATGATAGTGAAAGTAGAGTCAAACATAGAGTTCACAGATTTCGGGAGCTAACAGTGAGGGTCAGAGGAGTGCCGTATTAGATCTCTAATTTTTAGTTTTTCACATACGCCTTCTAACCCACTGGTGGTAAAATATTTGTTCAGCAGAGATGAGAAAGTTTTTGGGTAGAACTGTTTCTAATTTCAGTTGGAAGACGGTTCCAAATACAACGGTATCTCACCGCGAAAAAGATTGATCTGTATTTTGTATGACAGCGGGGCACTTTAAAAGATGAAGATTCATTTTTGAGGTTATATTTCTTAGGTGAACTAAAAGTAAAGTCATTGAGTAGGAGTATAATAAGGCCTTTAGCAGTCCTAGATGTTACTTTTAGGCTGAACTTCAGTCGTCTAACCCATAGGGGTTCCAAATCGAATATGTTACATCTGTCGTAGTAAGAAATGCAAAGATTTTCACCTACTAGACCTTTAGTAAACGTCCTTTGTAGACTTTCTAATTGTCATCTGTCTTTTACGGAGACACTGTCCATGATAGGAGGAGAAAATTCAAGTAAGGGCTTTATGCATAACTTGTAAAGCATAATTTTGGATTCACATGTCTTAAAGTTTCGGAATGAAAACTCAAAGAGCCTTTTGAACTTTGATACTTGTAATTTAACATATTCCGTCAGGCTAAACTCTGGACTGTATTTCAGACCCAAATCTGTTGTAAGAGGCAAACGAGGAATATGATTCTTGTGTAGAGAGATGGAAAGTTCGGATGAAATGCTTTTGGAGCATAGCGAGAAATTAAAAAGTGCAAAATTTAATTGTATGATATTGATAGTAGGTTAGTACTAACTGTAGTACTTTGCCTAATAAAGAGGACTATATTGAATCTTTGGATTCCTCAAATGAATACCGAAACACTAGTGGTTTAGCTAAAAGAGACTTGACAAGTTCCAGAAGTATGAAGGTATTATAATTTCAATAAAAGGATATAAATACTTCCGTGAAGTTAAACGTAGTTTTAAAAGCATGGTGGCGGGTAATCACTTTTATTAAAATTAAGAGGTTTATGGCATATCTTGTGTGTTTTCATCTTTACAATGTCAATAGACATTACATCACCGTTAGATTATTTATTTTTTTATTTTTGTTTACAGCTTGATTCCACACCGTATTTTTGGTACAAGTATGGAATTTTCAGCATGGATATCGCTAGCCCAAATTTTGCAGGCCGACCATAGATATCAGGTGTGCGTCGGCAGGGGTTCGAACCTAGGACCATGTGCATGGTCGGCGAGAGTCCTAAGCACTGTGCCACCGTCGCGGAAAGCATTTACGTAAATATTCTGATGCATATATAATAAATGTTTCTTTAGCTTCAGACTGCAGTTTCTTGGATATATCTATATTTGAAGAGGAGGTCTCTGAATTTGCTCTATCTGCCTCCAAGAATTCCTAGTTTGAAGCCTGTTGAGATCCTTGTATTCCCAGTCTTCTTCCATCACCTGTTCATGAGAACGTTTACAGATTTAATACTCATTTAGACAAAAATGGCATAACTGATCCTGATATATATATATATATATATATATATATACTTTAGCTTGCATTCAACTCTCGATTTTGTTGCTCATCAATGCACTGGATAATCTTTTGTTTCAACATTCCCCTCTCTTCCATTAGTCTCCATGTGTCCGTAGTGAGCCACTGTTTTTCCTGTCTCTTCTTTCCGCCTAGATCTTCAATGCAGGTTTGACTCCACATCACTCTCAGCTTGTCCCAGTGCTTTTCAAATATGGTCTCTTCACTAGTGTCGAGTTCTGTCTCCACCTTTTTCCTTTTGATTGCACTGAAGGTGTTCCTTTAGGCCTGACCCTTCAGTTCTTGAGTATCAGATTTGGCGTTTTGTTCGTCTGCAGCTCCTGTTTCCTTGAAAGTTTTGAATCGGATTCGGATTATTACTTATACGAGATTGTCAGCGAAGATTTCTTCATCTGCATTCATCTCTTCAAGAGCTTCTACACCGATAATGAGTTCTCTTCCTGTGTTTTCTGGTCCCAGTTTGGCATTCATGTCGGCCATTCAAATTGTCCACTGTTGCTTGTAGTTGCTTGTGGGTGCATAGCATTGAATAGCTGACAGTTTCCTACATTTTGAGTTGAATCTGGCGGTCATTATTCTGGTCTGGATGACCTACCATTGTATCAGGTTTTTCGTCGCCCTTTTGGACATCATGAAAGCCATACCTTCAATGTGCTCGTGGTTGTCTTCTGGGTGAATAGAGTAGATCATCGACTCTCCCGTTGAAAATTTGGTGAGTCCACTCCTATTCCATCTGCTTTCGCATATTCCTAGTTCTTGAATAACATATGTTTTCATCTCATTTGCACTCAGGGCGGCTTAGCCAGTCTCATACATGGTGCGAACGTTCCATGTTCCCACACAGACTTTTTCTTTTGTCGCAAGGAGACTCATGATAGTAATGTTTCTGTAGCAGTTTTGTTCACTGGGTGTGGTTGCTAGCCTCACCTGACAGTTGTAATTACCATGATCGAAATGTGAGCCTATTAGTTAATTTTGTCGATCCTATCCTCATGTTTTCTATGTGGTTCAAAGTTCTTCACTTGAGAATATTTCCTTCTTATTAAACAATTTTAAGCAAAGATATTAGAGTGAATACCATTCGAAGGAAATCATTCATCTTGCACATTTCCACACTTTCAGTTATCTCATTATCTTTTTGATTCGTGGAAAATTGAATCCATCCTAACATGTTCTATTTCTCAACACCTAGAGTGTATTTATACATACTGGAACGTTTGAGGTGAAATCAAATTATTCCGCAATTGCTTGTTTCATTCAAGATAATCAACAGAAAACTGGATACCTCTGAAAAATTACCAGCGTGAAGGAATCAAGTAGTGAAGTTTATCTTTGGAATATAATAAAACCTAACATAAATAAAATTCTGTGAGGAGTGCCTGGAAATAGGCTGCTTCTCACATCACATCACATCACACTAACTCGAAAGAATGTGCATATAACAAACTATACCGTTTTTAGGTATTGTTGGAAACTGATGCCAACTATGCGGTCAGATCTAGTCACAATTGACACTGTCTGACAGTCTCAATGTCGTGTTTTGAATATGGCTGGTTAATTTCATCCATAATCTGAAAATAAGGCCATTGATAGCTACTCATGAAATCCAGGGTACAAGAGAATTCGGCTTTACGCGCAATTATCTTTTTTACTCTGGTTTCAAAATGAAATGAACAATCAAAGACCTCTTCAGTTGTTTCGTAGTATATCATTAAATCTGAGCGTGTGATTAAATAGACACCTAAAAACATCGAGAAGTACTTGGATTTTACTGCAAAGGGTGATTTCAGAATGAATTTTATTTTAAGTGTAACCTCGACTTCAAAAGATATTTGGAGTTTTCACGTACAAGTTCTGAGTTTCGTTTTTCATCAAGGTTTGTAGGAATTTAAGCATACGTTGTTGACAAAATATAAATAATTATCTTGCAGAGTTATCTACTTTCTGCATTTAGGTTTCCTCGACGTGAGTTTGTATATGCTGTATTTCGATTGACATTATCGTCAATTTTCTGTCTAATACACGCTTTCCCATCCGAGTTGTGGAGAAAGCTAATAAGGTAATATACAAATAACAAAGTGGTTGATCGTCGTCAGTTAACAGATTTCCGTTTGCACACAATAATTAGTACGCGGTATCTGATTTCTACTTAGCAATATGCTGTGATGTTGATAGACTATTGTGGCAGGAAACCTCACAACATTACTGCCTAAAATGTATAGCTATAAACATTTCGTTGTATTCACTGAATAGTCTCTTAATGGCTACCTAAACGGACGGCTGGAAATTTCCATTGCCTACAAGATAATTGACAGTTGCCTTACAACAATAAGGTATGCACTTGATCAGATTTTATTAAGAGCCACTTTCCTATGTTTTAATATTCAAAGAATATAAAATAGTCAAATTATGGCAAAGTAACAAGATGCAATTTAGAAATTATTTTTTGATTAGATACAAGTCATTTCAAGATCTCTGTATTCATATATGTGCATCGGCTTTCGTCTTCAGTTAACATTTTAATATTTGTAGCCAGCCTAATGAAATGTTCAGTTTTCAGTTCATCCTGATAACCATTTTGTCTGCTGTTGTCTGTGGCTTGTTCATCGTGTTGATATATTTACTTTAATTGATTTTCTACTCAACCGAAATCCATGACACTTTCAAACAATCGCTATCAATTTAGTTGTATGCACAAATCTTTGCAAATACCTGTTGACTTGTAATGTTAATTACTTAATTTATTCGTAAACTCTTGTTCACCAATAATGGAGAGAAGTTGAATTTCATTCAGCAACTTCGTTTTCGTGCATTCAAATTACGAGAAAATCTATTAGGCTGCAACAGAAATATCTAGTAAATATACGTATGATAAAAATAAATGTGACTAGTGGTTGCATTGGAGTAACTGCAAAGTTTTGAAAGATTATTAGATGAGTGAATCAGTATTGAGTTTTAAAGTAGGTCAGGCGATGTCAAAAATTTGAAACTGTCATAATGATCATTATAAAGAAGCCATTGATGGAGAGAAGCGGTATGAGGTGAATGGATAATTTAAAGTGAATAAAGACTAGTGAAGTAATTGAAAGCTTTTGCAAATCATGATTTAACTTTTCTTTCATGTAAAGCTACATATTTGGTTGAACTGATGAGTAAGAAACTTCAAATTTACATGGAGTGAATTGAACCATGTTGATTACATAAGAAAATCTATTAGAAGTTGCTGAGTGAGAGAACTCAAGGGGCTATCAAGAAGAATTCTTTATTTTACACTCCTTTTCATAAAAACGTGGAAGTATCCAGCTACACGTTAATGAAGAATTCCCCCACAACGTCAATTGTAAACATGGCTACGGGTTCACAAAATGTTTATAGATTTACACAGAGGCGAAAATAAGTGGTATTCATCATCCAGGTGCTGTCTAATTATATTCTACTAGAGAATACAGTGCGATCATTATTAGAATGAAAAGTGTTTAATACAAAAGACAGTTGACCCGTATGCACTTCAGTAGCAGAATCAACCCTTGACGCTTAACCGAATTCAGCTCTGATATAAGCATAGAACTTCTGCAGTGTAATGGAGTATAATTCCAGTGTGAATAAAATTTATTTTGATAAAGTCTCACAGTCTTCTAAAGTGATATTTACTGATGACAAATTGTGCTAGAAACATCGTCAGAGAATATTACTATGTAACACTATTAGACTTTATCAAAATGAATTTTGTCCGGTATGAGTTTAGCTCTGTGCATAACTTCAGTTCTGAGTGGGCTGGCTAATGAGAATGTTCAGGGATATAAGTGCTAGGCATTCTATGTTTGCCTCCCATTAACTAGTTCGGTAGTGTTCATTCTTACCTTCCGACATTGTCAAATCGTTTATAAGCTAGAGAATACCCTATGTTAAGCAGTGACATAAAAATAGTGCATAATACGCATAGACAAATAGCCCATATTTACTTCAAGAGCAATTTTAACTTTTGACATTAAACGCCAAATTATCGTCCTCTAACGCGCTGAAATCTTGCTAGGGAACGCTGTTTCTTGTACACAATTCTATCGGTTAACCTTCCGGGACATTCTCTGCTAAACAGTGTTGTACGAAGACATCCAGTGCTCTGTCCGTCATGTATTCAAGTAGATTTTCAAGACTCTAGCACAGAAACAACTGATATGTTTTCTCCTTCAACCTAGAGGTACGCAGCTATTAGAATTAGTGTGCTGCCATATAATATCCAGCTTTGTGTATCTAAGAAGTGAAATGTGGAATTCGACTCTTTTTTGACACCGAGCTTAGATATTTAACAAAAATAACCCATCATGCATATATTTCACATATATGCAGTCTCCAGTTAACTTCAATCTTGGGTTCCTTTTTCTGCTATTCCAATGTGATCACATAGACAATAGAAAGTTTCTACCAGTTATAAAGTTTTAATTAATGAACATATATATTAGAACACATATATTTAAAATCGAGGGAAATCTTCGCCTCCATCAGTAGAATTGACGAAGTCAAAAGTTTTTGAATCACTATCTGCCTACAGATTAGATCTCAAAGACTCACGAGTTTCAGCGAATTATTTTTCGATATATTTGGTAAGTTGAGTTCAGTATATGAAATTCAGGTCGCATAATAGGAATGCATTAGATATTCATACACATAAGTAATAATCATGAACTCACCCTTCAAAAATCTATATTTTTGGACATTCACATCTCAATGCCATTATTCGTGTATTTTCATTCAGCTGATTATATGCTTTCATCGTCGTCACAGTGAGTATGTTGTCTTCGGATTTAAGAAAGTAATGCATCAATGATCCTACATCTGGACAGACAGTTATCGTACCTTGGCTATTTATTAGTTGGTCTAGTATGACTTCTTGTGCTTTATTATCACTTGTCATTGTTTATACTTTGCACTTATGTATTGGTGGTATGAATGCGACATCATAAATGCGAATGTGTGAAAAACATACGCTAATAATGTTGCCAAACAATAACAAACCGACATATCCGAAAGTTTGCTTCGGTCCACACGTTCCGAAATATATACGAATCACCCAAATGCGGTAAAATATCATTTGAATCAACCAAATAATCTTTCAGAAAGTAGAATATCTTGGCACAATGTGTTGGTTTCATAATCAGTTAAGTTTACTTGTGGAATGAAAAAGTTAGATAGGATGTTATTTTGCGCGAAAATGAGCCTATCAATCTTAGAGAAAGCCGATAGCTATAATGCAAAGGCGCCATATGATTTTCGCAACATTCATGTCAACCAACAAATCTATTTTCATCACGTTTGCATAGTCCATGTTTAAATATTCTAAGCCAACCGGAGTTACCTTATAGGAGAAATTAAACACAAGCGATGAATTTTATGTGTTAGCAAACAGATCTTATATTCACTAAAGCCGGTTAATATTTAAATCGAAATTAAATCATTGTTAACCGTCATCTCATCCTAGTGAAAGATAATCATGTCGGAAGCCAATGCGTCACTATGTCCAGTGAAAAAATCAGATATATACACTAAAGAATAAGTGAGGCGTAGACTAACGTTGGGATTCTAAGGAAGTCGCCAACCGACCCTTTACTGTACTGTGAAAAGTGGATTCGAAGTTGAGTGAAAGTCAAGTAATAGCCTCATGAATGATGATACACTAATTCTTTAAAAAAGCATACACTGTAGACATCTGACAACTGCCCGTTTCAATAAATTACAGATAGTAGCTGAATCCGCTTTTGAAGATCAGTCTTCATGTTAAATTGTCTACTATAGTGTTAATCTCACAAGAGGGATCTGATAATGCGATCAGAAGCAATTTACGAACAAAAGCTCATATGTACAATATACACATTTCCATGATCTTTTTCTCTAAACCATTTGTGAAATTCAACAAAGAGGCATACCAGTTGCATGAAAGTTCCGAAAAAATTGGTGAAAGCTGACAGAATGAAGATAGTCATGCGAATTTGTTCACGTCAATGCGTATTGCTATGGAATCAGGAAACATACATGTCACATCTACAAACAACAAGTCACTCTTCATTGCAATACAGTTGAGTGAGGGCAGCGAGAAAATTTATCTTGAGAAACGCCAACATTATCAAAACCACAACCCAATATTTCCCCACGCCTTCTTGTGGTACATAATCTGAAATGTGAGGTACCTATACCACTGAACTCTGTATGTATCTGTGGGGGTGCTTACATAAGCTGCTGCCAGACAAACTTGAGTATTTTGCTGCAGATAACTCTAACGACAGCAGAATATTAGCATATCTGAGTTAAATAAACCATAAAGCATGAAACGAACAGTCGTTAACCACCAGTTATCATATATTTGGCAGGTTTGAGAAACAGAATAGGGAAGAAAAGCTTCAAAGATTAAAAGTCAGAGAAGCCGTAACTACGTGACGATATCACTCTGTGAAATGAATAGAGGATAGTTATACATTAAGAAAGCAGGTACTATCACAGGTGAAAGTGAATTAGAATGGTACGTAGGATTCTTAATAACGCAGGAATTAGAGTGCCATTTAAACCTACAAACTCACTCAGGGACAAGCTCTGTAGGTTGAAGGACCCACTTGACTCAGTTAGACAAATTATATAACTTACAAAATACCTCGCAATGACTGTGGGTTAGGTGAACTAAATAGATCAAACTAGTAGGTCGGGATAGGCAGATTGTCAGATTTAAAGCGTTTAGCTTAGGTAAGAAGGGTGGAACCTGAGAAGATAAGCAATTCAGAAAGGAACTCAGTGAATGCACACACAACCACACAAAAGGGTGTGAGAGGGTTTAAATTCTAAGAAGTAATATGGGTAGGTGGAGATACCAGTTGATTACTGAATCTCACCAGGTTCATCGAGTCTACACCCAACACGTGCAATATGAATGACTAATCATTCATACCGGAAATATGGAAAAGACTACTACCAATCAAGTCAAGCGATGGAAAGTAATGGAATTATATAAAGGAAGTTCAAAAGTTGTGTGAGTATCTTGATATGATTATGAGCAGTAATACATTGTAGTCGAAACGTCATCAGTAAATATTACTTTATAACACTGTGAGACTTTATCAAAATACATTTTACTCATTGTGGCATTATACCCTACCACAATGCACAAGTTCTATTCTTACATCTTCCCAGCCATCGTCTTCAATTATTCAAAATCCCTGTATCCAGTTTCAGTTGGTACAACTGCGAAATTCTTATCTGTATACACATGTTAGTTAATATGCACAATTGAATGGACACATATTTTACCTCACTCAATATGAATAAGATTTAACACGGATGAAGAGTAAACGTGGCAAATATGAATCTATCAATGCAAATAAAACGCCATTGTTTCGCCGATTTCCAAAGAGATTGACACTAGATGAAACACAATGAATGGACCACTGAATAATTATTCTTTGTGTATTGGATCACAGTGAGTCATAAATGAGAATCAATTGACATCTTACCTATAAAATTCAGGATTCGCCAAACTAAAAGGATAAATTTCGAAACTTGTTTGCATAAAGACTGGATAAATACTGACGCAAATTTATTTGGTATACTGAGGAAAGCTTATATCAAACCAGCAAACCACTCAGCAAAGTGATTCCCTTATTTCAAATCCCTGAGACATTTCCTATCGAATCACAGTATATTACATTTCACAAGGACATCATGTTTGTACTTTTGTTCGTGTATGGAATGAGTTAATAGTAAACCATTTTTAAGCCGTCGCTAAAAACACGGAAAGCTGAGTTCAACAATATGCACACTTTTCAGTCACAGGTTATCAAAAAAAGTCTATCTTTCATAGGTGAATATAGCCATTGGTGTGGGAGACAGTCTAAAATATTGCAGAGAGATAAACCGATAAGTGGAATAGATTAGACGAAAGTTCAGGGTCAATAAATAACAATAGTAATGATTAATTAGTAACTATGGTGTGTAAGTAAACGTAAAAGCACTATCAGTAAACGACAATAATAATAATTATTATTAGATAATGACTGTTACCATCTTACAAATTAGCTCACACATACTTATTGCTAAGCTTCTTATACGCATATGTGTGCATGTCAAAATGTATCTCAAATCCAGTGTAAATTAAGGTGTTCTTTCATCATTGATTCGAATTTTCTTCAAATGAATGACGGCTGTTTTAAATCGTGTCTGTTTTCCAATCGTAAATATTTATAAACAAGCGTAACTAGCTAATTCCATTTGAAATGTTTTGTAATACTTCAAGAGTACTCTTGTTTATTCTGTTAATAGAGAAACATTCTGCGTGTTACAGTGATAGGTTTTGAATGGAGTATTTCGCTTCAGTAAAATATTCTGTATTCATTAAAAAGGAATGCTTATGTTGACTCGTTTTAAGTGGAATGGATGCACAACTTATTTTGAATGTCTCCAATTTATATAACTCTGACATTTGAATTTCAGCAATTTTTGTTTTCGTCACGACGATGAAGATGATACCAGCCAGAAGTTCGAGAAATAATGTTAAAATTCGACAGGCGGAACGTTTATGCAGTTTAAATACAGGGGATATGGAAGTAACGAGAATCGATGAGTTACCTGGGCAGAAAGTTTTCCAACGTGTACACTATGGCGACAGTATTCATATTAAAATGTACTTTTAAAATAAAGCGAGTTAATTTTATTTACGATTTGTTGATTCACTGGTCTCCACCTTTAATTGCTAACAAAATCAAAGCATGTTCCTCAAAAGCTAGTGAAAACCAAATGACCTATTATGCCGCATAACATCTTCACCATGGAAAACCTATTCGTATTTCATTTACTCTCCAGTTTCAGTGAAGCATACAAACAAGAATGTTGTTGCAAGTTGAAGTGTTATAACGGTTTATAGATTGATTATCTATTTTCATTAGTATTCACAAGGTCACTCATTATTCACGAGTAACTTTCTCACTTTCATTCTGACGTGTTTAATAAAAGAGTTTGATATTTTGGCAAAGTATAATGGAGAAAGCTGAGGCTGCCTCATTAGGAAAGTGAATTGAAGCCATTTGAATATAAAGTAGTTTCGAATGAATTTGAACATAATTAGGAAGGAAATAAAGTGGTTCAGATGTTTGTGTCCGGCTGGCTAAATAATAAATAAATGTTGGATTAAGTAGAGGAAACGTGTAAAATCTTTATAGAAAGAAAGAAAATGCAAGACGAGGATTAGCTTTAAATGGATACCAGAAAGCTAGTAGAAGAAAAGAGAGCAATATGATGAAAGAGAAGGCAACACAACACAGTTTGAAGATAGATTACAGAAAGAGAAGCTGAGTTCAAGGTCCAATGCACTGAATAAAGAAAGAAGTGAAGAATAGTGCTAGGAAAGACAAAAAGAAATTCTATAACACAGTGGCTGGCAAGTGAAGCAGAAAAGAAAAGCCGCATGTAAAAGAGACCTCAGAAAACTATGCTAGATATGCAGGTCACTATTCGGGAAGAGATCAACACAGATGAGACCTATGGAAGGTGGTCGAGTGAACCAAGTTACCGAGGAAGAGAGAAAGATAAACCGATACGCTGATCACTTCAAATGACTCTTGAATAGACCATCACTTGCAACTCGCGAAGAAATACCATCAACAACACATACAACTTCCTGTGAGTGGACACCAGTCCCCGAACGAAAGCAAAAATCTTGAATGCAATCAAGCTATTAAACGCCGACAGGGAAAGTAGCAGCACCAGATGAAACTCCGCCATGAAGTACTGAAAACGAATCCAGAGGCTGTGACACATATGTTCACGCTACTAATATAAAAGGTTTTGAGGGAAGGAGAGATACCAACCGATTGAAATAAAGAAATTGTGTGGAATAACGCTGTCGTCCTTCATCCTGGGGAGGATAAGTATGCACTGTATGCAGAACTCCGGACAGAACAAGTTCCATTCAGGAAAGCAAATTGTGTGATTACCAAAAAGTAACTAGACGCATCGCCATCGAACAAAGCATGGAATTGCAGTCAAATATCTACCTCAATAGTCTCATTGACTTCCAGAAGGCCTTCGACAGACAGCTATATGACAATGCCACGTGCCGGGTGATCCACAACGGAAAACCCAGTGAAGATTTCAAGGTGAATACAGGAGTAAGACAAGACTGTCTATTGTTGTCAATGGTATTCCAAATTGTGGTGGACTGGGTTATGTCGGACGGATCACTTTGGAGTGAGAAGACAGTATCATGTAGTACGGATAAGAAGACTCTAGAAGATCTGGATTTCGAAAGTGGCTTCTCCGACGTCACACAAAATCGAAGATCTACCAGCGAAAACCAACAATCTGGCTGAAGGGGTAGGCAGTGAAGACAGGACAGATTCCAGCTGAAGATAAAGAAGACAGGGGTGATGAAGATAACTCAACGACAGGGACGACAAACAACACCAATCAACATCAACAGGAGAAATCTGAAAATGGTGCTTCATTCACTTGATTTTATTTTTTTTATTTATTTTTGATTACAGCTTGATTCCACACTGTATTTTTGGTACAAGTATGAAATTTTCAGCATGGATATCGGTAGCCCGAATTTGCAGGCCGACCATAGATATCAGGAGTGCGTCGGCAGGGGATCGAACCTCGGACCATGTGCATGGTCGGCGAGAGTCCTAATTGATCAGGATACATCGTTTTAACCAAGGGCAGAATTGATAAAGATATCAAAGCCAGAATTTGGAAGGCGGGAAAAACCTTCGTAGATCTGAAATCAGTTCGGAAATCTTAGGCGGTGGCGCAACATAAAGAACAAACATCAATTTCGTTGATTCTTCCATATGAGTCGTAAACCAGTAGTGAGTGTCACGAAAGGCATTTCCAACAAGTTGCAGACTTTTACCAACGGCTACGTTCGCCGGTTCCATACTGAAGATCGAATGGTCATAAAGATTTATTGACTATAGACTCTAGCAACAAACCAATGAAAAGCCGTTGGCGTGAGAGAGATATATAAAGGAAAATGAAGATTTGTCGAGCAAATGTTGAGGAGGCTTTCGAATGACTTCGCGATGCAGACCCTAGAGTGGATTCCAACGGGAAGTGACGAGTGAGTGATCGGTGTGAGGGTGATATGGAGTAGATTGTTCGAAGAGGCGAGGAGATAATGAGTTATTTTGGCCTTAGCTTAAGAGGTCAGCACCAAATGTAACAAAGTGAATATGTGTTGTTGAAGTCCTATGTCCCACACGGAATCCAAATGGGCAGTAATAATAATTTGTCAGAATGGGAAGATTTTCAAGCGGCGACATATGTATTCGCCGTCATAGAAGCAGTCAAATTAATAAATATATCAAGAGCCGAGTAGGGATGACAGTTAAGACTACAGATTAAATGCCAATGAGGACGTCGAGAAATCATGAATTACAACATTTGGCTTTGAAAGTTCTCGTAATAATTTTCCCTGCTACCATGAAGATTGGCAGATACAATATATTGGTCTCCTCATTTTGTGGCCGCATACACCATTATGAATTTGTCGGACGGACATTTCCATTCAGTAATTATATACTTATATTCTCTGAACTTTCAACCAACTATCCAGTCTTTCTGCTAAAATTCTTATACAGTGTAGAGAACTGAAATTATGGAAATATGTATGTTGTCCAGCTGAGTTATGTTTTTATGTAAGCTGCTACGAATGATATCTTGTGATCCCTCTTGTGCGAGGAACACACCAGAAGGCCACTACATATGTGAGTTATATGACTGCTTGTAATTCTGAGAACTGATCAGTCATTTCAGGTATGCCATTGCGCTGGCAAGAAGCATGCCTTCTGTTAGAAATGTTCGGTGATTGTCACCCATCTGTGCTATTCACTACCGAAGAAGATGATAATTCCACATTTCACTTCTTAGATATGATCCGTCCAAACCTTTCGACTCTACATGGTGATACACCAGTTTCAGCATTTGATAGACCACAATGGGACAGATACAATTTTTCTGTTCTTTGTGTTCCATAGCTCTGAATATCTGTTCTAGAGTTGTGCATGTGAGGTCGCTGAAGACTCTTTTTATGGAACTGCTAGATTATTTCTAGCCTAGAAGGTCTGTCGAATGTTATATGAAGAGACTGACCATTCGAAACGAAATCGTAAAGGGTATAATGACACATTTATTGGAATTTAGCACTCCAAGTCGACAATACTCGTGAATTAGTTATAAGTTAACTTTTAAGTTTGCCTTTCAACTGCCCTGGACATTTTTGTCTTCCCACAAATTTAACGAGTCCAGTCTATTTAAAGCATTTTTGACTGGTTTCTTAATTTTCATACATTTACCCTGAACACACCGGTTTGGCTTTCTCAGCTGAATTCCAGATGGCTTAGTCTGTATGCAGAAGACAAACTCGTAAAGCAAAATTAATGTGAGTCTGAATGCAATAATTAACTTATAGGGCTCTGTTATTATCAACTTATTCTCACTGTCTATACGATGCGTTTTCGAAGAAGTGTGAGTGGATCTTGTCTGTCCGTTGTTTGAACATGGAGGATGACTTTCGTCAACATAACAATGAACCTGCCTTATCGTGTGCCCCATGCAAGTGGGTTCACAGCTGCAGTCAGACTCTGAAGATACATAGAGAATTATGTCAATTAACGTCACATTTCGAAATCATTGCGCATTATGTTTGGTCATACCATTTTAATCTTTTTCACATCTGTATATTATTTGACTAATCTCGCTTAGTTTAGTAGCTCGCTGATTTATTAGCCAGTATCAAGCCCAGGTAAAGAAGGTTGGTTGGGCATGAGTTCAGCGGCCCTCCATCACAAAAACCACTCAAACAGCACAATTAATTAATTAATCATTATTAGTATTAATTATTAATAAATTGTGCTCGAAACGTCATCAGTAAACATTACTGTATAACACTGTGAGACTTTATCAAAACAAAATTTACCCATAATGGAATTACACTCAAACAGCTGTAGAAGTTTCAATGATGATTACAAATGTTGGAAATAAAATAAACGACCTTCGTCTTCGTTGGAATCAAAGAGGTGAAATGACGTGAACAGGTGGATGCCTTCGGGAAGCTAGTCAGTCAACCGATGTGTCCTCTCGTGATGAAAGCAAAAACAAGAATGGAAACGTAAAATGTCCGTACAATGTACGAGGCTGTGAAGACTGGCCTAGTAAGCAACGAAGATATGGAACTGAAGTGCTAGGTATCAACAAAAACAGATGGAACTGATGTGAATTAACCAAACTGTCACCTGGACAATACGTAATCCACTCCAGTCACCCAGACGACAACCACAAACGCACTGAGGCAGTGAGTGGCTATAATGATGTCGCCAGTGGTAGCCAAAGCTTATATGCAGTGGGGATCAATATCATTCAAGATTCTGACAAAAAGAATTCAGCTCAAAAGGATGGAAGGCAGGTCACAAAATAATCATACATAAATGCGGCTGCACAGCTAAGTGAATAATATCATCGCAAATAGACTCTTTGCTGAACCTTCTGTTATGTTCATATCTGGATGTGTTTTTTCGTGAATGAAAAATCAACAAGGACCCATTAACAGTGTAGGAACTCAATGGGTTTCTGCAATATTCTATCAAGCATGGTGAAGTCGATGCTCAGACCGGTTTTCTCAAAGGTCGTAAAAATATCCATGGATATCCAATGTGTTATTGAAATGATGTTCATTTCAATGATATTTTTGTGAACTCCAGGTAGTCTTCATGTCGCGCTTTGAACCATATCGATTCCATTTTTTCACATGTCCCATTCCTGGATAGTAACAAATCACTGTGGTCCGCCGCATTACGTGAGCTGTCAAATGGTGAACGCTAAGTTGGCTAAGTGTAGTCATGCAGAAGCGTATAAAAGCCGTGCAATTCAACCTACTAGGTAGGTTCAAAGCCACCGAAATAAAAAATAATTCCTGCGGATCCTGCTACGTTTGTGTTCAGTCATTCATAGGTAACTTTACCTCCCTTACAACTGGATAGTTTTTTCCGTCGGGAGAATATCCCGTGACATGCTCCGAAAAATCAATAATTTCCTTATATATGTTGAATGTGAGAATTTGAAATCTCAGACTGGTCATGTTTTTCCAGTCTCTGCATGAGAGTTCAAACTTTTTAAGTCAACATTTCTTTACTCATGTCATCACCACCTCAATGCAAAGTTTAAGTGCATTATCTAATGACAAAACGAAAAAACTTTAAAGTGGATGAAATAAATAATAACAAGTGCATTTCTATGGCGACCTGTAGATCATTGTACCTTTGATGTCCAAAGCAACGAAAGCGTTTGAACCAATTTCTCCTAGACGCAATTTGAGCCTCATAATCTGTATTCCAACAGCCTCAGCAGCAAGTAATAGAGAACCCTTGAGGTAAATTAAGGTTATTTACTTTACGGTAGACGACTTGGAAGGCTTCGTTTAAATTAATTTTGCGTTCTCTATTTGCAGAATGAGATGGTATTGAAATATGAATAAACTTTGTTTGTCGCTTTTCTCTAACCGCGCAGGATGGTTTGCGGAAATCCGACGATACACATGCCTAGTTGTACAGCCTACATAACTGGCTCCACAGGAGTACTCAATGTGACGGAATCACATAGGAGAGGCAAAATTGGCATACTTCAGAAGTCAAGGCAAGCCAAAGTAACAATAGTTCCGCAGAACGCCTTGTTCTTACAATTTCCCACCTCGATGATTTCACCATTGAAATAACTCAACTCCTAATGTATGAGGTAAAAAGAGAATTCAGCAACGCTTAAGCACTCTTCCTCTTTAATATATAATTGTAGAGCAGGTTAAAGAATTTATCGAAAAGAATATCTATTACTCGAATTTCCCCTAGTTTTATTTTTCATACAGTTTTTCGTTGAAGTACTTTTTAAGGTTATGGGTTGATTATGCATGGACGCCAGCTATTCTTATTCTCAACCATCCCTCTTCTTCTGGGTGGACGACCTAGAGGTATTCTAGTGTTTTAACAAACTACGCGAGGTTGCTACTCATTTTTGGGCTAGAAAATTATGTAGTGCTGAGAAATTATTCTCAAGTTATATGCTCACAGATATGTCTGTTTAGCTTTGAAGACATTTTGTAGAAAAATGAAAAACGAAATTTTACCATAAATGCTCAGCCAGAACTTTATCAACTACAGTAAGCTCAAGCTGAATGTGCCTTCCTGAATGTGTGATGATCGGAAGGAATAATGCAAAGAGAATGGCAACAAACTTCTAAAACAGTAATAAAACCAGTTAGTGGGTATAACTGTGACGAATCACGGGGCATGAGGTAGTGTCTTTTGCGCTTAATAGATTTGAGTTAGCTTCAATATTAGCTAACATTGCAAATACATATATTGCTACACCACTGATATAAGTATAAATCTTGGGCACTGTGGTAGATTATAACTCCATTACGGATACAATTTACTGTGGATAAAATCGCACAGTGTTATACGGTAATATTTACTAATGACATTTCGAGCGCAATTTATCTCTCACAACAATATCGAGGCACTCACACGACTTTCTAGAGTGATTGCCTTCATATGGTTAAGAACATTGATTTACGTTCAAAACATCATCAGAAATTATACTGTATTACAGTGTGCGATTTTATCAAAATAAATTTCATCCTTAATGCCAGTATATGACTGACTGAATAAATCAGTTCGATAGAAAGCAGATTGGTATGGTTAGAATGAGTTACACGATGTGACTTGTGTGCTGGATATAACAATGTTCACAATGTGAAGTACAGCGCCATTTCATTTTGGATACACTCAACAAAAATGTCAAACTAGTTTGAGAGAAAACTTAAAAATTATATGGACTCACGTTTAGGTGTAGCTAAATCGCAGTCAAGACAAATACGACAATTTGATATTTATTTTACATGCATAAAATAAATCAATGCCAAGCAGCCAAGTGTCATTCCTAAAGACAACCAAGTCAGTTATGAATTATTAGCATGTCATTTATTAGTGGAGCTGCGAATATACAACGGTACTGTGTTACAAAATTACATTTCGGGGATTTCGTCGTGTATTGAATTAGGGATTCCTTAAAGTTAGCTATATAATAATGTGCCTATGAGTGGTTAAAATACAAAACGCTTAGCAATGCAGAAACAGATACTGCTTCACACAGCAATTCAGCTAGTTGTATGCACTCAACTAGGTAAAGATTATATCCGTTTCTCATAGGCTTTTATTTAGGTAGTATCAATACTTGGATATACATTATCGAACTTTCAAAATCTTGAGTTTGACGGGCGAGGATTCGACCGAGAATGTATTCACTATGGAACTGATTGATGCTGATTATTGAACAACTATGAGTTGTGAAGCTCTGTCTTTATGTTACAAATCCTCTCACCGCGTGACTGAAAAGTGTAACTGTATAGATTATTGTTGGTTTCCGATGATTTTGAAATATTCTTAAAAGTTCTATTCCTGGAAACGCGTGCGGCATTTCCTCAGAAAGGTCTCGTGTTTTGTGTGGTCACCTACGACACCTGATATTCATGTATGCCAATACTGTCTTATCCAACTGAGTAGTTATTCTCACGAGTATGTAATGCAGTCATATAAAGTTGATATGACTGTGAGTTTGTGTTCGAAACATCATCAGTTAATGCTACTGTATAACAATGTAGGATTTATCAAAACCAAATTCCTTCACCATGACAGAGCACTGAGTAACCTCGAATACACTTTAGTAAAATATTTTGTCAATTATTCTAGTAGTTTCATGTTATTATTCCTTGCTGATGGGTCACTTCACCACTTATTTCTCAAGGTTAAGATATCCATTCTTTGTTTTCAAGGACAGCATCAATCACTTCTCAAGTTCAGAAAGTTTGTAAGGTTGCAAGTGGTTTCTACATCGTTTAGTCATAAGAGATCTGCCTTGCAGAAAAGAAGCAAATAAAATTCGGTCTCAAAGAAAAATAACATGCCTCGGCCTACGTTCCCGTCTCTTACATGACCACGGTTACAGAAACACCCGTTTGTTGTTGAATATTGCTACCTAAAAATGACTGTCATGAGATCTGTTCTATAAATCCATTTTGATTACAAATAGTTAGTTCTAAAGAACTGTAGATTTTCTGTATCACAATACAAAATGAACGTCTCTCTACTATCTCCACGCTGTGCATCGGTGGCACAGCGGTTAGGACTCTCGCCGACCATGCACATGGTCTGAGTTTCGATCCCTGCCGACGCACATCTGATATCTATGGTCGGCCTGCAAAATTTGGGCTACCGATATCCATGCTGAAAATTCCATACTTGTACCAATGATACAGTGTGGAATCAAGCTCTAATCAAAAATAAAAAAATTAAATTAAAAAATTAAATAAATAAAAATGGGAGAGAACAAGAATCTATAAAACTCAAGTTTCCAAGTCATGTGATTATAATTATGATTATGAACAATACATTTTGTTCGAAACGTCATCCAGTAAATAATACTGTTTAACTGTGTGATACATCTATTAAACCAACTTATATGGAATTACTTACTACCACTGTGATCAAGTTTTACACATATATTAAAATGAACGTCTGATACTCTGCAGATGTAAATGCATATACACTGCCACTTTTATTAACATCACCATCAACTAGTAGGTTCAATGAAACACAAACTTTGTCAGATTGTGTATCAAGTATTGTGGTCACATCTATTGAACTGAAAACCAGGTCACGATCCTGTTCATAGATGTGTTAAGGCAGCATTCATCGAGAAAGAAATGGAATGTGAAAGTTTAAGTCTGAAGTCGAGAATAAGTAACAACTGATACAAAGAAAACAAATTACTCTATAAAAATTCGTGCCAGTGTATTCGAAACTTTATACGAATGAATGTTTATTAAACGAGGATAATAATTTTCATGACACCATTGATTGATGAATGTTTCATTTCCTGCTTTGAAGAATAATGAACCCACTGTACATTTTTAATTCTATTATATTTTGATCTCTTTGTGTTGTCACCTTCAGTAGAAACCTGTCGTCATAATATTCTTCAACTAATATAATGACAGGGTTAAACAGTATCACGACTCTGTACCCACTGATACAAAATTTCATCCATTGTATAAGTAAGCTTCAAAAGAGCTCATAATGCGAATACATTTGTTTCAAAATCACGAGATTGTAATTAAAACATTCAATACACTTTATTAAACTAAATGTCAGTTATTCCAATAGTTTTATATTATCATGATTCATTACTAATTTCTCACAGAACACTTCATCACGTATTTTTTTCAGATAGAATACCATTTCTATTTTCTCAAGTGACATCATCAATCATTCCTCAAGTAGGAAAATTCTCGATGGTTTCACAGTTAGCATAAATATACTTATGCTGACATTTTTCGTAGACATGATTCAGTGATGTTCAAGTGTTGGTTCAAGTGATTCAGTGATATTCTAGGTTTCTTGCTTCAAAATGTATGTCAAATTTCCGAATACTGTTTTCAGGTTAATGAACCATATCTTGCTTTCAAAAGACAACATCAATCACCACTCTATTCTAGTAATTAGTTTACAATAGTTCTTTTAACATTTCAAACAGTAACAGCTTTCTTCTAGATCATTGAAAATAAAACATGTAAGCGAAAACTATTATTTAACCTGGTGATTTCTACAGATTAACTGCAGTTTACGTTAATTTTGGTGTATTCAATTTCTTACTTATGACAATAAATCCCTGACCCGTCATCAACTTTAATTGTTGTAAATTAACTGTATTCGGAAATTCCTGTGTCAGGAAACTCCAAATAGTTAACTGTGGTTAAGTGATGTTCGGATTTATGTGAAGATACACAAAAAATGAGAGAATTAAAAATATATCAGGAATAATACCAATGAAGATTGATGTTATGACGGCGGAGAAAATTCGTTATCAACAGTTGCCGCCTTCGCTTGCTCCATACTAAAGATTGAATCATCGGCCGAATTCTATTAGCAGCAAGGAATTCTGGTAGAAAACCAACGAAGAGTAGATTGGTCAACAAATATGTAGGCGGAAGCGCAGATGGACTGCGCAAACCGTGACAACGATTGACATCGCGAACTAGGCTGTCTATTGGGACACCGATATGAAGTAACGTGTGGATCCTCATTCCGAAGGTGACCAGCAGAGGGTCGTGTGAGTAAGGAATGAACGATAATGGCTGAAGAGGATAGCAAAGGATAGAACAAGGTGCAGGTGTTGTCAAAGCCCTATGTTTCACCCGAAACCCAAATGAATAATAAAAATAAATAATAGTTTGCTAGTCAACGTAGCAAGACGTGAAAAAGGAGCACTTAGTGACTCCAGAGGTGCACACCACGGAAAATGACACCTCAGTGACCTACTCTGTAGAAGTTGAAAGAATTCTGAACAATCGTCTCATGTCCGGATGGCGTCGGACGTGAGAGATAACGCAACCCTAATGATTAATACCCCTGATGCTGACAGAAAGTGATGTTATGACAGCTGAAGACACCATTGCGAGCACGTGCTGAAAAAGGGTGCTTAGATAAAACCTTGTGGTGTAGGTGGATATGGACTGAGTCCACTTAATGCAGGTTCTTCAGAAGTGGCTTGCAAGACATAAGGACATCTCGGAAGCAAATGTAGTGCTTGTGTCTGGGGAAGTAATTAAATCAGGGATTTACGAAATCGTCGCATTCTTGAAGAAGCAGACGAGATGGGTTAGGGTGAAGTCATCAAGTGAATCTTGGGCTCGAGCAATAAGAATTGAGACTGTGACAGACTGAGTATAAATGTGACGTAAACCCGTATGGAGGAAGGTTTCTCTGGAGAAACCCTGCTGAGCAATGTTTTCAAAAAGTTGCTTCCTAATTAAACATTTCTACTAACTTTGCAATTATTATCCTTTTCATCATGGACTGTATAACACTATCAGTATATTCGCATATCACATATTGATTTGAACCTTATTATTCGACTTTCACCCTGTTGAATCTGTAATATTTATGCTTCTCTGAAGAAAAATGAAGGTAAAACCAACTTACGTTTGATTGCCGCTCAAACAAAGTTACCAGAAACAAACAACCATTGATAAAACGTTAAAAAACAAGTAGTTTTACCATGGAGTTATACGCTGTATTGAAACGACAGATAAATAAGATTGCTAGAATGACATTTAGCTTCCTGAAATGTTATGCGGAAACCAAAGCTAGAAGCAGAGAGACTGAGATGGAAGTAAATAGATAGAACGTACCAATGTTGGATGACAGAAGTATTTAGATCAACGAAGACCTCTTTTGAGCAACATAAATCTTCACCAGGAATTCATATATTTATGGGTTTCAGATGTTTTAGACTTCTCAGAACTAATCTTCTGTGTGTACCATATGGTAGAATGAAAGTTTTGTGAATTGTATGGGCTAAATGAAACTCTGTTTATGAGATTCACCATTTCAGTTTTGTTCTACATGAAGAAGATTGAGTTAACATCTAATTGAGATGAACCATGAGATTGATGTTAACGCAGCATTTAAGGTCATATATAAAAACGGTCAATGGCGTTTACTGAAATACTCTGAGGCTATAGCTGTTCATAAACTTAAGTCCCCCTCCTTTGTATTCAAAAACAGTTTGTTATTTCTCTTAACCAACCTTGGTAATCCTTATTTGATTGGATTACCATACGTTGCGTTAATTATTCTTAATTCTTCTTTTGTTACTTTGTTTAATTTAACTTTTCCATGTATATTGACTTGACAAGTAAATGTGTGATAAGATTGTTAGAAATGTACAGCACAAATACATCACACTTTTCAGATAATCTCCGTCTTCTAATAACGCTCTCAAAATTTATAAAAGGGATTAGTTGTTTTTATGAACTTCTGAAAATATAACTGCATAATGGAATAAAGGGTTTTCGTCTATGTTTCCCGTTGTCCATTCCATCATCAATGAAAACGTGATGTAATAAGAAACATCTGTTTTTAATCAACACATAAATGAGTTGTCATATTTTCATTCTGACACCAAAACAAAAGACTCATTTCTGCTTTCTCCTAGATTTCATGATACAGCTTTCAGTTTCGATGATTAAATATTCCGGCTTTAAGATACGATTCATCTGTTCCAGTTATTATTGCATTGCCACTATCAGTTAGTCGCTTGTCCTATTTGTGAATGCTGTTTGCTTATTCTGACTGATTGATATAAGTCGACAATTATTTTCAGCATCCATAATTTTCCCTGTAGATGCTAAACGAAAACGTAAAATCAAACGGAGGGAGATAACTGAGGTTGAACTGGCGACACCAAGTAGATATTAAAAGATTTCAACAACATACAACTCAGTCGTATGATAAAACTACTGCAACAACTGACATTATATCCAACTGAAGTATATGGAATGTTCCTAATATGACATTCACGATGCAGAAATGTGTGAATTTTTTAATATGAGCTATTTCGAAGCTAACAAGTTCAGTGAATGAGATTTTGCATCACACATCTCAGTGTTGCAGCATAGTTTCCGTAGTACGGTAATGTAGTGACTATCAGTTTCCGATCAGAGTGATAACATGTATTGGTCAAAATGTAAACAGGAGAATATCCAGTAGTTTGCGAGTTTTCATTCGGGAAATGGAAACATTGACAACAACAGTCATTGATACTACAGGAAGTGATATCTCTTTCCATAATCATTTGACGACAACCTACACGTGAAGTTTTTCTGTGTAAAAGCAATTATAAACGTGAATCAATAACGAACTAACTGTGTATAAGAAATATCTTCAATCGAACATCATGTATCAAATATATTTAGCATAAATAAGAACAAGCGGTTCATAAAAATCAGTCACAGTGTTCAGAATATGATACTTATTGGTACAATAATCCATTATTAATTAGACATTTCAGCATACGATAAGGTCGATTTATCAGGCTCATTGCTTCGAGATGGGAAAACATTCACCCACACTATAACGTGTTGCTATATTTTACCAAAGTGAACAGTAAAGTATCGGTATATAAATCAGTACTCATTCACCTGATTCACTTATACGTAAGAAAGGATTGAGAAAAGAAATATTTGCTTTTCAGTTAGATGCTTATCTCTGCCTCTACTCTACAATACACTTTTACCAAACTAGTGGCGGTATGTTCAAGCAATAATCAGTTAGTACAAAAATGTCAGGGTGGTGATAATTAACAAAAGAATAATATGAACACTTAATGGTAGAAAGGTTTTCAACAAGGAGATTGCATAATGTATAATTTTGAAATGCTTTAACAATGATTTGGAATTAGTGAGTGCTCAAATGAATTACGTAGTAAGCAATCAAATATGAAGAACCCTGATCACTTGTAATTAAGGACGATTTAATTCCACAAAAGGTTATTTGTTTTCAAATATAAAACTCCACAACATTTCGAGCATAAATTATTGCTCATGATAATAATATTTAAAGTTATCGTTAATTTTTTGTGATTTGCTACTGTTTCTTTTGTGTTCAACATTATACTACTTCTTATATGTGAGTGCTATGAATTGTACTAGTTACGCATTAACCATGATTTACTTTGTCATTTAAGTTTAACTAGCCAAATGTACGGATTCTCTATTCGATATATGGTGAATATTTCCTCATTATTATTGCCTTAAGTTCTGAGTGGAAAATGGGGATCCAACAACACATCTCCGCTTTGTTCCCTTCTCTTCTTTCCTATTCAGCTGCATCCACGTTCGATTATAATCTCTCATCTCGTCCTCTCACGATGTCCTCCATGTCACCGTAACACTGACGACCTACTTGTTGCTTCCCATTCGGATTCCACTCGAGCAATGACCCGCATTGCGCACGATGCCGTTCAACAGCATCCTCGAATTATGTTCGATCCATCTCCATTTTCTGCTACATGTTTGTTGAGCAATCGGCTACTCGCTGGTTTGTTACCAGCCAGGGTTCGTCGCTGCTCATTCCTTCTAGTCGGCCTGCATTTTGCTTTCAGTTTGAAGCGAAAGCAGCCGTTGATGAAATTAAGTAACCTGTTAGAAATCTTTTGTCGCATGCTTACGAAGTTTCTGAATTGTAAAGAAGAATTGCCTGTCCTCACATTGGTGTTGAGAATCTCAAATATTTTGGCGGTCTGATTGTGAACTGGTTTCAGATTGACAAAGACGCATCTTGCCTTTCCATTGGCGTCTGGCTATGACATCTTGCTCCGTAACGCCTATGGTTGAAACCGTGCTTCCTAGATGAGTGAAGAGAGTAGCTCCTGTCAAATCTTTACCATAATTGGTTATTGGTGCTAGTTGTTGTTGCTGTCGGTTGAATAACTTTATAGTCTTCGGCTTCCCTATATTCACCTTGAGCTCTGACTTCTCTGGCTGCTACTTTAGCCAGTTTGTGGTTTTCGCTTGCAAGTCCTAGAGTTTGTGTTGCATTAGAGATACATAGTCTGCGAAATCCTCATATGCTACAGTCCTCTCATTTTTGGTCCAGAGTACTCCTATCTCCTCACCTACCGCAGCCTGACGCATATCCCACCACCACAATTAGGAATTGTGGTGGGATGAAGTTGACAGTGACATAGGTACTGATGTTGAGGCAATTTGCAAATTGCTTCGTGGTCAAGCTCTCTGTCGAAGGTCTTTTTGACGTTGATGAAGTTGAGGTAGAGGCTCGACTAATACTCCTTGCTTTGTTCGATGATTATGCGTAGAGTTGCAATGTGATGAGTGTATGATGAGCCTTTGCTGAATCAAGATTACAAGAGGTGTAGAAACACAACATTTACACGGGATTAGAATACAATCACAAAATAGTTATTCCAAACGAATTACGAGTGTGAGCAGGAGGAGCATGGAAACAAACTAAAATAAGTGTCGTTATGACGAAATAGGTCCATGTTACCTGTGAAGGCTGGATCAGTTTATTTTGAACACACAGATCCGGCTTTTCGATGCTTATGGCGAGAGCTTCTGCATTACAAAGAAGTCGGAAACGCACTGTCCTCAGTAGATTTTTGTCTGCCTTGTAAATGACTCTGAACGATATGTCAGTGCGTTGGTCGTCAAGCGTTTCGGATGCTTGCCGACCATGCACATATTCTGAGGTTTGGTCCCCGGCCGATGCACTCCTTTACCTCACTGAGCCAGAAATAATGCTGGTAAAGAGGAAAGGTTGGGCATGAGGCTACCAACCCCATCCTGCAAAATAAACACTGCTACACAAACTTCAAGCCACTAGCTTGAAGCCCTATGTTCCACTTGGGACGTGAAGAAAATAAGATGTGTCAGTTGAGATGATGTGACAGGCGCTATCTGACGAGGTGTTCAATAATGGCGCTTCTGACTGAACCAGTGCCTCCTCTTTGTAGCCATTTCGGATGATGCTCTCTAGCACGTTTTGATAAGAACCGCATAGAATAACCTGTGTAGCTAGTGCCGCACGATCAGTTGGACTGGTTTATGCACATCGAATTGTTCATATGCGGAAGCCTGTATTTCACATTCATCCGAAGTAGGTGGTGACTATAGAATTTCATCCCTAGAGTCACTGCAAGAATAGCAATTTTGGATATTTCCCTTTTTAAGGTTATCTGCTGCTAGCCCTAGCCTGAATTCCAGATTCAAATAAAGTGTTTTCCTTGGCAACGCAGTCCATTCTCTTCTTTCTGGCTTTAATTTCGTGTTATTCTCAACGAAACGCGGTGGGTATATATTTTGAACCAGAATACTTTTGAGAAATAAGAGCTCTTCTTCCAAACAGTCATCGATAATAATTCACTAGGTACGGTGGGCTGGCCAGACGACGAGAGATCTTCCATGGCTGGTGGGTATCAAACTATGGAAGTTTGTCAGTTGACCATTCCATGTTGTTTTTCTCTGAATAGATCTTTTCAGATATCCGTCATCTCTTCCAGTCAGGTCGATGTCCAGGAATGGAATCGTTGATTCATTTGACACTTCCATCGTAAATTTAATTGAAGGATGACAGTTTTTAAACTCCAGTAGGATACAATTTAGGTCAGAATCATCCTGGAAAACTACAAAACTGTTGTCGATGAATTTTTTCATACAGTAGCACTTTGTCCATCTTGAAGTTTAAGATCCTGTTTTCCAGGCTGGCCATGAAGCAGTCTGGCAAATCAACAATGGGATCAACAATGGACAAATTGCTACTGTGAAAATATACGTCAATGGAGATGATTCATTTGTTCAATATTTGTAGATCTTTCTGCTGCAAAAACAGATAGACGTCGGCATAGTTTCCGTAAATGAAAAGTACTATGAAGGGATGACTGAGTGCACAAGAGATTACAGAAATGTTTGACTGATGTTAAAAACCCGTCACAAATCGGATATTTGTGTATTTGTGATATTTGTCACTGACTGTGAACGAAACAATTAGTCAAGAGTGTACCAGGAACACACTTGTGTTCGCATAAACCCACTATTTGTAGAATTGTTTTTTTAAGTTTACCGTCATTGTTAGAGATACACTAGAGTAGTATTTACTCAAAACACTTAGTGGGTAGAAAAATTTTTCCATTACTGGATTTGTTGTCATTTTGTAAGAATATTCTCTGACCCTTCCGTCATGTCATTCTGATTGGATGATTTGACGAATTTCGTCTTGTCTGATACAAGGTTTGCCAATCAGATCGCATAATTCCCTTCTGCCTATTACCAAAATGCAACTAGCGATTTCTGATGGCACAAAGATATTGACTTTATTCTCTTGAAGTATTTTGAGTTGCCTCACATGTTCTTCCTTCGTAGGTAAATAACGATGACTGTGATTGTTGAAAAGAGAGTAATACTGAGAAAGGTTTCTTTTTGACAAAAATTACCTCAAAAACTAGTTCCTGATAGTTTACTGAGCATTTTATATCATAAGTATGCGGTTATTTCGAAATCTATGACCACCTTCTTCAAACTGTTCTTAAACCTTGATCAAGATCTGTCAGTAAAACAAAGCAGATCGCTTTGATGCTGACATTGTAATCCACTATAGTACTTTTTTGAGTCTCGACAAAGTTGTTCGGTCTTTTGATCCTCCTTCTTAGACTACACTGTTGCTCTTGACTGTATTCCTTGAAAACGTTTACCGAGCAAGCTGATTGCAGTAAGCTTTGAGTTCTTGGTCACAGGGTGATGGTTTTACTATTTTTCAAGTAGGAAACAACATTCCGTTTGAAATGCGAAGTACTGCACTTCAGAGCCTGAGGGTGTTGCTGCACTTCATTGTACTGTGCATTCTCCATTACAGTTTTCCTGACTTCTGCATGACTTACAATGCCGTTTTTTAGACGATTTCATCAGAAGCGCTGATGATCTGACGATTTCTATTCCAGTGATTCCTGTATTGGTTTGTTCCGATATCATTAGCTTCTTATCTGAGGTCACTCTGCTGTTTTACTCAAATGGTCTTAAACTGAATCCACCTGATTGCTATGATGTCTTTTTAGTTACAGACGTGAACAAGAGTTGAATGTACAGATTCACTCCCATGGTTTATGTAATATCAACCGTACTGTGATAGGAAAGAAATCAAAAATATGCCATTCTGGCGTCAGTTTCTGTCTACATTTTTGTTAGTTGTGCCGTATCTTGTTGATTTCTGAGGAAACGTTTTGTTTGACTTATAGAAGTTAAGAATTTGTGTCATAAATCAACCTCTTCTATAAGACTTTTTAATCCATATATTCTGCTCATTTTTGCTCACTTTTCGCTTTTATGCTTCTCCAGGTGTCTCAAGAGAGGCTGTGTTATATTACCTAAGACGCAACTAACTGGCATTGCTGCTGGTGGGCATTTTACTTCTCGTAAGCACTTAGTTAAATTCATCTTGCCTGATACCCCCTGTATTCGTATCTTTTTCCTTTCCTCTTTTCTTATGGAACGAGAAGATATTTCATAAGTAAATTTCATATAAAATTCAACCATACAGTATTTAGTGATGATTTTCTGCAAAAAAACGTTGAGAAACTACTGACTAAGTGGTATATTTTACCTACGAAAGAGAAATCAATGTCGCTGTGCACTTCATCGAAGTCCTACTAACCAGAAAACAGGATTGTCCAATTAAAAACTTTTTTAGAAAGCTAGAAATCAAAGCTCAGTATACACACCTCCTTAGCTTCGTATCAGAGGACTTAACAATAAAGCCGAGTGACATTTGTTCCAAAAACTGTGTAGAGGAACATCACTTCACGTTATCTGAGGCATTCTAAGCGAGAACGGACATCCAGAGAATTTCACTCAAGCCAATATAGGTTACAACAGTCGTAAATATGAACTGACGCAGTGGAGAAGAAACCTTCATTTTTACATCTACAGTTCAAAGAAAATACTTCTGCGTAGATTCTATGTCAGAGTTTAACCAGGGTGAAAGAGAAAATTTTCTACCCTGCACATCTGTTCTTATTCTTCAGTAGCCTACCAATGCTCAGTCAACAATTGAAAGATATCTTAACTTACCATAGCTCTTCTCCATTCATACTCCATTTCAGTTGATTCTGTGTTTCAAGTTATATTGGTCGACAGATTAGGCTTGTTCGTCTACGGGGTTCAAGAATATTTACCAGGTTAATCCAGCAAAGGGGAAATTAAATGGATAAAAAGCTCGATCCTGTCACACTTGGTCGATACTGGACATTTTGTTTGTTGAAGTTTCTGTAGCAGATTGATTTGTTTTGTGGTGTAAGATCACTAGCTGCATGTCCGACTATCTCTCTTTCCTGGATCTTGGGATGAGCTAGAACACAGGCGAGCTAGTAAACTAGGCGACTTTAAATAGCTTCACTGAGTAGGTGAAATTCTTGGACTTCGTTATGATATGCCGTTCTAATAATACTCACAGCAACAAAAGGACCTAAAACTCTCTTTTCCTTCCGGACATTCATGGAAGTAAGAAATGAACATTTTCAAAGCAATATGAAATCCTGAAACCAATCAAATCCCTACAAACCATCACTTAAATACCAATAAGATGTTCACTGGCGACTGGCCCTATTCAGGTAGGTAGTTACCTGGGTTCCAGTGAGAAGTCGTGACCAGTGGGGTGCAGCCGGTCGGGTGTGAGGACAAATACTCGACGAAGACATCGGCTAGCGGTCGCGCTATGTCGTGAATTGGCAGAAGTCAGAATTCAAGGACCATTGGATCGGGTCCCAGTGGCTTAATGGTATAGGAGCTCGCCTTGTAACCGGAAGGTCCTGGGTTCGAATCCCGGCGGGTGCGTACTGCTGAAGAGTCCCAAAATAGGACGAAACAGCTGTCCAGTACTCCCAGGTCTTCCAATGGTTCTCTAACTAATGTCAGCACATGATGAAATCCTGAAACCAATCATATCCCTACAAACCATCACTTGAATATGTCTTATATTAGAAGCGTTGAAAAGCTGGAATATACAATACCATCTGTCAGGATGGGTATATTAAAGATAACACTGACAAGGCTCATAGTATAATCTACTTATCGGAACTGCTGCTATAATATGCTATTACAAACAGGTAAACTATTACATGATTTGCATGATTTCATTGTTCCAACCTATGCATTTAGAGGGTATGTGCTTATCTTTGAAGACATCTTCTAGATTATACAATTATTCACGCTGTCCATCTTCTCAGTCACCGAATTATGAAGTACAGGTATTTTAGGTATGATGAGAAACAAGTCCTGGGAAACATTTCTAACGATTGCAACATCTTCAAAGTACTAGTTACATAGGTTAACGTCCACTGGAGAGTATAGATATCTCGAGAGATCAGTCAGAAAACCAAATCAAATATTATGAAAACTATGGGGAAATTGTTTCTCAAGCGTCAAACATGACTGAGCAGAATATTTCATCACCACATAACGAATATGTGAGATGAATGAGGTGAAGTCATCAGTTTGGGAAGAGATAATATCACTAGTAACAATAAATCACAATGGTTTAAGTGGAGAATTCGATGTTATAAAAAGCAGTGCTAGAGTGGAGAGTATTCATTAAGAACATCATGACTAATATGGTGAGGACGAATACAAAAGGGAATAAACAATAAGACTTCTGTCATATAAGAGGAAAAACACACGAGAAGTCAATTTTCTGTGGATGCGAGAATAAAGGTCATTTTAAATGTAGACACGCTTGGACCTGTTCTTTTTGAATACTAAGTTCTCATCTAATCAATATTATCCTGACATCTTCAAATGTATGTAGAATATTTAGCGCAGTGGTGAGGGACAATGACTTAAGAAAACACCAGTTCATATCTGCGACTCTCATAACCTATGATGACCCTTAGAAACTTCCTTGGATTTCTGTTTTTGCGTACGGCATGGTATGGATTGATTTGCCTTCACAGAATTCGGAGCGAAATGTCCTTGCTCTAAATACTAGGCACATGATAAAATTACGCTTGTATTTTGCTACTACTTTGCTGAGGAAGTGTTTATATCATGATTCGGTCTCTACTTATCTGCATACGATTCTTTCAATAAATCAAACGACTTCTCTTCTTGCTGAGATACCGAGAATATGCGAAAAACTTTTGCGTTCATTTTCACCAGTGAAATGGATACTTTTATAGTCTATGCAGAAGTGTCTCAAAATGAAGTCATTACGTAAATCTTCGGCTTAATTTCCGAAATGGTGATCAATAAAATAATGGAAAGTTTCCATTTTAGCTAATTCTTATTTCAGGTTTTGACAGATATATGTCCTCAAATGTAATTACTACTGTCATTTCAGCGGCTTCACTATTAGCTTCTCTCCATATTTAACAAGAGGTGAGGATTACTTCCACATCTAGGTAGTACTTCTTTAAGATTCATAATAAGACTACCACCACACAAGAATCTCTCTGACATCTATTTTCAGAGATAATCAACTGTCCGCAGCAGAGGTATATTATTCAGTCAGGATGCATTACATGCAGTGATGTAATGTTTTCGTCGGCTATGTTGATTCTGTTAGTCACTAGCTTATTATTAAGGGGTAGAAACTCTTGGTTGTCAAACTTATTCTCAACAGGATTCGTGCTTACGCATAATTTTAACATTTATTCTCCAAGCATTTGATATAAAGCCACTCTAAGACCACCGATTTTTTCATCACTACCTCATCACAAAAATATAGTCCATTCGCTTACAACAAAGCAGCCTCAATAACAGATGTATTTGTCAGCTGGGGTGTAGTGAAAAAAGACTGAAAGCTTTTTCTCACAAGTGTTTGAGAAGACCTTAAGAATCGGAAAGACCACAGAAAATGAATGGCGAGCATAGCTTCAGATAACAGTTATTGGTATAGCATCCAATGGTATATTTTGGAAAATTGAAAACCAATATGTCAGTTAATGGGAAATGGTATTTAGGAATGCTTCAGTTTTGCAAGCTCAGTATAACGAAGACTTCATCTCCTTCAAAGATGTATAAACCTCTTACAACAATAGAAATTCGACTATAAGGAGGATTATAATTCCATGATTAGATGATTATTATCACCATAATTATAAAATGGCTACCCTTATCTTCATTCACACTTTCGCATATCTGATGTGTCGTTTTATGTAACCAACTGGGGTTTCAGCAATTCATCAGTATTGTGTCTACTACAAAGAGTATAGTACAGCTAATGAATTTGAAACCATTGGGAAATCATCATAACATATTTTATACTCAAGCTGTCAATGATTGTGAACACTGAACTTTGGTTCATTGGCCTTGGTTGCCATTGGTGGGCAACTTGAAGGCGCAAATGAGTCCATCGTGTACAAGTTGGAAGAAGACGAAAGAATACAAATAAAAGTGCAATACATTCCTTGTAAGACATTTGTTTATAGACTTAGTACAGAGTATTGATTTTAACTGCCGAAGAATACAATTACTTCTCATTCCTTGTGTTTTGGAGTGAAAGTCAATATTGTACAGAGTATAATTGTCAATTTGGGCGTCTTCGGAAATATTAGAAATGTAGGGTTAAGTTCCTTGACACAAGCATTTCAGAATAGTGAATTTTCAGAAATACGATGTAATAAAGAGGAAAGGCAACGGACTCCTGAAATTTTAATGTTTGATAAGTACAATGCTATGGAATTTTCTATGACCATAAAATAAAAAAATCAATAAAACACACCACACATTTTAAAAAATTTGTTTTGCTTTTTCTGAGTGATGTTCATGAGTCATTTCAAGACCATTTTTCAAGAATGTACACAAGCGCAAAGGAACTACTATTGCCCTCAGTTCCTAGAGGAACACAAAGCTTCAGCCTGACGTCTCGTTTTTGTTTGGTTCTACTTCAAAGTTGCTTTTGGTGAATGTCTGAAGTTTGTTAAAATTGGTCTCCGTGAAACGTGAAGTCTCTCATCCGTATAATAACACTGACTTCACATTGCAGTTGAAAAACCAGGTCTTCATTTTCATGCTGAGTGTTGTTGGTCTCAACACAGTCCTGAGGGTAATGAAAGATGGCCTTGCTTTCTCAATCCTCGTCTTGATTCTTCGTCAGTTCCGTCTGACCGTATTTGAAAAGATGCTTCACAAGTGGGTAGGTGAAGGAGGTTGCTTCTTTCAGATTTCTTCCCTTTATGATGATTGTTGTTTGGTGTTATTGCTGTTGCAGTTGACCAGCAATCTTCATCACCTCAGTTCTCTCTATGTTCATCTGAAGGAGGTCTTATCTTCGATGCTTCTTCTGCTGACTTGTTGCTTTTCAACTGCATATCTTCCAGTTTGTGAGAAATCATACGTATATTATCAACAAAGTCCAGATCCTCCAAGTATTTTGTGTTGGTGGATTTTATGCCTGTCTTCTCGTCGCCAGCTCTCTGTCGCATCATCCAGTCTACCACAATCAGGTAAATCATTGAGATAGTAGGCAGCCAGCCACCTTGCCTTGCTCCTGACTACACTTCAAAGGATTCCGTAAGACTCTCGTTGTGGATTACTTGGTATCCGGCACTGTCACGCAACTGTTGGGCGAGTTGTATTACTGTTGATGGAACCCCGTAGTAGCGAAGTAGTTTCCAAATAACTTCTCGGTAGACGCTGTCGAAGGCCTTTTCAAAGTCAAAGAAGTTGGTTAAAGTACACAGCTGACTAATCATTTCAAGCTCTGTTCAGTGATGATCCGTGGTGTTGCGATTTGATCGATGCATGACCTGTTTCCCTTGAATCCAACATGTTCCGTCAAAAATTTCCATTTTGAGCGTGTTTGATTCTCTGCAGGATGATATGGATTAGTATTTCGCTTAGGATGGACATGAGCATAATACCGCACCAGTTCTCATACTAACTTAAGTCTCCTTTCTTTGGCAGTTTGAAGGAGTACCCATTTTTCAATGCACTGGTGCCCATGCCTCTTTTCACACCTTCTTCAGTTGTGGTGCTATTAAGTCGATTCATGCCTCTGGGAGTATTTTCAGTGCTTCTCCTTTGGTTCCATCTAGTCCTGCCTCTTTTCCACAGTAAGCCACCTTGATTGACTTCATTACTTCTAGCTTCGGTTGAGGATTGATGTCCACTGATGGTTCTGCATCCACTGTCGTTACTTTTGTGCTCTTTGTAGGTGGCCGTCGATTTATAAGTCTTTCGAAGTGTTCAGCCCAGTATTTCCATCGCATCACCTCTTTAGTGATTGGCTTTCCCTTGTCATCCTCCACTGGAATAATTTGTCTTGATCTCTTCCCGGATAAGAACCTAGTTGTTCGATTGAGTGTTGCGAGGTCTTTTCTACCTGCAGCTAGTTCTGGTTCACTTGGCTGGAAATTTCCATTGCCTACAAGATAATTGACAGTTGCCTTACAACAATAAGGTATGCACTTGATCGGATTTTATTCAGAGGCACTTTCCTATGTTTTCATATTCAAAGAATGTAAAATAGTCAAATTATGGCAAAGTAACAAGATGCAATTTAGAAATTATTTTTTGATTAGATGCAAGTCATTTCAAGATCTCTGTATTCATATATATGCATTGGCTTTCGTCTTCAGTTAACATTGTAATATTTGAAGCCAGCCTAATGAGATGTTCAGTTTTCAGTTCATCCTGATAACCATTTTGTCTGCTGTTGTCTGTGGCTTGTTCATCGTGTTGATATATTTACTTTAATTGACTTTCTACTCAACCGAAATCCATGACACTTTCAAACAATCGCTATCAATTTAGTTGTATGCACAAATCTTCGCAATTACCTGTTGACTTGTAATGTTAATTACTTAATTTATTCGTAAACTCTTGTTCACTAATAATGGAGAGAAGTTGAATTTCATTCAGCAACTTCGTTTTCGTGCATTCACATTACGAGAAAATCTATTAGGCTGCAACAGAAATATCTAGTAAATATACGTATGATAAAAATAAATGTGACTAGTGGTCGCATTGGAGTAACTGCAGAGTTTTGAAAGATGATTAGATGAGTGAATTAGTATTGAGTTTTAAAGTAGGTCAGGTGATGTCGAAAATTTGAAACTGTCATAATGATCATTATAAAGAAGACTATGATGGGGAGAAGCGGTATGAGGTGAATGGATAATTTAAAGTATGGCTTCTATGCAGAAATTTGGAAAGAACAGGTTACCTTCAGGAAAGCAAATTGTGTGATTACCAAAAAGTAACTAGACGCATCGCCATCGAACAAAGCATGGAATTGCAGTCAAATATCTACCTCAATATTCCCATTGACTTCCAGAAGGCCTTCGACAGACAGCTATATGACAATGCCACGTGCCAGGTGATCCACAACGGAAAACCCAGTGAAGATTTCGAGGTGAATACAGGAGTAAGACAAGACTGTCTATTGTTGTAAATGGTATTCCAAATTGTGGTGGACTGGGTTATGTCGGACGGATCACTTTGGAGTGAGAAGACAGTATCATGTAGTACGGATAAGAAGACTCTAGAAGATCTGGATTTCGAAAGTGACTTCTCCGACGTCACACAAAATCGAAATCTACCAGCGAAAACCAACAATCTGGCTGAAGGGGTAGGCAGTGAAGACAGACAGATTCCAGCTGAAGATAAAGAAGACAGGGGTGATGAAGATAACTCAACGACAGGGACGACAAACAACACCAATCAACATCAACAGGAGAAATCTGAAAATGGTGCTTCATTCACTTGATTAGGATACATCGTTGTAACCAAGGGCAGAATTGATGAATATGTCAAAGCCAGAATTGGAAAGGCGAGACAGATGTTCGTCGATCTGAAATCAGTTCGGAAATCTTAGGCGCTGACGCAACATAAACAACGAACATCAATTCAGTCGATTCTTCCATATGGGTCGTAAACCACCTAGAATTATTCAAATATTCAGCAGGCAATAAAAATTGTCCTTATACAACGTAATGCAACGAACCGTTATGCAGTTCTTTCATAGGAAAAAAGTGATAGAGATGTTCATTTCATATCACCACTACTTTTGTTGTTTTGTCTCACAAAGATGAATAATTAATCTAAACACCATTACACAGGCCTAGCCATCCGTTGAGGCTAATTGAGTAGTCAGATTGATTCATAATAACAATCAAGTGGTAAATTTTTTAATCTCCTTAAAATACTGATGTTAGTTTCGTAGCTCTGTAACCTACACATTTTGAAACTGATGGCTGAAACAAACCCACTTCCTCTAATATTTACACCATGTTTGAATTAGGATAGCTAAAGTTTTATTCAGAATCTGAAATAAAAACAATCTGTAATATTTCAAATGATTGAGATAATGTCAACAGTTAGAACGTTTCTCACAGATTAGGCATCTGGTTCAGTCTTCCTACAATTCGACTCCACCTTAGTTGTCAGTTGTTTTCAGCATAATGAAATGTGAAACGACATTGAATATTTGCCCACAAAATCTCATAAAATCACAAAAATTGATGAATGAGAAACAATTCCATTACCTAGTACACATGTAGGGTTAATCTTTCTCGATCGGAGGAATTAAACACAAGCGATGAATTTTATGTGTTAGCAAACAGATCTTATATTCACTAAAGCCGGTTAATATATAAATCGAAATTAAATCATTGTTAACCGTCATCTCATCCTAGTGAAAGATAATCATGTCGGAAGCCAATGCGTCACTATGTCCAGTGAAAAATTCAGATATATACACTAAAGAATAAGTGAGGCGTAGACTAACGTTGGGATTCTAAGGAAGTCGCCAACCGACCCTTTACTGTACTGTGAAAAGTGGATTCGAAGTTGAGTGAATGAAAGTCAAGTAATAGCCTCATGAATGATGATACACTAATTCTTTAAAAAAGCATACACTGTAGACATCTGACAACTGCCCGTTTCAATAAATTACAGATAGTAGCTGAATCCGCTTTTGAAGATCAGTCTTCATGTTAAATTGTCTACTATAGTGTTAATCTCACAAGAGGGATCTGATAATGCGATCAGAAGCAATTTACGAACAAAAGCTCATATGTACAATATACACATTTCCATGATCTTTTTCTCTAAACCTCTTGTGAAATTCAACAAAGAGGCATACCAGTTGCATGAAAGTTCCGAAAAAATTGGTGAAAGCTGACAGAATGAAGATAGTCATGCGAATTTGTTCACGTCAATGCGTATTGCTATGGAATCAGGAAACATACATGTCACATCTACAAACAACAAGTCACTCTTCATTGCAATACAGTTGAGTGAGGGCAGCGAGAAAATTTATCTTGAGAAATGCCAACATTATCAAAACCACAACCCACTATTTCCCCACGCCTTCTTGTGGTACATAATCTGAAATGTGAGGTATCTATACCACTGAACTCTGTATGTATCTGTGGGGGTGCTTACATAAGCTGCTGCCAGACAAACTTGAGTATTTTGCTGCAGATAACTCTAACGACAGCAGAATATTAGCATATCTGAGTTAAATAAACCATAAAGCATGAAATGAACAGTCGTTAACCACCAGTTATCATATATTTGGCAGGTTTGAGAAACAGAATAGGGAAGAAAAGCTTCAAAGATTAAAAGTCAGAGAAGCCGTAACTACGTGACGATATCACTCTGTGAAATGAATAGAGGATAGTTATACATTAAGAAAGCAGGTACTATCACAGGTGAAAGTGAATTAGAATGGTACGTAGGATTCTTAATAACGCAGGAATTAGAGTGCCATTTAAACCTACAAACTCACTCAGGGACAAGCTCTGTAGGTTGAAGGACCCAGTTGACTGAGTTGGACAAAATTATATAACTTGTGGTACCCCTATACCAACTGTAAACATGCCTTTTAATCTAATTTGTATACTTGTATTATATGTGTATACAGACCGATTTTATATGTACTTCGCAAACATTTGTCTATTTACTGTTGAACATTACCTTGACACTATTTCGAATTTGACTACTGCTATAATACACGATCGTACTCTTCTCAAGTGCCTTTTGATTTACGTTGTGGGCGTCGAGTAGCCACAACGTCTGCGCACATGAATAAGAACGAAGAAATACTAGAATATATGTGTACGGCAGTTTAGTCAAATACCGCACGCAACAAACTTACAGAATACTTTGCAATGACCGTGAGTAAGGTCAACTAAATAGATGAAAGTAGTAGGTCGAGGTAGTCAGATTATCAAAACTTAAGAATTTCGCTAATATAGGAATGATTAACCCTGAGAAGATAAGTAATTTAGAAAATAACTCAGCGATCGCACTGCATGCAATAACACACAACCACACAAAATGGTGGGAAAGGGTTAAAACTCCAACAATTATTATGGGTAGGTGGAGATAGAGCTTGATTACTGAATCCCGCCTGGTTCATCGAGTCTACACCAGACACGTGCAATATGAACTATGGAAAAGACTACTATCAAGCGATGGAAAGTAATTATATAAAGGAAGCTAGAAAGTTGTGTGAGTACCTTAATATGATTATGAGCAGTAATACATGCGTCAGTGACACAGTGGTTAGGACTCTCGCCAACCATGCACATGGTCCGAGGTTCGACCCCCTGCCGACGCACACCTGATATCTATGGTAGGCTTGCAAAATTTGGGCTAGCGATATCCATGCTGTAAATTTCCATACTTGTAACAAAAGTACATTGTGGAATCAAGCCGTAATCAAAAATAAAAGAGTAAAATAAATACATTGTGGTCGAAACGTCATCAGTAAATATTACTGTAGGACATTGTGAGAATTTATCAAAAAACATTTTACCTATATTGGCATTATGCTTTACCGGAGTGCACAAGTTCTATTCTTAAATGTTTCCAGTCATCGTCTTCAATTATTCAAAATCCCTGTGTCCAGTTTCAGTTGGTACAACTGTCGAAATTCTTATCTGTATACACATGTTAGTTAATATGCACAATTGAATGGACACATAATTTGACTCACTCAATATGAATAAGATTTCACACGGATGAAGAGTAAACGTGGCAAATATGAATCTGTCAATGTAAGCAATACGCCCACTTTCTTTAATTCCCAAAGAGATTGTCACTAGATGAAACACAATGAATGGACCACTCAATAATAAATATTTGCGTATCGGATCACAGTGAGCCATTACTAGGAATCAATTAACTTCTTACCAGTAAAATTTAGGAATCGCCAAACTAAAAGGATAAATTTCAAAACTTGTTTGCATAAACACTGGACGAATACTGACGCAAATTTATTTGTTATAATGAGGAAAGCTGATAGCAAACCACCACACCACTCAACGAAGTTATTCCGTTATTTCAAATCCCTGAGACATTTGCTTTTGAATTACAGCATATTACATTTCACAAGGATACAATGTTTGTTCTTTTGTTCGTACACATGGTTCACACAAGTTTGATCTCCCACTTCGTCCAATTCTGGATATGTCAGGTTCTCCTTACCACTTTACTGAAAAATGGCTAGCAGATATTCTAGAACGCGTACGAAACAATTATGTACTCACTCGCTCCGTGACACTTTCCAGTTCATCGACTGCATACAAGACATGAATGTATCTAACAAGATAATGTTGTCATTCGACATTGAGTCACTTTTCACCAATGTCCCACTCACGGAAACGGTCTGCTTCATATGCAGATATATAGATGACAACCATCTCAATATGGAAATACGGACAACATATTTGAAAGAATTATTAATGAGATGCACTATGAACGTCCAGTTCACATTCAACGACACCATCTACAGACTAAAAGATGGTATTCCAATGGAATCTCCGTTGGGTACACTACTTTCAGATTGCTTCGTGTCAAGCCTCGAGAGAGGTGTACTAAAGCCAAACATTGACAATTTGCAACTATATAAAAGATACGTGGACATTTTCACTATTTGTGACAACAACAACGACCTCAATTTACTGCTGAAGACATTTAACTGTTGCCATCCAGCAATAAAATTCACTCTTGAAATGGAAACGAGTCACAAATTCCGTTTCTTGATGTCGAACTAACAAGAAGAACTGATGAGAGCCTAAGAAGATCGATGCATAGAAAACCAACGAGGAATGGTCAACTAACAAGCTTCTGTAGCTGGGTACCCTTTCAAAAAAATGGAACTTAATTAAATCGCTTGCTAACCGCATACAACGCGTCTGTAGTGCCGACGTTCTGCAAACAGAATTATATAATCTAAGAGAAATCTACATACAAAATAGATGCCAAATAAGATTCGTCGACAAAAATATCAAACCAATAATTCGGAAAAATGAAACTTTAATTGTGCCTGAAAAGAAACTCTACACGAACTTGGATTTCAAAGGAGATTTAGCTAGCGATATTCTCAAGAGAAGGATCACATCATCTCTGAGAAGAACATTCTCTGCAGCAACGCTAAAAATAGTGTTCTCCAGTCACCCGCTGATCTACAGAAGCCTCAAGGACAAGATACCGCATATGGCCACTTCTATGTGCATATATCAGTTCACCTACTGCTGTGGAGCCAGGTACATCTGTCGTTCGACACGCATCCTGTCCAAAAGGATTCAAGAACACTATCCAGCATGGTTGCGAAAAGGCAATAGTGGTGCAATAAGAAGTGCGAAAGTTGAACACCTGGTTAATACTAACCATCCATTTCAACAAACGCCTCCTTCAAAGTAATCTACAGAGCGAAGAATAGCCCTACAAAGGCAATACGGTTTCATCTGCTTTGTATCGCTGAAGCTCTGACAATTCACATAGAAAAACCGGAGCTGCAAAATACAAAAGAAGACTACTCAACCGCTTCTACTGTCATAGTAATAATTTTTTGTTTTGATTTGATTTGAGTTTTTTTATTTCGATGACTTAATTTTGTTTCTTTGCCTGTTATTTAATTGCTTATAATTCTTATATTCATTCAGAACTCTTACGTAATTTTCTATCATCTACTTTGTTTCTATGTGCATCCTGAGCAAAACTCAATAATCAAACTATTCATATTATTATATAACTTCTTTTAACAACTGTTTGTGACAACTCATCACCTTTGTTACAACCCTAATTTCATTAACACCTAATTTTCTTGACTTGGATGACCAATCTTCACCTGTTTAGTTAAAATAACCAATTTTAATTTTGTTCGATAAACTTAATGTACACATACACACAAAATAACACACACATAAGCTATGAAAATGAATTCGCCGAAAAGAGTCTCTTCGCTGATCTACGTATTTTGTTTACACATTTATTTGAATTTGGCATTCCCAGTTGACAATACTCATGAATTAATTATAAATTAACTTCTACGTTTCAGCCTAACACCCAGTATTCCTTCGCCTAATTTTGACTCAATATTTCATTGAGAAAAAATTACGGATTATTTACACATTTGTGCGCATTTACAATTTCACTTGATGGGGTGAACCTGATTGAAACGTATGTTGTAAGGGCATTTTCCGGTGGCGTGTAGCTTAACACAACCACGTTTGGTTGAAAAACGATTTGAACTGTGTGTTAACACTGTGTTGAGTCGAGTCATACATAGACAAGGGACTTATCATTCAAAGTTTTCTCCTAGTATGTTTAGCCAAAATTCTGGCTATACAAGAGAGAAGGCTGAGTCGTCTTTTTAAAAACTTTGCCTTAAATCCCTTCCTTTATTTTGGTAATAGAAATCTTTTTTTCACTTTCATTTGCCGCCCAATCCATTTCGCTTCACTCCTTTTTTGCCTCCAATATTGTCATCATCATTGCACGCCCGATTTCTGGAACATACTCTTAAAGTTCTTATACTGATATACAAAAGTGGAGTAATCTCAGAGGCAACCGTCTTAAACCTACTGGAATTAATACTTCACATCTGTACGTAATACAATACGTAATACATAAACCAGGACTTCCTCTTCGCCCAGTCCTGGATATGTCAAACTCCACCTACCATGGAGTGGCAAAGTGGCTAGGTGAACTCCTCCAACCGTTACACAAGATGGTAGTAAGTCATAGTGTTAAAGACGTTTTTGAATTTATTGCTAACGTGGATGATATTAATGTAAATGGGAAGCAAATGCTTTCCCTCGATGTAGCATCACTGTTTACCAATGTACCACTTATGGAGACTGTGGAATTCATATGCCAACAGATACTAGAAAAACAGATCGACATCGGAATACCGGTTAGTAGTCTGAAAGAGTTGCTTTTAAGATGTACTATGAATGTACATTTCATATTTAACAACCTTTACTACAGGCAAATCGACGGTATTGCCATGGGTTCTCCGTTGGGGCCAATTTTAGCAGATTTCTTTCTTGCCAAGATTGAAAATGGTCCATTGAAAAAAGTAATAGAAAAAGCTGATTCTTATTTTCGTTATGTTGATGATACCTTTATTATTCTTGATGTGAAAGCTGACAAGAATGAAATGTTAAAAAAGTTTAATGATGCACATCCATCGCTTATCTTCACTTGTGAAGAAGAATATGATGGTGGACTACATTTTCTTGACGTCCAATTGAGCAGAAGAGAGGATGGTTCACTAAAGAGAGATGTCTATAGAAAACCTACATCTGTAGGACAATATACACATTTCCTCAGTTATGTACCAATCCGATACAAAATCAATTTGGTCAGATGCCTGACGAATAGAGCAAGACGCATCTGTACAGATGACTCCCTAGAGAATGAGCTAGGATACATCCAAAATACGTTAGTCCAAATGGGTTATCCTAGTAGATTTGTCAGGAGACACATGAATGCTAAGTACAATAAAGAAAAACCGACAACAGTTAAAAAGAAACAACTGTTCATCAAACTGCAATTTAATGGGGACGTGGCTAGTGAAGTCTTACATCAGAGATTATCGAGAGCGATAAAACGGACTTATACTGCCGCCACCCTCTGTTTGTCATTTTCCAGCCGACCAATTTTGATTGCTCAAGTGAAAGATAAGTTACCTAGTTGTGCCACTTCCATGTGTATCTATAAATTTAGTTGCTCCTGTGGAGAAAGCTATATAGGCCGAACAACTAGACAGCTTAACAAACGCATTAATGAGCATCTTCCTTCATGGTTCGGAAAAGGTCAAATAAAGTCCATACGAAGTTCTATTTTGGCTCATTTGATTGATAGTGGTCACCAAGTGGACAAAAATAGTGCTTTCAAAGTTATTTACCGCATTCCATCAAGTCTTTCGAACGGAATCAGAACCCGTCTTTTACACTTAGCCGAAGCTATGGGAATTCGAGAGAACAATCCTAGTCTTTGTATACAAAAGAAATTTGTTCTACCTTTGTCTCTCCCTTGGCCTAGGTGAATTCTATTCAAAACCCTCCCACCCTTTCTTATCATCCCTCTCCTTCGTACTTTTATGATATTTATTTAAACTCTGATTATCGTTCCATTTGATTTGACCTAATTTATTTATTTATTGAATTGTCTACATATATGCATATACTAACTTTGTTATTCTTATCACCTATATAAGCCTTATTAACAATATTTTGTTATTATTATAATCATCGTTATTAACTTCGTTCAAAACATTTACCACATTATTATTATTATCATTATCATTATTATGATTATTATTATTTGATCCACAAAATCACCGTCATTGGTTAAAATTTTATATATATAAGTCTATGTAAATTAGAGTAAAGCCTGAAGAAGATCTAATTGAAAACAATATTGTTCGCTTATATGTCTTGTTCTAATAAACATAAGTACCAACCTTTGAAAACTTTAAAATTCATTCACTTCAACCGTACTCTCTAAAGAAACTATTTCAGTGATATTTATTCTTACTACACATATATTTTCAAAGAAGTTTTATGTACAACCAGGTGCGTTTGTTCATAGTCCAAATACTCGTGTGAGGCTTGTTATTTAAAAGACTGAATAAGAATAGTTATTCATTATAACAGAGGTTTTTGTATTTCCCAATGAATGAAAAACAAAACGAGATTGTTTTTACTGACGTTTCGCTATTTAATGCTAATAGCTTTCTCAAAATATTATTAAACCGGAATTTACAAATCTCAGCATATATATAACAAAGAGTTAAGGGGTGAGAAAAATATAGATTTAGTTCAACTTAAAAGGACATATTGAAAGTCAAAATAACAACCAAGATCGTTCAAAACAAATATCGAAGGTAATAGTATATCTGTTATTATATCAAAATAAAGTTTACTAACTTGATCATCGTTCGTTAGTCTGGGATCATTTAGGTTGTCAAGTTGGCGAATGGGTAAAGGTAACCAAACTAAGTGTAGGTTGTGAAATACTTGATCATCGTTCGTCAGTCTGGGTCTTTTTTTGTTGTCAAGTTGACGAATGGGTAAAGATAACAAAATCAAGTGTAGATTGTTGGATTTTATCAGTGTGTAGTAGTGTGTGTTTACATAGTGAATTTGCTCATCACATTTGCGTTGATTTTGTTACTTCATGGGTGAGAGTATTGTAGCCAGGTTAGATTCTGTTTCAGTCCATCATTCCTATTCAGGCAATTTGGATTCCACTTGATACGAAGTGATTCTGATATTAGACGTTCTTTTTGGTTTCTGAAGTTTTTCTGGATTATTTCAATATTGTCAAAATCAATTTTGTGGCCTGATTCTATAACATGTAGACCTATGGCTGATGATTTTTCAAGTTTTTCTAGTTCAATTGGATTTCTTGGTGGTTGAAGAGATGCTCTACGGTGTTCATTTCTTCTGATTTTGATTTCTCGAGATGTTTGTCCGACGTAGATCGCATCACATTCCGAGCATTTTATTTTATAGACACAATTAGATAGAGAATCTTTAGGGATTTGGTCTTTTATATGGACAAGGTTGTTTTGAAGTGTGTCCGATGTTTTGAAGAAAACTCTAATGTCGAGCTGATTGAGTACTCTTCTGATATCATCTGACGTCTCTGCTCTATATGGAATGACGACCGTTGAAGTCCATTTTTCGGAATGCATTTTCGGCCATACTTAATATCTGTGTTGATTTTGTTTATGAAGTTCCTTTGGTAGGAACAGATATACTATTACCTTCGATATTTGTTTTGAACGATCTTGGTTGTTATTTTGACTTTCAATATGTCCTTTTAAGTTGAACTAAATCTATATTTTTCTCACCCCTTAACTCTTTGTTATATATATGCTGAGATTTGTAAATTCCGGTTTAATAATATTTTGAGAAAGCTATTAGCATTAAATAGCGAAACGTCAGTAAAAACAATCTCGTTTTGTTTTTCATTCATTGGGAAATACAAAAACCTCTATTATAATGAATATCATATACCCAATGCCCAATTGTTTTCAAACCGTTGAAAGTGAACTTGGTCTGGACATATATAAAAGAATAGTTATTCTCTGAATAAAACTATTTTTCATTATTCATGAATGAATATTGATGCTCAAATTAAGAAATTAACGTAGCAAGGTAATACATAGGTGAACAGATTTACGGGCACAGTATGTTAATGACAATTGTTTGTGGTGTGAGTTTCATTTCAACAGCAACTCAGCTACATTATATAGATCAAACCGAAGAACAAAACACACACACCAGCAGGCAAAGTGAGTGCCATAATGAACTGAAATGGAAGATTTATCAAACAATATTTTAAAGAATGAAATGTTATCCAAAGAGAACGACTGATATGTGTAATCACATGTTCGACAATCCCTTTCCAATTAGAATATAATTTCTGAATTATATATTTTTAACTTTTCTTACTCCGTTATTTTACTGTCCTTCAAATATATATATATATATATTCCTGTCTGTGTAGGAACATGCCACTTTTACAGACATGAATAAGTATTAGAAATGTGGGAAAGTGGCTGTGAGTGAATATTGGTCACGTACATATCTTTGTGTAAAATAAATAAATCCATTAGTGTTACATCTGGATTCAAAGCTTCAGTGGGATTGGGCGAAGTGAATAAAACTTTCAACATTCCAATCAAAATACAAAATATCCGAATTCACACTACTATAATCTAAATGTTTAAAATAATAATATATTTAAAGTGAAGGCAACTGCTTGTATTTCGCCCACTAAGTTTCTTTTAACTTCCAAATTATTTGGCGGGCTAAAGCTTCAAATTTAAAAATTAGAAATTGTAACTTTTATTTAAAGCTGAGATCACGTTAAATGAAAATAGTTCCGAAAACAATCCACCAAATTCGACAGTAAAATCAGATGTTTCTCTTTATTTCCACCACTGCATTTCATCAGTGACAAAATCATAGTAACCCTATCAAGTTTAAGTAAAGAGGTCATCGTTTTCTCAAATCTTTCTGCTGCTGAGGATACATTTAGTTATCACTGCATGTGAAGCCAGAATTTAAGATTCCTTATAAAAGAAAATAGAATATGTTCACCATAAGAGGTGATTGAAAGGCAGATAGTGGAAACAAATGATTACCAATGTATTCCGCAGTGTGGATCCTAATGGATCCGATGCGGCTTCACATCCAAAAGATGACCAGGAAAACGAAGGCAATAAAAACCTACAGAAAGTCGAAGTATGCTAATAAATATACTGCAATAAAACCAAAAGATAGTCAGGAACTCACCAACAGCGGTAGGCGCTACTTCGAAAACATCCGTCGAAACCAAAATAATAATAATAATATATATACAAATACTGGGGAAAATTCACACCTTAGTTAAAATAAACCAGATAACCGAAAAGTTCCACAAAGTACGCAGAAATCACGAAAACGATCACTGGATTTGATGTAGAAAACAGGAGAGATAAATGCAACCATACATGCATATGCGTGTAAATGAAAGTCAACCGTAAACAAATAAAAATAAAAATTTTAAAATGAAAAACTGGAATTAGACAGAGAAATCAGTATGGTTCGAACGAGTCAGTGTGAAAATAAGTACAAACACAATTTTATCGTAGATTAAGACCTGCAATTCATCTCACGTATCACAAGCATCCGTTTAACTCACTCAATATGCTTAATAGGTGATTAAGTCAAATCGAATCCTACAAACCAGATACGCCTATTCCTAGTAACTGCCTTGTCACCAGCTTATGAATGGTCATGTTTGATATATAAGTTTATACATTATGGATTTAGGTTACCAGTTTGAGAATTAAAGGCACCATTATAGCTGCATAGCTGCTTTCGGTGAAATCGCTATGATTTAAATTGCGTCTAATCAACATCACTGAGTTTGACGTATATTGACGAATACAACAATATTATGTCTTGACTATTGAGCGCTAAATGTAATTAGGCTCTTGTTTATAAATAATAGTATTTTTCTCTAGCTTTCAGAAAAAGGGAATGACTTAGTATGGAGACACAAATACGACTATATAGTGAAAACAGAGACCACAACAGTTCCAAAAGTAAGTACTGCCAAGAAGAAGAATGTGATCTGCACAAAGCGAAGAAGACTGTCGCCTTTATCTGACCTTTGGCCATGTACGCCTCACTGACCATATATACGACTCTTCTCTGAGTCTGAATGCCAGACACTAACATTCAAATCTCCAGTCAGAACTACAAAATCAATCTCACGCGTCTGCATCAAAACGTCACAAACTTGTTATGGCAGCTGGCATTTAATTACATCAGGGCTGCAATCCTCTCACTCTCCTTTCACCTGATAGCCTCAAAGCACATAAAAGACTTTTAACCACTTAGTTCCCTTTATGAATTTAGATAAAGCAATATAAAGACGTGTGTGGGCCAGTGGCATAGCGGTTAGAACGCTCGCCTACCATGCACATGGTGCGGGGGGCGATCCGCGGCCGACGCACTCCTTTACCGCGCTAAGCCAGAAATAATACTGGTAAAGAGAAAAGGTTGGGCATGAGACTAGGATCCCTATCCTATAAAATAAACACTGTTTCAGAAACTTCAAGCCCCTAGCTTCAAGTCCTATGTTCCACTGGGGAACGTGATGGAAAAATAAGAAGAAGACTAAATTTGTCTGAATCGTGTAATGTATTCTCGCAACACAGTTCGAACAATCTGATCACACACGAACGTTTCATAGGAATATATATGAGATAGATAAAGAGTTAGGAGGTGAGAAATAGACTCAGTTCAAGTTAAACGGACATATTGAAGGTCAAAATAACAATGAAGATCACTAAACCAAATAACATAAGTAATAGTATATCTACCGTGGCTGGTATCAAAACAAAGTTTACCAAGGTAGGTTCAGTGTGGCGAAGTGTTTTCTTTGAACGCATAAAGGTGGTCTAAACTTTATAATTGCCAGGGAATCTACAAATTTAAAATGTCCTATTCAATTCAATGTATGTCTCTCGAGTCAGGGTCATGGTGTCGCAAACGCAACCACACTGGGACCACATTTCGCAGATTCAGTTATGCCAAGCCTTGAAGCTCGTATTTGGTAACAACATAATCAACAAATAGAATGATATCTATGATATTTCGATGAGATTTTGACTCTCTGTAAAAGCAGATAGAAAGCCGAAGACCTGTTGATAAAATTTAACTCATGCTATCTGAATCTCAACGCCAAGACGGAACACGATCAAAATTGTACTATTAAATTCCTAGATATTTCGTTAGTGCAAACAACTGATTGCACAATCGAAAGATCTACATTTAGAAAGTCTTCATGGAAAGGACAGTACAAACTTTTCAAAAGTCTTCCTCCAATCCAGTATGAAAAGAAACTAGTCAGAACACTGTTCGATAGAGCCCAAAATCGTGATCTGACAGTACAAGCGAACATGAGGAAAAGGCTCTGAAGGATATTTTATCAAAGGATTCATATCCTGAGAATTTATTTAACAAATACTATAAACAAACGAGCCCATGCTAAACTATCCAAACAGTTCCGAAGAAATCTGTCTATATCAGTTTGCCATTCAATGGAGGTGATGTGCCTTAAGCAGTCAAAGAAAGACTCGATAAAGTTATCAAGATAACATATTATGCTGCAAAATTTGTTTTCCTTAACATCACTAAGCGAATGCTTCAGCATTCTTGGAAGAACCAATCGCTAATCCTCGACACTTCAAACTGCGTATATCAATTTGATTGTGTCTGTGGAAGCAACTAGAAAGGTGGCACAGAAAGGCTGATGGGGTCGAAAACTGCTGGATTCAAAGTTCCAAAGACTTATTAACAAGGCATCTTGTAGAATGCCAACGCTGTCAAGTAAATCACTGTTGTCAGTAGACAATGAAACAGGAAGATCCTTGCAATTGCTGGGGTATTTAGTGTTTATAAACCAGGTCTCTGTGAATCTACGTTTTATTTCTTCATTGTTAAAATTATTCATGTTACCGCTTTTTTCTATCTCTTATTATTATTGCTGATTCACTTGAAGTTATATATATTATATGTCACTTCTCATTAATTTTTAATTTTGTTTACTGCTGTTTCAGTCTTACATCTCCCGATGTGCTTCCAATGATCTGTGTATATCTCTGTACGTGGGGTATTCAGCTCAAGCGTTCCACAGAAATATTGGTGAATACATTTAATCCTGCTTAGCTAAGCTTTTTTGTTGGTTTTAAATTGATATCTCGAAAAAATTGATTCTAATAACTGTCCTCAGCATGGTGTGATGTGCAGGGAGATGTCAACAAGCAGTAGAGGCTTTTTGGTCACTGCGGTGCACAAAACAGAAAATCGTGTCAAATATGCAATAATCCTACAAATGAGACAGGCAGAGTGTCTGATATACCACGATGCGAAAGCGATGCTGTCTGATCAAGTGAAAAGCAGTGAATCGCGCCAAATGCGGCATGAATATATTCACTCTAGAGTCAGTACATATGACACAAATTAAATTCGATAATCATACACACACTTCAGAAAAACAGCTAAGAGGAGAGCATTATTAACAGCTGTCTAAAGCTGTCGTCAGTCTGTGAGGTGCAACATATTACTGTGCATAATATGGAACATGGACTGCAGATTATTTATACTTTTCCGTCCTTAATTCTAGGTGGGTAAGAAGCCGTCGTTGTTCACGAAGGACAAGATCGAGATTGCAATTCTAGTGTAGTCTATGGGGATATCTTCGATAAAGCTCTACGCAGAGCTTGTAATGTGATTCATAAGTTGCTTGGTAGTAAAATATTCAGATAAATGAGGATCTCTGCTGCTGCCACGACAATTCAACGTGTCTGTGTAAGTACAGATTGAGAGAGAAATCAGTTTCCTTGATTGGTGAAAGTTTCTTACCGCCTTGTGAATGTTGGGGTTTGTTCTTCCTTCTTCGAACAAATGAAACGACAGAATCTGTGATATTTGCTATTGGCATGGGATGAATTCGTCCTAGTGCATAGTGAGGGCTGCTTCTATAATGAATGGGTTGCTGTTGAGTCTTGTACGTCATAGTTACAGTCCTCACGCTGCGCAACACAGTGATTGTTTTATTAACCGGTGGAGGTTGATTATGGTCAGTGTTACTATTTAAATTCTAATGGGGATATATGGCGATCTGTTGGCGTAATCGGAACCGCCATATCCATTGTCATCCTTGATAATCTACCTTTGAGATCTTTGCAGTTGAGTCTTGTATGCCATAATTACAGCACTCACATCGCGCTATTTTTCGACCATATAACATTGAAATCTGTCACATCATATGTCTTTATAGTGCTCAGCTCTGGAAGTGTATCCGCATTACTCATTTTGACTCACATAATCAGTGTGTTATATACTGTGGGGCTGGTTGATTGAACGACAGGAAGCATATGCACCGACGGATTGCAACCCTGATGAAATTAAGTGCCAGCTGCCATAACAAGTTTGTGACGTTTTTGTGCAGACGCGTCAAATTGATTTCATAGATCTGACTGGAGATTTGAATGTTAGTGTCTGGCATTCAGACTCAGAGAAGAGTCGTATATATGGTCAGTGAGGCGTACATGGCCAAAGGTCAGATAAAGGCGACAGTCTTCTTCGCTTTGTGCAGATCACATTCTTCTTCTTGGCAGTACTTACTTTTGGAACTGTTGTGGTCTCTGTTTTCACGATAAAGTCGAATTTGTCCATCAAAACCAATATTTGGCGTGTCATCCTTCTTTTAGAAACTGCCTTATCCAGTATCATAATAAATGATCCACTATTGGAATATTTGCAATCGAATTTCGATCATTTAAATAATCACGGCATACTCAATTGATATCGAGTCATTTACTTGTGAATACACGGAAAACATGTACTTACTTGTTGGAGTTGCTGCGTAGTAATAATATCGATTTATTACCATTATTATTGTATTCAAATGTAGTTTTTTATTCTTTTACGTCCCCAGTGGAACATAGGGCTTCAAGCTGAAGGCCTGAAGTTTCCGTAACAGTTAGGATAATTTTAACAGGATGGGATATCTGGCCTAATACCAAAATTTCCCTCTTAACCAGTCTTACTACAGGTTTAGCGAGTTTCAGGGGTGCGTTAGCCGAGGGCGGAACCCTGGACCACATGAGGCGTCGTTGGCGACCATTCTACCGCATTGCCACAGACGCACAAGTGATGTACTATTCTCATTTTATATGTAGCTTAATTTTTAAAATTCTAGATTACGACGCTCTCTGTATCTTGCAATCACCCGTATATCATGACATCGAAACATTTCTATTTCGACTGTTTTTATAAATGTAATTAGCGTTAGCAATGATCATTTCAGGCGTATACAGATACTCAAATTTACCCAACTGTTCTTGCTGTTGATTCAAAACATTACCAGCTCTCAGCATCAATGTCTTTCTTCTTGTTCCTATTGCCGCTGAAAACGCGTAGGAGAGGAGGCTGGTAAACTGACAAAGTAGGAAGTAGATTGGCGCAAACTATCAATTGTATTCACGCTACTGCCACTGTGCCACAGCGCTGAGAATGTATCTTTAATTCACAAAATATAGGTTTAATAGTGATGAAGTGATCATATGTGAACACATGTCACACAAACTGCAGTTGCCCGAACGGCTACATGGGATATGCGACCTCGCATGTGGTAGTACCTGTAGCGAAGGTAAAATAAACACGTGCAAGTTACTATGTCACTCGGATTTCAAGTGGTGGGCAGTTGGTATTGCACGGCTGACAATGTATTCTGACGTCTTAAGACAAGTTTTAAATAGAACTAAGGTGAAGATTTGTTGGCACATGTTACACATTTCCTGTGTCACTTGAAATAAACGCACACGAGACATGGCGTAAATTGTGATCGTGACAAAATCGCAGTTAATACGTGTGTACACATTGTGAATAAGGATTTATGTAGCGATGCATATGTAAAAACATAATCCTCCAAAATAAGATTTATGGAAATTGATAGGTGGGTGCGTCCTAATGGAGAGTCCCAAAACAGGACTAAACGGCTGTCCAGTACTCCCAGGTTCTCCAATAGTCCTCTCACTGATGCCAGCTCATGATGAAATTCTCCAACCAATCAAACAGAATTTCCTGCAAAATCAATACTTGAAAATAATTCTTATGCTCACCATCGATAGGCCCTATTAACGCAGTTACCCTCGGGTCCAAGTGTGAAGCCGTGGCCATTAGGGTACAAGAGGTTGAAGGTTTGGCCGTAACTCATCGAAGAAGACATTGCGAAGTGGTCGAGCTATGTCGTGATTTGAATGAATTTAGAATTCATGGTACATTAGATTGAGTCCCTGTAGCCTAATGATATATGAGCTCGCCTTGTAAAAGGAAGGTCCTGATTTCGGACACTATAGGTGAGTGCGTACTGATAAAGAGACAGACTCTAGGACAAAACACATCTCAATTTCTCCATGCAGCTTTTCCATTGCTTCTCTGACCGATTACATATTGAAGTCCTCCAAACGACTTTTGATGAGACACGCGATAATAACATGCACCTACTGGTCAAAATATTCGGTCACTGGCTTCGTAAAAACGTTGAAACTGTCAATTCATCCTCATTTTCCGCTGTTATATATTTCTCAGACACAAGTGGACATACGAACAAAGAATCAGGAAGGCACTTAACAAGTAACAGATATCATCGAATCCGTATGCCTACACACAAAGCTTTAAAAGAACTAGAGCTAAATAACCAATTCAAACAAAAGGGATTATGTAAAATTTCAAAGTGCTAATCAAGGATTCAAATAACCTGCAACGTAATAGAAGAAAATTGTGATGCTATGCAATGGGAGGTGAAAGGAAAATAGAAGCAGAGTTACAGATGGTTGACAGAAGTGATATTGAGATGTAGGATTTTCGATGTGACGCCGATTTCATTTCGTCGAAAACTCGCATGTTATTAAGTGCATTGAGCCTTGGCAGTCTTTAGAAGTGTAGTCTGTTTTGCTCAGTATACGACTAAATAATTATCAAATCTGTCCGATATGGTGCCATTTACTATCCTTATATCAAATTATTTAGTCTCAGTTGTGTCGTGGATATCCCACTGCTTACAGTGTAAGTGCATGTCACTCAAAGTCGTGTAGTTGAGTAGCACTTCATTTTGGATACAGTCATCAAAGATGTCGTGGTAGTTTGACAGACAACTCAATAACTACATAAATTCCCGTTGGATCAAAGCCAAATGAGGTTATCAAAATCATAACATCCTATAATTATCTCAAATACATGATATCAAACATGCTTCTGCATTGGAATAATGTCAGCAAACATGACAAAATAACAATAACAATTTTCGCTTTATTCCAGAAACAGTACTTGTGGTACAGTGTGGCATTTTCAGCACATATCTGCAATATTGCATCTAATTTCATCGCACATTTAAAAGGAGTATTACAAAAAAAAATAAAATATATAAAAATACAACAACAAAAAACCAAACAAAGAAACACAGAAATAACAAAAAAAATGCAAATAAAAATACCAAGTAAAAAGGAAGATAAACACAAATAATGAAAAATATTTCTGTATTGGTTAGTGGAAGCTACGATATGTGTATGCGTGGTGAACAGTAACAGCTATAATCACACAGGAAATTATCAGATGTTCTTAAAAAGGTTTATAGCCAAGATGATCAGTTAATTTGATTGAACAACACTAAGCAATCATAAGATAAACATTTCAGGTTGTGTTTTTTTATTGTCAGCACTAATGCGGTGTTTGTAGTGGTAGTGTGAGGAATCATGCATAATAAAAAATTTTTTTAAGATGGTGATAGTGGCAATAAAAAACAAGATTGTCAGTTAAATAGTGCCGAACAAAGAACAACCACAAAACTAATGTTACATGATGGTTAATGACGGGACAATTTTTTAATAATCATAGTGATAATATAGTCGGGACCAGTAGATACACAAAAGAAGGAATAGAATAAAGACTAAAAAAATAAGCCAATGATAATAATTTTAGGTAGCTAAGTATGTTTAAGAAGGTTGTTCACTATAGAGTACAAATAAGAGAGTGTAAGGGGGAAATAACAAGGGCCAAAATTATTTTATTAACAACAAAGCAAGTCATAGGTTTCACGCTTAACATTGTCTCTGTCACTTAGAACACGGGCCAAATATGGTATCGTTGAGTTCCTATACTTGTTTGTACGAGCATATATTATTTTGTACTGATTTCTGGTTCTACCTGATGAGATGCAGGGGGAGAGTTGGGAATAGAGGAGGTGTTGGGGGTCAGACAGTATGGTTTTAGACCATTTCTCACATGTATTCAGATGCTTATCCACTAATGTTGTGACGAGCTGACTGAGTTTTACACCGCTAGTCCTGCTAACTACCTTCAACATCCTTCTCAGGATGGTATAATCCTTTTTCAGTAACCCAGGAAAGACTAACGGGGAACAGTAAAGTAGAATAGGTAGGATACGAGAGTTGACAAATTTTCAACGCAGAGGTTGAGTGATTCCACTTAGTCTGAGTTTCTTAATGTAGTAGGTTAGTCGAAACACTTTCTCAGAAATCGTTTGAATATGGGATGACCAAGTAAGGTCGGAAGATAGAACTAGTCCGAGGTATTTTGCATTAGACTTAGTATTGAAAATGCTTGTAACTGGGTTACTTAAAATATCAGCACATTTCTTTAAAACAATGGCAGGTATACCATCAGGGCCTAGACTCTGGGAAGGTTTAAGAGATTTCAAACATTTAAGAACATCAGAAGTATTGAAACGATGAAAGTCACTGGTCGTGTTATTAGTTAAATTGAAGGCAGAAAGGACATTTGGAGGGCGGATGAAAGATCTATTGAGAGTATTTACATCAATAGAAGAGGCAAAATTATTATGCTTACCACAACCAGTAATTTCTCTAAAAAGCTTCCATATGTTTTCTGAGGTTTTACAAGATAGTATTGTTTGATTATAAATGTTGTTTAGTCTCTTGATTTCAGATTTAATTTGGGTGTTTATCTTCTTAAGACCAGATTTATTCTTTGTCTTGTACAGCTTCTCTTTTTCTCTACGAAGTTTTTTGAGATGAGGGGAAGCGAAACGATCCATTCTTTTGAAAATTATCTGTTTTGGACAGCATATATCAAGACAGAATTTAAGATAGTCAGTCAAATTGGAAATAGTATCATCCAGTTTGTGTTCGTTGAAAAGTTCCCAGTTAGTGTCATTTAGCATGCATCTTAGTTTGAGCATATTTTCTTGTGAGTAACACCTTTGCTGTGTTTTCTTGGACAGATTTGAGAAGATATTAAAGTGAGATCTGCTGTATATCTTAGGTAATATCCGAATAATACAATGATCTGAGTTCATGATAGGAGCACGTCGGCGTACTTCATATATTTCCTCATCATTAATGAACACTAGGTCAAGGGTTTTATCAAGTCGAGTAGGGAATTTAACAATATTGGCATGACCTAATGATACGAGGAAAGAACAATCACAGCAGTTAAAATCTCCTGTGACAACTGATAAAGAGTTTTCAAGATGTGTAACGGCGAATTCAGTGAATTCATCAGCAAAATCAGATAGATCAGATGCAGAACAGCCAGGAGTAACATAAATGTTAGAGATGAAGACGTATTTAAACTTGGATAAGTGTTTCGGGCGGCATTTGACCGTTATACAATCAATAAAGTCATTAGAGTAAGAAAAACATACGTTATTTGAAGTTGACCATTGAGAATGAATGAAAGTTGCAACACCTCCACCTCTTTTCTTTCTGGAGCATAGTCGATCTTGTCTAAACAATGTAAAACCATTTAGGGAAACCAGATTGTCATCATAGAGTTCATGGAGCCATGTTTCTTGTAATGCAACAATCGCCGTATTGTGATAAGTATCAGATGATAAGAGAGACTGGAGATGCATAATTTTGTTGGGAAGTGAACGGCAGTTTGAAGTGACAATAACAGGAATGGTTGTACGATATAAAGGTGTCTGTTTAAGTGCACGCTGCCAGCCAGCGTGATGTTTTCTCTTAGATTTATTAGATGCATTATTAGTTGCATGAAAGTCATATGGTTTAAAACGTTTAATGAATGAATTACTGTATTTTATGCGATTTGTGATCATATTTTATTAAAATTAGGAATGAAAACATGACTTATTAGATGCAATATGTAGATGCAGGAAAAAAGGTAGCCCAGATGTCAAACAGGCCGCCAAGGACAAAAGTTATGGTTGTAAGTGAAAACATAGATACTCGAGGCAGTGACGTCTGCTGTTGCGAGGGTTGGACTGCATAACATGCGTTGTGCTGCGATTTCGTACAATTTGTGAAGTAGAAAGAAAACATTTATAAGAAAAGAAGAGACTGACATGGTTATGTGTGGTGAATTCCGCTGACATATATTTGGTACAACTCTTTAACATATTGTGTCGTTTTATGCATGCATTGTTCGATAAGCGGCGATTCAGATGCGATTTGCTCGCCAACCATTACAAAAGAGCGCAGGGCGTGAAAAGCGTAGCTAAAAATTATTCATGAAAATGAGGTTCGTTGGCTGTTTGCTTGTTCTATCTTTTGTAACATTTGTAGGAGGCTACCACACTGCATCAAATTCATCTGAGAGCGATTCCTAGAATTTCACCTACAAATTTGTCACTTAATTTATGTGATCAACTTCGATATCCAGCATCTATACACGGATATTTTGCTTTGTTCTTTGGAGTATACAATGCAGTCTTATCTGCTGATACGCTCGTTCTCAAAGATGAGCCTGGACAACGTTGACCATGTTAGCTTGACTTATGTTGTCATCTACGGATGAGCGAGTCATTTAGTTAATACAACTAATGAAGTGGAAATAATGCTGGGAGAACATTGTAATAGTTCACAGTGAGTAGGTAACTGTCTTTTGTTGTGAAAAATACATTGTGACTCTACTTTAATATATCCGATATTATTATCACCAGTTTCTTTTCCACCATAATATTCATCAATCCTGAGTGAATAATCATTGTCGCTGGAAATGTAATGGTCCGATTAAGGCAGATTCACCATGATTCAGTAATTGTGCACCAGCTTAATTACTGAATGAACCTGGCCCGGAAGATGTGGAGTAACGTGTGTCCTATAACTCGAGGTTAACAGGAAATGAAACGTCAACCAACAACCATGTATTGAGAAGAACCCACATGGTGCAGTACCTGAACAATTCGTAATATAAATATGACATTATAAATGAACTCATTTCGAATTCATGATTAGTTGGTGTTACAAAATCTGAGATTCATTCCTACGCAAAAACAACGTTTTCTAAAGGATTACGCGAAAGTTTGAAAACGTTTATCATAAATTTAGAATTGGATTTGAAGCAAAAGCGAAGAAAACCTGAACTACCTTGTGACTATGGGTACGTCGCGATGATAACATGTGTAGAAACCATGAAAATAGACTCGCACAAAGGTTATACAGTGTTTACAGGTGTAAAAAAATATGCGCTAGTATTCAAAGAGGATGACGTTATTCAATGTAAAATTCAGCAAGTATCCCTATAAATATTGTCATTAATCAGAATTCAATTTCAAGGAAAACATTGATAACAATACAAGAGAGAATAAAATGAATAAAATATATGTGGAATTATTAAACAAACCAAATGGCAAAAATTCGACAGAGGAAAAGCAAAACATAAATGTACAAAATCGATTAAGAAAGTACAGGACATATACATAAAGAACACAATAAAACAACCTAGAGAGCAAATGATAGAAAGCAATTTGCAGAAATAAACGGGAAAAAAGAACAGCAGAAAACATGGATATAAACAGACTCACGCAAAAAGCAGGACGCAAAGTTGCTCCACTTCTTTGGTGATTGACTTTCCATTGTCATCCTTGACTGGCTTAATTTGTGTCGAACTATTCTCCAATAGGTACCTAGTTGTTTAGGACAGTGATATGAGGTCTCCTTTTCTTGCAGCTTGTTCTGCTTTACTTGCCATGGCTTCATAATATTTCTTCTGTCTTCCCTGACACTCTTCTTTACTCTTTTGTTCAGTGTATTGTAGCTTGCATTTAACTCCCGTTTTGTTGCCCGTCGATGCACTGGATAATCTTTTATTTCATCATCCTTCTCTCTTCTATTGATCTCCAAGTGTCCATAGTGAGTCACTGTTTGTCCTGTCTCTTTTCCTGCCTAGAACTTCCATGCAGGTTTGACTCCACACCGATTACAAGTTGTCCTAGTGCTTTCTGACGCCGACCTCTTCGTCAATGTTAATTTGTGTATCAGCTTGGTCGTTAACGCTTGCAGTGAAGATATTCTTTGTATCCTGTTCTTTCGGTTTTTGAGTGTTTAACTTGGCTTGTGGTCTACCTGCAGCTCCTGGTTATCTGCAGGCTGTTAATTTGATTTAGATTGTCCCTTGCACGAGATAGGGGTCTGAGCCAATGCCCGCTTCTCTTCTTATTTTTGTGTCCAGTAGGCTGTGCCTCCATTTCCTTGAGGTTTAGATGGAGTCAATTTAGTTTTTTCTTCGCCCAATTGGTGACACCCATGTAGTCTTGTGGATATCTTTGTGTTTGTATACGCCATAAAAACCTAGCAACAAAATCTACATTATTTTATCCGAATAAGATAAGAAATCTAGAGAATAGTTAAGCTTCAGAACTCTATGCAGTTACACGCAAGCATACAACAAGATGGTATAAGATGACTGTCTTAAAATATAAAGTAATAGGGTGGAGGGAGAGATCGTTAAACGAAGCCTTGTTTATCAAATCGACTACAAACAGGTATAATAGGAAGGATTCAACACCTGTACAGCCTGATATCTGGAAACTCTACTGCTCCTTAAGACAAATAGGAAATAATAGTGAAAACTAGAAAACTCAACTTTCAAAGTTGTGTGATTTTAACTGATATGATTATGAACAATAAATTATGTTTAAAACGTCATCCAGTAAATACTACCGTTTCACTGCGTGATAAATCTAATGATTGGATGAAGGATTTCATCATCTAATGAACAATCCAATATCGAGTTACTTACTACTACAGTGCCCAATTTTTACACATATATATTAAATTCGAGTCAAATACAATTAAACATGAGCGGGACATGAACTTACTTGTTGTAGATGCTGCACAATGTGGAACATATAAATGTGAATATGCATAAGAGATTGATTTTGTGCATTCAGGGTTAACGAGTCCACCGCTTTCAATGAAGGTTTGCGTCACAATAAATCGTGGAGTCGATAAGCGCTTATTCTCAAACAGCCGGCGACGAAATATTCTGAGTAGTTTCTTCTTTGTTTAATTTACCACTTAACATGGTTTCTATTTCGAATCCTTTTAGTTTTGTTTTATGAATTTTTTCGCTCTAATTTACTTTGATATCTTTCGTCATACTAGTCTTTTTGGATATCTTCGTGTAAGGGTGGCTTCCAGTGTTAGACTGTAGCGTAAATGGGAATGAATTTGGGAAGTAAATCATTAGTATTTACAGGGAACCCACACATTCGAAGTGATATTTGTATTACGATCATCAGATGCTTTTTGACTAAGACTGGGGAATTTTTTATGTAACACGGCACAAACACGTGTCGTACTGGGTAAATTCTAATAGAGGATGTAAGGCATAGACGAGAAGCTTTGAAACTTAAGAATTACGATTATAAATCATTGAGAAATTATATAGAGTAGTGTTAATATGAACTCAATCATAATAATAGTTATAATGATGATGACAATTTTAATGACGGCATGTATGTCAAACATGTGCAAGATAATAACAACATCAACATTAAGGAATCAAAATTATCAGTTGTACTTCCATACAAAGAAGGAATTTCGAAAACCTTACGCAGAATTCTTAACAACTCAGGAATAGAACTGGCCCGTACTCAAACCCACAAACTCAATTAAAATTGAGTGTTTGTTGGTGAATGGATCCTGTCGAGTCAAATAAAGAAAACAGTTTGGTTTATCAAATAGCTTGCTTCAATGTTTCTCAGGTGAATTTCATATTTCTAACTAGCAGTACAAATGTTTTTTAACTATTTGGCGATGAAGTCCTGTCAACTATTCCGGATTATTTTATCCGAATTATACAACAAATTCAGAGAATGATTGGTCTTCATAGCTTGATGTAATTATCCGCAACCATATGATAAGATGGGATAAGATAACTCTTCTACAATATAATATATTATGGTGAAGGGATAGGCTCTTGAACGAAGCTTTACTTATCTATTTCACCTCAAACGCGTTTAATATGAATGCATCTGCTGCTATTCACTTTTACTTTGAATAACACCGGAATCGAACGAAATGGGGAGATATGATATACATCTGATACCTGATTTTTTACGCAAATCGACGCCATTGGCAAAGTCATTTGATAGCGATTCTGTATATCTTTCAAGGCTATGTATGAGGTAACGCCAGGCAAGGAATGTGCAAAGCTATGAGTACGCAACACAGCCACACACACACATACTGAATTCTGATGAAGTCTACAACATGTGCCTGGCAACCTGTATGATTATGCACACTCAGATAATAACCACACAGCCACTCATTTCTGATGAAGTCGATCGCCACTAAAAACAATAATTTGACTGATCTAACTACTGTGATAGTGCCACGTTACGGACAACTACCTTTGCTAGGCTCATATGCTTCTAAATGCATGCGAAGTTTGACAGTATAAAGATTCAAATTGTTAAACAGGACTTGGAGTTATAAGCCTTCCTAATACTACGAAGTGAGTAGATGACTCAGGACGGTGCAGGGAAATAACACTGTGTCACACATATCATCGGGTATAATATACACAACATTTCATCATCCTACTGTATTTCCATGACGTCAACCTCCCCTGCATATGTTTTATTCATGAATGAAATTATCCTTATCCGGATTCGTTGGATTCTATTATTTTGAGTTTTTTTCTGCATATTACTCCTCGCTCTGTGAACTGCTACAATTTTCGATTTAGTAAGTAAAGAGTGACAGCAGAAATGACGATGTTGTATCTGGTGAATTCTTTTAACATTTCTTCGGAGCAGCTCTTTAACATACTGTTTCGTTTCATGCGCTACTGCTGCCACTGTCACAAAACACTCCATATAAGTCTTCGCGAGAAACATTTCCGGAATATGCTGAGTAATAATCAACTGGCAATTTCCGGTGACACTGGGAGTCAAACGTATTCTAACGGAAGGGCTAGCTAGATAAATACTAGTCTGCATCTCATATGAAACCCACTTTACTAGCTGACATAAATAATAATTTATTCTTTAGAATCTCTGAAAACAATGAAGACGTGTTTCGGTGATCCTTCTATGATTGAATTTATGAGCAATGAAAGTCGAATGAATTGCCAATAAACTCGTGGGAAACATGAACTCACTTGACGCAGTGGCTGCACAATTGTAAATATCGATAAAAGAAAATGGTTGTTGGATGCATTTTCAAGTGATGACCAATTAGTAAGTCATATATGGCTAGTTTTCCTACAATATTACATTACGGCGTCATTTGTATTCCACTCCTCCGGCCGGCGCCTCTTATGAACTTGGAACCCAATCGGTTGTCTACCTTTTTACTTATCAATATGAATATTGTCAAAAATGTTAATTTGAAGCACATTTACGCAACTGATCCAAACTGATTCCGTTGTTAATTAGATCTTTTAAAATCTCTGCGGGTCAGCTGTCTGTTTTTTTGCATTGGAAGTCAGCCGGTATCCTGTAATGTTGATGTTGTTCCTAATAAAAGACAGTAGAGTAGGCTCGCACTACGACAAGGTTCGAAGTAGGTTAGTGCAAACTAACAAGGATATTAACAGCCCAATCATTTTGACGAAGAAATTAGGGTGCATCCTCACGTCACAAAATTTGGTCATTTGGAGTTGAAGGGAAAGCTTGTTAGTATACTTTAAAACATCACTGCTTTATTCCAAAAAAATTAACTCACATGTGGAAGGTGCTGTAGTCGAAGTAAAACAAAATATGTGAAAATTATTGTAACATTGACATTCGAATTTGTGATGAGTTTGTCGTACACAATGGACTAAAAATTCTGACATCACAAAACATAGGTTAGATAGTTCTGAAATGAAAGCATGTTACACAATCATTTCCTACGTCTGAACAAATACATGGGATATGCGACCTCGCATGTGGTAGTACCTGTAGCGAAGGTAAAATAAACACGTGCAAATTACTATATCACTCGGATTTCAAGTGGTGGGCAGTTGGTATTGCACGGCTGACAATGTATTCTGACGTCTTAAGACAAGTTTTAAATAGAACTAAGGTGAAGATTTGTTGACACATGTTACACATTTCCTGTGGCTTTTGAAACAAACGCAAACGAAACATGACATAAATTGTGGTGGTAACGAAATAGCAATAATACGTGTGTAGACACTGTGACATTCATTCGTCATAAATGATACAGAATATACAGTCGCATTCGGCCGCGATTGTTACAGTCAAAACATATTCTATTGTAAAAGTTGGTATCATATTTTTGAATGAGGATTTATGTAGCAATGCATGTGCAATCATATTATCTTCCAAAATAGAATTTTATGAAAAGTGAAAATTTCTGAAGAGAAACGAAACAACTGTATGTGCATAATGGTAAAAATACCCGGTCACAGGTTATGAATCAATGGAGAAAACTGCTAACTTTTGTTATTTCTCTCCGTTCTGCGAGGACAAGCAAAAATACCGAATCGGATTCGCAGTTAAGAAATGAACCTATATCATTATGTCCGTATGTCGTCACAGAAGAAGCTTCCAAAATACTAGTTCTAAATTCTGAAAATCAACCGAGTCGATTCTGTGAACGCAAAAAATTTTAATCAGTGTTCATAAGGATCTGGAAATAATAGGAAATGACCATGATATGAGTGCAAATAAAGATCAAAGGAATTGAAAGTAAGAATTAAACCCGAACAAGAGAAGAAATTATCGCGATGCGGGATTTTTGAACTGACGCTTATTTTTTGTCAAAAAATACTCATGTTTCTACGAAATAAAAGTGTTGGGTAGAGACAGCTCTAAGAGAAGTAGTCTGTTTTGCTTAGTATACGACTGGCGTATTGTCTAATTCGTTGGACATAAAGACAGTTGTAAAAATTGTAAGCATTTATGATATCTGAGATGTGAGGTGGTCATGTCACTGCTTACAGTGTACGTATATGTCATTAAGATGAGGGAAGTTGAGTAGGATTTCATTTTGGATACAACAAAGATCGGTCAATAAATATCGGGAAAGTATGGAAACATATGCCTCCGACAGCAACGTAACATAACGAAGAGAAACTCACAATTGAAAAAAAAGAGTTAAGGCAATCATAACAATGATTATTTATTTAATTGAATAATTCAGCAGTTGACAGGAAATTTGTTGTGGATAGTAGATAGCACACTATCTAAAGCAAGAGACTGGGAAGATATCAGAGATTTGTAAGACAAGTGCAAACTATTTGTGAATGAGACTAAATCGAGATATGTTCTTGCGGCCATTCAGATGAAATTATGTCGCTGATCCTGAAAGAAGGGTGCACCACATCACTTTCACTACACACTGAGGAGGGAGGTGTAGACGTCGTTTAATTTGTCAGGTACAAAGTGTTCATGACAATGTGATTTTTAAGGGTGGTTTCGTCTTCTGAGACGGAATGATTGGACAGAATCTATACTTCTTCTTATACACAATGAACATTTTCGAAGGGTCAGATAAGTCTAATGGAGACTTAGTTGGGGGCACAATGTGTGCACTATAGTGACAGCTCTCACATTCTACTCCACGTGAATTTTCGTGAGAACCCAATCAGCATGGTCCACAATAATATGTGCCCTGCAATTTTCAGTCACATTGACAGTCGAATGTCACTTTCAGAAGAGCTACCGAACCGAGTCATGTGAATAATCATCGATTCATTTGAATCCTTTGAGGCGTTGACAGTACATTTCCATTAAAATTTGAAGGATCAGTGCATGCACAAATAAAGTTGAATCAAATTCAAATAAACACAAGGAGGACATGAACTCACGCGGTGCAGGCTCTAGAAAGCAGTTTCAATGACAATGAGAGTAATGAGAGCTGAAAACTATCTACATTGAGCATGTCGGATTCCGATTCTTTAAATGAATAATTGCACCACAATAAGTGATCAGATAGTTTGGCGATGAATTTCACAGAGCAGTCGAAGCAAATCCGTTCATTGCATGAACTCGCAAGCTCTCATGGTCAGACGAGTGTAAGTTTGAGTTTGAGATAGAACGTAATCGATTCGTTTGAGGCACTGAAATGATGTTATGCAGTGGAATGATTTAGGGGAGTTAGTTGAGGACAAATGAAATTGGGAACACCCATGCTATCTTATTAGCTGACCGATTTCGTGATGAGCGATCATGAAGGGACATTGTGTTGTGAACACATGAGAACTTTTATATGCTTCGATTTTCATTATTTTATGGGTTTTGTTTATCTCTGACGTTTTAGCCTTTTACCGTATTGCTTCACGTTGAAAACTTCACGAGACTCCCTTTTTCTTCTATAATATCCTCCATTCTATAGTTGCATTCACCCATATTCAATCAACAGTAACCGGTCTTTGCAATTAGTTGTCTCATGAAATTTTTACAGCCACAGTGACCATACTAACCCGTTGGACACTGGAATTTCCGACAGGAAAATGCAGTCAAATGCAAGCATTTTTTCCGAAACGGCGATATTGGGATACGAATAGTGTCCTTACATCCTCAGATGGGATATGCTATGTTTCACAGGTATGGGAGAAGACGATGTGTTGTGAAGAATTGTATAACCAAGCTTCCACAGCCGAGCTAAAGTCACGATGGCGGCAGAGATGTTTCAGACTATCATATGCCGCTAAGATGCTTGGATTCATTGACAATGTTAAAGAATTCACCTGAAGGAGTCAGTTCCGGTACAGTCTCCCGCCATTCTTGTATTATTACTTTTGCACCTCGACGGCGCAAAGCAAACATCATCCTTACAGACACCGGTTGTCAAATAAACAATTGAGATTCGAGGTGTCTGCATGCTTTTAGCAAAAGTTGGCTGTAACCATCCGCATTTTTGGGGGCAGAGGGTCTCTATCCATAGAGCAGACTTACACCATCACCACCACTACGCATGAAATTCAGAGATGACTCCGAATTGCCATCGATGGCAAAGATAGAGAGAAATGAAGAGATGGGCTCCCTTTGTCTAAACCTACAGTTAGAGGGGAACATTGATGATATCTATTTGAATGCTCTCACTCTATCAGAGGCGTTCCTGTATTGGCCTCCCAGGAAGTCAAAAATCTTCTGAGGTTCATCCTTTTCTAACAGACATTTCAAGAGCCAGTTCTTTTGAATGAATCATAGGCAATCTCAAAATCAAGAAACACAACTTTTCTTGGCTTTAATTATTTCGACAGTGTTGCTCTGACTGAAGTATGGTGAACACATGGTCAATGCATCCGCTGCTTGAACAAAACTTAGCCTACTCGTGGCGTATCAATTCCTCACATATTTTCGCGGCCTGCGAGCCAACACAGCAGCTAATGTTTTAGTCACAATTATTAGCAAACGAAAACTCCTATAGCTGACACACGTGTGACGTCGAAATTTTCAGAGATGGTGACAGCGATGGCTGCATTCCACATTGGTGAAACGTTTCAAATGTGTCTCATTATTTCCCCAACAATCCAGTCAAATTGTGACGAGAATCCCGTCACCGTCTGTGAAAAGAGCTAAGGGTGGAATTTCTGGGCTTGGTTTCCGGCGGAATCTTGACTTTTGCAGTTTGCTTTGATTCTACGAGTCTACAGAATATGTGGTGCATCATACTGACAATGAACAAATTCGTGAGGTCAGATGGATGCTATGGAGTCGAGGTTGGAATTAAAATATTCACCGTTGCCATACCCTAACTTTCTAATTCTAAGTAACGATCCTGAGAACCACATCAGGGTGGTGTGCAGTGTTATTCGCACTGCTACGTCCAGTGACTTCTTCAGTGAAACTACTCCATTTTTAAGAGCCTCAAAACCCACTGTAATAAATAAGATTCATATAAGTCGGAATGGTTCAGTTTGTTGACAGGATCTTTCGACGAACATTTTTACGATCACTGCATGCAAAGTGAAGTCGATTCAATTGCACTCAAACACAAGGAGAACATGAACTCACTTGATGGACTCTCTGTTTCACAGTGATTATGAATACAAAAAAAATCAAAAATGGGTTAATTATGTTAATCTCCCGGTGTAGTATTCCACTGCTTTCAAAAGGCCTATTTCTCAGTTTATTATCAGGCGTGGGATGGAACAGAAATTAGTCGCCTGGTAAGGTAGGTGAGTCATGGAGTCACAAACATTTTCGGTGATTAAAAAGCTAGTTGGAACGCATATCATCCTTAGAAACGTGAACTCGTCACATTTGTGAAATGTAAATAAAATTTTAATAAGTTCGGGAAAGTGTTAAGTCATATGCCTCCGACAGCAAAGTAATATCGCGAGGCGAAACTCACAATTGAGAAGAGCGAGTAAATACAATCACAATAATGACTATTTATTTACTTGATTATTTCAACAGTTGACAGGAAATTTCGATGAAAAATGCAAAGATCACTGCATCCGCTTACATTATTCCTGACCAAAGCTAATCTTGTTTTCAATCAATTACTCCTTATCATTGTAAAAACGTATGTTCAGATCTTGAATTTAACTAATAATTTTTGTTATTGTTCAGGTTGTATCCAGTTGAGAAGTATCCGCAGAGTAATAAAAATTCAACCGAGATTATCCACAAACGCTTGACATTCTTGCTTTATTCAAAGTCGAATAAATTGTAAATGAAGATAGGATTAATTTCAACTCACTCGGTGGATTCTCTGGGAAAGATGAAAGACTTCTATGAAAAGATTGTTCTTCAATATAATTTTTCAAGTGATGCACCCTAAGGTTCCACTGCGTTCAATGAATGATTGCGCCACAATAAGTCGTCAGATAGATTGACGACGAATTTCACAGAGCAGTTGACAATAATGCCGCACTGACCAGTGCATTTTCGCCTAGTAACACTACCAAATCTCTCCGACTCGCCTGCTTCAGGAGGTAGCTTACTTGTTAGTAAAGCTCATCTTTATCCAGGCTGCAATCCATCAATTCGTGCGCCTGCTGTAGTTCAACCTACCAGACATACAGCACATAAGAGACTGTTAACGGGGATGTAACTGGGAAGTACAGCTGCAGCTGTAGCGCTTAACGCGATAAAGACACCAACTATGACTCATTAGAATGTCAAAATGTTGCCTAATGGTCGCCATATCGTATTATTCTTCTAAGCCACAGCAGATTCACTGACCATCTACAATATACCTTGCCTAAATTCCACCAGGGATGCAATATATTTTTATGGAGGTTATTAACGCTTCTTTATGCATACTGTGCTTCAGTTGGCAGTGTGTCACGTAACAGTCTATTGTTTCGCCCGGCATTCCCGTTCAATAGTAGTAGATTTTGATCTCAGCTTCTCCTTCTGTTGTGCATCTTCTTATTAGACCGGCATCTCTTCCTGCACTGACTTGCCATATTTATATTCTGTTTGGCTCGCGTGGACCATTAATTGTTTTTTGCCGGATTAAAAGGATATTTCACTATCCGATTAAACGTGTTAGAAGGAAGCCGTGACCTGTAACATACAGCGTGCTGAAGGTTTATAAATAACCCAACGAATTAGACATTCAAAAATGGTGGATCTACGCAATGAATAGACAGAAACAAAAGGTGTATAAGAGTCCAAAGGGAGCGGTAAAATGCTCAGAGTATATGACACATAAAATGTTCCGCCTATCAGCAGATCTGATAATGATGTGATTTCCTCCTTCTCCGTCGACTGCCTTTCACCCTAAATCCGTTTCTGTGTGCTACGGTTCGTCTGACGTCTTTGTCAAAATTTGGTTGAAACAGGGCCGAAGTGAATATCAAGTAGCACCTGTTAGACATATCTTTTTGTATTCGGGACAAATGGAAATTAAACACTAAATGAATTGCAAATTTGTCCAAATCGCTATCAGTTCTCGAGTACTTATTGTGGTATTCATTTGTCAACTATTGATTCTGTAGGGATTTTCTTTGATTAGTTGGAGGATTTCATCATCAGCTTAAATCTGTTTGGTAGAAACCGTGACTAGTAGGTTACAACAGGTTGAAGGTTAAGACGTGACTCATCGGAAAGGACATTGTGTAGTGGTCGATCTTCGTCATGATTTGTGAGAAGTTAGAATTCATTATCCATTGGACCAGGTCCCAGTGGCTCAATGGTCTACGAGCTCACCGTGTAACCAGAAGGTCCTGGGTTCGAACCCGTTGGGTGTGAACCGATGACCACGACGAAACAGCTGTACAGTACTCTCAGATTTGACAATGGTTCATTTGTGACATTTGTTCGTCTCAAATGATGCAAAATATTTACATGTATTTGCGTGGTCTTCTAAAAACACATAAAAATCTGTTTTCAATGAACTGTGCAGTTTTATTGAAAGGTTTCTCAGCTGTGCATATGTTATGCTTGTATGTTTGAAAATTATGCACCATGGAAGTTGATAGTTCCCTATCAGACACTAGATAAAACTATGCGTGCATAGCGAAAACTATACATATCTTGATTTTGTCATAAATTTGCGGAGATGGAATTACAAGCGTCCTACAGAAAGGAACAGAAATCTTGAAATTGGCTTTTTGCCCATTTAGGTGGTTCCAAAGTACTAGTGCTACATAAGACATTTTATCGAATGATGTCCATACGATTTTTGAAAGGAAATCCAGTGTGCAAGTGAACTGAATCATACTGGTGGAAGAAAAGATTAATGCAATGCAGCTGAAGCTGGAAAGAACAAATAATCTGGGTTTAAGGACAGCGAGAAAAGAGGATAATGAGCTGTAGACATTTCCAATTGATCCTCATTAGTTTTCATTGAAAATTCTCAAATCTGAACTAAATATAAAAAATTAAGAAGTGTTACTCTTCTGAGAACTTATCTGCTCATTATATGATTGTTGATATAAGAATAGAACTTGTGCACTGTGGTAGAGTATAACTCCATTATGGATACAATTTTTTACTTTGTATAAAATCGCACAGTGTTATAAAGTAATATTTACTGATGACGTTTCGAACATAATTTACCACTTACAACCATAACAAGGCACTCAAACGACTTTGTAGAATGAGTGCCTTGATATCGTTGAGAACAGTGATTTAAGTTCAAAACGTCATCAGTAAATATTACTTTATAACACTGTGCGATTTTATCAAAATAAATTTTATCCCTAATGGCATTATATGACTGACTGATTAAATCAGTTCGATAGAAAGCAAATGAGAATGGTTAGAAGGAGTTGTGTGAGTTGTATGTGAGTTGTGTGATGTGTATACCAATGTTCACAATGTACCTAGACGTTGGACAAAAACATGAAATACAGCACCATTTCATTTTGGATACACTAAACAAAGACGTCGAACTAGTATGAGAGAAAACTCAAGAATTATATGGACTCACGTTTAGGTGAAGGTAAATCGCCGTCAATATAAATACAACAATTTGATGTTTATTTCACATGCATAACATAAAACAATATCACGCAGCCATGTGTCATTCCTGAAGACAACCAAGTCAGTTTTGAATTAGCATGTCATTTACTGATGGAGATTTATACAGCTGCGAATATACAACAGTAATGTGTTTCGAAATTAGCTTTCGTGTATTGAATTGGTGATTCTTTGAAGCTAGGTAGACAATAATGTGCCTGTGAGTCGTAAAAATACAGATGGAATTCTAATACTTTCAATAAATGATTGCGCCACAATAAGTCGTCAGATAGATTGACGGTGAATTTCACAGAGCAGTCGACAGCGATGTCGCACTGCTTCCAGCAGAAATGTGTGGATTCCATGAACTCGCATGCTCTCGTGGTCAAACAAGTGCAAGTGTGAGTATAAGATAGAAAATCATGGATTCGTTTAAGGTACTGAAGTGATGAAATACAGTGGAATGATCGATGACAAATGAAGACAAATGAAATTGGGGACACCCATGTTATTTTATTAGCTGACCGATTTCGTGATGAGCGATCATGAAGACACATTGTGTTACGAACACATGAGAACTGTTTTATGCTACGATTGTCAATATGATCTAGGGACGGGCGTAAGACTGAAGTGATTGCTGGTGTATGGCGGAGATTGTTGTTTGAAGCTGAGTCAGCTTCTAATCACAGTTTCATTCAACGTTGTGTCTCTGGTTATCAGTGAAATTATTTCAAATGTATATAACCAGCGAGATTATATAGAGATATCCATCGTGTTATATGTTTCATTGAAGCTTCGATAATCACATCGATTGTTCTAACTGAAACGCTCGGTCCTGTGTCCCTCTGCTAGTCAACATCCACCAATGAACTCTAATGGTTTTATTTATTTTCAGACTCAACTGTTTTTTTTCACCTTTCAATGGTGTTGTTTTACATTCTTGATGAGTTTTTTCTTCATTTCCTGGCATATTATATCTATTTTTTTCCCGCTATCATCATTTTCGGAGCCTCACTAATTAATCCCAACATAAATTTAATATTTTTATCGCCTGAATCTTCGAAGTACTTTAACGTTACTTTTCATTGTACATTTGGACGATCATTGCATGCTATATTTAAATCGTATCATTTGCATATAAACTCAAGTAGAACTTGAACTTACATGTCGAAATTGCTGCATAGTTGTTAATAAGCTTCTATTAGTTTTTAAAATCAACATTATTTGAATGATTTTGTTTTAGTGATGCAAAATGTTTCTAATACAGGAAGAACCTGATTGACCAGTAAGTTTATGGAGCGTATGTAAGTCACCGGTTGACAGATTTTCTCTCTGCATCAGTGATGATTTCATTTGATAGCAATATCTTTCAGCGTTATGAGCTAACGCCTAGCAAATAATGAGCTGAATTAAAAGTACGGAACACACCCACACACACTGAATTCTGAAGATGTCTGCAACAAGTGACTGTCAAATTATCTAATGTGTTACATATAGGTTATCACCGCACCCATTGGAGTATCTGATAGCTTCTATATTTTCAAATCCTGATATTTGCTGTAAACTTTCTTATATTTCTTGGAGCGCTACTCAGATGCCTTATTTCCATCACCTCCTCTTCTTTTCATATGTATTGCACTTCTGTACTTCTGACATTGTATCTGGTATTTATTTATAATTTATTGTAACGGTAAATACATTGCTTCTGCTAGTTTACCTAAATTATTTATGTCTAAATGATTCTTGAAACCTTATTAATTAGTGATAGTTTGGGATTCTAATTTTCCTATTATTCCAAGTTGAAAAATCTAGGAGGTGGTCTATCAGCGAAAATTGCGGCTAATGTTTCATACATTTCGAGCGGTTATTCAAGTATATGCTAAGAATTGCAGAGCCCATGTTCATTGCTGTTCAATTTCAATTAATGATAGTTTTCTGATTGTGATGTTTGTTTATCATAAAGGACACAAAATATTTACTTATATTTTTGTCCAATTTTTAAAAATATAATAAAATCCGTTTCACAATCACCATTACACTTTTAGATGAAAATTTATAGCGCTGTTGACAAGTAATCATGATATGATTCAAGTTTATACGTCATGGAAATTGTTGATTCCTGATGAGTATGCGTATAACTGGACAAAATATTGCATCAACAGCTATGTATAAACGTTTGAAACCGCAATTTTAGTTATTTATCTGCACTTGGCAAAGTAAATATGATCTCACTTGTTTTACTGCCTTTATAATAAGTACTGCAAACTTTTGGAAATTCTCAAAGACTACTTTAGATATTGACGTTCATGAGAATGAATTTCGAATATTATTGTATTAAAATCTGAACTATTTGATGGTGATCGTCGAATGCATTTGAGCATATTAACCTCTTTTTTATTTAGAAACACTGTCCCGTGACAAGAAATTCAAACTTTATAGTTTTGACAACTTACGAGGTTTTCACTCACTACTCATAAGGTTTTTCTGAAAATGATTGAAGTTTACAGCGTCTCATTTCACTATCTTGAATGAGGCGCGGTCAGTTTCGATATCTGATATCTAACTAAGCATATCTTTTTTGTCTACCTGAGAGCTTATTTACCCTTTCAGATGTTATTGGAATCGAATATATAAATGCATTTATGAACTGTGCGTTTATATATATATATATATATATATGAAATGTCTCTTGTAGAATGTGTATGCCCTAGATCAAGCATATGCATAAAATGCAAGCTGAAAAAAAATTTATCCTGAAAGAACTCACGTTTATTAGAAAATACCGAGCTTCTCTAAAACAATTCAACGTGAAATATCTTTGTTGGAGGAAGACAGCTTCTGGAGAAAAGATTTTAAATTAATTAATTGAATATGATGACAACAGATATTGTTTTTATTTAATTTTGTAATCAACATTCCAATGAGAGTGACACATTTTTTAAATCAACGCTATTTTTTGGTTCATACTACTATATGATTAAATTATCAAAAGATTAATCAGGTTGTTTGAATGCGCGTTTTATGAAAGACTGAAATTTGTTAATCTAACAGTGCCCAGTAGTTTAATGTTCAAACCACTTGAAACTACGTGTTATTTGATCAAAATACAGTGACATTAGAACAAATCAGTTTTACTTCCATCTGCTTCATTATTAACTCATATTATAATATCTGTAAACTAGTAAACATACGGTGTTTGACTTCCTCTCTCTGGCTGTATTCGGTGAATATGGATATTCAAGACAGCTACTTCAAGTATGTCCCATTTTCCATTTTAGTTCGTTTGTGTGGATATGACAAGAAGCATGGTTTTTATAACTAGGAAAACAGCACAACTAAAATTATGCTTCTGTGAGCACTTTGACCGGAATAAATAAATCACTAGATCTGACAAAATCGCATCTAAATCAACCGAATAATCTTTCAGGTGGCAGCATATTTCGGTAGTGTGTCGTCTGATCTAATAAATTTCAGGATATGTACCAATTTTTACTAGCAACTCACCTGACACCTCTTATAACCTTGAACTGACTTGTCAATTTTCCTATTCCACACTCTAAAAATCTATTATAACTAATCACCACCATTGTCTGCCATTTAACAATATTTTGTAATGCGTTTTAGCCTAGCATGTTTGTCAGATAAATACGACTGTTTTTTTACACCCAATAACTAATATGTTATTCTACGTAAAAATTGTCACCCGCATAACTGGCTATTAATGTAATGACAACAAATGTAATTTATTTTTTTATTGTAAAAACCTGAACAAAATTATTGAATAGAATATTCTGCGTTCAGATTGACATTTAATTCATGATATGGGGATATTTGAAACTATAAAACTGGAGGATAATTAAAAAATGATGAAACTAGTAGTTAATTGGTTTCACGTCTTATTTTCAGGTGCTCACAGTAAATAAATCAAATTTCAAACTGGATTTGTTTGGTAAAGACATCGTCAATGTCTTGCTATTATTGTTGAATTCTAAAAGTGCATTCAGCATCATATTTCTAGTAGGACTATGGAATCGTCGAATAATGTTCTCAGAAGTAAAACTTTTCAATTGAAACTATCAACTTTGGTATTTAATGGTGTTGTTTTCCAGTTTTCTGTTCAGTGCCTGATCGTTCAGATGTGAAACATAAATATCTAAGCTATACTTTGATCAGTGACGCCCATTTAACTACAAACTCCATATTCTATTAAAAAAGAGTGGAGTGTGGACTAAGTTACTAGCTCACATAGGTGAAATCATTTCAACCATTACATAAATAGTGCATACGTTGCAAAGAAAAGAAGACTGTATATGACTTAGACTTTAAAATGAACGCGTAACCCAGCGGTGAATAAAACCGTCTTATTTATCTTGTGAAATAAATGTTTCAGTGATAAAGATACATAAAAAGTAACATACACCGATCCGCATTTTGCTATGCATTCCTCGTAATCCGGAAGTCATTTCCATTTTTGCCGCATCCGTTCCATCCAAAGCCTACACACTTCCTCAATTGTGCATCATAGTAGTAGTGGTTGAAATTATCAAAGCATTCTTTTTGCGAGTAAGGTTTATGGCAGTTGCCTAAAATTATTCAAAAATTTATCAAACATTGATAATCGTGTAACCGCAATAAATTATTAATAAAAGCTTTATTCCAAACAGTATTTAAAATATGCCATTTACATTATCATTATTATTATTCAATAAGAAACGAACGTTGAACTATATCAAGTGGAAATACTCACGCCATTGTAACAATTACAACAGAATCAAATGCACTTTTTGAGAGTTCTTCAGTGAGTTTCCATTTTCCTGTCACACACTTTTCTCATCACTAAATGTGTCCTAAATAATTCATTGCGGAATTCCTGTACACAGTTATCCGAGCACACAGTCCTCCATTGTTTCTTCTACTTCTACTCGATGAGACGAAAGGGGGAGATTTGTGTACGGATGGGATGTTCAGAGACTGACAGGATAATATTTGATAATTTCTTCTAGAAGTCCATGCGTGAATCAACAACAGTATCAACGAGTGGGTTAAGCAACAACCCATCTTCCCTAATGATGGCTTTCGATACCTTTCAGATTATGACGAATTCTTTCTCAAGTAAATTAGACAATGAACGATTAGAAATTTCTCACATAGGAAGGCAAATTTAAGTGGGACAGATTTCGTTTCACATAGACAATACAGAACGACAACCAATCAATCAGCGGAATAAGTGATCTTGCTAAATGCATTCACCACAACCATTTATATTTACCCAAATTACACTATCAATCAACTGGATGTGGATGAAAATGAAGTGGTGAGCTCCATTTCTCTAACGTACCAAATTATTAGCTGATATAAATGCATTGCTTCAAACACATATGCAATGTTTGAATAAAGACATCGGAATATACATCACTGATTGAAAATGGAATACAAAGTTGAAATTTAGTCAGTAGTCCAAAATGGTCTCTTCTAGTATATTAGAATATGTTACAGTATTCCTTGAAACTTAGTGTAACTTCGCTTCAAGGAGATTGTGATTTGTGAGAAATGCGTCTAACTGACACTGAGATTCAATCAAAACATCTTTATATCCACACTGGAAACTTATATGAAATCTCATTTCAGTCAAAAGAACCACTCTGACCACAATCTACTTATTTGTAGTCATTAAAACGTAGTGCGAGCCATCACATTTGTGACTATATCCTAACAAAGCAAAGCAGGATAACAAATGGTTTGAGTAACATTGTCAAATTAAATCAATGAAAGTAATTATACTCGACAGCACTTATATCGCTTCTACAACCAATAAGCCGCTCTTTACGTCAGTACAGTTTGTCCATGGTACACTTATTATGTGTCGAAACAAACCTCTCGAGAGAACTGTAAATCTTCACTGATTGTACTTTTATTTCTAGATGAATACCAGTGTCACTTCATCTGAAGTATCAGCTGACTAGTTTAGTCATTTATTTATTCGCCTATTGATTCATCTGTGTTTTGGGATTAGGTTACATATCCCTTCGCCCTAAATATTTCCAGAACACAATTTTCCCCAAATGTTACCAATAGTGGAAGCCAGTCATCGGTTATTATGTACACAATAGAGACAGAACGCGTCAATCATCACTAAAACCTGACGATCTACCGAGTATTTAAACTCTGAAATTTCAAAGCTTGAACGGATGATTGTAATCACTAACGGTGAGGAGACTGAAATATCCCATGATTAAACCATCATAAGGTTTCTACCAACAACAACCTATGTCTATCGAATGTACCACTTAAACAAGGAAAGATATGAATTATGAAACGGTGTCAGGTGCCGAAAATTCATTATGAAATACGACTAATTATTAGTAAAAGTAGAAACTGTCTACCACTTTCAGTCAACATGAATAATGAAAGTCTCAGTTTCAGAGGTATCAACTCACTGTATATAAATATTCTCAAAGCATCGTTAAAAAATAATGAAGTATCTGTTTTCATCAACCCTATTGAATGACCACAGATTTCACTTGGTATCACTAGTTAAATGTATAAGTCACTCTTGCTTGCAATAGTCATATATTTTTTAAGTGTGTCAGGCTTGCTAGATCATTCCAAACTTATTTGCTTATAGGCAATATGTCTTGAGGTTGTTGTGCCGATTTATGAGTGATATCACGGTGAAAATTGGATAGACTATCTCTTTTAGGGACATATTTCGACAAACTAATTGAAAACTACGTAGTCTCGGTCAAATCTAATGAGAAATAACTTGTGATACTTTAAAATGTTGGCTTTACGTAATATGCAATTACCTTGATTTACACGTTTTTTCGCAAACGTCTTCCGCATCAAAATTTTTATCGTTTCCTCTAGCTCCACGGTAGGTGAATTTCATACATTGTCCAAAAACCGCATGATATTAAAATTTTTCTATTGAGTCATTACCATAACCTTCGTCTTTAGGATCAAAACAGAAAGCTGAAAGAAAATAAACCAGAATGAAATAAACCGCAAACAAATTAAAAAAGTTGGACTTCTTGACTATAAATTAACTAAAATATATCAGACTATTCTTCCCATAATTGAATTATACTTTACTACAGTACACAAGTTTTGTTCTTACAAACGAAATTTCATTTGTTATTTAGTATCACACTGAAGTAACACTTACTGTTAAACGATAATGAACACTTCTGGAAAATCAGTATGAGCAAAATTATTCCGAACATATTATATTTCCAAAGTTGTCAGTTATTTCTTCCTTATACACATATATATATATATATATATATATTTTCTCATGTGGAAACAGACAGCATTTAGTATACTTGTTGTAATTTAGTAGAATGATGGAGGAAGGCTTTAATTCACGATAGATTTCAGACAATACTGTCACGTGTACTTGTATGCAAATGGAAGTATAAGCATCTAAGATATGTTTATTAAATTCACTGTTGAGAATGTGTCTCATTGGTGGTAGAATTACATCATGAATTAAAAGGAGTGATATTACGTTTTGTATATTTCGGCTTCTCAGTATATTTTTTCAACGTGAAACTTGGTCCATTATTTATGCCCGTTTAGAATGATTATTGATGGTCACTCTCTATATAAAATGTATATTGATGATACTGCCATCATTAGTAGTAATAAATGTGAACTAAATGATGTACGACAATATTTGAATAGTCACCACTCAACCATCAAAACCACTGTTGAAACAGAAACCTGAAAAATGATTCGCTTTTGAAGTTCAGACTAACAAATACATTTAATAGGAAATTGAATGGAATAGTATGCAAAGGGACTTTGTGAAACAACCAGCTGACTGACGTTTAAATTTGGGTGGTGACAAGCCATACCCCAAAACCTGCTGATAGCCCTTGGACTATTACCCACAGAAAATATAACCTGAAGTTGAAAGATGAAGAAATCCCACTTGTGATGAAGAGCTTAATTCAGAAAACTTGTCCACAATGTTTTGTAGTCACACACTTCAGAAACAAACACAAACAATCACATATCTCTGCAGAAGAGACTGTTACATATGATGGACACATATAAAGAAAAATTCCTGGATGATACTTTAAAAAAAGATGCAACCCGCAGTAAACAATAGCTACAACATTGAAATCAAAATTCATATTCTACTGCTTCCCAATATTCTCCACTAGTTCTGAATATACAGTTTTTATACCCTTTGCTCACTCCTATGTGTATCCGCTGATTTACTCTTTCAATAAGAGCATTTATTTTGAGTTCTTCTCATCAAAAACCAAGGTTCACTATCTCACATAACTACAGTATGATCAATGGGTCAATCAGTAGTTTCACAGCTGCACACATATTTTAAGTTGATTACTCAAAATTGATCCACTGTCATTTCGGCAGTGCGTGCTTTTGTAGCTTTGAATTACTTGGGTCTTAGGTAAACTACCTGCAAGTTATACAGAATTACCACTGAGAGAAACAGAAATCCAGTGAACGTCAAAACTTCAAAAAAGCAGCAAAATTCAATACGAAAAAAATAGGGGGAGGTGGAGATGAATGTGGCCTGACCAGACACAGCTTCGATAGCACTGATAAAGGATGCAGACACCTCAGTCGGTTTTCGTACGCCAATAATACAGAAGGCTTAGAATTAAGAGAGGCCACCCTCTGAGTGGAAGATAGGATACCTGATGAAACTATTAAAGAAAAGAAGGTCTGATCCCTTCTAAACCGTGTGGCAGAAAGATTCCGCTAGTCACCCATAGAAGAATACAGGGCCTGAGTATCTCGCAGGGACTTCTTCTCCTTCGACTTTGAAATGGGCTCGGCAAACAAGAGATTGATTCAGTCCTACTGCAGATTCGTAGTCAGTAATTGACCATGACTAACTGAAACATTATCTAGTAATCAAACTGAAAACCTAGTCCATTATTCTATAACTTACGACAGTTCACTTCTGCTTATAAACAACTGTGCTTAGTAAAAATTTGAAAGATTCTTACAAGTTTCACCTTCAGGTAAATTGAAAACATTTATTTCCTAATATGAATTTTGAACAACCAACAAAGTTTAATAAAGCAGGATGAAATGATTTCACCAAATTTCGGTAGAACTATTCCTCAGCTGAATACTCTGCATACACGAATACATATATATATATATACTTTTGAAATGGAATTATGACTGATAAGCAAATAAAATACATTGAATTAGTCATGCAGAAAGACAGGTGCGAATGTTTTCCAGGTCATGTTCGAATAGATAAGAGGAGAGGGGTATGAGAGATCGCAATAAGGACAAATTGCATCACGCTTCAATAACGTCACTTAGATAAACAATTAGTCCTTGTAGAATATATCAAGAATTGTAAAGAGAGTGACGTCAGTAGTAATATTTATAATAATAATAACGATAATATCAACGTTGAAGTGAGCTAAGTGAATGCTGCCGATAAAAGATGATTTTAATTGAATCAAGAATAATAATATTGATAAAGGTAGAATAATAAGTAAAACGTATTACCATCGTAGATGCAGAGTGACGACCATCACAGAGACCTGGTTTATAAACTCGAATTGCACAACCCTCTACAATTTCAAGCATCTTCTTTTTTCATTGTCTGCTGACAGTAGTGAATCACTTGACAGCATCGATATCATGTCCATAGTCCACAAGATGTTTTGTTATTCAGGTTTTTGGCACTTTGCATTCTACTGTTTTCAACCATTTCGGCAAATACTCCATCATACGAGTAAACAATCACCCTTCTCTATGAACTATGTATTTGCTTCGACAAACACACTCAAAGTGATATTCGTGGTTTGAAGTGTCAAGGATCGAAGACTGGTCCTTCCCAGATTGCTGAAGCACTCCCTCGGTGTTGTTAAGGAAAGCAAGTTATGTAGAATAATAACTTATCTTGACAGCTTCATCGAGTCTTTGTTTGACTACTTCTTGTACATCAACTCCTTTCATTACCAAACTAATACAAACAGATTCCTCTGTACATGACTGATTCAATGTAGTTCATTTTCTTATCAGTCTTATATCTCGCAGTGTAATTTCAAAAGTTTACGTATATTTCCGTGTATATAGAGTATTCAGCTGACAAGTTCTACAGAAACGTGATGAATTCAGTTAAATTATCGAAAATCACAATTTAAGAAATACGCTCATTAAACATTCGTCAGTATGCAATAATATCTGCTTAGGTGCAAGCAAAACTCATGTATATTTCAGCTGAGGAATGGCTGCATTTAACTTCCGAAAAGGTTACAATGTTATATTTTCGTGACACATCGATGGAGAATGCAGTGCTTTCCATGTCTCCTGAGCACTACATAGCACTACGCCTAATTTCTGGAGATGGTCGGAAGCGGCATCAAATACAAATGACAGAGTCAGCATATAATTTTCTTCGCCAAAGCAGTACCATGCATTCTCGATACATAATTTATATGACTACAAATTTTGAAAAATAAAAGAAATATTCCGGAAAATCTAACAGACGATGCATGTCTGACTCAGCATATTCAGTAATATCATATAATAAAACGCATCAATTCAAAAGAATTTGACAACTATCCCAACTGCCGTGTAATTTTAATTAAAATTAGACATATTGAACACGGATATTCATCGATGTTTATTTCTGATCAAAATTCAGCCTGAAAAATTCACTAAATGTGCATTATTCACGAAGTCCATCGATGAGTAATCCAACCTGACAATTTACGAAATTTGTCAGCATCACTGACCGTTGGTTGATAGAAACCTTTCCTTTATTATTCGTACAAACGGTATACAGAGTTTGACATTTTCATTTGACAGCTGTCTAATCCACTCACCAGTTCCACTGGACAAGGCAACGCTGCCATCACATATATCATGAAGAATAGGTTAAGAATCACAAACAACACTTACGGACACACTGTGTTATCGTACAGCTCATGAAGTCAGTTAGAAAACGTTTGTTGTTTTGAGTCGATGTCAGTAACCTTCAATGATTCAGTGGTGAACATGAGGAGAAATAAAAGAACTCCTTCCACACCCATCACCCAATAGTATCACATATTAAGACCTGCGGATTCTGTGGAAATATCCTCGCAACTGGAATAAATGGACATGCATTCTAACCAACTTGAAAAATGCATATCACTAGTAAGCATCGGTGAAGACGGAGTAGATTTCTTCTCAGATTCACTTGGATATGAAATTCTCCAGGAGGCATCGAAGTGCATATCATCGTCCACATTATATTAAAATGCACCCAAATTGTGAAAATACTGTGCAGAAAATCGACAAAGGAGGTGAGATCAACGACAAATGAGAGTTGAATGTTGTTCACAAGGCTCCGTTTGAAAAAGTGTGTGGGTAGTCAACTTCTTGACTACTGTTAATGATTTCACAACTAACCAGTTATGATTCTCCGTGTGACTTCAAATCCCATTTGCAAATTCGGTTGCCAGTGCGGGGAGATCTGTATGCGGTGAGCAGCTAGTCAGCTTAAGAAAGCACGTTAATGCATTGTTTGGTAAACATTGAGGACTATCTATAAGACTTCGTCTCATTTGACTGAAAGTGTCACTAGGTGGGGAGAAGGAAACCATTCCTGGTTATCTGTAGTATCTCAACAGTCTCTCCCTCGACATAGGTGAAATTAAAATAATGTCTCACACCCTTCAATATATCTGTGCTATCTACTTGTACTCTAGCCACTTCATTTTACTGGCGCATATCTCCTCATTTTGTACCAATTTAAGTTGCACTAATCAACGGACTGCTTGCATTTTCATAGCATACTCGTTGGTCATATAGCCAACTGCGCTAGCCGAAATTTTAATTATCGACACATCATCTTTATTCATACTACTACGGAAGTCGTTATTGTTACTGGCATGTTTACAGCCTTTACAACATGTATAATTGATCTTCGGATTGACCATCATCAGAGAGAATCCTCTTCACTAAATTTTGTGGATAACAGGGTAGCGTGAGAATCAAATGTGCGCTTGAATGACACCCTTTAATTCACACTGAAAGCAACCACGAGGACTCGAAGTGTTTGAAGCAGACTGCAAATTGAATTGCACTTTTCGAAGCACAGGTTTGATTGACAGTGTCAACTCAGAATCTGTAAATATTCCACTACATGAAAAAATGTATAATGACATTTACAATCATCAAGATAAATGACATACTTAATGATGGTGTATTGAAATTTCTCAAATAGAATTCATTCTGTAAAAGTAAACGTGTGCACAAAACCAACTACTTCGCAAGTAATAAAAATCTGCTCATAATCCAGGTTATACTGATCTATGAGAAATGCTTAGGCTTGCTGTTTTCCTAAGCTCTAAAAGCTCACTGATGATGTTCGCGTACAAATTTAATATACACCAGTGGATATTAACAGATTCAAAATTGTGCACAAGACGATTGTAGTGATTTTAAGTGATTCACCTGTAGGGGATTCCATTTGAATGGAACGTTATACTATGAAGCAAACATGTTTTGACCACACTCTGGTCTCCATGTCTGTCTATCTAGTCTTTCGCTGTGTAGACTACTTCTATCAGAATCACTAGCTTTGTAAGATAAAACGGTGCACTGAGGAACTCCCACCTACATATTCAATAGATGTTGAAATTCTCTTTAGAGCGAAGAATTGGAGTTTCGTTGAAGAAGGCGTTGTCACAAATCACTTTTTCTTGTACACCTCTGTTAGTCATTATTACCTACTGACAGCTGATGGTGACATTTTTTGTCATTGCTCACATAAACTAGCAAATATTTTCCTGAATTGAATACACGTTTTTTGAAAGTTTTCTTTTTGGTTGCTTAAGCAGATATCTGATACCAAAATTAAGCTACTTATAAGTTATGTGAAGCATATATGCGGATATCGCATTCGCAACAAAATTAGGCTTTTGTGATCAATGTAGCCTATTTTATTCATAAAATGGCATTAACGACTACTTTTAAATAGAAATGGGTTATGTTTAGATGTGCAGCATGACTGAAATCAGGAAGATTTATGTCTAATAAAACATAGAGATACAAAACACACTCCAAATAGCTGCTTGCCGAATATTTCAATAATCTTATATTGAAGGAAATATACCTTTGCATACATTTCACTCAAAATAAGAGAATTTGACAGAATAATAATGCTCGTGATAATAAACTATATAAACACGCTGGACAGCGAAGAAAAATGTAATAAACAGGAAGGAAAATGTAATAAGAAAGAAAGGAAGCCCAGAAAAATTCTAAACACGCAGAAGATGCAACTAATTCGTATGCCAACCATTGGGAATTTCATAGACCATTTCGCTTAGATTAGAAAATCTCCGATATTTTTACCAGCTCACAAAGTAAATAAACAGCAGGAAGATAATTCAATAAATATAAAACTGAAGTGCCCATGAGAAGATCAGCGCTCACAAAAAAAGAATAGAAAACAATGTTAATGAATACAAACAAGTGGGGCTTCATTCGTGACTACCCTGAAAACCTCAAACCAATAACAAATCAACGGTGAATAGAAATGACTTACACTACACTGTTATCCACAAAATTTAGTGAAGAGGATTCTCTCTGATGATGGTCAATCCGAAGATCAATTATACATGTTGTAAAGGCTGTAAACATGCCAGTAACAATAACGACTTCCGTAGTAGTATGAATAAAGATGATGTGTCGATAATTAAAATTTCGGCTAGCGCAGTTGGCTATATGACCAACGAGTATGCTATGAAAATGCAAGCAGTCCGTTGATTAGTGCAACTTAAATTGGTACAAAATGAGGAGATATGCGCCAGTAAAATGAAGTGGCTAGAGTACAAGTAGATAGCACAGATATATTGAAGGGTGTGAGACATTATTTTAATTTCACCTATGTCGAGGGAGAGACTGTTGAGATACTACAGATAACCAGGAATGGTTTCCTTCTCCCCACCTAGTGACACTTTCAGTCAAATGAGACGAAGTCTTATAGATAGTCCTCAATGTTTACCAAACAATGCATTAACGTGCTTTCTTAAGCTGACTAGCTGCTCACCGCATACAGATCTCCCCGCACTGGCAACCGAATTTGCAAATGGGATTTGAAGTCACACGGAGAATCATAACTGGTTAGTTGTGAAATCATTAACAGTAGTCAAGAAGTTGACTACCCACACACTTTTTCAAACGGAGCCTTGTGAACAACATTCAACTCTCATTTGTCGTTGATCTTACCTCCTTTGTCGATTTTCTGCACAGTATTTTCACAATTTGGGTGCATTTTAATATAATGTGGACGATGATATGCACTTCGATGCCTCCTGGAGAATTTCATATCCAAGTGAATCTGAGAAGAAATCTACTCCGTCTTCACCGATGCTTACTAGTGATATGCATTTTTCAAGTTGGTTAGAATGCATGTCCATTTATTCCAGTTGCGAGGATATTTCCACAGAATCCGCAGGTCTTAATATGTGATACTATTGGGTGATGGGTGTGGAAGGAGTTCTTTTATTTCTCCTCATGTTCACCACTGAATCATTGAAGGTTACTGACATCGACTCAAAACAACAAACGTTTTCTAACTGACTTCATGAGCTGTACGATAACACAGTGTGTCCGTAAGTGTTGTTTGTGATTCTTAACCTATTCTTCATGATATATGTGATGGCAGCGTTGCCTTGTCCAGTGGAACTGGTGAGTGGATTAGACAGCTGTCAAATGAAAATGTCAAACTCTGTATACCGTTTGTACGAATAATAAAGGAAAGGTTTCTATCAACCAACGGTCAGTGATGCTGACAAATTTCGTAAATTGTCAGGTTGGATTACTCATCGATGGACTTCGTGAATAATGCACATTTAGTGAATTTTTCAGGCTGAATTTTGATCAGAAATAAACATCGATGAATATCCGTGTTCAATATGTCTAATTTTAATTAAAATTACACGGCAGTTGGGATAGTTGTCAAATTCTTTTGAATTGATGCGTTTTATTATATGATATTACTGAATATGCTGAGTCAGACATGCATCGTCTGTTAGATTTTCCGGAATATTTCTTCTATTTTTCAAAATTTGTAGTCATATAAATTATGTATCGAGAATGCATGGTACTGCTTTGGCGAAGAAAATTATATGCTGACTCTGTCATTTGTATTTGATGCCGCTTCCGACCATCTCCAGAAATTAGGCGTAGTGCTATGTAGTGCTCAGGAGACATGGAAAGCACTGCATTCTCCATCGATGTGTCACGAAAATATAACATTGTAACCTTTTCGGAAGTTAAATGCAGCCATTCCTCAGCTGAAATATACATGAGTTTTGCTTGCACCTAAGCAGATATTATTGCATACTGACGAATGTTTAATGAGCGTATTTCTTAAATTGTGATTTTCGATAATTTAACTGAATTCATCACGTTTCTGTAGAACTTGTCAGCTGAATACTCTATATACACGGAAATATACGTAAACTTTTGAAATTACACTGCGAGATATAAGACTGATAAGAAAATGAACTACATTGAATCAGTCATGTACAGAGGAATCTGTTTGTATTAGTTTGGTAATGAAAGGAGTTGATGTACAAGAAGTAGTCAAACAAAGACTCGATGAAGCTGTCAAGATAAGTTATTATTCTACATAACTTGCTTTCCTTAACAACACCGAGGGAGTGCTTCAGCAATCTGGGAAGGACCAGTCTTCGATCCTTGACACTTCAAACCACGAATATCACTTTGAGTGTGTTTGTCGAAGCAAATACATAGTTCATAGAGAAGGGTGATTGTTTACTCGTATGATGGAGTATTTGCCGAAATGGTTGAAAACAGTAGAATGCAAAGTGCCAAAAACCTGAATAACAAAACATCTTGTGGACTATGGACATGATATCGATGCTGTCAAGTGATTCACTACTGTCAGCAGACAATGAAAAAAGAAGATGCTTGAAATTGTAGAGGGTTGTGCAATTCGAGTTTATAAACCAGGTCTCTGTGATGGTCGTCACTCTGCATCTACGATGGTAATACGTTTTACTTATTATTCTACCTTTATCAATATTATTATTCTTGATTCAATTAAAATCATCTTTTATCGGCAGCATTCACTTAGCTCACTTCAACGTTGATATTATCGTTATTATTATTATAAATATTACTACTGACGTCACTCTCTTTACAATTCTTGATATATTCTACAAGGACTAATTGTTTATCTAAGTGACGTTATTGAAGCGTGATGCAATTTGTCCTTATTGCGATCTCTCATACCCCTCTCCTCTTATCTATTCGAACATGACCTGGAAAACATTCGCACCTGTCTTTCTGCATGACTAATTCAATGTATTTTATTTGCTTATCAGTCATAATTCCATTTCAAAAGTATATATATATATATATGTATTCGTGTATGCAGAGTATTCAGCTGAGGAATAGTTCTACCGAAATTTGGTGAAATCATTTCATCCTGCTTTATTAAACTTTGTTGGTTGTTCAAAATTCATATTAGGAAATAAATGTTTTCAATTTACCTGAAGGTGAAACTTGTAAGAATCTTTCAAATTTTTACTAAGCACAGTTGTTTATAAGCAGAAGTGAACTGTCGTAAGTTATAGAATAATGGACTAGGTTTTCAGTTTGATTACTAGATAATGTTTCAGTTAGTCATGGTCAATTACTGACTACGAATCTGCAGTAGGACTGAATCAATCTCTTGTTTGCCGAGCCCATTTCAAAGTCGAAGGAGAAGAAGTCCCTGCGAGATACTCAGGCCCTGTATTCTTCTATGGGTGACTAGCGGAATCTTTCTGCCACACGGTTTAGAAGGGATCAGACCTTCTTTTCTTTAATAGTTTCATCAGGTATCCTATCTTCCACTCAGAGGGTGGCCTCTCTTAATTCTAAGCCTTCTGTATTATTGGCGTACGAAAACCGACTGAGGTGTCTGCATCCTTTATCAGTGCTATCGAAGCTGTGTCTGGTCAGGCCACATTCATCTCCACCTCCCCCTATTTTTTTCGTATTGAATTTTGCTGCTTTTTTGAAGTTTTGACGTTCACTGGATTTCTGTTTCTCTCAATGGTAATTCTGTATAACTTGCAGGTAGTTTACCTAAGACCCAAGTAATTCAAAGCTACAAAAGCACGCACTGCCGAAATGACAGTGGATCAATTTTGAGTAATCAACTTAAAATATGTGTGCAGCTGTGAAACTACTGATTGACCCATTGATCATACTGTAGTTATGTGAGATAGTGAACCTTGGTTTTTGATGAAAATGCTTATACCTCTCTGAGAATATCCGCATGCGAAAAAGGCACATGTAATAAATAGTCTACCAGTTTTTATTTTTTCGCTTCCTCAGGCAGAAAGAGACACCTCAAATACTTTCTTTTCCTAGGGATGCGCAGTGAATACAACTGGGAATCAGATGACGACGAATTCTAAATTCTCCAACAAACGGTGACAGAGAATAACCCCCCTCCAATCTGGATTAACTGATTAGAACCAAATGCATAGAAAACACTTTGGACATCAAAGTCTCTCTTGAAAATGTGCCGATGCTTCATCTCCTAATTTAAAGTGATATGAAAGTAGAAATTCTCCGTAAACGGCTTTCAAAATCCCTCAGCAAATCATACTCCACAGCCAAATTATGAGATCAATTTTTCAAAAAGAAACTATTCAACCAGCAAATGGAAGACAAGCTGTCGCAATGAGTCACTTCTAAATGCATAAGCCAGTTCACTTGCTCATATGTAGCTGAGTAAATTAGCATTACCGTGAATGCGCTTGTAAAACTCAATCTTGAATACTTTCCAGAATAGTAAGCATAGGGAGACCACAAGGATGTTTATAGTTCGGTAACAGAAGATTTAGTTTATTCAGGACATTCAGCCTCATGTCAAAGTTCTTCAAGATACACAAAATCCAATAAAATCTTCCAGAGGGTTGAAAACAGCTGGTTTGAGCAGGGAAACGTTTACGTTTCTACTCATCTTAAAAGACTTCTAATGAATTCATTGTGGATACAATTTATTTTGATGAATTCACACAATGTTATACAGTAATATTCACTCATGACCACCTTTGAGTACAATTTATTGCTGATAATCATATCAAGCTATCATATAGCACAACTTTCCGAAGTCATGTATATGGTTCCAGTGTTTCTCATCTCTCGATTTAAATGGCAGTAATACTTTCCGTATTTCCAGAAGAAGTGATGCGTTATTCCTATTGCACGTGTTGTGTGTATATTCTAAGAACAAAGATTCAGTAATCAACCTCTCTCTCTCTATCTACTGATATTAATTTCTAGAATTCTAACCCTGTCTTACCTTATTGTATGGCTGTGTATTATTCCATGCAGTGAAGTTATTGAGTTCCCTTTTCTAAATGACTTATCTTCGCAGGGCCATTCCATACTAAGTTAAATTCTTCTGTTCTAAAGGTCGGACTACTACAGATCTAGTGGTTTGAACTATGTACTTGACCTCACTCACATTTATTACAAGGTACCTAGTACATTATATTATTTTGTCTAGTTGGGTCAGTAGCGTCACTATTTATGCACATGGTTGTAGTTGTTATGGTGTCCACTCTATGAAGCTTTTCGGACATGTGTTAGAAGCGCAATAAAGCGTGGTGAACGACCTCCCCCTTTCCTGCATCTTCTTTTATATAAACTGGGTAAACAATTGGGTATGCAATATAATTCCTCTCAGTATTATTAGATGTGACGTCTCTGCTTAAATAGTATCCCTGCATCTCACACAATCAATAAATTACATTTTTGTGGTGACTGACAATTTCTATCTCTCTATTGTTTGAAAATTTCTGTTACCTGTTAATATATTTCTTATATGAATGGAATTATATTTCCGCCAAATACAAATTCCTAAATTCATCCCTCTCTGTGTTTTGGTTGAATTCTTGTAATTCGGTCATTGCAAAATACTAATACTACTATTACAAATATTTACAACATTTCGGCGTCACTATGAAACTAAATAAACTTGGAAAGTTTCCTATAAATGGTTCACTGCGGGAAATCCCCCTCTACCTTGAATGTTTTGACGCATGGTACATGTGGAAGAATGTTTGCGATGACAAAATCTGAGCTCATTTTATTACTGCTATTGGGCTAGATGCGCACAGCCTAGTGAAGACTCTGTAGTTTCCTGATAAACCAATTTCTCTGCCATATGATAAGCTGCGTGAACTTCTTATAGATCACTTTCATATAACTGCTTTTTGAAACACTAGAGAGGGCTCAGTTCAACAAAATTGTTCGTGCTCCTAACCAGAAGATTAGAGACCTTATTCTTCAGCTTCAGATACAAGCTTCAAAGTGCAACTTTGGAGATCAGCTGCATACTCAACTACGTGATCGTTTAATTGCTGGAATCAGTATTCCTAAAATAGAGAAAGAGTTGATTCAGATTCCTTCTTGTACCTTTCAAACTGCTAAAGATTTATGTATTACATATGAAGATGTCAACAGTGAATACTCTGCTCCCACTACGTCAGTATTTGATGTCATGTTGTCCAAACTCGAAAATACAAGTGTTCATGGAAAGCAATCCAAACTGTCGTCCACAGGTAATAGAATGCAGAGAGAGATCAAAAAAATTAAACCGTGTTTATCCTGTGGAAAGTTACATCTACGAAGCACTTCCCGTTTTCGGGGTGCTAAGTGTCATAAATGTGGTAAAGTTGGACACATCAAGTCTGTTTGCAGAAGTTCAATTACTCATGTTACTCAGAATCTTCATGATTCTTCCAATTTATCTGGTAAAATGCAGTCAATGTGTCTTTCAACTTTTCACAATACTCAATCTCATCTAGTGAGAACCTTCACTACAAGTTCAGGTAAGTCTCACTGTTTTATAATTGATACTGGGAGTACTGAATCTATAATTTCTAAAAAAGATTTACTAGCGATTTGTAAGCATGCCCAGGTGGACCCTACTAGTAGTTCAATTACAGGCATACCTGGTCATAAACTACCTCTTATCGGTACTACTAACATTTGTGAATATCCCCTTTCTTGTTAGTGAATATGATCCATCTTTATTAGGATTAAAAGCCCGTAGATTGTTAAATGTCCAATTCTCACTTTGTACTGAGTTGTTTGATGAATTATTTCTCCAATGTTCAAACAGTGTAAGTTTAAAGGTTTCACCTGAAATATTTCAAAATGTAGTAAATCAGATGAAAGATGGATTAGATGGTGTTGAATATTACCAAGACGACATTGTAGTTCATGGTCCTAATATCGAATTGCATAATGAACGTCTTTTAAAACTGTTCAGGCGTTTATGTGAGAATAATGTTCTTGTTAATCCATCTAAATGTCATTTCACTTTGTCGTCTGTATCATGCTTGGGATACACAGTAGACTCCGAAGGTTTCAGACCTGATGCTAGTCGTTTGGCACCTCTAATTCAAGCACCGTCACCTAATAATATGTCATCGTTGAGATCATGGATAGGTACTCTTCAGTTTTACTCCAGATTCATTCCCAACTTCACTCAACGGTTATCTCCACTTTTTGAGATTGTCTCCAGTAAACAGTTTAAGTGGGAACAACAACATGAGAATATCTTGCGAAAAACTTTGGAGTTTCTTAATAAACAAGCTTTCCTAAGACCTTTTTTGTCGAAAGATAAGTCTGTTCTCACTACAGATGCTTCTCCTATGGGTATAGCTGCAGTACTTGAGCAAAATGGACAACCTGTTATTTGTATTTCAAGACGTCTAAGTAAGAGTGAACAAGGGTACTCACAAACCCAGAAAGAAGCTCTAGCAGTTGTATGGGCAATAAGACGCTTGCACAAGTATCTCTTTGGTACTAAGTTTCACATAGTTACTGATCATCAAGCTTTGAAATTCATTTACAATCCAGAAAAATCTTTGAATAAATCATCTGCTGCTATGGTTCAAAGATGGAGTTTAGAACTAAGTGCATATGATTACACTATTGAACATAGATCGGCAAAGGATATACCTCATGCAGACTTCTTATCTCGTTATTCATTATTTGAAAATGCTGCTAATGATACTGATTGCTTATTAGTCCAGCCGTTACCGGTGGATCGAGTTCGACTTATAAATGATACTCGGAAATATTACGGATGCATTATAAATGCAACAAAAAGAGGTTGGAATGTTCAGTGTAAGCGAAGATTTCCAGACTTTTATAAGCGAAGAGATGAGATTTCAGTCCATCCTGAAGGATTTCTATGTCTGAATGACAGAATTATTATTCCTCCAACATTAAGATCTGCGATTTTGGATGATCTACATTCTGCTCATCTAGGAGCTGATAAGATGAAATCATTAGCACGCCTAACATGCTGGTGGCCGGAAATTGATGCTGACATTAACAAAAGATCAAAGAGCTGTTCTAGCTGTTTACATAAAATGTCCTATGGGAAGTCATCGTGGACACCGTGGCCTGCATCTTGTGAGGTTTGGCAGCGTATTCATGCAGATTACTGTGGTCCATTCTTAAATTCATATTATGCTTTAGTTATTGTGGATTCTTATTCTAGATGGCCAGAAGTCATCATTACAGATAGTCCTAATGCCAAATTCACTCACAGAGCGTTGAGAAAGATTTTTAGTCGAGAAGGAATTCCAGATGTCTTAGTTACTGACAATGGTACTCATTTTACGGAGAAGAACTTCAATGATTGGCTCAAACATATAGGTTGTCGTCATTTGTACACAGCACCACGTCATCCTCAGTCAAACGGGTTGGCAGAAAATTTTGTACGAACATTAAAGAGTGCTATAGCATCAATGAGTCCTCAAAATCTTGATGAGCTAGAGAGATGTGTGGATAACTTCTTACTTCAATATCGCAATGCGGAGCATACAAGTACCCGTGAAAGTCCTGCAAAACTATTCAAATCTCGAATTCTCAGAAAGCATCTGATGTCCACGACTTCTGATGTACATTATTACAGAGGGAATGATTATAGACCTTCTATTGGTATCATACTACAAAGAATGGGAAATCGAATGGTGAAGATATTAGACATCGAAGATAATTCAGTTCATAACAGACACTTGGATCAAGTGAGAATAAATGAAGTAGGTCGTTCCGATTATGATTTTAATGACTCCGCTACTAATCCTGATTTTGTAGATAATTCAGAAATAAGTCCAGATGATACTGATGAGAATAATATCACAGAATCAGTTAGAAGATCGCAGAGACTGGCAAGCAAACCGAGACATCATTATAAATACGCAAGGAGACATTCGACGTGTGGCGGATGTGGTGATTGACAATTTCTATCACTGTATTGTTTGAATACTTATTGTTACTTGTTAATATATTTCTTATATGGATTCAATCACATTTCCGCCAAATAGAAATTTCTAAATTCTGCCCTCTCTGTGTTTTGGTTGAATTCTTGTAATTCGTTCATTGTAAAATACTAATACTATTATTACAAATAATTACAATTTTCTTTTAGGTGATTCTTAACTCATAGTGAGTAATCGTTATCATCATTTGAGTACTGTCAAATTGATTTATCACCAAATTTCTCTGTTTATTGCATTTCATATCACGACGGAGACATAAAAGCTGTTAGTGACATCCGTGAACAAATTATGTATTATTTTCATTCCCTTTGGTTCCACCTTGTTCTATTTTTCACAATTCTCTTCAGCTAGGTCTACGACTGACCATAATCTCTCGTTTCATATTTGCCACATTATCTTCTCAATGTCACCCTCGCACTTGCGACCCACTTATCGCTTCCAATCGGGGTCCCACTTAAGCAATAGACTCCACTGAGCGCGGTTTCGTTCGGCGGTCTCCTCTGTCTTTATTTTCCCTTCAGTGTTTGTTGTGCGAAAGGGTTTTCGTTGGTGTGTTCCTAGCCAATTGTTGATTTTTTATAAGTGGCTGGTCTTTTGACTTTCAGTATGGAGCCAGTGCAGGCAGCCGTTGACAAAGCTCTGCATCTTCTAGGAAAACCTTTTTGTGACGCCCAACGCAAGTATCTGACCTGTATAGAATTCGCTAGCTTCCCAATTGCGCCTGAAATCCAACTCTTATTGTTTATCCTGAGTTAGTGCAGAAGATTTCCAAACTGTATTTTTTGAGTAGATGAAGGTGTATCTTATCTTTCTGATTTTGGCTGGCTTTGACATCTCCATCCATATCACAGGTTAACTGTTGAACTGTTTGATCACGAGTAACTTGATTCACCCTTACTGAACACAGGAATCCTAAAGCTATTTCTATGATTCAGTTCACTGCAACCCTCGTAGAAAATTTCTGTTTTTATTAGCTTAGATTAAGTCAACAGACAAAGTCAGCAATTAATCCTAAGTAAGATAGCCCAAATCAAACATATGATGTTTCCTTGGCAAACAACCGCAATTCCAATAAAGTACTGAGTTACGTAGAAGTGACTGTTACATCTTATGTTGAGGAAACACAATTTCGTCTGAGAGAGTTTACTGAAAACTCATGTGATAACATTCCTTTCAAAAACTGGTAATGCTGATCGGTTCCTTCGTACCCGGGGATCAAAAACCGGACCATAGGTTCGCAAGGTTAGCTCGCTCGGATACCCACGGATACGTAGCTATCAAATATCCTCAGGTTTCTAGTTGTCATATAACTTATGACAGCTCGTGGTCAATCATGTAACCAAACAAGTCAACACACTTGATAACTTCTTACAAACATTGTTAGGTACGGCAGCTTCACTGGTCATTTAGGCGTAAGTATCTCTGCTTTAAGACAACATGAACTTAAACCACAGTTTGTACTTAAATGATCAAGAGTTTACTGTTAAATAGCAGCCTCGATGCGAAACTGATAAAAAGAAAACGAGGCAAATATAAATCTGACATGGCAAACAATATGAGTCCCTTTATCGATTTTCACACAGAGTGACACAAGACCAAGAATAATTTGTGGACCATTTCACGATCCCTTAAATAGGTTACCACTCAGCATAAAATCAAGCTAGCTATCAAATAAATAAATCCCTACCACTGGATTCAACATTTCGCTATACGAAAATGATATATTTCAAAATATCTCTGAGTAAATGCTGGTTAAGTTCTAAAGCGAATAGATTTTGAGTGATAAAAAAACGGAAACAAAGCAACACCACTTTCAATATGTGAAGGATTTCCTGAAACATTATTGCCCGCATTACCATTTGCTTCATTATTTTCGATCAAATGGCAGAATACGGTATTTCTTAGGAATACCGTGATTGATTTTTGATTGGGATTGAAATTATCCATATTTCAGCTTTCACTTCAAAGAAGAAATTAAACTTGAGAAAATTGGACCAGGAAGTCATAACTGTTACTACTTACAACTCATATCAATTATATAAAATCTTGGCGGTCACACTAGCATTCACAAACCTCTCGCTGAATTTCTCCTATGCATACGCGTACACGTGCCAATGCTGTCTGGAATCTAGTGTTAGTTACAGCGCCCTGCCTTCATCAATTAGTTCACATTTACAGCAACAGTATTAAACAGTGTCCAAGAAGAGATATATAAGCGGCGATAAGAGAATTCATTTGCATCAAAATATTATATAATGTCTCAGGAGCAGCTTCACTGAATGTTTTTTAAAAAATGCTCTTCGCAGCGTATACGTCGGTTAAAAGTGAAGTATTACGCTTCAGTAAAATATGCATCGATTACCAGAAGAGGAAACTCAATGCCATTGACATGCATTTGAAAAGGATGTACAGCGTGACTGGATCCAATCCAGTTTAATTGTATGAATCAAATTATTTTCATATAAGATGATGAAGCCGGTTGCAGAATGTTAGTCCACAAATTATATTATAACGTGACTGTTGGAATGTTTATGGAGCTCAAATAAAGTGGATGGGAGATTAACGAGAATAGATTGAATAAATGTGGGAAGGATTCCTAACAATCTATACACAGTGCCTATGGCATGTAACATAAAAATATCTAAAAATAACACAATTCATCTGTAATCAAGTTTGATTGACACAACATCTTTCGATTGAATGTTTCTAAATAGAGGGAATCTATTCGCTATACACACAGTTTCCACCTAAAATTTTATCGATATAGAAAAAAAGCGTTCATCAAAAGCTAGCGGAAATCCATTTATTTGTCAAGTATAATACTCTTCATATGTATTTGTTTATTTTGAAGAGAGATGATGCTTAAATATAATCCTTAGTTAGGAATAGAAACTGTAGAGGTTGGATGAGACTATTTAGGCCAGAAAATCGATTAGGCTTGAACAGTCCTTAAGAGAACAAATCAATAAAAAGGGTTGGAATCTCTTAATCTCAGACTGTCATTATTCATATAAACTAGAATCACTAGTGGTTTCAACAGTATGATATGTCATGAATTACTTCCTCTGCAAACCGTCGCAGTTTCCAAATTGTGTGCGCTACATAGGACTGATTCATAAGAAACAGCCTTCTGTTGTGTCAGTAGTTTAGTCGAAGAGTATTCTGAACAATTTTTTATATGCATCTACACGACAATGAGAATTTCCTAGCTTCGAAAACCACGGGAATGTACATAGAGTATGATTTAACGTGAGAATAGCTAGGCGGTGCAGTGTTAACATGTTTTCAGACATGACTAGATGGAATTCACAGTTGACATGGATGTGTAAGAGTTGTTCCGGCTTAGGGTAGACCTCAATAATAAATGCTCTTACAAAAACTTTGTTTTATGCCCGTAGCTGTACTCTACCTAACGTGTAAGTATTGACGAACGAAATCAGAGTAAAAGGACTTGATATGACAAAGGTGTCAGGACAGAGTTATATTTTATACAAATAAGATAAGACACCTGATAAATAAAGAGTTTATTCGACTTATCTGGTGCCTTGATTGGTGGTAGGCTCGGAGAGTGCGCTGAATAAAAGCACAACAGGAAAGCGAACCAGATGTATACAGCAGAGTTAAAACTCAAAAGATGAAGGAGTGCCAAACGAGTAGGTGAGTGAGTTCAAACAAAAGTTCAAGGGTTCAATGTGCACTACAGGTTATCCCCCCCTTAAAATGTTGGTGGGAAACCAGTAAGCTTCGATATACCAAAGTAGCACGGCTTTGTACAATAACAGTGAGTAAACTAGAAGGTATGAAGATAGTAATAGTAAAAAGAAATTTTGAGAAAGGAAAGAGAGAGAAAGAAAAAAAATTAAGGTAATTGGGAGGCAGTATGTACATGATTAGTGGAATGAGACGGAATATAAGAAGAAATGACGCTGGTGCCTTGTGTGGTTGCAAGCTTCTGTTGTTTGGTCATTTATCTTTTTTGTTTTTCTTTTTTATCTTTTATTTTTTGTTCATCCTTTTTGGTGTGTTTAGTATTTTTTCATTGTATTTTTATTTATCGATTTATTTTTTTTAAACTCCGTACTATTACGAGCTTACTTATGTGGAGGTCTGATGATATACCTCCGCCGCCCAGGCTGTTGTAGCGGGAAGGTGACTCGTTTTGTCTAATTTTCATTTTACACTAATGCTGCCTTCCTCCGTTTCAACAGAAACTAGCAGTAATGTTAAAGGCAATAAATATACCAGCGTATGAGAAGGAACAGGGTAAAAGCAACAGAAGAGAATGGGAGAAGGGGTTAAGATTTCAAAATCAGCGTAAAGGTACTACAAAAGCTTGGGCGGAATAAATGCGAGGAAAACTGGTGTAAAATGGAAGTAATGAGTCAGACTGAAATAAAACAAAGGAAGTTGCTAACCTGTGAAAACTTATAATAGTTACAGGGAAGCGTGTAAATAGCCAGTAGCTATAAGTAGTTACCATTACAATTTTTTTTTTATGTTGCGAACTGTATTACTAAGGTGATGCATAATGTTTACAAGTACGGTTTACAAAATAAATGAATTGCAGGAGGGCATAATCACGAAGGAAGATAATACAGTCTGTGAAGATAAATTGAGCGGATTACTATGTACAGCATAGAAGTGACGCATTTATGTGCAAAAATATATAACGGTCCATTTAACTATACAGTGGAATTTTCTTTTTTTGTTGAGTTTTTTGTAATTATTTTTAGACTTTTTGTATTTTTTATTTTATTTTTATATATTTATCTTTTTTGAATAAATTGTGCAGCAGAAAATAATACACCATTTGTAATTCCTCAATTGGTGTGAGCCGTGAGATAACATTAGATGCCAACAGGTCTAGCGGGTAGTTTGCGGTGAAATGAAAAAGAAATTAGTATAAAACTGCTGTCGATTCTCTGTAACGAGAAAAAAATCAAAAGGATTAGTACTCGGGAAAAAACGACTACTGCCATGAGCGGAAGCAAACAGAGTAAATATAGCGAAACTGAATAACAAATTGTGACAAGGAATATGAACCACTAAGTAGCGTTACTTATGGAGTAGTTCAGTGAAGAAATTCAGTGTACCTCTTGGGCCAGTGAACACTTCAACCTGCACGTGTGACAGGGGTCTTACTGGCGACTGGAGAAGAATCATCATTCGTCACTGGAGATGAGGTAGTTGGGTCTGGGCGAGGACTAGGTTCAGTGGAGCTATTTGATTGAGGCGGAGGTGGGGGTGAAGATTCTTCAGTGTACGCTACTTTGAGCCTGTCAATGTATACAGTATCCTGTCGGTCATATCGCTCAATAACGAAAAATTCATCTTTCCGACTAAGGATCTTAAAAGGCTCGTCATATGGGGGGTTGTAGGACTTACGCACAGCGTCGTGACGCACTAAAACGTGTGTACACTCATCAAGTCGAGCATCGACGTGTACTTTCCGGTTTCGGGTGCGTGTTGAAATGCATAAAACTTTTAGGACTCTGGGCATAGCAGGTGATATCAGGGGAATCTGGCTCGAAAGCTTGATGAGCGATAAGCTCCCCTGGTAAACGAAGAGTAGTGCCGTACACAAATTCGGCTGGGGAGCACTGCAGATCCACTTTTAGAGTGACATGGATGCTAAGTAGGACCAAAGGCAGGGAATCTGTCCACCGACTGTTGTCTACCGCCATCAACGCCGCTTGATGACTTTAGCGCGTTGGCATTCCACACAACACGTATCCATTGACGCACATCACGGTTGATACCGGGCCACACAAATCCGGCCGATATCAACTTGTCCGTTGCTCGTACGCCAGGATGTGAGAGGTTGTGGAGGCAATCAAACACGTTGTGGCGTAAAGACCTGAGAACAATCGGTTGAGGAGTGCCCGTTGACATATCACGAAGTATAGTTGCTTCACTGTTCAGAAGGGGGACACGTTTTATCTTCAGTGAGGTCTTATTTGACAGGTATTCTAACTTCAAATCCTTCAGCTGGAGTTCGGCCATTTTATTAGGACCGATGTTTGGTGGCGCTGACATAACACATAGGTGAGACAAAGCGTCTGCTACCGGGTTATCAGCTCCAGAAACGTTCTGGATATCGGAAGTGAACTGTGAAATGTATTCTAAATAGCGTAATTCACGTGGTGAATACCTGTCTGTAGTAGTGTGGAGGGCGTACGTCAATGGCTTATGGTCGGTGAACACAGTAAATTGTCGGCCTTCCACGAAGTGACGAAAGTGTTTGACAGCAGCATAAACAGAGAGACGTTCTCTACCGAAGGTGCTGTATCTAGATTCGCATGCAGCAAGTTCACGGGAAAAGAAAGCGATCGGTAACCATGCGTTGGACATACGCTGTTGTAGAACAGCTGCAATCGGAGCGATAGAGGCATCCACTGAAATGCTGATCGGTAGTTGGACATCTAGGTGGACCGACATTGTGGCATCAGCAATAGCCTTCTTGATAGTTGCAAAATCTGTCAATGCTTCCTCAGAGAACACGAAGGACTTGTAGTTCCTTTTAAGCATATCAGTTAAGGAGGTCAAGGTGTGTGCGCTCTGGGGGATAAAGCGACGGTAGCAGCTAACCATCCGAAGAAAAGTGCGTTATGCCTTGAGAGATGTGGGTAGAGGAAAGTTTTGGATAGTCTCTAGCCATTCAGGTAACGGATAAATTCCATCCTTATCTATCCTGTGTCCCAAGAAATTCAAAGAAGTGACCCCTATCTGACACTTTGCTGAGTTGACTGTGAGGAAGTGTGTTCTAAGCCTTCGAAAAACAGTCTGCAAGTGAAGTCGATGTGTTTCCTCATCCGGACTAGCTACCAAAGTATTATCGATGTAGGCAAAGGCGAAATCGCAAAACATTATGGAAAGTTTGGGCAGCGTTTCGAAGGCCGAAAGACATTCGAAGAAATTCGAAAAGGCTAAACGGCGTAATTACGGCGGTCTTACGAATATCATCAGGATGAACGGGATACTGGTGGTAAGCTCGTGTTAGATCCAGTTCGGTAAATACTCTAGTTCCCTTGAATGACTATGTCGTCATGTACGTGAAGGACTGTGTGGCGACCTGGAACAGTTTGTGCATTTAACCTGCGATACTCGCCACAATGCCGCAATTCTTACCCACTACTCCTGGGTACCACGTGCAAAGGTGAGGACCACGGGCTGCTTGATGGCCGGATTATTCCCATTTCCAACATATGTTCGAACTCAGCTTTAACGGCTTTTAGCTTTTTTGGGGACAAACGTCGAGGCTTTGCAAAGACTGGCGGGTCAGTCGTAACAATGTGATGCGTGACGTTGGATGTCACACATGGTAGACCACAGCTAGTCTTAAACAGGTCAGGAAAAGATTGGAGTTCGTGGGAATATGGGCCGACGGAAGGAGGTGTAGCGTATACCAGGCCGAGGGCTGGCACTTGTGTGGCGATACCATTGACAGAGAGGATTTTGGCTGGATCTCTTAACTTGCGATTATCAGTATCTATCAGTAATTGGTAGTGCTGCAACAGATCAATGCCAGTTATACCTCTGGTCACATCTGCCACGAGGAAAGCCCAACGAAATGAGCGCAGCAAGCCGGAAATAAAGTCTATAAAACGCCTGCCGAACGTAGCAATTGGCAAACCATTTGCGGCTCGTAGTTGTAAAGACATTGGCCGCCTGCGTTCCCCTATTGTGGCTGGGATTACACTGACCTCCGCTCCGGTATCAATGAGGAAGCATATTCCCGTGTTACGGTCAAAAACGTAGAAGAGGCGACATGGGAGTGCTTCACCAGCGACGTTAGTCGTCAATACGTGTAGGCCTGCTAGTTTCCCGACTATTGGGCTTCGAAGATGCACGGGCGAGTGCACTTTCGGACCTTTTCACCATAACGCCGATGATACCAGCACATACCAGTCTGGGAGTTTCGAGACTTACGACGCCTACTGCTAGCACCTAAAAAGGATCTTTTACGAGTCGAGTTGATGCGACTACCCAAGCGACCTCTAGCTTTCCTCTCCTGTCTAATACTACATATCTCCTCACAAAGCTTGGTTATATGGGTCACCGCATCGAAGCTTGATGACTCCCCGCCAGAAGAATCCTTGGTCTGAGTGGGATGATCGGTTACTGTAGACAAAATGCTCATGTTGGATCAAGTAGCCTACACTGCTTTATCGGGCGCCTCGGCTAATTCCAGTAAGAAGGATTTGTAGATAAGGGCTGAAATGCGCTGAATCATCTGAGGTAATTTTTGTAACCAAATCTGTTTTAAGAAGGCATTTTCTATTTTGAAGTCAGTGACTTACCGTTTCATCTGTCGTAACATTTGAGTGGGCTTTCGGTCACCGAGCTGAACATCTCAAAATAGTTCTTGCACTTTCCGTTGATCAGTGAGTGCAACGCGTTTAATTAGTGCCTGCCTGAGACGCTCATTCAGATCAAAACGGATCCCCGAGAACGTCAGACACTTCCTCTATGACATTCTCGAGAAAGCTCACTACTACCAGGTTTAACTTGGTTTCTTGTAAGTGCATATGTCTGAGGGCGAACAAAGCTCATACGTGGCCGAACCATGCAACAGGACGATGTAACCAGAAGGTTGGGAGTTGCAAAGTTATAGCCATCTGTGAAGCACTGTTGTCGGCCATTGTGCGGACAGGACGATATACTAACGAGGTGATAACATCAAATATAGGTGAAAACAAGGCAGGTAAAATTTTATAACTCTATGTGAAAAATTTGTACCCCGAAACTTAAAACCCATATGCAACAATATGAGTTTCAACTCTTTCATTCTAAATAAATTCTGAGTATGTTTGTAGAGAAAGATTTGTGTCATATGTTGTTTATCATTTAAACAAAATAATATCAATTATAGATGCATAATTTCACTGTGGGTATTTCTATCAGATATATACTTGTATTCACTCATCTACACCTGGTATGCGTGTGGGTTGTACTACTGAAAAATTTGTATGTAGGTAGTGATGACAGCCATAACCACAGCACAAGTATACACATCTACCTGTGGTACAATATGAAGGCGTAGTGCAAATGCACTCTTTCCTTAGTGTGTAAACACTGCTTTAATCGTAGTGTGACAGTTGCTGAATCCTGATTAGTAATAACAGTTACAGAGACGAAGTTGTCCTCATGGTGAACCTACACTGTGTTTACCATACCGATTCTTCGCTCTTCAAATTGAATTGATTTTGATATGGGCTTATTCACGTTATTTGACCTGCTAGTAAAGAGTGAACTGATCACGGATTCCGTCTCACTATTTCTTATTTGTTAGCTTGAGCTATATTCGGCTTTCCGCAAAACGACGTATAGCATTCAGGAACGACGATAGAGTGAAGCTACTTCTAGATCAAGATTCAGCTTCAATGAATTTTGTTGTTTCTAGTTGTCAAACAGTTCGCATTCAGACAGAACATTTTCATGCAGCGTGTAGCACATCAGCAGATGATGTGGTCTATGTATTTGGATGTAATCAAAATTCACAATTAGATCATCAATGATGGGTGTACATCTACGGCAAACATGAGTAGCTCAGGAAAACAATGTAATCCCTAATTGAACAATTCGCTAACATTTTTTGTAGATAGGGTCTAGCTACATTATATGAACTGCATACACATGTTCAGTGTATGGTTCCGTAGTTCAGCTATTGAATAATCATTTTAGTAATGTCTTATAATGAACGAATCGTATGTCGCGAACCGAAACGAATTGGTAATGAGACACAAATATTCGTTCTTAATTCCAAGCGTTTGACTAAGCCAAACACGATATACCTGAATACAATGATACTGAAACAAAAGTGAATCACCGAAATTATTTTAAGACTTCGAAGTCTTTGATCAATTTATACGTTGTTAAGTAGTCTCCAAGATATATAACATAAACACTAACTGCTACTTGCACCGATGGTTGTCATGAGTAAAATATTATACAACCGATTACATCAACCGCGAATGCAATGGTTACAGAGTTATAGACATGGAAAAGCTTCAGATTTTGCCATGACAAGTGAAGCAGAACAATCTTCAGACAAAGGAGACCCCGTCACACCCTACCAAACAACTAGGCATCTATCGGACAAACGTTCGACACAGATTAAGCCAGTAAAGGATGACAATGGAAAGTCAATCACCAAAGATGTGGAACAAAGAAAACACTGGGCTGAACAACTCAAAAGACTCCTAAATCGACCGCCACCTACAACGCGCCCAACAATAGCAACAACGGAAGCAGAACTACTAGTGAACATCGACCCTCCGACGAAATCAGAGGCCCTGAATGCGATCATGATGCTAAATGTTGGAAAAGCAGCAGGACCAGATGGAATCCCAGCAGAAGCACTGAAAATGGACCCAGAGACAACAGGAGGATTGATGACGCCATTACTGGAGAAGGTGTGGAAAGAAGGCAAGTTACCGAGGATTGGAAGAAAGGATACTTATTCAAACTACCAAAGAAAGGAGACTTAAGTCAATGCAGAAACTGGTGCGATATTATGCTCCTACCCACCCTATTAAAAATACTAAGACGCATCAGGCTGGAGAGAATCAAACAAGCCACGAATGAGAAACTTCGACCAGAACAAGCTGAATTAAGGAAAAACAAGTCGTGTATTGATTAAATCGCCACACTTTGGATTATCATTGAACAAAGCCTGGAATGGCAGTCACCCCTCTATCTCAACTTCATCGACTTTGAAAAGGCCTTCGAAAGCGTCGATCAAGAGGTCATTCGGCAACTAATTCGCCACTACGGGGTGCCGCCGACAATTATACATCTCATCCATCAGTTATACGACAATGCTGCACGCCAAGTAATCCACTACCGGAACCTTACGGAAGCCTTCAAAGTGAGGACAGGAGTGAGACAAGGCTGCCTACTATCACCAATGATTTTCCTGATTGCAGTAGATTGGACAATGCGACAGACAGCGGGCAATGAGGAAACAGGCATAAAATGGACCCACACAAAAAACTTGGAGGATCTGGACTTCGCAGATGATATATGTCTGATTTTCCATAAACTGGAAGATATGCAAGTGAAAAGCAACAACATGGCAGAAGAAGCATAAAAGATAGGACCTTACTTCAGGTGATCATCGATAAAACAGAGGTGGTGAAGATTCCTGGCCAACATCAACAGCAAAAACAACAGACAACAATTAGCATAAATGGGAGAAATCTGAAAGAAACAACCTCATTTACCTACCTGGGAAGCATCGTTTCAACTACAGGCGGACGAAACTGACGAGAATATCAAAGCCAGAATCGGCAAAGGAAGACAAGCTTTCATTACTCTAAAGTCTGTGTGGAAGTCAACAGCACTCAGGATCAAAAATAAGATCCGGATTATCAACTCCGATATAAAGTCAGTGCTTCTTTACGGATCAGAGACATGGCGAGTCATCTCAAAAAGCATCTCAAACAAACTTCAGACCTTCATTAACAGTTGTCTTCGCTCAATACTCAAGATCAGATGGCCGGCCAGAAAAGATCAGCAACAGGGATCTCTGGCAATGAGCGAACCAACCAGGAACCGATTGTGAAACAAATAGGCAGGGAGAAATGGAGATGGATTGGCCATACTCTGAGGAAAACATCAAATGACATCAACAGACAAGCCTTCGAGTGGAACACGAAAGGGAAGCGGCGAGTTGGTCGTCCAAGAGTGACTTGGAGAGGGTCATGTGAGGAGGAGATGAAAGCATGTGAGCAGACTTGGAGCAGGGTGAAAAAGTTGGCAGAAAACAGAAGGCAATGGAGGCGCGCAGCTGAAGCCCTATGTTCCTCTGGGAATTAAAGCATGTAATAATAACAATAATAATAATAATAAAGTAGTCTCCAAGATATATGCTATAAACACTAAGGCCTAATTGCACCGATGGTTGACATGAGTAAAATATCATACTACCGATTAAATCAACCGCGAATGCAATGGATACAGAGTTTATAGACGTGGAAAAGCTTTAGATTTTGCCTACAAAATTATACATGAGCGTATAGCTAAAGGGCTCAAGCCTTGTTTAGCTTTGCATTCACGATTAATTTGCGAGACATGATAATGAGTGAATAATGGTCTGAATCACTATGATTGCAAAACAGATTTTGGCCAACAGAACAAGGATGATTTGAAATTACAAATAACTGGACGCTGTGGTTGGCTTAAGTAAGACATGTTTCGAAGCTTCCTCCTGGATTCCAAGTTTCCAAACGCCATTCCACACATGCCTACTGAATGAAGTCAAGAGAGGGAAAGTCGTGCTGGATGGACGTCCAGGAAAACAGAAGCAGAAGAAGAAGAAGAAGTGATGCGTTTTGACTCGATTCACCCAGATATACAACTGATATTTACGTATATGGAAATAAGTGTTGTGAAGAGTCAGTCATCAGATGTCTTGGTATGGTTATGAAGCTCATGAACAAATTTGAGAAGAAGCAGGAAAAATGATTGAATGACACAGAATTCGTGAAGTGTCGAGGTCAGTGTGCTTGACACACAGCCTGAGATACATTCACTTGCTAGTGTGACCAGTTACAGGGTGACAGAATTGAGTGTAAGACTTACAATTATTTGATTCAATGTGTAAAATCTTCAAGGTTAGATGACTTGGTTAAGAGTTTTTTAGACATGATGTGATAAAACATAATATGTGATATGTGAAATAACTCATCCGGCGTATGGATATTCACGATATTTTAAAAACTAGTACGATATCTTAGGAGATCCAACCATCATAATCCTCGTTTAACCTACTTTTCTGTAGGGGGGTACTGTGGTTGCAGACAGAGAGTGCTTTCCACGCAAAAACGGGAGCGCATATCAGTATGGCTTTGAAAGGGTTGAGGGAGGTTATATGAAGCAGAATTCTAAAAGATTCAACCAACTTCCGGTTCCCAAACCACTCGGATAACTGTTTCATCCGTCGCTTTTATTAGTTTCACTCATTATATTGTGTGTAATGTTAAACTTCACTTAATCCGACTTGTCACCTTATCATGTGGTGCTTTATTTGCTGTCTTATCTTCACAATTTTAAACCAATTTCTAGGATCCAGAGAATCTGTGAAATAGAAAAAGTTTGGCTCATAGCTTAGTAATTGTTCATTGAGATATATGCAACATCGTTATGCATATTGTATTTGCCTATTCATATTTCTTATATAGTGGAATCTTGTTGAATTAGGTTTTCGGATGTAACCCTAATTGTATTTTAAATTTCCGTTGTCCAAACAGTGTTTAGTCGAGATGCTAAACTCTGAGGTCGACAATCAGGCTAATTTGAATGAACCATAAAAACTAGAATAACAAGGGTTTGAAGACATCCTCACCGCTGCAGTATCCGTGAGTATCATCAAAATCCATAAGCAGCTATCTTAATAAGACTGTGATTATGGTAGCCATCATGTCTACAAGACTCTTGACCAAATCGTCTAACCTTGAAGATTTTACACATTGAATCAAATAATTGTAAGTCTTCCACTCAATTATGTCACCCTGTAACTGGTCACACTAGCAAGTGAATGTATCTCAGGCTATGTGTCAAGCACACTGACCTCGACACTTCACGAATTCTGTGTCATTCAATCATTTTTCCTGCTTCTTCTCAAATTTGTTCATGAGCTTCATAACCATACCAAGACATCTGATGACTGACTCTTCACAACACTTATTTCCATATACGTAAATATCAGTTGTATATCTGGGTGAATCGAGTCAAAACGCATCACTTCTTCTTCTTCTTCTGCTTCTGTTTTCCTGGACGTCCATCCAGCACGACTTTCCCTCTCTTGACTTCATTCAGTAGGCATGTGTGGAATGGCGTTTGGAAACTTGGAATCCAGGAGGAAGCTTCGAAACATGTCTTACTTAAGCCAACCACAGCGTCCAGTTATTTGTAATTTCAAATCATCCTTGTTCTGTTGGCCAAAAATCTGTTTTGCAATCATAGTGATTCAGACCATTATTCACTCATTATCATGTCTCGCAAATTAATCGTGAATGCAAAGCTAAACAAGGCTTGAGCCCTTTAGCTATACGCTCATGTATAATTTTGTAGGCAAAATCTAAAGCTTTTCCACGTCTATAAACTCTGTATCCATTGCATTCGCGGTTGATTTAATCGGTAGTATGATATTTTACTCATGTCAACCATCGGTGCAATTAGGCCTTAGTGTTTATAGCATATATCTTGGAGACTACTTTATTATTATTATTATTGTTATTATTACATGCTTTAATTCCCAGAGGAACATAGGGCTTCAGCTGCGCGCCTCCATTGCCTTCTGTTTTCTGCCAACTTTTTCACCCTGCTCCAAGTCTGCTCACATGCTTTCATCTCCTCCTCACATGACCCTCTCCAAGTCACTCTTGGACGACCAACTCGCCGCTTCCCTTTCGTGTTCCACTCGAAGGCTTGTCTGTTGATGTCATTTGATGTTTTCCTCAGAGTATGGCCAATCCATCTCCATTTCTCCCTGCCTATTTGTTTCACAATCGGTTCCTGGTTGGTTCGCTCATTGCCAGAGATCCCTGTTGCTGATCTTTTCTGGCCGGCCATCTGATCTTGAGTATTGAGCGAAGACAACTGTTAATGAAGGTCTGAAGTTTGTTTGAGATGCTTTTTGAGATGACTCGCCATGTCTCTGATCCGTAAAGAAGCACTGACTTTATATCGGAGTTGATAATCCGGATCTTATTTTTGATCCTGAGTGCTGTTGACTTCCACACAGACTTTAGAGTAATGAAAGCTTGTCTTCCTTTGCCGATTCTGGCTTTGATATTCTCGTCAGTTTCGTCCGCCTGTAGTTGAAACGATGCTTCCCAGGTAGGTAAATGAGGTTGTTTCTTTCAGATTTCTCCCATTTATGCTAATTGTTGTCTGTTGTTTTTGCTGTTGATGTTGGCCAGGAATCTTCACCACCTCTGTTTTATCGATGATCACCTGAAGTAAGGTCCTATCTTTTATGCTTCTTCTGCCATGTTGTTGCTTTTCACTTGCATATCTTCCAGTTTATGGAAAATCAGACATATATCATCTGCGAAGTCCAGATCCTCCAAGTTTTTTGTGTGGGTCCATTTTATGCCTGTTTCCTCATTGCCCGCTGTCTGTCGCATTGTCCAATCTACTGCAATCAGGAAAATCATTGGTGATAGTAGGCAGCCTTGTCTCACTCCTGTCCTCACTTTGAAGGCTTCCGTAAGGTTCCGGTAGTGGATTACTTGGCGTGCAGCATTGTCGTATAACTGATGGATGAGATGTATAATTGTCGGCGGCACCCCGTAGTGGCGAATTAGTTGCCGAATGACCTCTTGATCGACGCTTTCGAAGGCCTTTTCAAAGTCGATGAAGTTGAGATAGAGGGGTGACTGCCATTCCAGGCTTTGTTCAATGATAATCCAAAGTGTGGCGATTTAATCAATACACGACTTGTTTTTCCTTAATTCAGCTTGTTCTGGTCGAAGTTTCTCATTCGTGGCTTGTTTGATTCTCTCCAGCCTGATGCGTCTTAGTATTTTTAATAGGGTGGGTAGGAGCATAATATCGCACCAGTTTCTGCATTGACTTAAGTCTCCTTTCTTTGGTAGTTTGAATAAGTATCCTTTCTTCCAATCCTCGGTAACTTGCCTTCTTTCCACACCTTCTCCAGTAATGGCGTCATCAATCCTCCTGTTGTCTCTGGGTCCATTTTCAGTGCTTCTGCTGGGATTCCATCTGGTCCTGCTGCTTTTCCAACATTTAGCATCATGATCGCATTCAGGGCCTCTGATTTCGTCGGAGGGTCGATGTTCACTAGTAGTTCTGCTTCCGTTGTTGCTATTGTTGGGCGCGTTGTAGGTGGCGGTCGATTTAGGAGTCTTTTGAGTTGTTCAGCCCAGTGTTTTCTTTGTTCCACATCTTTGGTGATTGACTTTCCATTGTCATCCTTTACTGGCTTAATCTGTGTCGAACGTTTGTCCGATAGATGCCTAGTTGTTTGGTAGGGTGTGACGGGGTCTCCTTTGTCTGAAGATTGTTCTGCTTCACTTGTCATGGCAAAATCTGAAGCTTTTCCATGTCTATAACTCTGTAACCATTGCATTCGCGGTTGATGTAATCGGTTGTATAATATTTTACTCATGACAACCATCGGTGCAAGTAGCAGTTAGTGTTTATGTTATATATCTTGGAGACTACTTAACAACGTATAAATTGATCAAAGACTTCGAAGTCTTAAAATAATTTCGGTGATTCACTTTTGTTTCAGTATCATTGTATTCAGGTATATCGTGTTTGGCTTAGTCAAACGCTTGGAATTAAGAACGAATATTTGTGTCTCATTACCAATTCGTTTCGGTTCGCGACATACGATTCGTTCATTATAAGACATTACTAAAATGATTATTCAATAGCTGAACTACGGAACCATACACTGAACATGTGTATGCAGTTCATATAATGTAGCTAGACCCTATCTACAAAAAATGTTAGCGAATTGTTCAATTAGGGATTACATTGTTTTCCTGAGCTACTCATGTTTGCCGTAGATGTACACCCATCATTGATGATCTAATTGTGAATTTTGATTACATCCAAATACATAGACCACATCATCTGCTGATGTGCTACACGCTGCATGAAAATGTTCTGTCTGAATGCGAACTGTTTGACAACTAGAAACAACAAAATTCATTGAAGCTGAATCTTGATCTAGAAGTAGCTTCACTCTATCGTCGTTCCTGAATGCTATACGTCGTTTTGCGGAAAGCCGAATATAGCTCAAGCTAACAAATAAGAAATAGTGAGACGGAATCCGTGATCAGTTCACTCTTTACTAGCAGGTCAAATAACGTGAATAAGCCCATATCAAAATCAATTCAATTTGAAGAGCGAAGAATCGGTATGGTAAACACAGTGTAGGTTCACCATGAGGACAACTTCGTCTCTGTAACTGTTATTACTAATCAGGATTCAGCAACTGTCACACTACGATTAAAGCAGTGTTTACACACTAAGGAAAGAGTGCATTTGCACTACGCCTTCATATTGTACCACAGGTAGATGTGTATACTTGTGCTGTGGTTATGGCTGTCATCACTACCTACATACAAATTTTTCAGTAGTACAACCCACACGCATACCAGGTGTAGATGAGTGAATACAAGTATATATCTGATAGAAATACCCACAGTGAAATTATGCATCTATAATTGATATTATTTTGTTTAAATGATAAACAACATATGACACAAATCTTTCTCTACAAACATACTCAGAATTTATTTAGAATGAAAGAGTTGAAACTCATATTGTTGCGTATGGGTTTTAAGATTCAGAGTACATTTCCTCGTCATCATCTTTATGTCGAACACTTCTCTCTTCTGAAACCGAACATTCGAATTCAGAAGTGACTTGTAGAACTGCCGATACTACGCTTATTCATAAAGCACCCACATAAGTTAACAACTAACGAAGGAATGTTTAAGGCGTTACTTGATGTGTTCATGACGTGTAGTATTTATTTGGATTGTCTACAGTTTACATAACATGGACTTGTGTATTTCAAGGAATCTGATTCCATAATGAGGATGTGGATGATAGTAGTGAGAGTATCGAGAAATACCATTACAACTTGGCGATTGTATCATACATATGCAGTATATCCTATGTGGCTAGACATCATTTTCAATTAATATTCAAGAACGAAAACAAGTTAGTGCAAATAGTTAATAATATATGTTCCAGAGAAATACATAATGGAGTTATCCTGCACCACAATGCTGGTGCTCAGTCATTATACCACCAAGCTACTCATATTTGCCATACACGTTCTCTAATAAGTGATGATCTAATTGTGAATTTCGATTACAACCAAATACATAGACCACATCATCTGCTGATATGCGACATGCTGCATCAGAGTGTCAACGCACGTGTTCCAAGAAAGCTGGTAACGAAAACTATATCGAGATGCTGAAGTGAAGAAACTGTTTTGCAACCAAAAGCTTGGTCTTGGGAGGCAATTCACGTGCATTAACTCACAAATCAGAGAGATTTGCGAATGATTTCCTTTCTGCACGGTGATACGCGAAGTTATTCAGTCATAATTTTGTTGGCTTTCGATTATTTGTGAGGTGTACAAGGCAGTTAAAATTGAGCATGGTGACGTATTCAGGCATTCACAATGACATCTCTAATCCTTATGAAACAAAAGAATCTTGTCAAATAAACCTGTCAGAGTTTCCAACTTCACAACAGACCAATTTATCTGTCCAAACGATCACTTGATAAATTGATATGTTGCCTAGCTATTCCTTGACGAACCAATTCTTTATCATGTTGCATTTCCTTTCAGAAACTACTATCCAATTGTTTGATTCTTCATATTTCCCTGTTAAGTTGTGAGCAGTGATTTTGCTTCAGTGGTTCCATGTTTAGGATGACATTCTGATATGTGCAAATCATGACAAATGTTCCGTATATCGTGTGAAAATTATGTACAGTTCCTAATATACAGCGATCGGAATCACCTAACTTATTCTTTATTAAGCTAGTTTTCTTTGATTCCGGTGATCTTATTTATAAATGAAGAAAAGCAGAGAGTTGCTTGTGTTTATAATTCAAACTACAATCACGTCACATTCCTTCAAAAACAAATGATGTGATATTTTACAGTATTTTTAGAGATCTTGAAGGTCTTACAAGTGGCTAATGTAAATTAGGTGAAATATTTTAGTGAATAGATTTCTGTTTAGTTTCTCTGACCACAATGGCAAGTAGAATGATGAAGCATTAGTAATGTATACTTTTGTTCATTATTCAATCATTCACAATATTCAGCAAGGCAAGAGAAGCAGGTAAGTACAATTTGATGTGACTTTTATTGTTTCAAGTAGGATTTAATAAATTCAGACAGAACTCCAAACGGAAATGAACGCGGGAAATTGGTTAGACTACACGAAGTGAAAGAGAGTCTAACACTCGAGCTTAACTTTGAACAAGGGTAAACTATTCGTTAGACGAAAATAACTGTATTAGCTAAACAATCTTAATTTACGTAATGAGACTCATTAATTAAAGTTCAGTAATCAGACAATGTGGCGGAGTATAACTTCATCACAGAAGAAATGATCGTGTCATAAAGGTGAATGAGTTTCAGTTCTGTGAAAAGAACATTAATACTGATGAGGTAGATAAATACTAAGCAGTGTATACAATTAGGCTACTTACCACTAGCGAGTAGTAGAAAAATGAACAGTCACAAAACACTCGTAACATGACGAATGAGGTTATTTGAAAAGAATTTACAGCTTGCATAAAAAATGTCTTCCCCGTGAAAGTGGGACATCGAAAACAAAGTGACTGAGTTAACCGGCAAGGTTTTATCCCTTTAGTCAACAGCCGGGAAAGATGTTTTGCTTTTCGTTCAATTTTTGACCTGTTGTTTGGTGAAACGGAACGAAATGCTTGGCCACTGTTGATATACTGGCTTCTATAATGGATGCTTCGACGATGTCTATGCACTACTTTGAGATAATTCGGTCGATGTAGTGTGGTAGTTTTATCATAGATGCGTATTTTTTCTTTTCTCTGACTCGTAACCTGGATGTAACTTTAGTCACCCCCACTGAACTATGTTATCACTGATACTGGAAAACAGTCGCTCAAACATCCAACCGGAAGGTGGTAACAATGCAGCACGTTGGAAATCAATGGAATGATGAACATTAGTAAACGAAATATTTGTGTATCTTCGGTATATATAGCCTTATAATTATTGAGACAACTAGACAAAATTACCTCTTAAATTCCCTGGCCAATCGCCCGAATCACTAGAATGTCATTTTCGGTCCAGAAAATAGCACCCATGGTCGAAACTGCTCTACAAAATTTCACCAATGAAGAACCACAATCTCTTCGTCAAAAGATATCTCACATATTATTGACACAGTGAAACATGCCATCTAATCTCACCAAACAAAAATATGACTCCTTAAAAATTTTGAAGAAAGACAAAAGCATCGTTATAACGAAAGCCGACAATGGAACGTCACTGTGGTAATGAACAGAAGGGAACACCTATGTGGACGACCATACTTACTCATTGAAGGGAAGAAGAAATCTGCCAAATTCAACAAAATGAAACTGAATACAAACGGACTGCTTCAAGAGATACAACTCAAAATTGAAAATTCTCTCTGGTTTATACTGAAACCAAAATCTTATGTACTTTCAAGATTCTACGATCAACCGAAGATACGTAAACTCACAGTTCCATTGAGACCAGTAATAGACCAGTAACTCACTGACGTACAGGCTCTCTAAATACTTACTCTCTGTACTACAACCACTACAAAAGGACACTCAAAATATTGTAAGAAATGCATATGATTTCAAATCCCAAATAAAACACCGAGAAATCGACAAATAAGGCATTATGGTAAGCTATTGTATTAACTCATTATATACTAGTATCCCTATTAACGAAAGTCTTGATATCATTTCCAGTCTACTAGAATCAGATACAACGCCATCACAAAGATGTCCACTGGACACCAGTGAAATAATTAAGAGCTTGAAATTCTGTCTAGAAGGTAATTATTTTTTATTTAAAGGCAATTTATGTAGACAGATAAATGGTGTTGCTATGGGTTCACTAGTTTCCCCAGCATCCTCTGACCTTTTCATGAAAAGATTCGAAAATAACATTTTTTTCAAGCATACTCACTCCAAAAATATGTTTAAGATATGTAGATGATACTTTTGCAGGGCTAAAACGAGATCTACACAGTTTATTCCTGGAGAAAATAGACCGTGTATATACCAGAATCCAATTTACTTCGGAAGCAGAATCAGACGTCGGTGAACTACCATTTCTAGACTGCCTAGCTAAGTGGGGGGAAAACCGACATTTTAGTATATCCATATTAAAGGAAGGAAACCCACTACAACAACAAATATTTAGACTTCAGATCATCACACCCCATCAGAGCAAAGAATTTAGTTGTTTCAAGTCTTCTTAGACAAGCATACTCTCTGATAACGGACGAGAAAGACAAAGAAGAAGAAATATCAAACATGACTAAAACTCTCAAGCAAAACAACTACCCAACGAACTTCATCAACAAAATAAACACTAACATTAAGAATGGTCGTAAACGAATTCCGAAAACATGAACCTCAACAGTTGTCATTCCATATAAAGCGGAGACATCAGACGATATAAGGGGAGTACTCAATAAGTTCGACATCAGAGTTTTCTTCAAAACATCAGACACAATGCTAAATAAACTTGTCAATATAAAAGACCAAATCCCGAAAGATTCTCTGTCTAATTGTGTCTACAAAATAAATTGCTTGGAATGTGATGCGATATACATCGGAAAAACATCTCGAGAAATCAAAATCAGAATAAGTGAACATGGTAGAGAACTCGTTTGACCACCAAGAAATCCAGTTAGTGGACTAGAAAAGTTTGAAAAGTAATCAGATGTACGTCTACACGCTATAGAATCAGGCCACAAAATTGATTTTGACAATATTGAAATAATCCAGAAAAACTTCAGAAATCACAAAGAATGTCTAATATCAGAAGCACTTCATATCAAGTGGAATCCAAATTTTCTGAATAGGAATGATGGACTAAAACAGTGTTTGACCTGGTTACAACGCCTCCCTCTCCCATGAAGTGACAAAATCAACACGAAAGTGATAAGTCAGCTCACTATGTAAATACACACTGCTTTTATAATTTTACACACTGGTCAAATCCAAATCAATCTATATTTGGTTTGGTTATCTTTGCTAATAGACCAACTTGACAACAAAATATAACCCAGACTGACGAAGGGTGATCAGGTAAGTAGACTTTATTTTGATGTTATAACAGACGTACTATTATCTTTGTTATTTGGTTTAGTGATCTTCATTGTTATTTTGACTTTCAATACGTCCCTTTAACTTGACCTAAGTCTATTTTCTCACCTCTCAACTCTTTGTTATATATATGCTGAGATTTTGTAAATTCCGGTTTAATAATACTTTGATAAAGCTATTAGTATTTAATAGCGAAACGTCAGAAAAAACAATACCCTTTTGTTTGTCATTCATAAATAAATATAAAATAAATGTAAAAACCTGTATAATAGTGTATATCAAATACCCAATGCCCAAATTTTTTCAAACTGTTAAATGTGAACTTGGTTTGGACATGTACAACTAAGCTAACTAGGTTTGCATTTTCTACGTGCATTAGGAAGTTTAGTTGTGGGCTTGAACTAAATTATAAAGGCTGAACAATTTGACCGGGAAACGAATTCGTTACTGAGCACCTTGCTTCATGGTTCGGAAAAGCTCAAATAAAGTATGCAAGAAGCTTGACTTAATCTCATTTGATTGATAGCTGTCATTAAGTGCACAGAAATAGAGCACATTAGACGGCAGCACTAAGATTAGTTGTCTAGTCACTCTGAACAGTGTTGAAAAATATAAATTCCACCATCAGTCACACACCGCTTCTGTTACTGTCTATACACTATAGAGATTCGACTTGGTGTAATTTTGTGTCAGTATTTGTATCTCGTCTCACACAGCTTTTGCACTCATTATTTGTTCCCATTAACCACAACCGTCCTGCTGTCTCATTTCCTTACCGTGTTTCTTCCAAGTCAATTTGAAACCGGATATTCTTTTACATGTGCTATGGTTTGATCACAAGATTATAAGAGCTCAGCTTAAACTGCCTAGCTGTTGTAATTATTTGTAATCTTAGTATTAGTATTTCGAGATGACCGAATTACAAGAATCCAACCAAAACACAGAAAGGGCGGAATTCAGGAATTTGTATTTCGCGGAATTATAATGCAATTCTTATAAGAAACATATTAACAATCAACAGTAAGTATTTGAACAATACAGAGATAGAAATAGTCAATCACCACACAAGCATATCCTTACATTCAATCATATATTGGCTTCGGTCCGGGTCAGATTATACAAATAAAATATATTTGGACTGTGTGATGTTCATCATATAATGTGTCCCCATCAGTCAACGGATAGAGCGAATGATTACAAACAGTGAATTGCGTTCCAAACGTCATCAACACATTGTATCATTGTGTGTTCCATTAAATGAAATAATTCTAAACTGGAATACAAAAAGCTGGTTTCAAATACCAGATATGTCCCAATTCAGAGATAAGTGATTTTGATTGTATCAAAGAATACTCTGTGTTGATATCCAACTAGCATTCGATTTCTATAGCAGATGAATGTCAGAATCATTCACAGTCCGTGGCTATGATAAGTGTAGTGTTCCCCCTTCACTCAGTGGTCTTGAAGAAGCATGAAATACATGATCTCACATCTGACCACCTCTGCGTGCTTATATCCATTTGCCTATTCCTAAGAGTCCAATCAAATCTGTCTTTCAGTAAATATACTCTCTGAAAAGATTTATGAATACTATCTTGCAAGAGTGTATATAGCTGGGAGTGGCCTTACTGAATCCTCATTCAGAGTAATTCAAAAAGTGAGGCACAACATGTCAAAGACAATACGCCTTACACTCCTCTGCATTACAGAAGCTGTAGCTACGGAGTAAGAAAAACCAGAGCTCTTCTATTCTTACAAAGTATTCTGCTTCCTCTCTCTCTATGCGCACTGTAAGTACAACTCATTCATTAATTAATTCAACCCATTAAGCAGTTGTATTGCTCTCAGTCAACTCGTCATTATGGATTGTTTTTATGCACAACTAAGATTATGTTAATCCTAACTTTCCTCTTTATGAGGAATAAAGAGCGTCTTTGAATATATTCGTATAGCTACGGAGGTCGCTGAGACAACTTCTTCGTCTTAAGCTCGATAGTGATCACAAGTTTAAATACACTCAATCAGGATGTAATTGTTAGATGCATAGAACAAACTTTCCATGCAGAGGAAAGTATTTCATGGATTCCATGAATAGCTACTACAACAAGAGTCGAACAAAGCATATTTCCCTTGTGGGTTTTGAGTTTGGACAATCCACCTTTTCTGCACAATGTACTTCCTTGATAGTCATTATTAAATACACATAAATAGTTGTTTGCCGTGAAACAGCATCTCTGCTTAACATTTCCGTGTTCACTCTAGTCTGCGTCGTTAGGCTGTCACTTTTATCGAACGTTGAATGATTGATAAAGCATCTTTACCAGTTTAAAACAAATGAAACAATACATTGATTGCAGAGATGAAATGCAATATTTGATAGGATAAAACGCAGTATATTCATTATTTACATATCAGAAGTTAATGTATATGTCCGAAATTTGTTTGGCCAGATTTTCCTATAAAATAGCAATAATAATACATTTTTATATCAAGATAGTATGCGAACATGTTGTACAAAAATGTTCAGCTTGTTTAGTTTCAAAATACTTTTTCTTCATGCAGGATTTATCTGTAAATTAATTATCTGAAGTATATTTTCATTTCGTGGAAGAATTTCAGTGTTTGACAGAGGATAGAGGCACAAATGGCTTACGGAGAGACTGAGTACTTGAAGGTCACTTACGCATACTATGATTGGCAGATTTTCCTTTGCGTTAACGTTGCGGCTAATACGTTACTGAGGCAGACTTTGAAATAGCAATAATAAAATCGGATAGACATTATACTTTTTAGCTTAAGGGAATAAGTTAACATGTGTATAAATTTCACAGATGTGGTAAGTATCTGATCACATCTGATCAGTAGATCTCAACCAGTTTGATTGAACTGCCACAAAAATGAGGCAGGCTTGGCTGATATCAGTCAGAGTCATTTACGATACAGGGATTTGTAGAAAGTTGATATTCTTAAATTGTATTATTACATTTCAATAGTTTACACACAATGATAAGTTTTGTTATTGGTAATATTTCGAGCAAAATTACTGCCCGTGTTCACACCACTGTTGGAATTGTTTTATTCACAAATTTATGATTTGTACTCATATATAGTTCATTATTAGAATTTTTGTTTGTTCATTCGTGTTTTGTGTGTGTGTGTGTGTGTGTTCAGAATCATATTTCACATTCATTCATGTGTTTGGATTTAGAATTATATTCCAAGTTGTTGATAGTTGTACTGAGTTACCCTTGTTACATGCATCCGGTGTGACTTTAATGAATATCGATTCTGTTATGAGTTTTTCTTTCCATTTGTTCATGTTTGTTTTTAGAATACACACATTGTTCCAATCGATATTGTGGTTTTTGTCCCATGCATGTGCAGCTGTCGATGAATTTTTTTCAATATTTTTGCATGCTTGTGTCCCTGTTGGTTGACTTTTGGTTAGGCGTTTATGTTCATTCATTCTTATTTTGAGTGATCTGGACGTTTGCCCCACATATTTAGTTGGACAGTCAGCACAAGATATTTTATAAATCACTAATTGGTAGAAGTTAGAATTCATGAGCCATTGAATCGGGTCCCAGTGGCTGAATGGTATACGAGCTTGCCTTGTACCCGGAAGGTCCTGGGTTCGAATCCCAGTGGGTGCGTACTTCCGATGATTCCCAAACTAGGATGAAACAGCAGCTGTCCAGTATTCCCTGGTTTTCAATGGTTCTCTAGCTGATATCAATCCGTGATCAACTCTTAAAAAACATAACAAACCCTTACAAACCAAACTATAGAAAATATTTTATAAATCAAATTGTTTTTATCCATCATTTTTATGGGATCTTTCAGTTGATTTATTTTATTTTCGATTAGATTCGTCGGTTTAAACGTTGTTCGAATGCCGATATTTTTGAGGTTTTTTGTACTGCCTCTGATGTGTCATTTTTATATGGTGTTGCCACTGTTTTTTTCCATTCTTCCTTCTTGTTATTCTCCGGTTTTACCCTCTTTTTCTTCTTTTTTATATTATCTTCTATAAATTCTTTAGGGTAGTTGTTTTCGAGTAGCATTTTGAATAGGACTTTTATTTCTTTACACTGGTCCTCTCGTGTTGTTTTAAGTCTACGTATTCTATCTGCAAGACCTTATATTAATCCTCGTTTTACCAAGAGTGGATGAGCTGATTGATAATCAAGGAATCTTCCAGAATGTGTGGTTTTTCTATATTTTCAAGTATTCGTTTTGTAGGGATTTTGCTTGATTGATATGGAGGATTTCACCATGAGCTGAAATCAGTTAGAGAACCACTGGAAAACCTGGGAGTACTGGACAGCTGTTTCGTCCTAGTTTGAGACTCTTCATCAGTACGCACCCACCGGGGTTCGAAACCAGGACCTTCCGGTTACAAGGCGAGCTCGTAGACCATTGAGCCACTGGGACACAATCCAATATATATCGTTGTTTTTATGCGACCATCTAACATTCTTTGTAGGTTGCAGTCTAACATGGGCAGTTCTCCAATTCCATTCTCTAATTCCATAGTGAATTTTATTGAGTCAACGTGTTTGTTTACGTGTGAGAAAAGTTTCTGTGGTGATTGACAATTTCTATCTCTGTATTGTTTAAATACTTACTGTTGATTGTCAATATGTTTCTTATAAGAATTGCATTATAATTCCGCTAAATACAAATTCCTGAATTCCGCCCTCTCTGTGTTTTGGTTGGATTCGTGTAATTCGGTCATCTTGAAATACTAATACTACGATTACAATAAATTACTACAAATTGGCGTCGCGATGGAACTAAATAACCTGGGAAATTTTCCTATAAATGCTACTCCGCAGGAGATTGCTGATTATTTGGAATGCTTCGATGCGTGGTGCATTTCAAAGAATGTTCGGGATGACAAAATTCCAGCACATTTCATCACTGCTATTGGGCTAGATGCATATAGCCTAGTAAAGACTCTGTCATTTCCAGAAAAACCAATTTCTCTGCCATATTATAAACTACGTGAACTTCTTATAAATCACTTTCATGTAACTACATTTGAGACCAGAGAGAGGGCTCACTTCAACAAACTGGTTCGTGCTCCCAATCAGAAGATTAGAGACCTTATACTTCAACTTCAAATACAAGCTTCAAAGTGCAACTTTGGAGATCAGCTGCATACTCAACTACGTGATCGTCTAATTGCTGGAATCAATATTCCTAAGTTAGAGAAAGAGTTAATTCAGATTCCTTCCTGTACCTTTCAAACTGCTAAAGATTTATGTATTACATATGAAGATGTCAACAGTGAATACTCTGCTCCCACTACGTCAGTATCTGATGTCATGTTGTCCAAAGTCGAAAATACAAGTGGTCATGGAAACCAATCCAAATTGTCGTCCACAGGTAATAGAATGCAGCGAGAGATCAAAAACATTAAACCGTGTTTTTCCTGTGGAAAGTTACATCTACGAAGCACTTCCCGTTTTCGGGGTGCTAAGTGTCATAAATGTGGTAAAGTTGGACACATCAAGACTGTTTGCAGAAGTTCGAATACTTATGCTGATCAACATTCTTGTAATTCTCCCAATCTGTCTAGTAAAATGGAGTCAATGTGTCTTTCAACTTTTCAAAATACTCAAGCTAATCCAATGAAAACCTCCACTACAAGTTCAGCAACTCAAGCATCAACTGTTTTCAAAAATGAGGTAGCCGAGTTGCAATGCGAACTGTCGAAAACACGAAAAAACCTGAATGAGATGAGAGAGCGACTGATTAAAATGGAGGAATTGTTGCATATGCATAGACTACGTCTGTCGAATGCAGAGCATACAAGTACCCGTGAAAGTCCTGCAAAACTTTTCAAATCTCGAATTCTCAGAAAGCATCTGATGTCCGCGACTTCTAATGTACATTATTACAAAGAGACCTTCTGTTGTAATCATACTACTAAAAATGGGAAATCGAGTGGTGAAGATATTAGACATCAAAGATCATTCAGTTCATAACAGACACCTGGACAAAGTGAGAATAAATGAAGTAGGTCGTTCCAATTATAATTTTAATGATTCCGCTACTAATCCTGATTTTGTAGATAATGCAGAAATAAGTCTAGATGATACTGATGGAAATAATATCACAGAATCAGTTAGAAGGTCGCACAGACTGGCCAGCAAACCGAGACATCGTTATAAATACGCAAGGAGATATTCGACGTGTGGCGGATGTGGTGATTGACAATTTCTATCTCTCTATTGTTTAAATACTTACTGTTGATTGTTAATATGTTTCTTATAAGAATTGCATTGTAATTCCACTAAATACAAATTCCTGAATTCTGCCCTCTCTGTGTTTTGTTTGGATTCTTGTAATTCGGTCATCTTGAAATAGTAATATTACGATCACAATAAATTACTACAGTTTCTCAGTATCGTTTTTTTCACCATTACTAGTGTGTCGTCTACATATCTCCACCAACATTTTAGTGATGATCTGAATGGTTTAAGGGCATTCTCCTCCGAATAATCCATGAATATGTCAGCTTTAATTGGTGACATAGGCGATCCCATAGCTACTCCCTCATTTTGTTGGTATATTTTTCCTTCGAATGTGAAATATGTTGTTGTCAGACAGAATTCTACCCCTTTCATTATTTCTTCTACGGATAACTGTGTTCTGTTTTTTCAAGCCAAAAAAAATATATTCTAGCTTTTGAGTTGTCTCTTGTCGGTCTTAGTATTGTCGAGAGAAATCTGGATAGCATATACGTTGGTGTGTTTCTGAAGTCTACAGTTGGTCTTATTGGATATTCCTCTTTATGCAATTTTATCTTGCCATATATCCTAGGTACATTACAAGATTTTGGCATAATTTCAAACCATTTTGAATTATCAACTACTTCTTTCATTTGTCTAACTACCTTTGCTGTTTCTTTCATTGTCATATTGGTGACTGTTTCAGATGATTTAGTCATTATGGTATAGAGTCCAGATTGTAGATGTTCATTCATCTTTTCATCATATGTTGTTTTGTTGAGTATTACTGTTGTGTTTCCTTTGTCTGCTTGAGTAATGACAATGGATTTGTCTGCTTTTATGTCTTGAAGTGCTTTTAGTTCCTCCTTCGTTATATTTGGTTTTTCTGCTTTTTGCTTTTTTAAGGTTAATGCACATTGTGCTCGTACCAGTTCACCTTTTTGCTTGTCATATCCTTCGAGTGCTGTTTCAATTACAGGTATGATATCTGCAGGTTTTAATCTTTTGTTGCTAATATTGAAGTTCATCCCTTTCATCAGTACGCTTTCCTCTGCTTCTGTTAGCTTTCTGTCTTACAAGTTTACAATCCAATTGGCTTTAGTTACTTGTCTGTCATTCGGGGTTTTCGCTATCATGAGTTTATTACATTTTTTATCTGTTTCTCCTTTGTTTTTTCGTAAGTTCATAATGCGGTGAAGTTTTTTGTTGGAGCGTTTATTTTGAAGTCTACCTTAAGTCTAGTACAACTCTCACAAATGGTGAGCCTGTGTTTTCACCGTTCGCCTCCATAGTAGCTCAACGTGTTAATAGTTCTTTTTCATATTGACTATTTGGTTTATTTTTCACACAGAGTTATAAAATTTTACCTGCCTTGTTTTCACCTATATTTGTTGTTATCACCTCGTTAGTATATCGTCCTGTCCGCACAATGGCCGACAACAGTGCTTCACAGATGGCTATAACTTTGCAACTCCCAACCTTCTGGTTACATCGTCCTGTTGCATGGTTCGGCCACGTATGAGCTTTGTTCGCCCTCAGACATATACACTTACAAGAAACCAAGGTGAACCTGGTAATTGTGTACTTTCCCGAGAATGTCATAGAGGAGGTGACTGACGTTCTCGGGGATCCGTTTTGACCTGAATGAGCGTCTCGAGCAGGCACTAATTAGACGCGTTGCACTCACTGACCAACGGAAAGTGCAAGAACTATTTTGAGATGTTCAGCTCGGTGACCGAAAGCCCACTCAAATGTAACGACAGATGAAACAGTGAGTCACTGACTTCAAAATAGATAATGCCTTCTTGAAACAGGTTTGGTTATAAACATTGCCTCAGATGATTCAGCGCATTTCAGCCCCTATCTACGTCCTTATTACCGGAACTATCCGAGGCGGCCGATAAAGCAGTGTAGGCTACTTGATCCAACATGAGCATTTTGTCTACAGTAACCGATAGTCCCGCTCAGATCAAGGATTCTTCTGGCGGGGAGTCATCAAGCTTCGATGCGGTGACCCATATAACCAAGCTTTGTGAGGAGATATGTAGTATTAGACAGGAGAGGAAAGCTAGAGGTCGCTTGGGTAGTCGCATCAACTCGACTCGTAAAAGATCCTTTTTAGGTGCTAGCAGTAGGCGTCGTAAGTCTCGAAACTCCCAGACTGGTATGTGCTGGTATCATCGGCGTTATGGTGAAAAGGTCCGAAAGTGCACTCGCCCGTGCACCTTCGAAGCCCAATAGTCGGGAAACTAGCAGGCCTGCTCGTATTGACGACTAAGGTCGCTGACGAACCACTTCCATGTTGCCTCTTCTACTTTTTTGACCGTAAACCGGGAATATGCTTCCTTATTGATACCGGAGCGGAGGTCAGTGTAATCCCAGCCACAATAGAGGAGCGCAGACGGCCAATGTCTTAACAACTACGTGCTCCAAATGGTTCGCCAGGCGTTTTATTGACCTGGATATTGGCTTGCGCCGCTCATTCCGCTGGGTCTTTCTAGTAGTGGATGTGACCAGAGGTATAATTGGCATTGATCTGTTACAACATTATCAATTACTGGTAGATACTGTAAAGCTCAAGTTAAGAGATTCAGCCACAAACCTCTCTGTCAATTGTATCGCCACACAGGGCCCAGCCCTCAGCCCGGTATACGCTACACCTCCTTCCGTTGGCCCATATTCCCATGAACTTCAATCTTTCCCTGACCTGTTTAAGCCTAGCTGTGGTTTACCATGTGTGACATCCAACGTCACACATCACATTGTTACGACTGACCCGCCAGTCTTTGCAAAGCCTCGACGTTTGTCCCCAAAAAAGCTAAAAGCCGTTAAAGCTGAGTTCGAAAATATGTTGGAAATGGGAATAATCCGGCCATCAAGCAGCCCGTGGTCCTCACCTTTGCACGTGGTACCCAGGAGTAGTGGGTAAGAATTGCGGCATCGTGGCGAGTATCGCAGGTTAAATGCACAAACCTTTCCAGATCGCTACCCTGTCCCTCACATACATGACTTGACGTCGTCACTCAAGGGAACTAGAGTATTTACCGAACTGGATCTAACACGAGCTTACCATCAGATTCCCGTTCACCCTGATGATATTCCTAAGACCGCCGTGATTACGCCGTTTAGCCTTTTCGAATTCCCTCGAATGCCTTTCGACCTCCGGAACACTGCCCAAACTTTCCAACGCATGATGTTTTGCGAGGTCTAGATTTCGCCTTTGCCTACTCCGATCACACTTTGGTAGCTAGTCCGGATGAGGAAACACATCGACTTCACTTGCAGACTGTTTTTCGAAGGCTTACAACACAATCCCTCACAGTCAACTTAGCAAAGTGTCAGATAGGGGTCACTCTCTCATTCTTGACCTTGGCCTTGGCGGCCTGTTCGAATTTTTGGCCCTGCTACAATAATATCTACATTTTGCATCCAGTCTACTGTTTACCAACATACATTTTTCACCTAAATATGAATTCTAACAGAATCATTTACTCTCGTAACTTTATTAATCATTTACGACCAAATGACTTTCATATTCCAAAGAAACCAAGGAGGAAACATCGTAGTGGTTGGCAGAGAGCTCTCAAACGTACACCAATACACTTAACTACGGTCCCCGTCATAATGAACACAAACTGTCGCTCTCTGCCAAACAAGATAATGTACCTACAATCCTTGATGTCAACTGATACGTATCATAACACCGCCATAATCACATTACAAGAAACGTGGTTGCATGAACTGTATGATGACAACCTTATCTCACTAAAGGACTTTATTTTATTTCGTCAAGACCGTCAATGTTGTAATAAGAAAAATGGTGGTGGCGTTGCAACTTTTATTCACTCCAAATGGTCTGTCTCAAATAACGTCTGCTTCACCTTCTCAAATGACTTCATTGACTGTATTACTGTCAAATGTCGCCCCAAACATCGCCCCAAATATAAACAATTCTATATTACAAACATGTACATTTCTCCTAGTTGCTCTCCATCTGATCTATCTAATTTTGCTGATGAATTCACCATGTTTGCTGCTGCCAACTTCGACAACTCTCTATCCGTTATTACTGGAGACTTCAACACATCAGATTGCTCCTTTCTTGAAGCTCTTGGTCACACAAACATAGTCAAATTTCCCACTCGACTTGACAAAACACTCGATCTAGTTTTTACTAATGACGAAGGAGTATATGAAACACGTAGACGTTCACCGATACAAAACTCCGATCACTGCATTGTCCGCGTTTTGCCAAAAATATACAGCAAAACACATATTAAAATCTTCTCACACCTGTCTACGAAAGCACAACAAAGATGCTACACATCTGACAACTTACTCAATCTAAGATGCATGTTAAAAGATACCAACTGGGATCTATTCTATGAAAGTACATTAGATGACTCAATCACCAATATAATGGATTATCTTAAGTTCTGCCTCGACATATGCTGTCCCAAACAAACACTGTTCAAACGCCTCGACCGCTTCTCGTCTCCCCATCTCAAACAACTTCGCAGGCAAAAAGAAATGTTATATAAATGCAAAGACAAGTTAGGACTTAAAAAGATTAATGCTCAAATCAAATCTGAAATCAAAAATCTTAATGCTATCTATAACCAAACACTTTTATCATGCAAATCTCCTAACAGCATGTGGAAATTTTTCAATGAAATTACTGGCAATAGTAAGCGATGTAATGTTTTTCCCTCTTGTGATGTTAATGCTCTTAATCTGTCTTTTATACGCTCTCCTTCTACTATAACCACTTCTAACGTTACCAATCTTGTAGCTGATAACTTCCAGGACTTCAATACTCTCGATGTTTTGAAATGTCTTAAAACTCTTAAGCCCTCACATAGTCTTGGCCCTGATGGCATACCTGCATATGTTCTAAAACAATGTGCAGATGCTTTATGTTCTCCTCTAACTAATATCCTAAATGCTTCTTTCTCCGAAAACGTTGTACCTGTTCCATGGAAAGACATTAAAATAGTCCCTGTCCCTAAACCTGGCAATAGCAAGAACGTAAAGTTCAGACCCATTGCCATCACTTCCCCGTTTCTAAAGCTCATGGAAAAACTAGTACTTCTTAAACTCGAACCCTCCCTTAAAAGCTTCGAAGACCCCAAACAATTTGCCTACAGACAGGGTAGGAGTACTTTAGACGCTGCAGCCGTCTTACACAACAGTATTGTCTCATCATTAGACAAAGGTGCCAAATATGTCCGCTGCACGTTTCTTGACTTCACTTCTGCTTTCGACTCTGTACCTAGAAGTCTCTTGCTAAATAAGCTCTCCATGACACAAACCGAGTCCTGGGTCACTAACTGGTTGCATTCCTACTTTTCAAACAGAATGCAGTACACCGTATACAAAGGCAATCCTCCTCTGCTGTGCTCACTGAAGCTGGTGTCCCCCAAGGTGCTGTACTCTCCCCACTTCTCTTTTCATTCTTCCTACATGACCTACCGTCTTCAAATGACATTAACTTTGTCAAATATGCTGATGACCTAACTGTATCTTTACCTGTCAAATGTCAAAGTGACTGCTCTAAACTAAATGGCTTCTTATCAGAAATTAGCCAATGGTCCAAGGAAAACGGTCTCACCTTAAACCCCTCCAAATGCCAAACAGTTAATTTCACCTTTAGGCATAAATCTGACCTAAACAAACTGGTTAGCACTCACGAGGTGTGCAACATAGATGGCACTGAAATAGAAACCAAGTCGGAAATTAAATACCTAGGCGTCACTCTATCTTCTGATCTTTCCTGGTCGTCTCATATCTTGACGATTTCCAAGAAAATATACCGTCTTACCTTCTACATCAAGAAGTTAAGACATTCTGGTGTAACCCAACCCTTACTCCTACAATTTGTTAACTCCCGTATTCTGCCTATTATTCTCTATTGTTCCCCCTTAGTCTTTCCTGGGCTATTGAAGAAAGACTATACCTTATTACGTAGGATGTTAAAGGTTGTCAGCAGGGTAAGCAGTTTGCCACTTAGCCAGCTTGTTAATATTCTGGTGGACAGGCACATGGACTCATGTGAAAAATGGGCGAAATCCATTTTATCTGACTCACAACACCCTCTACATTCACAACTCTCCCCATGTATCTCTTCAGGGAAAACCAGAAGCCTATATAGGAAACTATATGCCCGCACTAGTAAGTACAAAAACTCATCCATACCCTACCTAGCTCGTGTTCTGTGCGATAAAGAAAGCATTAGGCATGAAACCTTTAACTTATTAAATAGTCAGTAGAACAATGGATCTCGTCTTTCCAACTCACATCATTTACAGGTACAACGTTTTCTCTCTATTTTTTTTTCATTCTGTATTTATTTTTGTTATGTGCTGTTTTGTTTCTCTCTTCCTTGCAAACTCTACTTAAAACATTCTTGTTCGTTCTTTCACACTCTGTATCTATCGACCATTTTGCTATCGCTTACGCCAGTAAATATGCTAGTAGCATCTACTTTTCTAACACCTTCAAACACTGTTTAAATTTTGGCTTTGCTACCGACATGCTAATATGTTGTTGTCAAAACTGACTGAGATAACTTTAATCTATGTAGAACTGGATGCAATATCGTAGTAAAAATCTGAGAATTCCATTCTGTATCACAAGTACTGATTTGGAATAAAGCTATTATCTTATCTTATCTTATCTTGAATTTCTCGGGACACAGGGTAGATAAGAAGGGTATCTATCCGTTACCTGAATGGGAAGAGACTATCCAAAACTTCCCTCTACCCACATCTCTCAAGGCATAACGCACTTTTCTTCGGATGGTTAGCTGCTACCGTCGCTTTATCCCCAGAGCGCACACACCTTGACCTCCTTAACTGATATGCTTAAAAGGAACTACAAGTCCTTCGTGTTCTCTGAGGAAGCATTGACAGATTTTGCAACTACCAAGAAGGCTATTGCTGATGCTACAATGTCGGTCCACCTAGATGTCCAACTACCGATCAGCATTTCAGTGGATGCCTCTATCGCTCCGATTGCAGTTGTCCTACAACAGCGTATGTCCAACGCATGGCTACCGATCGCTTTCTTTTCCCGTGAACTTACTGCATGTGAATCTAGATACAGCACCTTCGGTAGAGAACGTCTCGCTGTTTATGCTGCTGTCAAACACTTTCGTCACTTCGTGGAAGGCCGACAATTTACTGTGTTCACCGACCATAAGCCATTGACGTACGCCCTCCACACTACTACATACAGGTATTCACCACGTGAATTACGCCATTTAGAATACATTTCACAGTTCACTTCCGATATCCAGAACGTTTCTGGAGCTGATAACCCGGTAGCAGACGCTTTGTAAGCATCTTCATCGTAACATCACGAGTGAATTGTACTCAATGTAGACTAATAATAATGATAGGATGTATTTTCTTATAAACGGGTATTTTCAAGAAATGAAAGCTATTTTTACAGATACGATCAGTTATGTTATAAGTTACAAACGTGACTTTGTATTAAAATTTAATACTTTTCCATTGGTATAAGAGTATATTTCACAAATGTAATCCAGGTTGTGTCGTGGGGAAAGTTAATTCGTTATTAGCTAGGCAACTAAAAGATATGGGACCAATAATATTTGCAGATCATTTGTCATTGTAAATGGTCAAATATCCACATACTTCAATCTCATTCAAAAAGTCCAATGGAAGCTGAAATGGTGAGAGAAAAGAGAAGACAAACAACAGCAACGCAAAAGAAAGCAAGAGTAGTCCTTAAGGAGTGGTTAATAAATATATACATATATATTCTGTTTAGTAACTATGGTTACTTTTGTGCACTAACTAACTAGTCCCGTTACGCTTACTTTTATATTATACGTGAACTAATATTACTGTCCTGTTTAGAAATGTTTATCATGTACTTCCAATAATATCAAAATTTATAATTGTAGTTTGTTGTAACTACACGTTAAATGAACTTAAAATATCGATATAGGGTGAAAAAGGGGGTGTAAGAGTCAAACGTAGAAGTTCATTGTCATCTTTGAGCAGTCTGTTGACTGAGGAGATGAACCCTGGAAGTGTGTTTGCATCGTGCACATTAGCTGGTAGTTTATTCCAAATGACTGAAAACTTATTTAAGAAGAAGTTGTACCGCATGTAGGTCTGACAATGCCCCATAGCAGCTAGGTTGTGATGATTTCTAAGATTGTAACTGATGACAGTGGTAGATTTAGTAATTGGCTCGGAGGAATGCAAGAGAAGATTAGTTAGGTTGTAGTAAAAGATAGGGTTTCGCTTAAGACATCTTTTCCAGAGTGGTTCTAATCTTAGTCTATCGCATTGCTCATAGTACTCCAGACCACTTTCTAAACCAAGAGTTCTTGAGGTAAACTTCCGTTGCACTCCCTCTAATTTAAGCTTGTCATTTTGTCTGAGTTCGCTAAGAATAAACAGGCAGTATTCTAAGATGGGTCGGACACATACTTTGTACAATAAAACCCTAGTTTCACAACAAAAGAAATTGCGTGTTATGCATCCTATCAGCCTTCGTGTTTTACGTCTGGAATAATCAGTCTGTTCAGAGAACGTTAGGTTACTAGAGTATCTGATACCTAGATCTACAATTGAGTTGAGCTTGGCTAGTTTTCACCCATTTATTTCAAGAGTTAGTTCAAGTTTACTGCTGCCGATACAAATCCAGCTGCATTTGTCGATGTTAAAATTTAGACAGGATTTAGCACACCATGTTGCGAGACAACTTAGTTCAAGATATATTTTAGTAACCAAATCGCTTAATTCATGAGTGTAGCAGGAGTAGACGACTTTGAGGTCGTCAGCATAGAGGAGTGGTTTACCTGAGGTGAAGCACGTGCAAATGCTGTTAATGTAGACTGTGAATAAAAGTGGCCCTAGGACACTACCCTGCACAACACCACTTGAAATCTGCCTGGGATGAGACAATACACATCCGACTTTGGTTATTTGTACCCTGTTGCTTAGAAACGATTTTAGCCAGTTCAGTAATGGGTTGCGAATTCCACATGACTACAGCTTGTAAAAGAGCATACTGTGAGATACCATGTCAAATGCTTTAGATATATCGAAGTAGAGAACAACTACTAGTTTACGTGCTTCGCGATTGATTGATTTAAATTAGTTATTTTAACCTGTGTAATTTGAGATTACACATATGTGTTTCTGATTAATTCTATTAAATCGGTTGATTACAACAACAGCAGTCAGTGTAGACATTAAGAACACGTAGACGGAAACACTTGAAGACAAACTCATAATACCCTACTGATTGATAGGAACCTCATGAATACACAGTCATATACATAGACACATATGTATATACCTTGATCCTAGACCGATCACAAAATTCTTCACGTTAGCCAATTTGTTGACCAATGAATACCATGATATTTTATAGGGACAACCTCTGGAATTGTGTAGAAGAGGGCGTAATGCAATTAAAATCGTGTGATATCATTTCTTGGAGAATAAAATCCAACACTCAAAATAGGCGAAGAAGACATGCTTAAGTACACAAATAGCACTGTTCATGATCATGCATTTTCCTGGTAATAACATTCGGTGTAGTATGAAATAAAAGAGAAACTGTAAAGCCTTGTTAAGTAGATTCGTAGTGACATTCATTACAACGAATGATATATTGACGAAAACGTCTGTCCTGAGTAATATAACTGGTCTGTTGACAGTGTGTATAAATATGGTCATTATGAATTCAAATCGCGTTCACGTTTAAAATATCCAACGCTTAATTACAGTAGTAGTCGATAAGCATAGAAATGCAGCAACTAACGAAAGACTACCACACTGTATGCTGTAAATGTCGAAATGTATTCAGGAAAATTAATAACAGCCAAACAGACAGTGGAGTATGTTACACACGTTTTCAAGCGCCCCTCTCTCAAATCACATGCGGCTAGCTACAAACTGAAGCCTTTATATGAATAGATTTGAATGTCTAATCAAGTGCTGAAATCATTGGACAGACTCCGAGCGTCAAAACCCCCTACATCAGGCTGTACAACCAGTCAATTTCAGCTGAAAATTTGTTATGCGAATAACCAAACCGCCCTCAATATACTCAATCTCTGCATTTTGTATCGTCCACATGAAAGGAGATTTTTCTTCGAACTACACGGTACTTTGGAAATTGATGGCATTTGTGCGCTTATTTTCGCTGATTTTCACTTATTGCTTACTGTCAGCCAACTATCAGAAACTGTCAATGCCCAGCTCCTACTACGCTGGGCCTCACGCTATCCCTCGAAGACTTTCAGAAACAATGTGTAATAACCAAGGCGAAAAAACCAGAACACAGATTGGCGACTCGAAAATCCTTTATTCTTACGCCAATATGTAACCAACGATAAGGTTATTACACACAAGGTCTAAGAATAAATGTTATAACAACAAATCACGATAATACTTCTGGTAGTTTTGCTCTTCCACTGAACAGCGAACGATGAGACGATGACTGCTGGATTGATGAGTCCCGCGAAAAATATGGAGGAGTTGGGATTGAGCGAACAACCATGAATTGATCGTTCAATCTTCAACTACATTGAAACTTACTGAGCTACAATCCTTGTCTTTATGGCCCGAATTTCAGAAAACTGTCGTCTCAGGGACACAATTGTTTTAGATAGTGTATCAAGTTAGGTTTTAGTCCCATTAACGCCCCGTAATACAGTATCAACTACTAGCTCACAAAATGGCTCGAATGCACTTCTCACTTCTGTAAGAAAGGTGATAGATGCTGTGTTGGGGAACTCTGAGTTCTGTAAGTTAAATTGCCTTGTGACCATTGTTCATAGGCAAGTAAATCAAATTCAAAAGGAAATTTGTCAATTTGATTGTATGTCATCAATCTCAAATATCACGGAAAACCGTTCTGATATTGATCAATTTAAGTGTTTACTGGATGTTACTCTGAGAAGTCTCGCATTAGCCTGTTCTTTTAAAAAAGTATGATTAAATGTTTCCGGAAAACCTAAATAAAGCGGAAAATTCCATTGACTGCTTGGCTGCTGAGGTGCTGAAGCGTATAGCCTCATCTCATCAGGCTACAGTTCACAGTATGCCAGACTCAACGCTTCTAAAGACCATAAAATACAAGATCCTGAATCGTTGAGGCACGGCTGGTGTACCATGTAAATGCAAACGACTTCGTAAACAGTCGACCCAGTCTAATTATCCCATCATTTATAGGTTCGGTAATTCTCTTAATGCCAGTAAGTTCAATATATTTCAATATCATTAAAGACTAAACAATAGTTATAAGTCTACCACCAAAGCTCAGGACAAAACAAATTGTCATTGCAGAATAATGCGTAGTATTAATTTGATCCCCTCCTCCGGCTTAAATTCACAGAAAGCGGATCGCTTGAGGCAACGTTTACCTAGTACTGACAGTAGCATTCAGTGGACCACACAACAGCCATGCCTGCCAAAAGAGCTAGGAACCGATTCAGATATCAGTATCCCTGCAAACAAAGCTTTGATGAAAGGTGTTAAAATAGTTAGAACTGCTGCAAGTTGTTCTAAGAAATTTTCGCCTAAACGTAGTAATCTCACCAAGGTGAACATATTTCGCAGGATTGAGTCTAATGTTGGCGAAGGATACTATGTGTTTAATAAGCCTGCTGAGAGTAAGCGTGTTAACAAATCGACACTTGATACGAAGAAATCCTTTCAAAAAACAAATATATTCGGTGATTTTTGGCATATTCCGTCTTGTAGAAACTCAGGTCCTAAGACCCCAAAATCCTACAAATGAAGCATTTCCCTCACAATATTCTTCTGGTCATAAATTGTGGTGATTGACAATTTCTATCTCTGTATTGTTTAAATACTTACTGTTGATTGTTAATATGTTTCTTATATGAATTGCATTATAATTTCGCCAAACACAAATTCCAGAATTCTGCCCTCTTTGTGTTTTGGTTGAATTATTGTAATTCGGTCATCTCGAAATACTAATACTACGATTACAAATGATTACAACATTTTGGCGTCGCGACAGAACTAAATAACCTTGGAAAATTTCCTATAAATGGTTCTCCGCGGGAGATTGCTGATTACCTTGAATGCTTCGATGCATGATGCATTTCAAAGAATGTTCGGGATGACAAAATTTCAGCACATTTCATCACTGCTATCGGGCTAGAAACTTCATTCTTCAACTTCAAATACAAGCTTCAAAGTGCAACTTTGGAGATCAGCTGCATACTCAACTACGTGATCGTCTAATTGCTGGAATCAATATTCCTAAGTTAGAGAAAGAGTTAATTCAGATTCCTTCCTGTACCTTTCAAACTGCTAAAGATTTATGTATTACATATGAAGATGTCAACAGTGAATACTCTGCTCCCACTACGTCAGTATCTGATGTCATGTTGTCCAAAGTCGAAAATACAAGTGGTCATGGAAAGCAATCCAAATTGTCGTCCACAGGTAATAGAATGCAGCGAGAGATCAAAAACATTAAACCGTGTTTTTCCTGTGGAAAGTTACATCTACGAAGCACTTCCCGTTTTCGGGGTGCTAAGTGTCATAAATGTGGTAAAGTTGGACACATCAAGACTGTTTGCAGAAGTTCGAATACTTATGCTGACTCAACATTCTTGTAATTCTCCCAATCTGTCTAGTAAAATGGAGTCAATGTGTCTTTCAACTTTTCAAAATACTCAAGCTAATCCAATGAAAACCTCCACTACAAGTTCAGGCAAGTCTCACTGTTTTATAATTGATACTGGGAGTACTGAATCTATAATTTCTAACAAAGATTTACAATCGATTTGTAAGAATGTCCAGATAGACCCTACTACTAGTTCAATTACAGGCATAACTGGTCATAAACTACCTCTTATTGGTGCTACTAACATTTCTTTGAAATCAGACAGTGGTAAATTTATGAATGTCTCCTTCTTGTTAGTGAATATGGCCCATGTTTATTGAGGTTAAAAGCCCTAAGGTTGTTAAATGTCAAAATCTCACTTTATACTGGGTTGTTTGATGAATCTTTGTTCAGAGAATTACTTCTCCAATGTTCAAAGAGTGTCGGTGGCATGAAGATTCAGCCCATCCATCATGAAAAAGAGGGTGATCCTATCTTCCTGAGACGCCGATTAATTCCATATGGATTTCGAGATGCAGTTAAGAAAGAGTTAGACAAGTTGGTTGAGCAAGGCATACTTATGCCAGTTGAGTCTTCAAATTGGGCTACTCCTACTGTTACGCCACTAAAGGCTGATGGAAAAACACCTAGAATTTGTGGTGACTACCGCCTTACACTCAATAGTCGTCTACTACAGCAAAGTTGCACTACTCTAGAAACTGAAGACATTCTCTACAAGCTACATGGCTCAAGATACTTTTCCAAAATAGATCTAAAAGATGCCTATTTGCGAATTCCTCTTGATGAGGCGTCTAGTGCATTAACAACGATTAATGCTCCATTTGGATTGTTCAAGTATAAGTTCTTGGCTTTTGGTTTAAAGGTTTCACCCGCAATATTTCAAAATGTAATAAATCGGATGATAGATGGATTAGATGGTGTTGAGTCATACCAAGACGACATTATAGTTCATGGTCCTAATATCGAATTGCATAATGAACGTCTTTTAAAACTGTTCAGGCGTTTATGTGAGAATAATGTTCTTGTTAATCCATCTAAATGTCATTTCACTTTGTCGCCTGTATCATGCTTGGGATACACAGTGGACTCCGAAGGTTTCAGACCTGATGCTAGTCGTTTGGCACCTCTAATTCAAGCACCTTCATCTAATAATATGTCATCGTTGAGATCATGGATTGGTACTCTTCAGTCTTACTCCAGATTCATTCCCAATTTCACTCAACGGTTATCTCCACTTTTTGAGATTGTCTCCAGTAAACAGTTTAAGTGGGAACAACAACATGAGAATATCTTGCGAAAAACTTTGGAGTTTCTTAATAAACAAGCTTTCCTAAGACCTTTTTTGTCGAAAGATAAGTCTGTTCTCACTACAGATGCTTCTCCCATGGGTATAGCTGCAGTACTTGAGCAAAATGGACAACCTGTCATTTGTATTTCAAGACGTCTAAGTAAGAGTGAACAAGGGTACTCACAAACCCAGAAAGAAGCTCTAGCAGTTGTATGGGCAATAAGACGCTTGCACAAGTATCTCTTTGGTACTAAGTTTCACATAGTTACTGGTCATCAAGCTTTGAAATTCATTTACAATCCAGAAAAATCTTTGAATAAATCATCTGCTGCTATGGTTCAAAGATGGAGTTTAGAACTAAGTGCATATGATTACACTATTGAACATAGATCGGCAAAGGATATACCTCATGCAGACTTCTTATCTCGTTATTCATTATTTGAAAATGCTGGTAATGATACTGATTGTTTGTTAGTCCAGGCGTTACCTGTGGATAGAGTTCGATCTATAAACGATACTCGGAAATATTATGGATGCATTAGAAATGCAACAAAAGGAGGTTGGAATGTCCAGTGTAAGCGAAGATTTCCAGACTTTTATAAGCGAAGAGATGAGATTTCAGTCCATCCTGAAGGATTTCTATGTCTGAATGACAGAATTATTATTCCTCCAACGTTAAGATCTGCGATTTTAGATGATCTTGATTCTGCTCATCTAGGAACTGATAAGATGAAACCATTAGAACGCCTAACATGCTGGTGGCCGGAAATTGATGCTGACATTAACAAAAGATCAAAGAGCTGTTCTAGCTGTTTGCATAAATTGTCCTATGGGAAGCCATCGTGGACACCGTGGCCTGCATCTTGTGAGGTTTGGCAGCGTATTCATGCAGATTACTGTGGTTCATTCTTAAATTCATATTATGCTTATGTATGAAAACTTCTACTGTCGGCAATCTACGATCTAGCAGTCGTTTGTTTTATGTAACAGATAGAAATACCGGTACTACGTTCTTAGTCGACACAGGAGCAGAGGTTAGTGTTCTCCCTCCGACTACGCAGGAACGTCAACATCCTGACCCTGCAGTTACGCTCCAAGCCGTTAATAAGTCTAATATTGTTACATATGGTAGTAAACGAATGACTTTAGATTTTGGTCTGCAGAATACCTACATTGGTCTTTCATCATCGCAGACGTTCCATCCCCAATCCTTGGTATAGATTTTCTACAGCAACACAAACTGCTGGTTGATCCGGTAGCCCTAAGCTTATAGACTCGCTCAATAAAAGGTACATCGCTGGTACGATTAGCCGTGCATCATCGCTGAACTTGATGGTCACACGCACACCAGCATCTCCATATACTGACTTAGTAAATCAGTTCCCTGACCTTCTACAACCCTCTTTCCGAGCAACAGAACTAAAGCATCAAGTGGTTCATCACATTAAAACCACTGGACCACCAGTTTTTGCACGTCCTCGACGCCTTGACCCACATCGACTTAAAATCGCAAAAACAGAGTTCGATAAAATGTTAGAGCTCGGCATTATTCGACCATCCAACAGCTCTTGGTCTTCACCGCTGCACATGGTACCCAAAAAGTCTTCTGGTGAGATACGGCCATGCGGGGATTATCGAGCTTTAAACAAGCAAACGGTACCTGACCGATACCCCATACCGCATATTCACGATTTCGCCAGCAACTTGCCAGAGGTTAAAATTTTCTCCAAAATCGACCTTGTCAGAGCGTACCATCATATTCCCATCCACCCGGATGACGTTCCAAAAACCGCTATCACCACGCCATTCGGCTTATACGAATTCGTGCGCATGCCTTTCGGGCTGATGAACGCCGCTCAGACATTTCAACGTCTCATCGACCAAGTACTCCGCGGCCTGCCCTTCGTCTACGCATACATTGACGACTTACTAATTGCAAGTGCAGACGAAACCGAGCATGTGAAACATGTGAGACGGTGTTTGAAAGACTTCACAAATACGGCATGACTATCAATTTAGATAAATGCGAATTTGGTAAGAAATCACTGAAATTCCTCGGTCACTTGATTGACAATCAAGGAATTAGACCAGTCCCCGACGATGTACAAGCCATCAAAGACTATCCATTACCAGATTCTTTCAAGAAATTACGGCGATTTTTGGGTCTAGTCAATTTTTACCGGCGTTTTATCCCGAACTGTGCTAGAGTTTTGCAACCGTTGACCGACTGCTTACGTGGACATAGTCGTTCATTCCATTTGCCTGCAGAAGCTGTTAAAGCATTCGAAGCTGTTAAACAATCATTAAATGACAAGACGCTCTTAGTCAGACGCCAGAATGACGCCCCCTGTCTCTCATGACAGATGCTTCAGATGTCGCCATTGGGGCAGTTTTACAACAGCAGGTACATGGCGAATGGCAACCCCTTGCATTCTTTTCGAAACGACTGAATCCTACTCAATGTCGATATAGCACCTTTGGTAGAGAGTTATTAGCTGTTTATTTAGCAATCAAGCACTTTCGACATATGCTGGAAGGTACACCTTTTACTGTCTTTACAGACCACAAGGCTCTAACGAAAGCCTTATCAGCAAAACAGGATAACTACTCTCCACGTGAACTACGACATCTCGAGTTTATATCCCAGTTCACCTCCGATCTGCGACACATAAAGGGTAAAAACAATGAAGTGGCAGACGCTTTATCACGTATGCACATTGATAACATTGTATGCCCAGACATCGACTACGAACATCTCTCAAACTTACAACGAGATGACGCCGAACTCAAAAAGATCATGTCTTCTAAAACAACATCTTTAAACCTCGAGGCAATTCCTTTCGGCACGACAAAAGTTATCTGCGACACCTCTACAGGTAAATATCGACCTTTCGTTCCAATAGCTATGAGACATACAGTATTCGAGAAGTTACATAACTTGTCGCATCCTGGTGTTAGCGCTACTACCAAGCTACTAAGAGAAAGATTTATCTGGCCAAACATTAACAGCGACGTTAAGAAGTGGACACGAAATTGCTTGTCTTGTCAAAGAGTCAAAATCAACCGGCACACCAAAGCACCACTTGGTCGCTTCCCTAACCCCGACTCTAGATTTGACCATGTACATGTAGACATAGTTGGTCCACTGCCTCCTTCCAATGGTTTCAACTATATTCTAACCTGCATTGACAGATTTACTCGTTGGCCAGTAGCAGTTCCATTAATCGACGTCTCAGCTGAAACGGTAGCTAAAGCTTTAGTCGAAAACTGGATAGCCAATTTTGGTGTCCCATCAATTATCACTACAGACAGAGGTGCCCAGTTTGAAAGCCGACTTTTTGACCAACTAACTGAATTACTAGGCATTAAACGAATACGAACGACAGCGTATCATCCTAGTTCCAACGGTATGGTCGAACGATTTCATCGACAACTCAAAGCTGCGCTCGCTGCTTCTTTGACTCAAAACGATTGGTCAACCAAACTTCCACTAGTATTACTTGGTATACGAGCTACTATAAAGAAAGATATTGGCTGCTGTGTTTCCGAACTAGTCTATGGAACAACATTACGATTACCAGGAGAATTTTTCACCCCGGGTAACAAGTTCCACACGATATGACTGGTTACGTGCACCAGCTAAAACGACACATGAACGAGCTAAAGATATCACTTCCACGTCAGCAGGAACGAGCGTCATACATCCCGTCACAACTGACAGATTGTACTCACGTCTTCGTCAGGAGAGAAGGTGTACAACGACCACTTCAACCCGCTTATGATGGCCCATTCAAAGTTCTAAACAGAAACGCGAAAGTTATCACGATAGAAAGATTGAATAAAACAGAAGCCATCAGTATCGACAGAGTCAAACCAGCGTTCCTCGACGATTTCGAAGTCAACGATAAGAACCAGCTGAACGACGTGCCAACACCTACATCCACAAAAGCTTCAACGTCGACAGAGAAGCCTGCGAAAACAACACGATCTGGTAGACGAGTCCATTGGCCTAAACGTTACGTGCAAGTCATCGAAATATAACTTACTATGAATTTTCATTTTTATTATCTTTATTCGTAATTGTCATTTGATTACTCATTTAACTGATTAATATTTTCATACATAAATCACGTCACTATTATTTTAACATCGATATTTCCTATATTATTACATTTAATCACATCTCGTATATTATTCACGTATCGTTTTCGTCTACCGACTACAGATCCCCGGACAATTTTATCGTTCCTTATATATTCTATTACGATTAGCAATCCCACTTTCCCTAGATTATCGCATTTATTATCGATTTTATTAACCGCATTAAACTGCTCATTTTTCAGCTTAATAAATCGCCTTCTGTGTACTATCGCTGCTACGTATTACGCTGACGCATGTTATTTTCGAACACTTAAATGTATTTTTTTTATATTTCAGTGTTCTGGTGGGGGAATTATGTAGTACCCCTATACCAACTGTAAACATGCTTTTTAATCTAATTTGTATACTTGTATTATATGTGTATACAGACCGATTTTATATGTACTTCGCAAACATTTGTCATTTTACTGTTGAATATTACCTTGACACAATTTCGAATTTGACTACTGCTACAATACACATTCGTAATCTTCGCAAGTGCCTTTTGATTTACGTTGTGGGCATCGAGTAGCCACAACGTCTGCGCACATGAATAAGAACGAAGAAATACATAGAATATATGTGTAAGGCAGTTTAGTCAGACATCGCACGCAACAGCTGAAAGTCTTCTAAGGACAGTGTGAAATCCATTGTAGTTAGACCTGGACATTGACAGTTTCTGATATTTCCTGGAGTTATTCGTCGTATTTGTTGGCCATTCGTCTTTCCTCGCGTCTGCAAGACTTCTTTGGACGAGTGTCATTTGGAACCTCTCTGGATCGTTTGGTCAAGTTCAATAATGCCTGGGTCAAAGAAAGGACAAAGCGTTTCGGAAACAGAGAGGAAAGTTAGTAATGATGAGTTACCCGTTATTTATAATGATGTGTATGATGTCACCATACCACAAATTAGCACAGTGGCCATGTGAACTGCTGCAGCCCTTGCGGAAACGCCTTGGAAGGTATGTAGTTTTTGATTTATTTCAGTTTGTCAAGCAAATCAAAGATTTCAATCTATCTGATAAACATTTGGTCTCTTCGGATGTTGCCTCCCTCTTCCCAAATGTGCCAGTTGTTGAAACTATCGACTTCATATGTAAAGAAGCTGAAGGCATACCCATTCCAACATTGGAATTGAGGAAATTGCTACTTTTATGTACTAAAAATGTCCAATTCCGATTCGAAGGGCGTCTATTCCGTCAAGTTGGTGGTGTCACAATGGGAAGCTCTTTGGGACTACTTTTCCCTGACTTATTCTTGTCACGCCTGGAAACCGGTACCTTACAGCAACATATACAGAAAACGGATGTATACCTAAGATATGTTGATGACATTTTTATTTTTTGTGGAAGCAGATCGAAAGCCGAAGACATGTTGATAAAATTCAACTTATGCCATCCAAATCCCAATTTCAGAGTAGAACACGAGGAAAACGATATTGTTTAATTCCTAGACGTTTTTCTAGCCAAAATGAATGATGGCACAATCGAAAGATCTATATTTAGAAAGCCTTCAAGGACATAATAGTACATGCACTTCAAGAGCTTTGTTCCAATCCAGTATAAAAAAGAACTTAGTCAGAACACTAGTCAATAGAGCACGAAATATTTGTTCTGACAGTACTATTGAGGGTGAAATAAAATCTCTGAAGGATATTTTATCTAAGAATGGATATCCTGAGAAGTTCATTAATAAATACTCTAAAGAAATTTGCCCCTGCAAAACAATCCAAACAGCTCCGAAGAAACCTGTCTATATCAGTTTGTTGTTCAAAGGAGATGATGTCCAGGAAGTAGTCAAACGAAGACTCGACAAAGCCATCAAGAGAACTTATTATGCTGCAAAACATGTTTTCCTTAACACCACTAAGCGAGTGCTTCAACAATCTCGAAAAGACTAGTTGCCAATCCTGGACACTTCAAACTGCATATATCAATTTGAATGTGTTTGTGGAAGCAAATACATAGGTCGTACGGAAAGGCGATTTTCTACTCGCATGATGGAGCATTTGCCAAGATGGTTGAAAACAGCTGAGTGAAAAGTGCCAGAATCCTCAATGAAAAAACACCTTGTGGATTACGAACATGATATCGACGCGGTCAAGTCATTCACTATTGCCAGCAGACAAAGAAACAAGCAGATGCTTGCAATTGAAGAGGCTTGTGCAATTCGAGTCTGTAAACCAGGTCCCTGTGTACAAAATGAGGTGGTCGTGACTCTGAATCTACCATGGTAATACGTTTTGCTTATTATTCTACCTCTTATTATTGTTATCATCATTATTATTATTCTTGATTTATTTATAACTATCCTTTATCAGTAAGATTATCTTAACTCACTTCAACACTATTATTACTGTTATTATAGCCATTTCTATTGATATTACTCTGTTTGCAATTCTTGTTATATTCTCTAATGTCTAATTGCTTATCTAAGTGATGTAATTAAAGCGTAATGCATTTATCTTAATTTTGATCTCTCTTAATCCCTCTCCACTTATCTATTTCAACATGACCTGGAAAACATTCCCACCTGTCTTTCTGCGTGACTTATACAATGTAGTTTGTTTACTTATCAGTCTTATATCTCCCAATGTAATTTCAAAAGTATATATATCCGTGTATGTAGAGTATTCAGCTCACGAGTTCTACCGAAATTTGATGAATTCAATAAATCATGCTTTATTAACCTTTATTCCCTGTTTTTACATTTATATTAGGAAATTAATTTTTTTTAATGGACTAGTGTTTTGTGGCAGCGTATTCAAACACAAAGATATCCACAGGGCTACATGGGTGTCACCAGATGGGCGATTCAAAAACCAAGTTCACTTCATCTCAATCTCAAGGAAGTGGAGGCGCAACCTACTGGACACAAAGTAAGAAGAGGAGCAGACGTTGGCTCAGACCACTATCTCGTACAAGGGACAATCCAAATCAAATTAAAAGCTTTCAGAGAATCAGGAGCTGCAGACCAACCACAAGCCAAGTTCAACACTCAAAAACTGGGGGACCAAGATATAGAGGACATCTTCACTGCAAGAATAAGGGAAAAAGCCGAGATAAAAATCAACAGTAGCGGATAGATCGGCGGCGAAATGCACTGGGACAACCTGAAAGCGGTGTAGAGTCAAAACTGCACGGAAATTCTAGGCAGAAAGAAGAGATAGGACAAACTGTGGCTGATATGTAGTCACATGATGTCTACCTTGTTTTGACAGTCTGTTATATTTTGCTATGTGTATATGGATCGCTATTCCATTATAACTGACAATATGCTTTTGTCTGTCCATTAAGTAAATAAACAATGTATGACCTTGTCACATGACATTACGACCAATCATGTTAAGACTGGCTATTTATTAATTCATGTATATTGGTCATTTTCATATATACTTTTGTATTGTATACTTGTTCATACTTGTTCACCCATTTCGTACACTACGTACCCTCACTCACACACTTGTGTGACAGTCAATTTCCCTTGTTGGAAAATACACATATCAACGTGAACGTGATGGCCTTCTGATTTTACGCTTTACGCGTCAACCACCAAAGAAGTGGAGCAAAGAAAACACTACGCTGAAAACTTCAAAAGACTTCTAAATCGACCGCCTCCTACAACGCGCACAACAATAACAACAACAGAAGCAGAACTACCAGTGAACATCGACCCCCCGATGAAATCAGAAGTCCTGAAGGCAATCAGGGTGCTAAAAGCTGGAAAAGTAACAGGGCCAGATGGAATCCCAGCAGAAGCATTGAAGATGTACCCAGAGACAACAGCAGACTTGATGACGCCATTACCGGAGGTGTGGAAAGAGTGCAAAGTACCATAGGATTAAGTAAAGGATACTTATTAAAATTACCAAAGAAAGGAGACTTAAGTCAATGTAAGAACTGGCGCGAAATTATGCTCCTGTCCTTCTCAAGCAAAATACTAAGACGCATCATCCTGGAGTGAATCAGACACGCGAATCTGGATGGAAAATTTCGACCGGAACAAGCTGGATTCAGAAGAAACAAGTCATGTATTGATCAGATCGCCACACGGATCATTATTGAACAAAGCTTGGAATGGCAGTCACCTCTCCATCTCAAATTCATCGGATTTGAAAAGGCATTCGACAGCGTTGATCGAGAAGTGATTTTGCAGCTACTTCGCTACTACGGGTGTCAGTTTCCAGGTCTAACTACACTGGACCTCACGCTGTCTTTGGAAGACTTTCAGAAACTATGTGAATTATCTGACACGAAAAATCCAAACGCAAATTGGTGAATGAAGAACCCTTTATTCTTGCTCCAATACAGAGTCAACAATTAGGTTTTTATACACATAGTCTAAGAAGGAATGTTATAAAAATAAATCACGATATTACTTCTGGTAGTGTTTCTCTCTTCCAACGAACAGCAAACGATGAGACGATGACTGCTGGATTAATGACTCCCGCGAAAAACTTGGAGGAGTTGGGTTTAAACAAACAACCACGAATTGGTCGTTAAATCTTCAACTACATTGACAGTCGCCAAAAAAGGGATCCATCCCTTTTTTCTATCACGACCAATACACGTTGACTTGGATGCCATTGCGAGAACCTGGGGCCCACGGACAGAGCTGAAATGGAAAACAAACAGAAAAGCCAACACACCATAAGCATACCCACAGAACAATCTCGTCGGTGGCACAGTGGTTAGGACTCTCGCCGACCATGCACATGGTCCGGGGTTCGAGCCCACGCCGGCGCACACCTGATATCTATGGTCGGCCTTCAAAATTTGGGCTACCGATATCCATGCTGAAAATTCCATACTTGTACCAAAAATACAGTGTGGAATCAAGCTGTAAATCAAAAATCAAAAAATATAAAATCTCACACATCAATGACGACCTGCGCCTTCCAGTTAAAGGCATCCTCTTGCAACACAATCGCCCCTTGCTAGAATGACTCTTGCAGAATGCAACGTGACCATGGCAGTACCTCACGGTACTCTACGCTCATCCTCTTATCTACTCACTACCAATTACCACTGAAATCGCTTGTCACTCATTCTGCCTCAGTTCTAGTAACGGTGACGAATGCGAGCTTCAGTCGTTTACACTCTCGCTCCCCGGCGTGTGGGACCACAGCTAACAATTATCTCCGTGTGCATTTCATTCTCAGCAATAGCCTCCCCGGCGTATACGACCCATCTGCCGTCTCTAACATCAATCAATTCATTCACAGATGTAGAAGACTCGAAACAACTTCAGAAGTAAGCACGACGAAAATTCTAACAGAATTATGCAATAACAACAAGGTACGAAAACAACAAGTAAACACAGTGAATCCAAAAACACCAATTGATATGACACACCACATGTATACACACAGTGCGCATAACCTCGCAGATCATGTCTTGACGGAACCCCTTGAGGAATCGCAGGACTAACACCAGTACGCCTGCAAACCTTCTCAGGTTGACGATTGTAAGTTGAATAATGTCCGGACACAAACAGCATTAACCAACAATTACATTAATTGGAACCCACTCGATTATTTAACACAAACATATGTTGAAAACATTTATTTCCCGATACGAATTTAAAACAAGCAATAAAGGTTAATAAAGCAGGATTTAATGAATTCATCAAATTTCGGTAGAACTCGTCAGCTGAATACTCTACATACACGAATACATATACTTTTGAAATTACATTGGGAGATATAAGACTGATAAGTTGAATACTCTACATACACGAATATATATACTTTTGAAATTACATAGGGAGACATAAGGCTGATAAGTAAACAAACTACATTGAATTAATCATGATTAATTCAATGTAGTTTGTTTACTTATCAGCCTTATGTCTCCCTATGTAATTTCAAAAGTATATGTATTCGTGTATGTAGAGTATTCAGCTGACGAGTTCTACCGAAATTTGATGAATTCATTAAATCCTGCTTTATTAACCTTTATTGCTTGTTTTACAAACATATGTATAATCAATACCTCAAATGTTGTGGATTCTGCCTTGAGTAACTGCCTTTGAAGAACTGTAGGACTCACAGAAGTACGCATACACCCCTCCTCAAGTTGATGATACAAGTGGAAGTCGTCCGGACACAAACAGAATTACCAACAGATAGATGAAAGATGATATCAATTCAGTATATACAATATGATCATATGTACAAAATCACACACCAAACACATTGGACTGCTCATTGATGCGCTACCCTTTGAAGAATTGTAGGACTTACAGCAGTACGCCTACAACCCTTCTCAGGTTGACGCCCTAGGTTGGAAAATCGTTGCAGAGTTCATTTGATGACCTAATTCTATCATCTATATCCTCAACTGCAACTAACACCCCATGTCATTGTATCGTAGAATATAGATGACGAACAAACACACGACGTATCTGACCAACCAAGCGAAGGCACAGAGTAATTTACACCAAAGATAATAGCATTCAAATAGTAACTTGAAACCAGAAATGCCTTTATTCATGCAAGTCAACCTAACAATTACCCTCTCGTACACACTTGGCTTATCCTTACTAAACTGAGCAATATCTTTCGTCTTTTCAAACGCACCAATACTAGCATAGTCATTGCATAAGGCACGTGAGTTCATGGACGTCCATTTCATTGTGGATGAAAACACCAACGACGACTGAGTGACACAAGTTGATGAACTTAGCGGTGGATCAGAAGCTGTTGTTGTTCGCCTTTCAGAAAGTTGTCTAACTGCAAGATAACCACCACTGCTGTCTTTTACTATCAGCTCCGGTTTAGCACTAGCATCTGATGATAGGTGGGCTTCACTCTGATCAATTACACTGACGGTTTCACAAGTATCCATACCTTCTACAACTGCATCTGCCTTTAAATCTACTTCACATTTAAGTTGTGCAGAACCTTTGTTCAGCTCAGTAGTAGTGTGGTGAGAGCAGGTTACTAGCCAATTGGTAGACATTAATCTACGTCAATGTCTAGGTCACTAATATTGGCCGTGAGAAAATATGAACAAGGCTGATTCAACAACCAATCACAGCAAACTTAACGTGGGCAAATATGATTCCCATATAGATGGCTCCACTCCTCGATGTTACCCAAAACAACCAATCAGAAGCCTGCGTTTGTTTATTTGCATAGGCTATAACAATGTACAGAAAATATATATAAATACGTTTTGATTTCCGTAATAAAACGATCTGTTGGCGGCCCTTGTCTTCTGTTGTTACAGTAGTAGGCATTAAGCTCATCTCACCATGATCAGCCAAAGACAAATGTGCATTATCATGATCATTATCACAAATATTCATTTTACCATCGTCTATCTGGTCGAGTTCATCATTTTCAAACTCTTCAACAACAGCAGTAGATGATTTGTGTTCTTCCCCATATATATTTTATGGTTTTATACCTTCACTCTGACTACTAATACCTTGTAAACTGGCGGAGTCAGAACTGTCCTCTGAGACAGCAACTCTCTTCTGTGGCACTCTATTCAACAATGGCTTACTAGTTGCAACTACAGGCTTCTTCACTGCACCATTATCCTCACACAATTCGGAGTCAGACCTTGAATTCACATTTAGATTACCGCTAAACTTGCTCACTGATTCACAGTTCGCTTTTGTATGCACTTCTTGCAGACGTGTAAAACATAACCGTGTTTGTCTCGCAACTTTTAACCTATCTGATGGGGATGTCCTACGAAAGCTGTTCCACTCACTACGTTTATATGGATTACTAGACACGATAACGCTTTCTCGATATCCTCTTCTCTGAGACCCTTTCGTCATAAATGATTGCGTTTTGCTCTCAGATATCTCTCTTCTAGGAGTGAGATGCAACATATTTGCAAACTTGCTAATAGCTTGATTGACATTATCTTTTACCAGTTTCAGAATATCATCGAACATTGGCTCAATACCTTCATCCTCTATACGAGAGCTTATCCTCACCCACTTCCTTTGCAGTCGAGTAGGTAGGCGTCTCGCCATTACCTCTAGGACTGAACTCGAATTTAGGTCACTCATACAATTCATCGAAACCAATGCATTCTTGTAAGTCATCAGATTATCCAGAAACTCAGACAGTGCCTGGAGTCATCTTGTAATTGACTACCACTACCTTTAACAGCCTCGGATACGTTCTTTACAATCGTCGAAGGTCTCCCGAATCTTTGAAGCAGTATACTCATAGCGTCGATTGGATTCATAAACGCACAGCACTGTATAGCTCTTGAAGCAATTCCAGTGCAGTACCTCATCAAATAAATCAACTTCATTTCATCATTTAATAAAAAACTACTCAACATGATTTCAAACTCCTTTACAAACTGTGGATGGTCAGCTGGGATTCCGTCGAAACACTGAGGCTCGTACTTAGGCAGCTCAATATTCCTATTATCCCTGGACGGCGAAACATTAACATCACCTTTATCATGCTTAACATCAAACACACCGTTACATGTAACAGACAACTCAACATTATTTACTTTCGTGCTTGCTTTCAAGACGCTTTGTCCCTTCTCTGACTCAGGCATCATCGAACTTGACCGAAAATTCCAGAAAAGTTCCAGATATTGCTTATTCAAAGAAAACTTGCGGGCACCAGGAAAGACGAAAATAATTATGCAAGCAACTATCAGAAACTTTCACAAACTGTCCGAAACTGTCAGTCAAGTCTCATAAACCGTTAATGTCCAGCTCTTTCTACGCTGGCTTCACGCTATCCCTCGAAGATTTTCAGAAACGCTTAGTATTAACGGACGCAAAAACTAAAACACTGTTTGGCGACTCAAGATCTCTTTATTCTAACGCCAACAAATAACCAGGATTACTGGTATTACAGAGTAAGGTTTCTGACCGTTTTTTTTATCTTCCTCCTGAACAGCGACTAATGAGACGATGACTGGTGGATTGACGACTCCGCGAAAAAGATGGACAGTTGGGTTTGATCAAGCAACCATGAATTGATCATTCAACCTTCAACTACATTGACAGCTGTTAAAGAGGAAAGTTGAGCATGAGGCTAGCAACCACATCCTGTAAAATAAACACTGCTACAGAAACTTCAATCCACTAGCTTGAAGCCCTATAATCCACTGGGGAGTGTGGAGTCTAGAAATTGTGGTTAAATCATATTCGCCTAGTAAGCAAAAATGAATGCATCATATTTTAGGATTAAAATATATGTATCAAAACTACTGTTGACTTATTTTCACTTACTATACATACTCAGATATCTCAATGTAAATTTATTCACCACTAATGCATCCAAACAGCGTGTGAATCATGACACTGCACTCACACCTAAAAAAATTGACACGCCATTATATTATGGTAAAGTATATTGAATTAAACTGTCTGTAAATTTCCGTGTTAAGATAATAAAATTACGCTTAAACATATATTTTAGACCAATAGGAAACCAACTAGCCAACTGCCAATAAAAATCTCCCTATATCTATTTTCTTGGACCTAATAGGGAACCCATAGCTACACCATCAATTTGCCTGTAATATTCCTTATTGAATAAGAAATGAACATTCATTATACATCTTAAAATAATTTTCTTCAAGATGGATACAGAAATCCCGATATCTTTGTTTCGTGTAGTAATCTCCTCACATATAAAATCCACTGTCTCCATTAACGGTACATTGGTGAACAAGGAGGATACATCAAAAGATATCATAAACTTGTCCCTCATATTAAGATCTCTTATTTTTTCAACAAATTCAAAACTGCCGTTTTCGCTATGTTATTACACATATCCAATACTGGTCGAAGTTTTCAGTCACTAAAAAGACTTACACAACAAAGTAGCATCATAGAGGGTTTATGTGAATCTTTAAAGCCTACTGGCACGGTTACACCAAGATTATATGGACTGCCAAAAGTGCATGAGATCGGTGTTGGACATGTGTAATTCCCCATATCACGCAACAGCAAAATGGCTAGTGAAGCTCCTAAAGCCTCTGCATAATGCAGTGGTAAAACACAGCGTAAATGGCAGTTTTGAATTTGTTGAAAAAATAAGAGATCTTAATATGAGGGACAAGTTTATGATATCTTTTGATGTATCCTCCTTGTTCACCAATGTACCGTTAATGGAGACAGTGGATTTTATATATGAGGAGATTACTACACGAAACAAAGATATCGGGATTTCTGTATCCATCTTGAAGAAACTTATTTTAAGATGTACAATGAATGTTCATTTCTTATTCAATAAGGAATATTACAGGCAAATTGATGGTGTAGCTATGGGTTCCCCATTAGGCCCAATCCTAGCTGATTTTTTCCTCGCTAAATTAGAGAATGGACCACTGAAATGAGTAATTAATGACATGGATTTCTACTGTCGATAAATGGATGATACATTTATGGTTATGAAAGATGAGAATGATGCAGTGAACATCCTTGACAAGTTTAGTGATGCACATTCAGCAATAAAATTTACCATAGAGAAAGAAAGTAATGACAGTATCTCATTCCTAGACGTCTTCATGGCAAGGAAAGAAGATGGCACACTAAGAAGGAGTGTGTATAGGAAACCTACAGCAACAGGTCAGTACACTCATTTTTTGAGTTTTCTACTTTTGAAATATAAACGTAAACTGGTAAAGTGTCTGGTTCATAGAGCTAGGTTAATCTGTTCAGACGACTGCCTCAATGAGGAGCTTAAGATTATTAGAGAATTACTTAGAAAAAATGGTCATCCAGATAAATTCATTGAGAAAAATATGAATTCGGCACCAAGGAGAGTCAGTATGACCACAGTTTCGAAAAAACCAATGTTCATAAAATTCCAGTTCCTCGGTGACAACATCATCGAAATAATAACACAGCACCTGAAGAGTGCAGTTAAAAGAGCTTATTATGCAGAAGAGGTACGTTGTCTCTTCACAACCATCCCTATTTTATGTTCGAGAAATAAGGATAAACTACCTAAATTCGCCTCCTCTATGTGTATCTACCAGTTTGACTGCAGCTGCGGAGCCAGCTACATTGGACGTACAATTAGGCAAGTTCATCGTCGTATTTCCTAACATCATCCAACGTGGTTAAGCAAGGGACAAAAAAGATCTATTCGTAGTTCTATTTTAGCCCACGTCGTTGATACTGAGCATAAGATTGATGTGAATACTGCATTTAAAATTATTTATTGCATTCCGACTTATCTTAATTTTGCTCTGCCAGTTCGTCTTCTATAGATAGCTGAATCAATCGGAATTCACCTGAAGAAGCCAAGCCTATGTTAACAGAAAAAAATTGTACAGCCACCTTCCCTACCGTGGCCATCGTCACAAGGATGCATAAACAGGACTACGTTGCCCCCCCTCCCCCTAAACCTATAAAAATTATAATTGTCTAAATTATTTATTTTATTTTTATTTATTTTGACCACTTCATCTTTAATTTACGTGTTATCCTTGTAAAATGAATTTATTGTAACCATTTCTACCTTTTAAATCTGTATTGATTTTCTTCGTTAATTATTAATCCATTGACACTGTTTAATTATTGTTAACAAACTTATCGCCGCTTGATTGGCAAACTGTTGTATTGTAACTAAAATGCTATATATATTAGAGTAGAGCCAGAGGTGAGGATTTAATTGAAAAGTAAATATTTCTTCGCTCGATCTTTCTGATTTCCAAATGTCTAAATGGGAATTTTTTCTATATTCAGGTCTCATAGCTATCAAATATCATCTTTGTATCAGGTTTGTCCTTATTTAGCCAAGTTTCAGTTAACATGATCAGCGTTTGCCGCTCTGTGTATACCTAGTAGAGAGCAGACTACCATTCTATGGTCACTACTGAAAAATCTATTACCATTGTTGAGATTGTCACAAGGGAGATATATGGACGCCTGTGGAGACATCTTCGTTTTAGGGGACTTCTTTTTGGCTTTTATTAGTGAGATGATCTTGCTTGGCGCTGGATGCAGTGTGATCTGCCGATATTTGCAGGTTATCAAAAGTAGGAGCATCTATGTCTACTTCATGTGTAGGGTCGATAGATTTCCTAGGAGTGTTCTCATGAACTTCGAGACCGATTCTAGTGTTACCGCTCCTTTTGGTTTCCCTTCACCTTTGCGTGTCGTTTGATCACCTAGTACAATGCAAGTGTCGCTTTGTGCTTCAATGTCCTTCGATACTTCGGTACTGACACTATTCATGATTTCTGGTTTAATCATGTTCGTATTTAAGGTGTTTTAGCTACTTGTCGTTTGTCGAAGGTTTTGTCCAGTACTATTTTAACACTCTTGAATTTTGAAGAAGAGGCTGAAATATCCTCGGACTTCCTATTATTCTTATTGCTCGGCCATTATACATCTGTCAAACCTGAGAAGTATAGGACATGTGTGGTTTGACTCTTTTATTCAGTCCAATACACTGACATGGTGTACTTAAGAGGTTTGCAGTCCTTAACAAGGAGTGCTGAACCGACTTCATGGGCTCATTGTCAGGTATGTTGTATGCTATGACGTTCTACTTAGAAGCAAGTCACTTAACAAATTCTGGACTTCTAATATGTGTGTAAAAATTGAGCACTGTGGCAGTAAGTAATTCCATATCAGTTTGTCTATTAGATGTATCACTGTGAAACGGTGTGCGTCGGTGGCACAGTGGTTAGGACTCTCGCCGACCATGCACATGGTCCGGGGTTCGAGCCCACGCCGACGCACACCTGATATCTATGGTCGGCCTGCGAAATTTGGGCTACCGATATCCATGCTGAAAATTCCATACTTGTACCAAAAATACGGTGTGGAATCAAGCTGTAATCAAAAATAAAAAAAATTTACTGAATGACGTTTCGAGCAAAATTTATTCTTCATAATAATATCATAACTGTTATGGGAAAGGTTAAGAAATCCACGGCAGACTTCATACGCTGAATGAAGCCGAAACTAGGTGAGTCTAAGTGGTTTCATTTAATGCCCAAAACTAATAATCCCAGTAGGATGTATGGTGTTGCTAAAGTTTATAAGTCATGATACCCTATAAGACCTATATTTGGTTTTGGAAATCCACCTATTTGTGAACTATCCAAATATTTAGCCATGGTAAATCCTCTTGGAAGCCACTCAAAATCTAGATTAACAAATTCATACGAACTGGAACATAGATTCGATAGTTTAAAGTTAGATAATGATGAAGAAATGGTTAGATTTGTCGTTGTCATTTTATTTGGACGTATACCAATAAATACGTCTATAGAGGCAGTCAGAAACCAACTTATTTCTGACCAAGAACTCGAGTTTAGACCAAAAGTTCCATTTGAGGACATAATGCTGGGAGGGCAGGTATGCCTGACTCCCACAGTATTTAAATTCCAAGGGAAAATATAAAAAAGAACTGAAGGAGTTCCCATGGGATCACCAATATGCCCGGTTGTGGCAGATATATTCATGGATATGAGGGAAAACATAGCGACTGAAACGTCCAGACTCACCCTAAAAGTATAATAATAATCATATATTGTCAAGGAAATTATCCCTTAGTTCCTACTGTTACGAAGACGCTCCGAACCAATAAATACTATGTACTTTCTTCGACTTTCACTCCAAAACACCAGTATTGTAAGAAGGAAGTTATATTGTTTGGCAATTACAGTGGGGAACAGTACAAGTATATAAAAAAATATTTTATACAAAATTATGAAGTCGTTTTATTCTATTATGGCCGTCCGTTTCGAACTTGTACACCATTGAACCATTCGAGCCTTCGAGTTACCCAACAATGGCTACCAGTTCCAAAAACAAACGTTCTATGTTCACCTCCATTGACACTCACCGGCAAAATAGGGTCCATCCCTTTTTCCATAGCGATGATAACTTCGAACTGAACTGCAAATGAGAAAACCTGGGTAACCGGGACTAGGCTAAAATGGAAAAGCAAGGTCAGAAAGCCCAACACACAACAAGAATACCACATCACATAAACATGCTCTCCCCGGTGCGTGGAATCTACGCTCTATGTAGACAGCACAACCACTGATCTGGTTCACGAAGAGTTGGTTGCTTCAAATCACCACAAGTTTAGAAGACTAGAAACGAGTTCAGGAGTACTTAAAATAACATTACAAGATGATTCACACAATGCGACTGTCAATATAGTTGAAGATTGAACGATCAATTCATGGTTGTTCGCTCAATCCCAACTCCTCCATATTTTTCGCGGGACTCATCAATCCAGCAGTCATCGTCTCATCGTTCGCTGTTCAGTGGAAGAGCAAAACTACCAGAAGTATTATCGTGATTTGTTGTTATAACATTTATTCTTAGACCTTGTGTGTAATAACCTTATTGTCGGTTACATATTGGCGTAAGAATAAAGGATTTTCGAGTCGCCAATCTGTGTTCTGGTTTTTTCGCCTTGGTTATTACACATTGTTTCTGAAAGTCTTCGAGGGATAGCGTGAGGCCCAGCGTAGTAGGAGCTGGGCATTGACAGTTTCTGATAGTTGGCTGACAGTAAGCAATAAGTGAAAATCAGCGAAAATAAGCGCACAAATGCCATCAATTTCCAAAGTACCGTGTAGTTCGAAGAAAAATCTCCTTTCATGTGGACGATACAAAATGCAGAGATTGAGTATATTGAGGGCGGTTTGGTTATTCGCATAACAAATTTTCAGCTGAAATTGACTGGTTGTACAGCCTGATGTAGGGGGTTTTGACGCTCGGAGTCTGTCCAATGATTTCATCACTTGATTAGACATTCAAATCTATCCATATAAAGGCTTCAGTTTGTAGCTAGCCGCACGTGATTTGAGAGAGGGGCGCTTGAAAACGTGTGTAACATACTCCACTGTCTGTTTGGCTGTTATTAATTTTCTCTGAATACATTTCGACATTTACAGCATACAGGGTGGTAGTCTTTCGTTAGTTGCTGCATTTCTATGCTTATCGGCTACTACTGTAATTAAGCGTTGGACATTTTAAACGTGAACGCGATTTGAATTCCTAATGACCATATTTATACACACTGTCAACAGACCAGTTATATTACTCAGGACAGACGTTTTCATCAATATATCATTCGTTGTAATGAATGTCACTACGAATCTACTTAACAAGGCTTTACAGTTTCTCTTTTATTTCATACTACACCGAATGTTATTACCAGTAAAATGCATGATCATGAACAGTGCTATTTGTGAACTTAAGCATGTCTTCTTCGCCTATTTTGAGTGTTGGATTTTATTCTCCAAGAAATGATATCACACGATTTTAATTGCATTACGCCCTCTTCTACACAATTCCAGAGGTTGTCCCTATAAAATATCACGGTATTCATTGGTCAACAAATTGGCTAACGTGAAGAATTTTGTGATCGGTCTAGGATCAAGGTATATACATATGTGTCTATGTATATGACTGTGTATTCATGAGGTTCCTATCAATCAGTAGAGTATTATGAGTTTGTCTTCAAGTGTTTCCGTCTACGTGTTCTTAATGTCTACACTGACTGCTGTTGTTGTAATCAACCGATTTAATAGAATTAATCAGAAACACATATGTGTAATCTCAAATTACACAGGTTAAAATAACTAATTTAAATCAATCAATCGCGAAGCACGTAAACTAGTAGTTGTTCTCTACTTCGATATATCTAAATCATTTGACATGGTATCTCACAGTATGCTCTTTTACAAGCTGTACTCATGTGGAATTCGCAACCCATTACTGAACTGGCTAAAATTGTTTCTAAGCAACAGGGTACAAATAACCAAAGTCGGATGTGTATTGTCTCATCCCAGGCAGATCTCAAGTGGTGTTGCGCAGGGTAGTGTCCTAGGGCCACTTTTATTCACAGTCTACATTAACAGCATTTGCACGTGCTTCACCTCAGGTAAACCACTCCTCTATGCTGACGACCTCAAAGTCGTCTACTCCTGCTACACTCATGAATTAAGCGATTTGGTTACTAAAATATATCTTGAACTAAGTTGTCTCGCAACATGGTGTGCTAAATCCTGTCTAAATTTTAACATTGACAAATGCGGCTGGATTTGTATCGGCAGCAGTAAACTTGAACTAACTCTTGAAATAAATGGGTGAAAACTAGCCAAGCTCAACTCAATTGTAGATCTAGGTATCAGATACTCTAGTAACCTAACGTTCGCTGAACAGACTGATTATTCCAGACGTAATACACGAAGGCTGATAGGATGCATAACACGCAATTTCTTTTGTTGTGAAACTAGGGTTTTATTGTACAAAGTATGTGTCCGACCCATCTTAGAATACTGCCCGTTTATTCTTAGCGAACTCAGACAAAATGACAAGCTTAATTTAGAGGGAGTGCAACGGAAGTTTACCTCAAGAACTCTTGGTTTAGAAAGTGGTCTGGAATACTATGAGCAATGCGATAGACTAAGATTAGAACCACTCTGGAAAAGACGTCTTAAGTTAAACCTTATCTTTTGCTATAAGCTAACTAATCTCCTCTTGCATTCCTCCGAACCAATTACTAAACCTACCACTGTCATCAGTTACAATCTTAGAAATCATCACAACCTAGCTGCTATAGAGCACTGTCAGACTTACGTGCGGTACAACTTCTTCTTGAATAAGTTTTCAGTCATTTGGAATAGACCACCAGCTAATGTGCACGATGCAAACACACTTCCAGGGTTCATCTCCTCAGTCAACAGACTGCTCAAAGATGACAATGAACTTCTACGTTTGACTCTTACACCCCCTTTTTCACCCTATATCGATATTTTAAGTTCATTTAACGTGTAGTTACAACAAACTACAATTATAAATTTTGATATTATCGGAAGTACATGATAAACATTTCTAAACAGGACAGTAATATTAGTTCACACATAATATATAGGTTAGCATATCGGGACTAGTTAGTTTGGGTACCGAAATAACCATAGTTACTAAACAGAATATATATGTATATATTTATTAACCATTCCTTAAGGACTACTCTTGTTTTTTTTTTGCGTTGCTGTTGTTTGTCTTCTCTTTTCTCTCACCATTTCAGCTTCCATTGGACTTTTTGAATGAGATTGAAGTATGTGGATATTTTACCATTTACAATGACAAATGATCTGCAAACATTATTGGTCCCATATCTTTTAGTTGCCTAGCTAATAACGAATTAACTTTCCCCACGACGCAACCTGGATTACATTTGTGGAATATACTCTTATACCAATGGAAAAGTATTAAATTGTAATACAAAGTCACGTTTGTAACTTATAACATAACTGATCGTATCTGTAAAAATAGCTTTCATTTCTTGAAAATACCCGTTTATAAGAAAATACATCCTATCATTATTATTAGTCTACACTGAGTACAATTCACTCGTGATGTTACGATGAAGATGCTGACAAAACTATACAAGTGTATCAATTATATTAAATTATTACCAAATTTGGATATAAATCGAGAATAAGATTCGATTTTGTACACACCTAAGTTATATTGGGGAATTACTTCAAGCTTTAATTTTTTCCTAAGCATCTGTAATCCATCCAAAACATACTTGGGTTTTTTTGTTAATGCGAAGACAATATTTCTATACTTCTTGATGTGTTCCATTGAATGACTAGTTATCGTTCCCACAAATCATAGACAAAAATCACATCAACCATGTATTTTAACAGTAAACCAAATTTATGTAATTTAAATAATACTTATCCATGCCTGTACAATTGGTGTGTCCTACACAGGTAGGAAAAATATGTATTTTAATGAAACATTATTATTAAATATGCTTACTAATCGTATCTCTAGTCTATCATATTGATGAAGCCTGTAAACTGGCGTCCCTCATGTACAAAATGAGAATATATTATTATTAAAAAAATATAATTTATGTAAATCAGTTTAAATATAACATTATTGTCAATGTCCGGGTCTAACTACGTTGAACTTCACAGTGCCCTTGGAAGTCTTTCAGAAACAATGTGTAATAACGAGCGCAAAATTCAGAACATAAATTGGTGACTCAAGAATCTTTTATTCTTTCTCCAATACAGAGCCAACATTTAGGCTATTGTACACAAAGTCGAAGGATGAATGTCATAACAATAAATCACAATAATGCCTCTGATATTTTTTCTCTCTTCCAACGAACAGCGAACGATGAAACAATGACTGCAGTATTGATGACTCCCGCGAAAAATATGGAGGAGTTGGGTTTGAGCGAACAACCATGAATTGATCGTTCAATCTTCTACTTCATTGACAATCATTGTTATTTTGTGAAGGGATTTATTAATTTCAAATATGATACGCGAATGCAACAGAACTGCTTTGAATGTGTCAAATCCTAATCAAATGAGCTGTAGTCAAGATTTGACAGAATAGTTCTAAAATATTTCGGCGCCAAGTGAGAAGTAGACATTTGTAAAAATTATATTTGTAAAATCTCAGCGATATTGAAATGAGTAATTCCAACGTTTTGTTCGACAATCTGGTCCGAACTTCTTCAGGGAAATTAATCGAAATTAACATAACATAGGTTTATATATAAAAGGAACATCTCTTGTTTTTAAAAACTTTGTCCAATCATGAGTCATAAAACAAGTATTAACAAGGATAATAAACAAAACTGTACGAGTTGTGATCAAAATTTGACCTCAGACTTACAAATATTGATCTACCTTTGTTAAACACTTTAAACACAGTGTGTATGTGTGTGCGGATAAACAGTTGTAAAACAATGTCTTAACGTCTCCATAAGTAGATATAGACAGTCGGGAACTTTGACCAAGTATTATTAGTAAGTGATACATATCCATTCTTATTTATTAATTAGGATTTCCTATGCATCATCTAACATCACACCTTCATGTCTGTTCAAACTGTTAGTATCTAGAATTTTGTGATTAGACGTATTTTCAAATTATGGTGTTTAGGATTAGAGTTTAGTTGAAGCACCCTGTCAAACTTATTACTTTGTCTTCTTTCTGAAAATTGAGCTGTTTTATTCGACCTACTGGAGTTGTCAGGTGACTAAATAGCTACGAATTTAGGATACGCATTCTGTTGCAGACAACGGAGAGTGGAAACACTCGGCGCCCAAATATTTTAGAACTATTCTGTCAAATCTTGACTACAGTTCATTTGATTTATTTTGCAACCGAATTAAATTAACAAAGAAACTATGTAATTGGCACAATCATCGTGTTTCCACTCTCCGTTGTCTACAACAGAATGCGTATCCTAAATTCGTAGCTATTTAGTCACCTGACAACTCCAGTAGGTCGAATAAAACAGCTCAATTTTCAGAAAGAAGACAAAGTAATAAGTTTGACAGGGTGCTTCAACTAAACTCTAATCCTAAACACCATAATTTTGAAAATACGTCTAATCACAAAATTCTAGATACTAACAGTTTGAACAGACATGAAGGTGTGATGTTAGATGACGCAAAGGAAATCCTGGTTTGAAGGAACTAATGTCCCCTTCGGGATTTGAACTTGTAGTTAGAGGCATTACCACTGAACTACACAGATGACAATTGATCACAATAAGGGACTACAACAGAAATACTGAATATTCACATGCTACAAGTGCAAAGTTGACTGACTGAATCCTAGGACTATCCAAAATAACATTCCCGGCCCAGAAGATCAGTGTTTAGTCTTACAGATGTATTAAGTTTTATTTCTACACTCTGGTATTTATTTATTTTCATTAGCATAGAGATAAATAATTTGTTATTGTTTTGAGAACATTCTGAATGCATGAAGATGACTCTTAACTTCAGGAATAAAATTTAATTGATATTGATGCATAACAAATGTATTACTTTTCCTCTTGTTTATGAATTCATAAGTGTAATTTAAAGTTATTTAGATTAAAGTGTGGTGAGTACTACTCATAATTAGATATAAGTAATATATCAGTGAACGAATTCAGAAACGTTTTGGGCTGTGAAAAAAAAAACAACCGAAGAAGAGAACTGTGAAAAGAACGTTACAAACACTGTGAAGAATCTAACAAGCTATCGAATATGGGGATATTCGACCAATTTGTAAATAATGTGCATATAAAGACTTAAGGTATTTCAAATTTATGTACCTACAAGGCGTTTGCCTTAAAAGACACTGACTTCGAGCCCCATCGGCCTTTTTATTCTTTACAATAGTACAGCTATATGCAGGGGAAACTTTATCTGGCGTATGAGGGATATGAAAGCATAACTGTGAATAGTATTATTCTCAGTGTAAGAATAAGTCAAAGTATAAGAGATGAAACAGTTTCCAAATTTAACCAAATAAACCTATTTCTCCTAAAAGAATGCCAATATGGAAAAAACATAAAGTTATCACCATAGAGATTTAGACAAACGGTTATATCTGTTTACCATGCAGGACGTTGACCTAGTAAAACGTTCAGAGATGTTACAAAGCTCTTCAGTCAGTAGGAAATCGGTGATTTTATTGTTTATTATCTCGTGAGTATCAGCATGTTTGTGAATTTATCACTATCGTTATCTGCTCTCTGTGATTATGGACTGGATTAGAAGTCTGTACGACAGAATTAACACTATATAGATAATGACCATCTGCTAGACAAATAGAAAACCAGTTTGATTTCACCCTTTTCGAAGACATCCAATACTTAGGTTAGATTGTCGAATGATCACTCCTGGATCAAATCTCAACGCCACGTGTCATTATCGGACATTGTATGGAATGTATGTATGGATCTATCCCAACTACATCCACCCAAAAAAGGTCTTCAAAGGGTTGACCTTGAAGTGATCGCAAAAGTGCCCCAACTCCACACAGTATCTCAAACTTTATCAGCATAATTCAACAGACGTATGTTGATGCCATATGCCTGTAAGAGTTATTACGGCTTAGGTTAGACCTCAATTCTAAACACTCTTACAAAACTTCTTCCCCGTTTTATGACCTTAACTGTACTCTGCTCCTTCTGGAACACGTGCGTAGATACCGACCATGCACTGGTCCGCGCTCGGGTGTGCTTACGACTGAACGGACGTAGGAAACAGCTGGCGGTAAAACCATCACGTCCCCAGCTCGATCAGGAAACTAAATCCGTATTTCAGGAAGAACTAGCTAAACACATATCTGTGTTCGACAGCTGTGCTCACCCTGAAGAAGCTTGGAAAAATATCCAGGCAGCCATAGATACAGCTGTAAAAGCTGTGAATAAGGTAAACCCAAAGGTGAGTAAAAACCACTGGATCTCCACCGCCTCATCCGAACTGATAGATGCTAGAAGACTTATTCCGGCGAGCTCCGAATTCAATGAGGAGCGAAAGCTGCACAAGAGGAAACTTACGAAAAGTCTCCGCAAGGACCGTGAACAGTGGTGGGCGACAAAAGCCAAAGAGATGGAGAAAGCTTCGAGGATAGGCAACACCAGGCAACTCTTTGGACTCATCAGGGAAACGGGTGGGAGAAGACAAATCATCAGTGAGACAATCTCGGAAAAAAATGGCACTATAATTAGCTCACAGGATAGACGACTGGATCGTTGGAAAGAGCATTATGAGGAGCAGTTTAATTTGCCCACAGCCACGCTCAACCTTCCGAGCATCCAACACCTCCCTGAATGGGATATAAACACAGGTCCTCCGTCACTAACTGAGGTTACTAAAGCTGTCACCAATCTGAAACTAGGCAAAGCAGCGGGACCTGATGGAATGACTCCAGAGGTATTTAAGTACGGTGGAGACAGCTTACTGTCCGGATTAACTGAGGTACTAGGCAGCGTCTGGGAATCAGAAGAAGTCCCATCGGGTTGGTGTAAGTCACTGATTATCCCCATATACAAGAAGGGAGACAAGTCTTCCTGTGATAATCACAGAGGGATTAGCTTGACTAATATAGTATCTAAAGTCTTAGGCTCAATAATCATGCGTAGACTGAGTGGTGCTCGGGAAGCACAAACACGAGAGAGCCAGGCAGGCTTTAGACCAGGAAGAGGGTGTATTGATCATATCTTCACCCTCCGACAGATTCTAGAACATAGGCATTCCTACCGGCGTCCAACAGTCATTATATTTCTTGACCTAAAGGCAGCATTCGACTCTGTCGATCGGGAAGTTCTCTGGAGATGCTTGGCTGTAAAGGGAATTCCAAGAAAATATATTGCACTGATTAAGGCACTCTATTCGTACTCATACAGCCAGGTGAGGGCTTACGGCGAGCTGTCATCTGAACTGATGACGACCAGTGGTGTCCGTCAAGGATGCCCATTATCTCCTTTTCTATTCAACTTCATCATAGATGTGTTAATGGACTTAACCCTAGGTGACTTCAGCGACTCAGGGATTGACTTGCTACCGGGGAATAATCTCGTTGACTTGGAATATGCAGACGATATAGTCCTTCTAGGCGAAGACGCTGACGAAATGCAGAGTCTTCTAAACACCTTGAGCCGCAATCTACGAATGTTTGGCATGCGATTCGCTCCCGCCAAATGCAAGATGATGTTACAGGACTGGACTACATCGACGCCTAGTTTAAAAATAGGAAGTGAAGTGGTAGAGCACGTTGACCGCTTCACTTATTTGGGAAGTACCATCAGCCCCAACGGGCTGATCTCTGACGAAATCTCAGCACGAATACAAGGGGCTCGTTTCGCATTTGTTAGTTTACGCCGACTCTGGCGTAGACGAGATGTTCGACTATCGACCAAAGGGCGGGTGTACTGCTCATCAGTCCGCTCCGTCCTCCTTTATGGTTGTGAGACCTGGCCACTGAGAGTGGAAGACATGAAAAGACTAGCTGTCTTTGATCATAGGTGCCTGCGTTCTATTTCCCGTGTAAAGTGGCATAATAAGGTGAGCAACATGGAGGTTAGGCGTAGAGTTCTAGGTAAACAGGGGAAATCAATCGACGAAGTCGTGAAGCTACAAAGACTGAGATGGTTAGGACATGTGTTACGTATGCCAAGCCATCGCCTCCCTCGACGAGCAATGTTAGCGGATATAGGGTCAGGCTGGAAAAAAGCTAGCGGCGGTCAAACAAAAACTTGGCATCAGTCAATGAAATCCACAACAGTTGGTCTAAGCCACGTAGAAAGGTGTAGACTTCCAGGCTGGGGTCCTCGGGACGGTAAAAATCTATGGTTGGAAACAATTGGTGACATGGCTCAAAATCGTTCTCAGTGGCGCAGATGCATCCACTCCCTGTGACTTATGATCTTCAATGAAACTGTTTTGTATTTCTTTATTACTCCTTTGTCTCACACCTCTGCTCACTGTTTCTATTATGCTTTTCTTGTACTTTCTTCTCTTGCTTCGCGTGCTACACGGAATGTGGCGACTTGAACTTCCGCACATTTGTGCAAAGTTCTATGTCGAAAACAGACAGACAGACTGCTCAACGCGCAAATACTGACGAACGGAATCTAGATAAAAAGACTTAAATTGACTAGTGTATCTAGGACAGTTATATTTACACAAACGAAATATGAAATTTGATAAATAAAGAGGTTGTACAACTTATCTGCTGACGTCACTGGTGGTAGGCTCGGAGAGTGTGCTGAATGAATGCACAACGAGAGAGCGAACCAACGAACGTACGTAAGAGTCACAACTCAAAAGATAAAGATGTGTCAAAACAATGGGTGAGCGAGTTTAAACAAAAGTACAAGGGTACAATGTACACTACAGGTTATCCCCCTTAAAATGTTGGTGGGAAACCAGTAAGCTTCGATATACAAAAGTAGGATGGCTTTGTACAATAGCGATGAGTGAACAAGAAGGTTTGAAGATAATAATAGTAAAAAAAATTTCGCGAAAGGAAAGAAAGAAAAAGAATAAAAATTTAAGGCAATTCGGAAGCAGTATGCACATGATTAGCGAAGTAAGATGGAATATAAGAAGAAATAACGCTGGTGCCTAGTGTGGTTGCAAGCTTCTGCTGTTTGGATTTTTTCTTTTTTTATCTTTTGTTTTTTATTTATTTATTTTTTGTTTTTAGTATTTTTTTTATTGTATTTATATTTAGCCATTTACTTATGTGGAGGTCTGATGGTATACCTCTGCCGCTTAGGCTGTCGTAGCAGGAAGGTGAGTCATTATGTCTCATTTTCATTTTAGACTAATGTTCCCTTCCTCCGCTTCAACAGAACTAACAGCAATGTTAAAGGCAATAATTATACCAGCGTATGAGAAGGAGCAGGGTAAAAGCAACAGAAGAGAATGGGAGAAGAGGGTAAGATTTCAAAATCAGCGTAAAAGTACTACAAAAGCTTGGGCAGAATAAATGCGAGGAAAGCTGGTGTAAAATGGAAGTAATGAGTCAGACTGAAATAAAACAAAGTTGCTAACCTGTGAAAACTTATAATAGTTACAGGGAAGCGTGTAAATAGCCAGTAGCTATGAGTAGTTACCATTACAATTTTTTTTTATGTTGCGAACTGTATAACTAAGGTGATGCGTAATGTTTACAAGTACGGTTCACAAAATAAATGAATTGCAGGAGGGCATAATCACGAAGGAAGATAATACAGTCTGTGAAGATAAATTGAGCGGATTACTATGTACAGCATAGAAGTGACGCATTTATGCGCAAAAATATATAACGGTCACTTTAACTATACAGTGGAAGTTTCTTTTTTTGTTGAGTTTTTTATAATTATTTTTAGACTTTTTTACTTTTTTATTTTATTTTTTATTTTTATTTTTTTTTCATATTAGTTTGTTTATTAGATGTATCACACAGTGAAACAGTATTGTATACTGGATGACATTTCGAACAAAATTTATTGTTCATAATCATATCAATTATAATCACACGACTTTGAAACTTGAGTTTTATAGTTTTCTTTATTTTCTCCTATTTGTCGTATGGGCAGTAGAATTTTCCATATATCTGGGACAGGTGTTGAATCGTTTCTATTACATGTATTTGCAGTTGATTCGGTAAACAAAGCTTCTGTTATCAACCTCTCCCTATACTCTGTGAAATTAGATTTTAAAACTGTCATCCTATCCCATTCAGCCTATTGTATGGTTGCGTGTAACTGCATGTAGTGCTATAGCTGAACTATTTTCTAGATTTCTTATCTTATTTGGGTCAACCAATCTAGATTTAGCTAGGTTTTTATGTTCGACTAGTCTGACTGCCCCTGTTCTACTAGTTTGACCTATGTATTTGACCTCACAATCATTACAGGCGGGGTATTAGATAAACTAAATTGTTTTGTTTTAATGGCTCCACAGGATCCTTTAACCGACAAAGTCGTGACCAGTAGGGTGCAGCAGGTCGGGTGTGAGGACAAATACTCGCCGAAGACATTGGCTAGCGGTCGCACTATGTCGTGAATTGGCAGAAGTTAGAATTCAAGGACCATTGGATCGGGTCCCAGTGGCTTAATGGTATACGAGCTCGCCTTGTAACCGGGAGCTCCTGGGTTCAGACTCCGTAGTGTGGTTGAGTACTGCTGAAGACTCCCAAACTAGGACGAAACAGCTGTCCAGTACTCCCAGGTTTTCCAATGGTTCTCTAACTAATGTCAGCTCATGATGAAATCCTGAAAGCTTGTTTCTAATTGAGTTTGTGGGTTTGAATACCACTTTTATTCCTGCCTTGTTAAGAATTCTGCGTAAGGCTTCCGAGGGTCCTTCCTCGTATGGAATTACTGTTGATGATTTAGATTCCTTATTGTTGGTGTCGTCATTAATATTATTATTATCATCACTATTATTACTACCATTATTATTATTATCATTATTATTGTTATCATTATTATTATTATCATTACTATCACTATTATCATTATTTACTTTATTTTTACATTTACTTACATATTTCTTGACTAATTTATCCGGGTAATTATTAAGTTTCAAGGCTCCTTTTATGTGTATCAGTTCCTGTCTTAGATTTTCCCTGGTACTACTTAGTTTTTGTGCTCTATCATTTAAACATTTTACTAATCCTATTTTTACTGACATAGGATGGGATGATCGGAATTCCAAATATCTGTTTGAATGTGTGGGTTTTCTGTAAACACTAGTGTTTAGCTTCCCATTTTCTTTCCTTTTTACGTTGCAATCTAACATTGGGAGTTCCCCTTCCTGACTTTCCAATTCATAAGTGAATTGAGTTGCCTCTACCTTCCAGTTGATGTGCTCGAAAAATCTATCTATATTGTGTTCTAAGTACAGTGAATGTGTCATCTACATACCTCCACCATACTTTTAGGGTGGGGGTGAACGTTTCAATCGCAATCTTTTCCCACCTATCCATGAATATATCTGTTACCACCGGGGATATTGGTGATCCCATGGCAACTCCCTCAGTTTGTTTGTATATTTTCCCTTGGAATTTAAATACTGTAGAAGTTAGGCAAAGCTACACTCCCAGCATTATGTCCTCAAGTGGCACTTTTGTCCTAAGTTCGAGTTTATAGTCAGAAATCAGTTCGTTTCTGACCGCCTCTATAGCCATATTTATTGGTATACGTGTATATAAACTGACAATGTCAAAACTAACCATTTTTTCTTCATTATCTAATTTTAAATTATCTAATCTGTGTTTTAGTTCATAAGAATTAGTTAGTCTAGATTTCGAGTGGATTTTTAGGGGATTTAATACGAAACGCCATCCAGTATACAATACTGTTTCACTGTGTGATACATCTAATAAACAAACTAATATGGAATTACTTACTACCACAGTGCCCAAGTTTTACAAATATATTTATTTTTTTTGTTTTCATTTTTATATATATTTTTTTTTGAAGAAATTGTGCAGCGGAAAATAATACACTGTTCGTAATTCCCCAATTGGTGTGAGCCGTGAGATGAAATTAGATGCCAACAGGTCTAGCGGGTAGTTTGCGGTGAAATGAAAAAGAAATTAGTATAAAACTGCTGTTGATTCTTTGTAACGAGAAAAAAATCAAAAGGATTAGTACTCGGGAAAAAACGACTACTGCCATGAGCGGAAGCAAACAGAGTAAATATAGCAAAACTGAATAACAAATTGTGACAAGGAATATGAACCACTAAGTAGCGTTATCTATGGAGTAGTTCAGTGAAGAAATTCAGTGTACCTCTTGGGCCAGTGAACACTTCAACCTGCACGTGTGACAGGGGTCTTGCTGGCGACAGTAGGAGAATCATCATTCGTCACTGGAGATGAGGTAGTTGGTTCTTGGCGAGGACTAGGTTCAGTGGAGCTATTTGATTGAGCCGGTGGTGACGGTGAAGTTTCTTCAATGTACGCTACTTTGAGCCTGTCAATGCTTATAGTATCCTGTCGGCCATATCGCTAAATAACGAAAACTTTATCCTTCCGACTAAGGATCTTAAAAGGCCCGTCATATGGGGGTTGTAGGACTTACGCACAGCTTCGTGACGCACTAAAACGTGTGTACACTCATCAAGTCAAGCATCGACGTGTACTTTCCGGCTTCGGGTGCGTGTGAAAATCGGTCGGATTCGCTGCATAAAACTTTTAGGACTCTGGGCATAGCAGGTGGTATCAGGGGAATCTGGCTCGAAAGCTTGATGAGCGATAAGCTCCCTGGTAAAAGAAGAGTAGTTCTATACACCAATTTGGCTGAGAAGCACTGCAGATCCACTTTGAGCGTAGTATGGATGCTAAGTAGGACCAAAGACAGGGAATCTATTCACTCTCTACTGTCCATCTGTCTACTGCAATCAACGCGGCTTTCAGCTGACAGTGGAAACGTTCAACTAGCCCATTTGCCGCGGGATGATATGCGGTCGTTCTAATTAGTTTGCATCCCAGCAGCTCTAACAGTTTCTTAAAGCTTGTGGATTCGGTTTGTTGTCCACGGTCAGTAGTGACATTGGCGTGACATCCAAATTGAGCAACCCAACCTTCTATGAAGGCACGACAGATGGTTTGAGCCATCACATCTGGTATCGGAATGGCTTCCGGCTAGCGCGTGAAACGATCCACACGTGATCAAATACGAGCAGCTGTTTGAAGGGAGTAGGGGCCCCACGACATCCAGGTGTACATGGTAGCACCGAGCATCTGGGGTTGCGAAAGTTTCCAACGGCGTGATGTCATGCTTGGCTACTTTTGCGCGTTGGCATTTCACACAAGCACGTGTCCATTGAGGCACATCACGGTTGATGCCGGGCCACACAAATCTGGCCTATATCAACTTGTCCGTTGCTCGTATCCCAGGGTGGGAGAGGTTGTGGAGGCAATCAAACACGTTGTGGCGTAAAGACCTGAGAACAATCGGTTGAGGAGTGCCCGTTGACATATCACACATTATAGCTGCTTCACTCTTTAGTAGGGAGACACGTTCTATCCTCAGTGAGGTTTCATTTGGCAAGTGTTCTAGGTTCAAATCCTTCAGTTGAAGTTTGGCCATTTTATTAAGATCGATGGTTGGTGGCGCCGACATAACACATAGGTGAGACAAAGCGTCTGCTACCGGGTTATCAGCTCCAGAAACGTGCTGGATATCGGAAGTGAACTGTGAAATTTATTCTAAATGGCGTAATTCACGTGGTGAATACCTGTCTGTAGTAGTGTGGACAGCGTACGTCAATGGCTTATGGTCGGTGAACACAGTAAATTGTCGGCCTTCCACGAAGTGACGAAAGTGTTTGACAGCAGCATAAACAGCGAGACGTTCTCTACCGAAGGTGCTGTATCTAGATTCACATGCAGTAAGTTCACGGGAAAAGAAAGCGATCGGTAGCCATGCGTTGGACATACGCTGTTGTAGGACAACTGCAATCGGAGCGATAGAGGCATCCACTGAAATGCTGATCGGTAGTTGGACATCTAGGTGGACCGACATTGTAGCATCAGCAATAGCCTTCTTGATAGTTGCAAAATCTGTCAATGCTTCCTCAGAGAACACGAAGGACTTGTAGTTCCTTTTAAGCATATCAGTTAAGGAGGTCAAGGTGTGTGCGCTCTGGGGAATAAAGCGACGGTAGCAGCTAACCATCCGAAGAAAAGTGCGTTATGCCTTGAGAGATGTGGGTAGAGGGAAGTTTTGGATAGTCTTTACCCATTCAGGTAACGGATAAATTCCATCCTTATCTATCCTGTGTCCCAAGAAATTCAAAGAAGTGACCCCTATCTGACACTTTGCTAAGTTGACTGTGAGGAAGTGTGTTGTAAGCCTTCGAAAAACAGTCTGCAAGTGAAGTCGATGTGTTTCCTCATCCGGACTAGCTGCCAAAGTGTGATCGAAGTAGGCAAAGGCGAAATCTAGACCTCGCAAAACATCATGCGTTGGAAAGTTTGGGCAGTGTTCCGGAGGCCGAAAGGCATTCGAGGGAATTCGAAAAGGCTAAACGGCGTAATCACGGCGGTCTTAGGAATATCATCAGGGTGAACGGGAATCTGATGGTAAGCTCGTGTTAGATCCAGTTCGGTAAATACTCTAGTTCCCTTGAGTGACGACGTCAAGTCATGTATGTGAGGGACAGGGTAGCGATCTGGAAAGGTTTGTGCATTTAACCTGCGATACTCGCCACGATGCCGCAATTCTCACCCATTATTCCTGGGTACCACGTGCAAAGGTGAGGACCACGGGCTGCTTGATGGCCGGATTATTCCCATTTCCAACATATGTTCGAGCTCAGCTTTAACGGCTTTTAGCTTTTTTGGGGACAAACGTCGAGGCTTTGCAAAGACTGGCGGGTCAGTCGTAACAATGTGATGTGTGACGTTGGATGTCACACATGGTAGACCACAGCTAGGCTTAAACAGGTCAGGGAAAGATTGAAGTTCATGGGAATATGGGCCAACGGAAGGAGGTGTAGCGTATACCGGGCTGAGGGCTGGGCCCTGTGTGGCGATACAATTGACAGAGAGGTTTGTGGCTGAATCTCTTAACTTGAGCTTTACAGTATCTACCAGTAATTGATAATGTTGTAACAGATCAATGCCAATTATACCTCTGGTCACATCCACTACTAGAAAGACCCGGCGGAATGAGCGGCGCAAGCCAATATCCAGGTCAATAAAACGCCTGGCGAACCATTTGGAGCACGTAGTTGTAAAGACATTGGCCGCCTGCGCGAATTAGATTAACTTCGGGGCCGAAACGTACCACTTCGCGAGCGACTCTTAGACTTGAGTTCGCGTCTAAGCTTACAAATTTCCTGATAGATTTGCCGTAAATCCAAACCATGAGAATCATTTGGGGTGTGGTCCTCCTGACAGGGAACATTTGATGTCAGGACTGCAGTGATGGACGGCTTCGTAACCTCTACGGCTCTGTCAGCTGCCTCGGCTAGTTCTGTTATTGACGATTTGTAAAAGGGGGCAAGTATGTCTTGGACTGTCTGTGGGAGTCGCTGAAGCCACAACTGTTTCAAGAAGGCTTCATCGATCTTAAAATCAGCCACCAACTGTTTCATTTGGAGTAGTTGCGACGGTGTACGGTCCCCCAACTGCATCTCACGAAACAGCTCCTGTACTTTCTGTTTATCTGTCAGGGATAGGCGCTTAAGAGAGCGGCTTTAAGGCGCTCGTGCAAGTTTGGGGCAGGGTCGTCCACAACGTCTTCCATTACGTTTTCTGGAAGGCTGGCTATGACCAGGTTGACTTTGGTCTCTTGAGGCTGAATGCCTCGAAGTGCGAACTGGGCTTCGACGTGTGTAAACCAAGCTGTAGGGCGATTTGCCCAGAAGGTAGGCAGTTGAAGAGTAACCGCAATTTTAGCAGGAGCACTGTCATCAGCCATGTCAGGGTAAGTTGTAGATAAGATAAGCTACACAAACGATATTAAACAAAATAACACCAATACCAAAGCAATAGTAAAGCTGGGCGAGAAAACAGAATATATATATATATATATATATATATATATATATATATATATATATATATATATATATAAACGATACACCAAGTGATAATAAAAAAGAAGTGAAGAAAAACTTAGGACAAAAATGATGTAAAGAAGTCGGTGTCGGGCTCACCATTTGTAAGAGTAGTACTGACTTAGGGCAGACCTCAATAATAAACGCTCTTACAAAAACTTTGTTTTACGCCCGTAGCTGTACTCTACCTAACGTGTAAGTATTGACGAACGAAATCAGAGTAAAAAGACTTGATATGATAAGTGTGTCAGGACAGAGTTATATTTTAAACAAATAAGATAACAAACTTGACAAATAAAGAGTTTATTCAACTTATCTGGTGCCTTGATTGGTGGTAGGCTCGGAGAGTGCGCTGAATGAAAGCACAACAGGAAAGCGAACCAGATGTGTACAGCAGAGTTAAAACTCAAAAGATGATGATGTGCCAAACGAGTGGGTGAGTGAGTTCAAACAAAAGTTCAAGGGTTCAATTTGCACTACAAGTTTATGGTTACTCACGGTAGAAAGGATTTAAAATGTAGTAAATATAAAAAAGAACAAATATATAATTGAGCAAATTCACCGGATTCGTTTGCGCGACAGGGTCAACCAGTTTAGAAGAACTACAGATATTCACATACGGGCTCTAACAATCGTATAGGGCTTAGAGCGACTGCTGATATACCGTATTATCGTTAAGTAAATCATCTGTTTTCTTCATGTAGTCTTCTGTGCCCAAGATTAATGTTCTTCTTTCCTTATCGTCTGGCAGTACGTTCAGTTCACATGACATATCCAAGTCATTAGGAAACACTGTTACAGTAACTTATCCATAGCATGGGCAAATTTAAAATCATATCCGCTGCGAAACTACGAATGCCTTCTCAAGGTGGCTAACCACAGAAAATCAATAAGATCAAACTTTTTAACCATTAAATAGTGCACTCTTTGAACAAACTACCACATGAGATTAGATCGTGTGAAAACCCGATGGGTTCAAACGGAGCCTAGAAAGACACATTAACATGTCCGCCCTAGCTAGTCCAAAAGACGACAACTGCTGATAGAATGGTGAATTTAAGCCAGTCCAGTCTTCAGTATAGTCAATTACGCATAACTTGGCTCTACTACTTACGCAGCGAATATTTAACTAATTTACTGATTTCCCAATCCGACAAATACGAGGAAAATCGTGCGAAAAAAGGGGATAAAATTGGGACATTTCATTGAGAGAGAAAGGGGAAAAATTTGGGCGATTGTAAGATTTTCCCCTTTTTCCCAGACACCGCACATTGTCCCCTTTTTTACGTCGTGATTTCCCCTTAATTAGCAAAATTTTCCCCTATTACTCGCATATTTCCCTTTAATTTGTTTACGTCAAACAACTCGCAATTCAAATAAAGGTTCCTTACGAAAATAAATATATTTCATTTGTTTATTGGTTAAAAGAAAAAAAATTTAACAACAATTCGGCAAATTTATTCTTTAGGATTAATGAACAGTTAGAGTTGCGAATGATACACACAAGTAGAATGATTGTCTTTTAATATGAAATCTGAATGCAGCTTTACAGCTGCCCCCCCCCCTATCATCAATAGAAACTTCTATTCTCTAGTCTTCAATAAGTTGTGTTAGTATAAGTAAATCTAGAAACAATTATATTAGCAAACACACCTTTTAATATCTCATTTACATATACATATATGTAATTATTAATACACTGCTATTTTTCGTATCGGAATGACTTTACTCACTCAATAACTACCTTCTCTCGTATACTTTTCTAAGATGTATATTTTTATAACGTTTCACAGTATTTTTAACGTAACATAAGCTGAAAGGTTACTTTGCAATGTCAGAGGCATACCAGATGAAAATCGGTCATGAAAATTTAGCATAACTAGCTCTGTCAATCAGCTGTTTTCTTCAGGAACATTCTGCATAATTTAATCACTGTTTGTTACACTACCCATTTAACTCTATTAAATAGACTATAACTTATTTGCAGTAATATTGACTACTTCTATACTTGATGAATTTCTAAGGGAAACTTCATTTCCTAGTCGTTTGTAATAGCCTGCTTATACAAACGTATACATGCATAAAGGTGATTCTGCCAACAATGTCCTCAGGGGTATCGATGTATCTGGTGACCTGATGGGAAGCACTTGTCATGAAAGCTATTAATGTACAGCATACTGTATGATTGGAACAGGCTCAAAGCACTGCGATGCTGCAACTACAGTCATTGCCAAAATAATCTCAGAGCTTTGCATCAAAAAGGAGGGAAGGTGGCGCATACTGATCAACAGATATGGTTGCGGTCACAAATGTAAGTCCCTCCTATCTGTAGGTCAGCAACATGCATTTTTTGACAGCTCAAGAAATAAACATTAGTCTGGACCCTCAAGAAAAAAATAATAAGGGTTGTACAGATCTAAATTATAAGTAAGAAAAAGTGCTTTTCCTCCCACCATATACAAACCTGTTCAGCTTCTTGCCAAGATGCTACCCCATGAGCCCTACAGAAATTCGTGAGGCATCTCACAGGTCAGCTTGTCCTACTGCTTCTATCTTCCAGATCGTCGAATTCATTTCTCGCTGAAATATAACTTATCTACCTCACGATAATCCTTTTGTTTAAGCAATATTATACTCTATTTTATCTCAACTACTTAGGTCTGTAATAAAGCTTAAACTCACTCTTTGTTCATATTTGTTGCTTGCCTAAAGTCTGGCTGCTTTGATTAAAGGCACGACAGCACCAATGTTTGAACAAGGTTGTATTTTCGTCGAAAACATCATAGTTTCCATGGTGAGACCAATATGTTTAGCATTGAACACTGCAAATGTATACTATCATCCCAAAGAATCTCCAGCTCCTTTCTGTATATATCTTGTAAATATACTTCCAATGATGCATTATCCATAATTGTATTTTATGCGATTTCGCAGTATCCTAGGACGTCCTCCTCATCCTGAAATGGATTTTAATCACGTGGTGGTATAGTGCCTACCCAAGCATACGCTGTTCACTGGTTGAACATAACTATCAGCAAGAAACGGAACGAAGTTTGGGTTGTCGCTAGACTTTGAAGATGACCTTAATAAAGGGTTTACAATTTAACATTTATAAGAACCTGGTCTGATTGCTTGTAAAATAATCGAACAACGTAAACTTTTGAAAAAGTATTAATTTCTGATACTTCAGGATTGTAATTTATACCATAAGTGATCGCGCCTTTAAAAGTGGCATGCATTTCTTGTAAACACCAGTTCATACAAAATATAAATTATTACTATTCACATCGCGTCGAAAATACTCCAGCATGTTGAGATTGTTAGTCTATGTTAGACGGAAGCTGAACTTCTGCAGCTGTTTTGGCGGCCATTGTTACAATATGATGCCGGGAATACTTGCAAAATATGTAGAGCCTATACAAATATTAAGTTTCTACCCGAATAACCACACGCTTCAATGATCGCGGTGTTACGACCAGGGTGTCCCTAACACATCATCATTGAGTCTATGGAATTTTTACCAACAAACAGAAAAGATGACAGATTTATTCTAATAATAGTCAGTTATTCTACGGGGTGTTGGAGGCATTCTCAATCGCAAAACAGGACGCAATCTTTGTGGCAACTCGATTCTCCACTGTAGGCGACAAGATACAGAGCTCCAGTGGAGTTGAATTAAGCTCAAGGAGTGGCATTTGAAGGCTTCATTTAGAATCTGGGAAATATCCACCACACCACATCACCTATGAGGAAGCGTACTGTGAGAGAGTAAGACAAAAGTTTGCAGAGCATTGTTTCGTGCACTTATCATCTGCACATCAGCTGAATGGTAGGACGAAGCACTGTACGATGCTTACTTTCATTTGGAATGTCTATACATTCGCCTGTTGGATATTCAGCGGTCCATTTGCTATCCTGCCATGAACTATGTCTGGATTGTGTGACCTAGATACAACAGATTCCTTACGAACCCGTAGACTACACTCAGTACCTCAAGATTCTCCGTTGAAAGTAGCATATAGAATAAATCACGACCGGCTAGCTTTTGGAGATACATTTGCACAAAGGGATTGTATCTGGTTTCACTATAACAACAATGTCTACGGCACTAAAGTATAAATACATAAACACAGGTGAAAGAAAATGAAGAGAAATCAACAAATACAAATCATTTTCAAATTTTTTACAGTAATACGTTTCAAAGTTTATGAATCCCGTCTGCTTTTCGCCGCGTTCTAAATTACACTGGCATCAGAAAAGTGTCCATGGTTTTTAAAGGTTGAGCTGTTCGCCGAGTTTAAGATGTTATTGTAAGACTGCAGACATACTAGAGTGCCAAGGGGCTTGAAGTGACCAGTTACATTAGTAAGTTATATTCTGTTGAACAAAATAGTAATTTCATGCAGTAAATTATTGATTATATATTTAAGAAAAGCCAAAGACTATTCCCTTCTTTGAAATGTGATGTGAATTAACCTTAGCTCCTGAATGAAGTGTTGGCTGAAAATCAAACCGCAATCTGCTGATTCTTCCAGATTATTGTAGACAATGCCATTTCAATAAATATTAGCATATCTAACCTTGTTGTTTACTCTGTACAAAATCCTTCAATAGATTTCGCACTAAGCCTTGTGTTGATGTCTATGGAAACCACGCATAGATTAACTTTGTGATGCATATAACCGAGAGGCAATGAACTTCTCTGACCAATCCAATGATCAGTCTTCTTATCATAGGAATTAATGTCGTTGACTCGCGATTAGGATTTTTTTCGATAAATCTTCTCTGTAGGCTCGTAATTCAAGAAGTGTACTTATTGTGATTGCGATTATGATAGTATACTACACCCACGTTCTACGATATGCTAATGTTGTACACGGTCAGACGTGAACACAGTTGTGTTAACCAGCAGAAGTTAAAAGTTGAGAGAGAGAGAGAGTATTTTGTCACTCAGACGAACCTATTTCATGTAACCGCACTGACAACCAGGACGGAGATGGACTGTCGGAAATTGGGAATATATTATTATTATTTGTCATCCCTTCGCTCAGAAAAAGCTGACTATTTCGGACCACTTGTAGTAGACATGTTAGAAGAGTAGCAAACGTTATGGCAGCATTTTCATGTCTCCAGAGAATTTGAGGATTTAAGAGGGGAAGTTGGAAGCAATCGGTTGTCATTGAGATACCCCATCCGTCTGTCAGAAAGAAATATTCAGCTGTAACGGTTCCCACACAGTAGAAGCTGAAGTTGGATGGCACCAGTGTATGTGGTGGTGGAAACAAGCAAATAATAATGACCCACTGTATAAAAGTAATGACTGTAATTTTCATGTGGATACGCAAAGGACTTAATGATCACGTTTTACAGCATTCTAGTGATAGCCACTGCAGTAAATTTAGTCTTTTACTTCCTAGTTCACCCTAAATTAACCACGAGATATTCTGGGTAGTTTTCGAGGTCATTGGTTCGTTTGGATCGCTCTATTCACAGTATAGTTGAGTCGTCACGTCCAGGAATAAAGAGGTATTCCATTTGTCTAATTTTGTGAAAATGAGAAGTGTAGAACTAGTTTTAGGCTTCCGTAGTCGAAGTACTCAATTCTTTCTTATATTTCGGTCGTAATGTCACCCATAGCTATCCTGATATGCCAGAGGAGGAGGAAATGCACCCGGATAAATAGTGCGTAGAAAGGGCTTCTGTTTTTGTTTCGAAGAGTCTTATGTTTCTGAATATTTTTTTCTTAATTTTCTGAGTTATAAACTGATTAAATAGAGTCATTGATGGTATGACAACTATTCTATGAGATCCGGCATTTCGATGAAGCATACATTCGCATATGCAAGTCATATATCTGTTCTGAGGAGTGCATGTTGCGTTTGAGTCATTTTATTTTCATCCGAAATAAATGAAACCGTTCATAACACATCGAAGAAACCAAATTATGAATGAGACGCCCGACCACATTTCGTGGTGATTATGCCCGTTTCGAAGTTCATAGTTAAAATGATTTAGCGGGGGATGTAATACAAGAGGAATTCACATTTTCATATGGTGGTACATACAGCACCGTGCATTGAAGCTAGAAGAATATTACGTATGGCCCTTCTGAAAAGCTATACTCATTACAGAAGTCAAGAGCCAGGCAACAATAGTTTATTTAGGAAATCAACAAATATAGATTTTCATGTACATTATTATAGATTATTGTAAGCAAACAAACACAGTCTTCTGATTGGCGGTTTCTTGTTAAACATTAATCTTTCATGTCTTTGTGGCCGTTTATTGAAGTTCAGATTGTCTATCTGCAAGTTGTATCCACCTACGCAAAGTCTGCTGTGGCTGACTGTTGAGTCGGTCTTTGTCCTATTTTTTCTCACAGCCATTATTGGGGAGGTAAACATCGACGTAAATTACTGTCTACCGTTTTGGCTAGCTCTCACCACAGTATTACCTTTCTGCCTAATAGTAGCTAGCGGCTACATCCTACTACTACAATACACCTTTTACATAAACTATATCAGTTCTAATAATCATTCATTTTCTGATCACCAAGGTATTCTAGGCTCCTTAAGGATTTATGTGTGGCTTTGAAATTTGCACTTCTGACGTCAAATCGAGGGATCGTCTTCGTGGTAGTTTCACTCGCACTGATTGACTGCGATGTACTTCTAGTGAAGGCTTCGCTAATTAGTACCCATTATTGCTACTGCATGTCACAGTTAATTCGCAAGAAAGACGGAATATTAGACCACACAATTGAGTGTTCTCATAGAAGAGATGCATACTTGCCGTTCTTCGCTAAAATCTTACCACATCTCAGTAGAGTGATGTACACCCGCACTAACTTAGTTGGTTGCTAACCTAAAATTCAGACACTGGTAGTAAAAAGTAAATTAAAAGGCCAAGGTACTTCAAAAGTTCTGCCAATAATATATTTGACGTCTAGGTCCTTTTAAGTGGAAGTCTGACATTCGCCTGGCACAGCAACTCTGAGTCTGTACAGTTACCAACCAGACGAAAGAATGAAAACGGTAGTTGAAACTGCTGAAATGAACACTCATCAAAACTGCAGACACTTAAAGTATCCAGGTACGACTGAGCCGTTTATCCCGCCAGTACCCATCTATCTCCGTACAGTTCTACTTATTTTGGACCGTAATCCATTTTCATGATGGAAGGTGGGCGATAGTTCAATGCTAATAAGGCCCACAATTTTTGCAGGATAACGCCGTCAAAAACCCAAGGGTTATTATTCCTTATAAATCACAAGAAAGACCGTTTTTTGTTCTATCATTTTAAGTACCACCTCATTGTTAGTACAGTATTTATACTCTGCAAATTTGCAATCAACCAGATACACCATCCTAGTCAAGATCAATGGACATCATTGTGGAAACCTCTACACATTCTATCACCCTAAAGTCTTCAGCTCCGGAGGGCTGCCCGTTGGGCTCTGCTTATCTCTTATTCCTATCGTCATAACACAATTGTTTGATCTGTCATTAAATACAACTTCTCATTATTTATCCTATTTGTATACTAGCATAACTTTAAGAAGATTTTTCCAATGAATTGAACAATCACTTGAAATAGTAAAACAACTCTGCATAATATTTATGAAAAAGCGATAAAATATATTCGTTGTGTTTAGAAAATTATGAATAGATATATATACTCATCAAAATTTAAAAGCCAAGTGGTAACACATAGACTCAACAAATTTCACTTCAACTTGTTGCAATATTTACAAGAAGATGAAATACTTTGTCAAAGTTTAAAATACACTTGAAGCCAACTTTTTTTTCACATAATATGCGTAAGTAAAGGGGCCAAGTATTTTAGATTGTAGTCGGAAACGGCAATCGATTCATGAAAAAAGAATTCAGAAGGCTTCTATAACATATTCGGCCAATAACTCTGAACCATGCGCAGTTTGTGGCATGCATACTTTACCGAGTCTGAAAAGTAATTAGACAAATGGAAGAGATAGTAAGCAACAGGAAAGTTAGACTAGACTAGATCACCTCACTTGAAACGTTTTAATAATTTACAATTAAAAAAAGCAACGCAAGATAAACGTTGTGTGTCGGTGGCACAGCGGTAGAATGTTCGCCAACCACGTATATAGTCCGAGTTTGATCTCATACCGATGCACTCCTTTAACTCGATAAGCCAGACTGGTAAAGGTGGAAGGCTGGGTATGAGGCTAGCAATCACATCCCGTAAAAGTAAACACCACTGCTACCGAAAATTCAAGCCTCTAGCTTGAAGCCCACTGTTCCACTAGGAACGTACAGGAATGAAAAAACAAAACATGAACGTTAAGAAAATTTGAAGCAAACTGAAATAATATGATAGGATTCATTAGATAGTAGAAAAACTGAATAAAGTATAATTATATTTCAATAGTTTACACACAATGATAATTTTTGTCATTGGTAATATTATTTCGAGCAAAATAACAAAACTTATCATTGTGTGTAAACTATTGAAATATAGTTATACTTTATTTGATCTATTCCACAATGCTCAAACGTTTTACTGACATTAAGACAAACTGAAGTTGGGTCTTTATCTATTTCATGACTGGGTAAAAACTTATGAAGGAAGTTAAGTGTTTAGTTGATTCACACAAAACCACCTTAACGTGGACCCGATTTACAAAGCCGCTTGGTACATGTTGTATGCGTGTCCAGTAAGAAACTATAGCCAGTTCACACGTTTACGTAAATGACAGAAAAACAAAATAAGTGGTTATAAGAGTCCAAGGAAATCACACGCTGCACGAATACTAAGACGGTACAAGTTTCTCTTAAGAAAGAGGATCTCTTTAATCACTCTTTGTTATTCCTGTATGTTGTGTGTCGGTGAGTCAAGAGGTAGAATGCTACCCAAACACACATCTGGTCAAGGGTTCGATTCCTGACTGGCATACACCTTCACCTCACTTAGCCAGTTATCATCCTGACAAAGAGGGTAGGTTGGGCGTGAGGTTAGCACCTCCGCCCCGTAAAAAAATACCACCACTACTACTGAAACTTAAAAGCTCTAGCTTGAAGCCCTATGTTCCAATCGGAACGCAAAGGAATAAAATAAAAAAATATATCTCTGCAGCCCAAATGTTGTAGTTCTGATGATGATGGCACTGGATTTGGGTTTATTCCTACCGTTAATTCAACACGCAACAATATACGACTGATTACTCGAATACTATTCACGCACTGGGAACAACACAGAAGAAAGGGTAATATGACATGAGATTACGATTAATTGTATAATTATTTCACACGACATAAAGACCACCATTTCAACACATAAAAACTACATTTTGATTGGATGGCATGCATTAAAAATAAATCCAATGACTTGAGCCTTAATCAACGACGTTAGGATCAAATGTTTCGTAAACAATGACTCATAAACACTCTTCCTACAGTTTGAAATATACGACGTAAGCAGAATGATGAACTGATCAAGCATTATGTTAACCCATACACACAACGGAATTTATCACACAAACAAATGCTGTATGATTGATTATACAACACACCCAAGAATCTCTCATAACATCGACTGGAAAGGTTGATAATGTCGGTTGTTATAGTGAATAGCTTACTACTACTACACACCGATAAGTAATTAATATGTGCCACCTATAATGAATACGATCACATATTTATAGAAAGCATAAAATAATCAAAACAACTAAAACGAATGGAACTAAAATATTAGCTGTGATAAAAAATGAAGAAATAAATGGGGACAAGTCAGCAACACAATTTAATACAGACTAACTGCGTAGATGTGCAACGCTCCATTTAGAAAACTAAAGTAGGGGAAAGAAATTCGAAAGAACTATAATGAGCAAAAATAAACAGGATAAAGAATACTAAACACTGAAAAACATGAGGAATTACTGCATTACGGAGATTACAAAGAGTGAGAACATTTGTGCCATAGAAAACAGTTTTGAGTTTTATCACCAGCCGTCTCAAGCCATTGGTTCCCAGTATTCTGAAGACGCCAAACAAGCAAACTACATGTCCCTACCAAGCTCAGACTAACTTTCAAAGAGTTTGTGTAGATTGATGCCAGATTTCGGTTTGAACACTCGTAACCCTTTACCAATCTAAATCCTATGTGAGCTAAAATTGTTAGTTGAGGCAGACGAGATTGGAGAAGAAAAGCCAGTACCACACAAAGAAACACAACAGTTACTAGTTGAAAAAGAACAAGAACAAGAAGTAACATACCATTCTGTTGAGTCATTTCATACACAATGCGTATTGACGTTGGAGTAGGCTTTTCAGCCTCTATACGCATTATCCAAAGTTCTGGTGGAACCCTAAGAATAAAAACAATAAATGACGATTATTTGGCAGGCGAAAATTGATAAAGATTGCTAGCACATATTGTTCTGTTTGCTGATACGATTTAAATCATGATGATATACCTAAGCGTGGAAATCAAGGATGTAAAATAACAATTAAATAACAATGCGAATCTATCAATTGAAAGTACAGAGTATCCGCTGCAGATTAAATAAAAACTACGATCTAGATTATCCCAATGTAATAACAATTAAAGTTGATAATCTTGTTGCAACAGGCTTTCTGATTGATGAAGATCACATAAAAGAAATATTGTTTATCAATGATAAGTGGTACCGATAAGATGTCTGTTTTTCTGAACACTCAAGTGACAGTGTCAGTCTCTGTGCTGCATATGTTACCTCCAAAATTCCATTCCCTATTTCATAACTTGTAACCGATAGTCATTCGATCGATTACATCTGTCTGTTTATCTGTTTCCGGCATAGAACTTTGCACATATGTGCGGCAGTTAAAGTCGCCACACTCCATGTACCACACAAAGCAACACAAGAAAGTAGAAGAAATGCATAATAGAGACAGTAAACAGATGTGTGAGACAAAGGAATAGTAATAACGAAGAACAAAACAGTTTCATTGGAAATCATAAGTCACAAGGAGTGGATGCATCTGCGCCCGCCATTGAGAACGATTTTCAGCCATATCACCAATTGTTTCCAACCATTGGTTTCTACCCTCCCGATGACCCCAACAAGGAAGTCAATCTATACCTTCCTACGTGGCTGGCTTAGACTAACTGTTGTAGATTTCATTGACTGGTGCCATGTTTTTGTTTGACCTCCGCTAGCTCTTTTCCAGCCTGACCCTATGTCAGCTAACATTGACCGTCGAGGAAGGCGATGACTAGGCATACGTAACACATGTCCTAACCATCTCAGTTGATGTAATTTCACAGCCTCGTCTATTGATTTCCCCTCCTTACCTAACACTTGACCGAAGCCCAACCTCAATATTGCTCACCTTATTATACCACTTCACACGGGAGATAGAGCGAACGCACCTATGATCAAAGACAGCTAATCTTTTCATGTCTTCCACTCCCAATGGCCACGTCTCGCAGCCATAAAGGAGGACGGAGAGGACTGGTGAGCAGTACACTCGCCCTTTGGTCGATAGCCGGATATCACATCTACGCTACAGACGGCGTAAACTGGCGTATGCGAAACTAGCCCTCTGTATCCGTTCTGAGATTTCGTCGGAGATCAACCCGTTGTGGCTGATGGTACTTCCCAAATAAGTGAAGTGGTCAACGTGCTCTTCCACTTCACTTCGATCGATTGCATAAACTGAAGCAGTAGCTGAACAAACTGATTATTTCACTTAATTCAGCAGTTTAAACATCCCTATTGTGTTCGTGGCTACCGAAATACAGTCACGTATATAAAAGGCTCATCTGGCTTTTAAGTTATTGCACAACTCAAGTATATCCCAAACTACTGAACAAAAGTGAGTCTTCCCCTAATTTACACCTACCATACACAACCATTAAGGCTAGATAACCTAAAACGGCTAATAGGATTTGCCTAAGTATTGTATGTTCAATGGGACCACCACGTGAACAATCTGAAAGACAGACAAAAACGCCTAGGTAACAAAGAACAATTTAAATGAAATAATGAAGAATATTTAGCGTTTCAGATGGCCAGGTCACATCATTTGTCTTTCTCGACACGTTATATGCGACGAAGTAAGATTAGGCTAGGAGAACAAGAACGACAGTACCGATACATTAACTCATTGACTATCAACCTAAGTTATCGGGGAAACATAGACAATGGAGCTGGGGATTATGTGAAAACTTATGGTCACAAACTTTAAATAATAAGGCTAGAATATTGACCGAAATGCTCCAAATGAATTCATGTCTTATTTCCTACCAACTCTAATGTCACACTTAGGCATTCACTGTGTTTTGTTTCTTTTCGGTCCTACGATGTTGTAAGATGTTTGTTTTTATTATTTCCACCTGTTTTTCATCTCGACATCTACTTGATTTCTAATAACTTGGACAACCAAACAGTAACTTTCGACGGTATCAACATGTCGTGATCCTTATTATAGGGATATGTAACTTAATGAGTAACTCCTTACCAGATTTTACTCAAAAATCCATTAAGATTCATAAGAAAAATAATAGTTATGTAAATAATGAAAACAATATACACAACAAGGAATTCAAAGACTCGATAGTGCCGCCATACAGAAGTGAACATCAAAGGCTGTATGTGGAAATCTTAATAAGGTTGGAGTTAAAATGGCATTTAAACCAAAAAAAAGACCTTATTCAGTGATAAACGAAATGAATTTGAAGTGAGTTACATTAGTGGTCAAACTAGAAGATCGAAGCCAGTTAGATTATCAGAACGAGAATTTAGCTAACCTAACATAAATGAAAACTGCCTAGTTAAATAATATAAATGTTTATTCAACGCAATGCGCTGACGTGCATGTAATCTCACACAATACGGTAGGCTTTTGATACTAACTATTTGCCTAATTGGAAGAGAAGGGGGAGTGAGATTTGAAGTTGGAACTCAACACTTAAAAGTAAAATACTAAATCCAATCGGATATACCTATATATATATATATATATATATATATATATATATATATATATATATATATATTTTATATCAAACCTACATTAATAAGATTCAATATTCTAGCATTATGAGTTAAGCCAATGATTAGCTGACCCTCAAGCTACTGAAATGACACATCACACAAACGCTGAATAATGACTGAAAATGTCAGATCAATGTGTTGATTGGAGTTTCCTGTAATTTTAATTATTTTCTCTCTGGCTTATCCCCAAAATTCAAGTTCGTTTAGAACTGTTACTCTAAATTGACAAAATTCTATTGTGATTACCTATCCCAATGCAAAATGTTTATCTACCCATAGACTGAAACAGGGTGTATTATGAATATTAAATACTTGTTGAAATGTAGGTTTAAAAAATACTTCGTGAGTACATAAAGTATACTTGGGAAGTATTAACTAATTTCTACATACAAATAGTAAACATGAGAACCAATTCTAACAGAAGGTAACACCTAATAGATACACAAATGTTAACTAATAAATTACTATCAATCGACCTCAAAAATATAGTCGTCCTTCGTAATTCATTGCCATTGCATTCCACGCCTAGCTACAACGTGTCTAAAGTAGACATCTACAATAATTCTGCATCAATAAAGAAAATAAAAACTCTCATGCAGCACCATGGTTCAGTTCCATAGGTAATCGACACTTGATTATTGGTGATTTTCTTACAACCTCGGTAACTAGGAAGTAGCTTCTACTCACAAATAAGGGGATCTTCATTAACACTAACTTATATAAAAGAAAAGAAGGCGTTCAGCGAAGAGACTCTTTTCGGCGAATTCATTCACTGACCTGTACAATCGCATATATATACGAATTGTTTCAGTTAGTGGAACATTTGTAAACAATGCGACAGCATCTAGTGAGATCATCGTTTGATTACAAACATTGACGTTTTCGACGCAGTTGACGAATTCAAATGAATCTAGCACTGAGTGACGGGAGACTTGTTTTCTGATTGGTTCAAGTAAGTCTGCCAGCCATTGGGCAGTGGGGTGGTAAGTGAATTAGTCATGTCGAGGATCCGTCGAAGTGGAGTGCCCATCTTGTGTACTTTAGGAAGTCCGTAGAGTCTTGGTATATTTGAACCAGATGGTCTCAGGGATTCAAACGGTTTGTTGGTAATGAAGGATTCGTTCTTTAGTTTACGGAAGATGTCTGTTAGTTTTTGTTCAATCTGCTCCGTCATGTTTTTCTCGCTGGCCGGTTTGGTGAATTTAGATTCATCAGATAGAATGGTCAACATTTTACTGTTATAATCCATACAGTTCATGAACCGCACACTTACTTGAACCAATCAGAAAACAAGTCTCCCGTCACTCAGTGCGAGATTCATTTGAATTCGTCAACTGCGTCGAAAACGTCAATGTTTGTAATCAAACGATGATCTCACTAGATGCTGCCTCATTGTTTACAAATGTTCCACTAACTGAAACAATTTGTCACATATGCGAGCTCATCCACTCAGAAGGAGTAAACATCGGCATACCCACCGACTACCTAAAAGAACTTCTGCTGAGATGCACCCTAAACGTCCAGTTCTCCTTTAACAATGAAATATATCGTCAAAAGGATGGTATAGCTATGGGCTCACCACTAGGCCCTCTGCTTGCGGATTTCTTTATGTCGAAACTCGAAAACACTTGCCTAAAGAATATGATTGACAACTTTGAACTCTACAAGAGATACGTCGACGACACCTTCATCATCTGCAACAACGAAGAGAATTTAGAAGATATCCTGAAGTTCTTCAACAACTGACACCCTGCGATTCAGTTCACACTAGAGAAGGAGTCTAACTCAAAGATATCTTTTCTTGACGTTCAACTAACGAGACGCCAACAAGACGGAACATTAAAAAGATCCATCTACAGAAAGCCAACGTGGAACGGACAGCTCACTAACTTCCACAGTTGGGTGCCTCTATATACTAAACGAAACTTAATCCGTTCACTAAGCCACAGAATACGTAGAATTTGCAGCCTGGATGCCATAGAAGATGAAATGAACACTCTTAAGAAAATCCTCCTTGAAAATGGCTATCCAGAAAGATTTATCACAAAATCAATGAAACCCAGACCAGAGAAGCCGCCCACACCCAGTGCTCCAAAAAGACTTCTCTACATGAACCTACAGTTCAATGGAGACCAATCTACAGAAATACTGAGAAATCGGCTCTCCCGCTCATTGAAGAAAACCTTCCCTGCAGCTGAATTACGACTGACGTTCTCCACGAGACCAATGATTCGTATGAACGTGAAGGATAAGCTACCGCTGTTGGCCTCATCTATGTGCATCTACCAATTCACCTGCTCGTGTGGAGCCAGGTATATCGGCCGTACTCAGCGTTCTCTATCCAAACGCGTCAACGAACATTTACCTTCATGGTTTTATAAAGGAGAAAACCGATGCCCCCGCAGCTCGATCCTTGAACATTTGATCGACTCTGGACACCAAGTCAAACCAGAAACAAACTTCAAAGTTATCTACAGAATACAAGGCAATCTTGCTAAAAGTGTACGGATCAAACTTCTCCACATCGCAGAAGCAATGGCAATTCATCTGCTAAATCCTGAACTCTGCATACAAAAGAAATTCGTTCATTCATTAAATCTACAATGGACGTAATCTTTCTTAATTTCAGTCTTACTAATTGTATTATTTTGTCTTTTGCATTTTATTTTATCACTTTATTATTTCACATCTTCATTTATATTATTCTCTACCCCACCCTTTTGTAATCTCTACCCTCATTAACAATGTTGCTAACTTGACCCACGTCCAATTTCTAGTCAACTATGTTACGTCATCCGATTAACTTACTTATTTTCAACTGTATTATTCTCTAACCCCACCCTTATTTAATTTTAAGCACCACTCATTAACACTGTTGCCAACCTGACCTACTCTGAATTCTACTCAACTGTATTACGTCATCCAATTCACTTAATCAATTCTATTTTATTTTCTATCTTAGCGTTTGTCTCCAAGCCAAATAATACTTACATTACATAATTATCTAAACTTTATAAATTTAATGTACACACACACAAACAAAATTGTATATATATGCGATTGTACAGCGCAGTGAATGAATTCGCCGAAAAGAGTCTCTTCGCTGAACGCCTTCTTTTCTTTTATATGACTGAATGGGGATTTTCAAGTTACTAACTTATATGTAGGTGGTTGTATAACTGTATTTATTTTCCCCCTGCACTTAAAGTATGACAATACGGACAGATATTAAAGATATGATACAAGGCATAACTATGTAACGTAAATAGTTTACCATCAATTTGAGACAGAACAAAAACAACTACACAACAAAACTTACATTGATAGTGACAAAACTAATCCGCATACAGGCACAGAAAAACTATGAACTATTTGAAATGGTTTAGCATCTGACTCAAACAATGCCGATCGCCATTCACTTCTAGGCGGTTTTTGAGATAGAATTTTTCTAGAATAACAACAGAAAGCAGAGATAACCTGAGATATAAGCCAAACGAAAATATAAAATAAAAACGGTTAGTAAAATACACTGAAGTATAATTCCTTAATTACAGTAAAATAAATGTATTCATAAGGGTAGACTTTTATCAACAGCTGCCCACTTCGCTGGCTCCACATACTGAAGATCAAATGGCTGGCTAGAATGAATTAGTAAGCAACTCTGGCAACAAACTAACCCAAGGGCCGATCATTTAACAAATATGTAAAAGAAAATGGAGAGATATCGAGCATACGTTGAGGAGGCCATCGAACGACATCGCGCGTCAGGCCTTCAAGTGGAATCCAAATAGGAAGCGACGAGTAGGTCGTCGGTGCGAAGGTGATATGGAAGAGATCGTGTGGCGAAGAGGATTGGACCTAGTTGAAGAGGAAGGCAAAAAATAGAACAAAGTGGAGATGTGTTCTTGAAGGCCCAAGGGAATAATAATATTATGGGCAGACACCTTGAAACTGTGTAAAGCTCTATCTTGTAGTGGTTAGTACTGTGACTCAAAAGGTAAATTTTGTTCCATATATAGCCTATCAACCCAGCATTCATCGTTTAAAACACCACAGCTTTATCTAGTGAACTTCTGAACCATAACAACTATATCTTGTATAATTACTGTGACTGGCAGTTATTTGTTGACACTCATAATACCCTGTTGATTTAACAGAATTGAACTGATCGATTAATATTGGCATATGAGCTTTTTGAACAGAAGCCTCAATATTGGCTGGAGTCTTACATTTATAGTATTTATTTGGCCAGGAGTTTCAGTGGTAGAACCATAACCAGCTGGAATGAAGTTACATTCGGCTGACAAGTCCTGAATTGAACGATATGTGCATTTATATCCCAATACTTACCAGCTGCAGATAAATGACATCCAGTAAAATTTTATACTGACATAGTAAGGAGCATTTCAAAAGTTACCATAAAATACTTTGAAAACATTAAGGAACTATCTAGTGCGTATATTCATTTGAGTGATTTGATATGATAATACCAGTCACTAGACACCGTATACCGATACGGTATTGAATTAACCATTTGTTTTAAAATACACCTAGTTTATGGTGTATTCATTTCTTAGCAATCAGCCATCATTTTTAAATTCAATTTTCATTATATGCACAACAAACAGGACCAACCTTAATTCTGTAATTACATATGCTTTTGATACAACTTTTGCAAGTTGGAAAGATAAAGAAACAGATTTACAAAGATAGTGTAGTCTTTCCCACTGACTTTCTAAGCTCCACCCATGTTTTTTGCCAATTTCCAAAAGTGCTGATGAATCTGGAATAACTGAAATGGAAAAAGTCAATAAAAACCTCTTAACGTAGCAGACACTAATCACATGAATTTTGATAGAGACGGTTTCTTAACATATGATTATATATATACCACTGAAATATTTTAGTTGACACAATTTCACATCGCATCTAAAACCTAATGACTGATTCCCTATGACGAATTAATGTTTAGTAATCAAAAGAAACGAAAATCGAGTGAATGATTAAATATGAACAGGGATTGGTGAGAAGACATACTGTCATATTTAGGGACATATGTCATTAGTTATTGGAAAGTAAGAAAAAAAAGATATCAAAAACATTGATTATTACTTTGCCATCGATGGTTGAATGAATGCATTTGAAGATGCTACTTTCAAGTTTATCGTGTCCCGAAACTTCATAGACAAAGCAACCATCCAGTGAATGGCGAGTGATCTAAAGCCGCGATTTGCTGATTGTAAATCTAGTTGCTTAAACCAATGAGCAACATGGAGATCACGTGAAGAGAAAAATTTAGGCTCATGAGCAGTCGTGAAACCAGCTGAAAGTGACTACAGGGAACTAAATAAAACGAAGACACGCCACCAAAGCCCTGTGTTACACCAGGAACTCAGGAAAGGAATAATAGCAGCAGTAAACATGCTGTGACACTAGGATAAAATGAGTCTACAACTCGCAATAATGAATTTCCGATGCAATTTTCTGTCATTAGCTCATGTCCTAAACCACTTACTAAGACGCGGCACCTCGAAGAGCAAGCATTTTCAGGACTAAACTAAAGTAATTCATAAAAAATATTTTCACTAGACCTTTAACATATTCAGGAGATAAGCAAGCGATACAAACCAGGTAGCGACTAACCTATAGTTTCCTTAGACCTGAATCACTTTAGTAGAACGCCTAAGATTGGAAGGAGTGACGATAACTGCAGGGAGCGGGTAAGGTAAAAGTACGTGCCTAGCATACAACTACAAACGATTTCAACACCTGAACATATAACACCAATAGAATATTGTCAGGGCCTGATTCGCAATAGGATCACAGAATACAAATATGAGCACCAAGCACAGATATATACCAGTGGGTTCATGTTTACCGACAACGGTGAAACAGCACGCGGACTGATAATCAGATATAACCCAAAAGTATATTAAATCTAAATGAATATCAAGTTTTACATACCACGTTCAAGCAAATAAATGCAATCATTCGTCAGTTTATGTAGGCCAATTTCTATTAGAACTTCAATTCGTAAGTTGTAAAGAACATACAAATCGTGACCATGTAAGTCTGAACAATCACGCAATTCACGTATTTTGCAAGCAAGTTGAGTCTGATTGTCACTATCAAGCTGAAGAAAAGGTACATATACGTATACAAATATATAAAATACTATGTTATAACCCAAATATAAAATAAATGAGCATACAGCTCAAAATATCTAACAAAACATTTGCATCTCGTATGTCTTTATTAACTAAAAAGCAAACATTTTACAGGCTGCTACCATTTTAGTTTGTTAAACTCCTGAGTACTTCCCAAATAAGTGAAGTCGTCAACGTGCTCTACCACTTCACTTCCTATTTCTAATTTAGGAGTCAGTGTAGTCCAGTCCTGTAACATCATCTTACATTTGGCGGGAGTGAATCGCATGCCAAACATTCGAAGATTGCAACTCAAGGTGTTCATAAGACTCTGCATTTTGTCAGCGTCTTCATCCAAAAACAAGACTATATAATCTGCATATTCTAAGTCAACGAGATTATTTCCTGGTAACATGTCAATTCCTGAGTGTTTTAAGTCAGGATTAAGTTCATTAATACATCTGTGATGAAGTTGAATGGAAATGGGGATAATGGGCATCCTTGACGGACACCACTAGTCGTCACCACTTCAGATGACAACTCGCCGTAAGCCCTCACATGTCTGCATGAGTACGAGTAGAGTGCCTTAATCAGTGTAATATATTTTCTCGTCATTCCCTTTACAGCCAAGCATCTCCAGAGAACCTCTCGGTCGACAGAGTCGAATGCCGCCTTTAGGTCAAGAAATATAATGACTGTTGGACGCCGGTAAGAATGCCTATGTTCTAAAATCTGTCGGAGGGTAAAGATATGATCAATACACCCTCTTCCTGGTCTAAAGCCTGTCTGGCTCTCCCGTGTTTGTGCCTCCCGTGCACCACTTAGTCTACGCATGATTATTGAGCCTAGGACTTTAGATACTATATTAGTCAAGCTAATCCCTCTGTGATTATCACAGGAAGACTTGTCTCCCTTCTTGTATATGGGGATAATCAGCGACTTACACCAACTCTGAATCCCAGACGCTGCCTAGGACCTCAGCTAATGCAGACAGTAAACTGTCTCCATCGTACTTAAATACCTCTCGAGTCATTCCATCAGGTCCTGCTGCTTTGCCTTGTTTCAGATTGGTGACAGCTTTAGTAACCTCAGTTAAGGAAGGAGGACCTGTGTCTATATCCCATTCAGGGAGGTGTTGGATGTTCGGCAGGTTGAGCGTGGCTGTGGGCCAATTAAACTGCTCCTCATAGTGCTCTTTCCAACGTTCCAGTTGTCTATCCTGGGAGCTAATTATGGTGCCATTTTTCTCCTAGATTGTTTCACTTATCATTTGCCTTTTGCCACCTGTTTCCCTGATAAGCCTAAATAGTTGTCTGGTGTTACCAATCGCCGATGCCTTTTCCATCTCTTTCGCTTTTGTCGACCACCACTGTTCACGGTCGTTGCGAAGACTTTTTCTAAGTTTTCATTTGAGTACCTTTCGCTCATCATAATCGGAGTTCGCTGGAATCAGTCTTCTTGCGTCAATCAGTTCGGATGAGGCGGTAGAGATCCAATGGCTTTAACTAACTTTAGGTTTTAGCTTATTAACAGCTTTCGCAGCTGTGTCTACAGCTAACTGTATGTTGTGCCAGGCTGCCTCAGGGGAAGTCGTGCTGTCGACCTCAGAAACTCGTTTCGCTATTTCTTCCTTAAACAAGGACTCAGTGTCTCGATCTAGTTAGGGACGTAACTGTTTCGCTGCCGTCAATTCCTTATGTCTATTTAGTCATAAGCATAAACGTGCGCGAATCAGAGCGTGATCGGAGTTTACGCACGTGTTCCAGAAGGAGCAACAGTCTTCTACTGACCCTTGCCAACGACACCCTATGGCTATGTGGTCTATTTGTGTCCAGCGTTGGTTTGATGATGACAGTAGCCAGGTCAAACAGTGTCTCTCCTTATGTTTGAAGTTAGTGCTTACAAGAAACAGATGATTATCTGAACAGAACTGTAGAAGACGGTCACCGTTGTCGGTTCGCTGGCACGGAACTCCATAGGTGCCACTGACATCCTTCTCAGATTGACACAATTTCCCTACTTGAGCATTAAAGTCACCAGCTAGAACGATTATATCTGAGCGTTTAGCCTTTCGCAACAAACTAGACAGCTTTTGGCAGAACTCATCCTTCGTTTCACCCGAACTGCAGTCAGTGGGGGCGTAGGCGGAGATTACGAAAAGGCATCGGCGAGTAGTGCAGTCCTTTCTCCTTTTTACTGATCCGTTCAGACGGACAGCACACATTCGGCTATCTACCGGGACCCAGTCAAGTAATGTCTTTTCTGCCCTAGTACTCAAAATTATCTCTACACCACCTAATCCTCGTGAACAAGCTGTGGCATCTCCTGACACCCTCAAGGTGAATTTTGCAGATTCATCCTGTTGACCAGGTGGGGTTAGGTGAATAACCACACTTGGGCCTTGTATGAGTGTTTCTGAAACACAACATACATCAATGGCTCGGGACGCCACAGTCAGCTAGTGATGCTTGTCCTGTTTGGCAAAGTGTCCTAACATTAAATGCTTCTATGTAAAATTGGTGGCGTGGCTTTAGGAGACTGTCGGTGGTGGTTTTTTGGCTTCCATCGTTTTTAGTGGACACAGAGTGAAGAGGAAGTGAGGAGCCATCAAGCACAGGAGTTGCATCAGTGGAAGGAAGGCAAGATAATAGAGACGAAGATGAAGACAAAGATGAGTGAGGATTAGGGAGGTTTGGTGTGCATTTCGGATTGTGACAGCGAATGTTACTTCCCGGCTGCTCACACCGTGCAAAATTGTAGCGTGCCGCAGAACCCAGGGGACAACTGCTTGAGGCAGGTCACACGCGGCCTGCCAACAACTGTTAATTACAACTCAATTACTGGGAATAGATTTTTTGTGAACTAGACTATGAGGCACACTTATTTTGTGAGCTCTGATGATACCACCTATTTTGACACAATATGGCTGTCTCTATGCTTGACCTATAACCACTGGTTATGGGATTCACAAACCACTTCACCTTGCCCTAAACAGGATTACAAGCACCCACCGATCAGGTATTCCTCACAAGCTGCTGAGTTGGATACCTATCTTTTACCGAAGCATATGCTTGGAAAGTACATATTTTACAAAGGCTTTCTATATCTGAAAACATTAGTTATCATTTTAGCGATTATGATAGACTGTCCTATAAGCTATTCAAAAAGTATATATAATCTATGCATTTATATACTCTGACGTAAGTTAATCAGGATGGACATTTTTAGGGTTTCCTTGGTGGACCAAGATGACACAGAAATAGTACACCTCAAGGACAGATAATGGTGGCAAGATGTCGGGTCTTCCGACGCTTAAAGTGGTAATGTGGAAATTTTCATATTACGAAAACCCCACGGTCAATCATGGTGCTCCAAATGCGTTCACGTTTTATTTTCACATTACTTCTGATATCCCACTTCTGTATCTATTCTCTTTTACTCTTTTATCCTGTAGTATTCTGTTGTCTATTTCAAGCCCTAAATGTCGAGTGCGTACAAGGTGTAGCTTTTTGTAACATCCGGCTATCGATCAAAGGACACCAGTTTGCTCCCTCCTCCTTTACGACAGTGAGACATGGTCAATAGAAGACATCAAAGGACTGAATGCCTTTGGTCATAGGTGTCTCCATATAACCTCTCGTGTTACGTGGTGTAATAGGATGAGTAATATTGAGTGTTGGGCAAGGACGGAAAGTCAATCGATGACGTCACGAAGCTAGAACATGTGTTACGCATGCTTAAACATCACCTTCGACGGACAGTGTTAGCTGATATAGGGTGTTCAGGTTGAGAGAGAGAGAGAGAGCTAGTGGTGGCCAAAGAAACATGGAATCAGTTTATGAAATCCTCAATCGTAAGTTCGAGCCACGCAGAGAGGTCTAGGACTCCCGGTTGATGTCCTTGGAATTCTAAGAACCAATAACTAGGAACAACTGATAGCATGGCTTAAAGTCGTTCTGAATGGAGCATATATTGATGATATAGCTCAAAATTGGACTCAGTGACGCAGATGCATTCGCTCCTCACGATCTAATATACCCACTGAACCCCATCACCTTTTCGTGTGAATACTTTTTCTCCTCATTAACATTCTTACGAATCTCTTCCTCTCTCTCTTCGGTCCTTACGTGCTACACGGAGTGTGGGAAGTTGAATTGATAAAATTCTGTGCAAAGTTTTATGTTAAAACTAGCCAGTCAATATGTGGCTTTTTGTACTTCTAAATATTAATTTCTGGCTCTGTCACCAATGTGTACCTTATTGTTTGTAGACCAGGAGTATTTTGCATAAGCTATTAACCAGCTTACTATTACTCCAGGAGTGTTATGCAGCTGAAAACTGATATCATTTCGGGGTGACGACGTCCACAGAATTTCAACTGCTTTTCTATTCAAATACCACCACGTCTTATCATTTAGTGAAGGGGAGATAAGTGTATTTTGCTGTCTAAGCTTAAAGGAAACTACCACGAGTAGTATTCAATGTTTGACGTTAACACTTGAAGTTGTACAGACAAAAGCTATCTCCCCCCAACACCTTCATTTTGTAACAGGACACTGAAAGTTGACCACTAGATGTAAAGAAAAGCAACAAAAGTTTATCCCTGATATCGCAAACTATTCTGAGGATAATGTTTGAGTTAAAAATCAAATTTAGGGTCACAAAAGTAAATGAACACATCTTATGGAGAATAACCCCTGCTACAACTCAAAAGACCTAAATCTAAGGGTGGTTGTTTTTTACCCTGTCATTCGCCTTGTGTGATAATAACAAGCGGAGTGAATGCTTTGTGTTCAAGACGTCGTCCAGTAAATAACGGTTCGTTGATATCTGAATGACAAACAAATCGTACCATTGCCCAACTTGGGCTCCTATGTAAATTTAAGGGAATACAGTTTCGTGAAAAAAAACTCCATTCCATAAGATGCTGCTTGAAATTATTAGATGGCATGTATGTATCACATTTAACTTACCATTTTGAAGAAACAGTATTGTACTTCCTCCACTTATGCACCAAGCGTACAATTCAATTAAAAAAGATATTTACAGAGGTAATCATTAGGAAAATTTGCCAGTATACCACTTTGCAAAATAATTATGAAGAAAACTCACGCAATCAAATAACTTACATAAACCAGTTCACGATTCTCCATGAGATACTCAAAAATGCTTTGAATACACGTTTTAAAAGTGAGTTTATTTGGTGATCCTATTGAAAGACATAACATTCGTTATAAATGCACAGTGCGATAAAAGACAGCAGTTAGATTAATATCTCTCAAGTAAATTCATAAAACGAACATAATAACTGGAAATAATGGAGCGAAATATTATGGCACTGAGTATTACAAAACGCACTAGAGAAATACTGAACTCTCTACGTGACTCCTGGTCAAATGTTGAAACAGTTACTAGATTTTGTACCTACCTAAAATACCAAACACAATTGGACCGGTTAATTATAGCAAGCACAGGAAAAAAATAAGTAAATTTCAAAGATGTCTACCAGACTATCGTTGTTGAAAATAGGATTCGCAAAAGAATCTGAAGATAAGTTCCATACCTTTCAATGTGTTCCAGATTACTTCAGATGTGTCCAATGGGCGAGAACGTAGAACATCAACATCACTTGCATGCGAACTTGCATTTGATCGGTTAACTGTACGTGAATGACCTATGGTATAAACTTTACTGTAACAACTTACTTGAATTTAGAATTATGGGGAACTCCATCTTTACCTGGTCAGGACTAAGCTCTGAGTTCGGGAGCCATACTGGTGCATCGCATTCGTACGCTAGATATAAATCCTGACTATTACGTAAGAGCATAGGTATTACCTTTAATAACAGTATGTCCGCTAGAATTCCTGACATTATATTTGTGGACTTATATGGAAAAACATTTACAGTCTGGAGTTAAAGTATATAAGACGCCAACAAACCAGTTTTCCTGACACAAAAGACGGAGGAGGGCTAAGTATTGTCCCTTCGCAAGTGTCAAACTTTGCTTGGAACACCACATAAGGCAGTTTGTAAAACGATTCAAAGGAGCAAGTGGCCTGCTAAAATGTATGTTATTCGCTAAAAACCTACAGGAAACGAAAGCATCAATTCCCGAGAAACGGCACCAACTGAACGGTCAACATCAACGTCTAAGAGATGAAAGCACAAACAGGATACTCACTGAACTCCGAGCTTATTCTCAGAATTTTCTTTGACACTGAGGAATGGGGGAATAGTGCTACGAACTGTTCACCATCTTCACGAATATAATACAGGATGTTATCTAAATACCCCTCAACGGGTTTTCTGATATAAGTTTACAAATTTGCATATACTCGCTAATAGGTACGAACATGTCGAAATCATAAAACCTGGATTTCTTCCTCTCCTGCTCTTGAAATTCGACTTCCTGTGACAAGTCTACAATTTCCTCGATTTCCAGAGGGTTTCCATATGTGCTTATGTGGCCCAAGCCAACACTGTATCCAGATTCTTCCATCACATGTGTATAAGAGTCTTTAAGTCCACTCTCGTCTCTCTTGTCATCTTTAGTGTTATGGACAACTTCACCGCACTCAACTCCAAACTCCTGTTTTATTAATGACAACATCTTCAGACATATCACCCGCTGGAGTCTAGTGGCTTGCACCCGTGTCAAACATATGGCCTTGAGATCACTCAGTATCCAATAGCTTCCACTGGCTGGACTTATTTATCACGTTCTGTTAAAGTTCCGCTTGGAAATTTTTTTGCCAATAATTTTTAATAAAATTATGTTATGTGTTATCTTGATTGATGGAAATTCCTATTTTTTGGCTAGTTATGTTGGTTTCCACGTCATGTGATCTGACTGCGACACACTTTTAGCATATTGGTTGCAATGATTAGTGTTTCAGGCTGACTGTATCGAAATATCGGTGTAATGAGGAAAATAGGATAGTTGGAGGGTAGTGCCATTTACAAAAATCGTTTACTCCATGTATAAACTGCACCTTCCGGCATAGTATCATTCAATGAAGACTTCATGTCTCAGGATATTAACTCAGCCTATTTTCGTGTGAAGAACAATCTTTTTGACAAAATAATTCTCTTAGTACTTGGAAATCACCTGTAAATGCTATCAGAATCGCCTGTGGGAACCTAAGTTATCATTTAATCCTAAATCGTATGGACTACGCAACCACAACTACCTTCTCAAGGTTAACACCCATAAACTCACCACTAGAGCTAACTTCTTCACCATTAAATATTGCAAACTTTGGAACCAACTACCCTCTGAGATAAGATCCTGTGAAAGGCCTGACAGTTTCAAAAGGAGCCTAGAAAAACATATAAACATGTCCACCCTAGCCCGCCTCAAAGATCTCAACTGCTGGTAGAGTGGAGAGACAATGGCTTTTCAATATTTAACTACGGAAAGTACACTAGTCCCAATACCAATATAATAACACTTAGTAATTATGTAGGTTCAATACTTGAAATTCGATTGTCATTAAAATACTTAAAATGATTAAAATAGCTATGCGGCAAGTGTTCTCTTGCTTTACCATGCTTGTTTCCCTTATAACACTCAGTTATTGAGCCTAATGTATTCTTTGATAATACGAATTATGACACTGACTATGCTCTTATTATACATAGATTGATTTACTTTACGACTACCTGTAGTACTAACTACCCTTCTGTAGTATTGTTAAACAAATGCTGAAATTTTGTTGGTTCTGTTAATATCTTTTTATAATATATGTAGACAGGTTACTTTGCAATGTCAAATGTTGACTATATATAAGACTGTCATGATAATTTAGTACACTAAGTCCTGCCAACCGACCTTACCTTCAGTTCATACTACCTACATTGATCCCTAACTATATTGTTCTGCTGAATCTTGCTTCACTATTCACAAAACCTATTCTTTTTATTCTTTAAGGTTCTAACTTCTTGTAAAGTAATCTGTTCATTAGGACGCATGCATACATATATAATGTTCATAAAGATGTACGCGGAGACCTATTGGAAGCACTCATTAAGAAAGCTAGGGAGATGGAATATGAGGTACGAACATGTCTGGTACCAAGCAATATATTTGCGGTAGCCATAATAATCATAGTCTCAGAGCTTAACATCAAAAAAGGAGGGAGGGTGGCGTTAGCTGATCAGTAGATATGGTGGGGGTCACTAAGGTGAATCGCCCCATTCTGCAGGAACAGCAATATACAAATTAAAGGCTCGAGATATTTCTGATTTTTATGAGGGCTTAGATCTTTATCTTGAAAAAGATAATAATGAACGCCTTGACAGATCATGCTTCTACCTTTAAATATATACCATTCGCTCAGCCTATTGTTGAGATGCGACCATGTGGGATCTGCACAGATTTATGGGGCATCTTATAAACTAACTTGCTGTCCATTGTCGGATCTTTAAATACCACTTCACAATGTCTTATCTCATTCATTTTCCAATAACGTCTTTACTTGATCCTCATTATATCCCATTAAACCTAACATTTTACAGCTCTTTATGACTTATTATATTCCTACTCTCTGAAGGGTACGGTTGTACATTAAATGCACAAAAAGGTATAAAACAAAAACAACTGGCACAACTGAGGATAAATGTATTAAAACCAAAAGTGGACATCATGATAGTACGAGATATACGTGTAGCATTATACATTGCAAATGAACGTTGTCAGCCTAGGGAGTTTTCTTTATTAATGCATTTATTAATGATACTTGCACTTACCTATTTCATTACAATTTAATGATTCACCTCAGCACTTTTACTTTTCTAAAACAGCTTTCAATCCCTTGTAAACGTTGTACTTACCTCAATATTGGTTGGTTATCGTATGCCGACAACCACGGGATGAAAACGAAACGAAGTCGATTTTCCCGCTCAACCTGGAGGACAACTGTACAATTCAATAACTATACAGCCTAGTTCAGACAATGTGTATTTATATAAATATCAAATATTTAACTGTTGAAATATTATTAACTTGTAGACAATCTACGATTTGATATTATATCATACTTGATCGTGCCTGTAAAAATGGCATGCATTTTCATGTAAATTTATGTTTATATGAGAATATACATTATTATTATTATTATTTAGATGTGCTTTCCACTCTAAGTGTGGTTGGACAGGAATTATGGGAAGTTGAAAGGTTATCTCTAAGTGGATTTCATATATATTGGCACTGATTGGTAAAGTGTATTATAGGTCATGTGAATTAAATGTACAAAATGCCTCAACTTTAATAATATTGTGCCATTGTCTACTTAGCTGACTGATAGGATAACAAACGTGGGTGGTTGTCACGATTATTGCAAGTACAGTTCAGTGGAGAGGGCAATTAGAACTGGAAATTTGTGTGCTGGAAATCGATTAAAACATTTGACAGAAGAATATCTGTGCAAACCTTCGTCTGGCAAATATGCACCCACAATGCACCAGAAAATAAATGAATAAGAATAACCGGAGGAATTAAAGGCAATACTTGTTCATGACATTTAAGTTCTGTACGACCGGACTCATTGATGACAAGTGATTCAGACTAAGTCAGGAAATATGACATAACACACATAAGGTTAACTTCGGGACATGAAGATCTTTCAATATCATTTGTTAATATATGAAAAATATAAATCGTGGTCTTCCAGTTCACTGAAAGTAGAGATCCATATATGTGGCCGCTCTCAATCGTAGAAACACTTTGTGCAAGAGATTACACAACATCACTCACTACTTTGGAAGTAAGAGAACTGAACTCACCTCCTCGAAAACATAATCGTGTTTTGGAACCTAGTTCGGCACTGTGGGTAACATAATCCTGGGGCTGTCTTCCTTTGACGGAATAAGGCACTCGACTACACATGGTCTAATATATATGTAAAAAATGCCAGGCAAGTATCCATAAAAACAAAAGGCTCTTTGGTATCGACAAGGAATTCTGAAATGACGATGGCAACTGAAAACTGTATATATTGCGGGAGAGTATTTTGTCACTCAGACAAACCTATTTCATTAACCGCACTGACAACTAGGACGGAGATGGACTGTCGAAAATTGGGAATATATTATTATTATTATTTGTCATCCCTTCGCTCAGAAAACGCTGACTATTTCGGACCACTTGTAGTAGACATGTTAGAAGAGTAGCAAACGTTATGGCAGCATTTTCATGTCTCCAGAGAATTTGAGGACTTAAGAGGGGAAGTTGGAAGCAATCGGTTGTCATTGAGATACCCGATCCGTCTGTCAGAAAGAAATATTCAGCTGTAACGGTTCCCACACAGTAGAAGCTGAAGTTGGATGGCACCAGTGTATGTGGTGGTGGAAACAATCAAATAATAATGACCCACTGTATAAAAGTAATGGCTATAATTTTCATATGGATACGCAAAGGACTTAATGATCACGTTTTACAGCATTCTAGTGATAGCCACTGCAGTAAATTTAGTCTTTTACCTCCTAGTTCACCCTAAATTAACCACGAGATATTCTGGGTAGTTTTCGAGGTCATTGGTTCGTTTGGATCGCTCTATTCACAGTATAGTTGAGTCGTCACGTCCAGGAATAAAGAGGTATTCCATTTGTCTAATTTTGTGAAAATGAGAAGTGTAGAACTAGTTTTAGGCTTCCGTAGTCGAAGTACTCAATTCTTTCTTATATTTCGGTCGTAATGTCACCCATAGCTATCCTGATATGCCAGAGGAGGAGGAAATGCACCCAGATAAATAGTGCGTAGAAAGGGCTTCTGTTTTTGTTTCGAAGAGTCTTATGTTTCTGAATATTTTTTTCTTAATTTTCTGAGTTATAAACTGATTAAATAGAGTTATTGATGGTATGACAACTATTCTATGAGATCCGGCATTTCGATGAAGCATACATTCGCATATGCAAGTCATATATCTGTTCTGAGGAGTGCATGTTGCGTTTGAGTCATTTTATTTTCATCCGAAATAAATGAAACTGTTCATAACACATCGAAGAAACCAAATTATGATTGAGACGCCCGACCACATTTCGTGGTGATTATGCCCGTTTCGAAGTTCATAGTTAAAATGATTTAGCGGTGGATGTAATACAAGAGGAATTCACATTTTATGGAATGTTGGAATAGCTTGACTGGTTAACGTGACAGGTTGTGTCGAGCGTACTGTGTGCCGAGACTAGCAAAATAGAATGTGTTTTCTTTTGGAAGGTATCACTGTTAGCAATTCGTATTGCACTTCTGCTTAATTGCGGGTTGAGGGGTCATCCTACTACTCTAACTGCAATAAGTGATTCTCAACACTGAGTAAACGCCCATTAGGCTGATTTATTCAAATCAATTTATAGTTCTTTGGAGGCAACAATCTCTGTAGTGGATTAGATGTTTGAGTGTTGACAGTATACTGAAGCAATACGTATTTTATCCCAACCTTATTTGTTGACGTTGTTTAGTGTGCTGATGGTAATCAATAAACCAACTATATTGGTTTATACTTGGCTGACCAGTCAGTCCTGTACCTACCATCCATCTTTTAATACCTCTTGCGCCAAGGCTGATTTGTTAATTGTACAGGTAAAATAGTATTCTGAGTTCCCGAGAGTTTTATTCTTACTAGGGAGAAATTCCCTAATGCAGGTATGGACAACACCTTTAATCAAGTTACGTGAAACGCACCTAATACGCACTGCGGGACCACTAAATATTCCTTGTTCCACCAGGAGTTATGCGGGACCATGAAGGATATTAATATTATACTTGCGACTAAAATCTTCCTAACTAGTTATAATTAATCAGCTTTCTGGAGAGTTTATGAAGTTTAGTTATTATTATCTTTTTTACTACGTTTTTTATTCATTATTTTTATAGATTTTTTAATTTTTAAAACATTTTTCGATTTTAATTTTTTTGAAGAAATTGTGCAGCGAAAAATGATATACTGTTCGTAATTCCTCAATTGGTGTGAGTTACGAGATGACATTAGAGGCCAACGAGTGTAGAGAGTAGTTTGAGGTGAAATAGATAAAAAAATCAGTATAAAAGTGTTGCGGATTCTCTGTAACGAGAGAGAAAGATCAAAAGGATTAGTAACGGGAAAAACGACTACTCCCATAAACGGAACCAAGCAGAGTGAATATAGCGAAAGCGAATTACAAATTGTGACAAGGAATATGAATCACTGAGTAGAGTTGCCTATGGAGGAGTTCAGTGAAGGAATTAAGTGAACTTCTTCGGCCAGTGGACACGTCAACCTGCATGTGTGACAGGGATCTTAATGGCGACAGTAGGAGAATCATCATTGGTCACCGGAGGTGGGGTAGTTGGGTCTGGGCGAGGACTAGGTTCAGTGGAGCTATTTGATTGAGCCGGTGGTGAGGGTGAAGTTTCTTCAATGAACGCTACTTTGAGCCCGTCAATGCTTACAGTATCCTGCCGGCCATATCGCTAAATAATGAAAAATTTATCTTTCCGACTAAGGATCTTAAAAGGCCTGTCATATGGGGGTTGTAAGAACTTACGTTCGGCGTCGTATCGCACGGAAACATGCGTACGCTCATCAAGTCGGTTTAGGGTGCGTGTGGAAATCGGTCGAATTCGCTGCATAAAACTTTCAAGACTCTGGGTGTAACAAGTGATATCAGGAAAATTTGGCTCGTAAGCTTCAGGGGCGATTAGCTCACCTGGTAAACGAAGAGTAGTTCCATACACCGATTTGACTGAGAAGCACTGCAGATCCACTTCGAGCGTAATACGGATGCTTAGTAGGACCAAAGACAGAATCCGTCCACCTACTGTTGTATCCTGCTATCAAAGCGGCTTTCATTTGGCGGTGGAGACGTTCAACTAGCCCATTTGCCGCGGGATGATATGCGGTCGTTCGAATGCGTTTGAATCCCAGCAGCCCTAACAGTTTCTCGAAGCTTGTGGATTCAAATTGTTGTCCACGGTCGGTAGTGACAGTGACGGGACATTCAAAATTGGCAACCCGGCCTTCCATGAACGCACGACATATGGTTTGAGACATCACATCTGGTGTCGGATTGGCTTCCGGCCGACGCATGAAACGATCCACACACGTGAGCAAATGCGAGCAGCCGTCTGAAGGGAGTAGGGGCCCCACGACATCCAGATGTACATGGTGGCACCGAGCATCTGGGGTTGCGGAAGACCCCAACGACGTGATGTTGTGCTTGCTTACTTTAGCGCGTTGGCATTTCACACAAGCACGTGTCCACTGGTGCGCATCGCGCCTTATACCAGGCCACACAAATCTGGCCGATAACAACTTGTCCGTTGCTCGTATCCCAAGGGGGGAGAGGTTGTGGAGGCACTCAAATACAGTGCGGCGTAAAGATCTGGGGACAATTGGTCGAGGGGTGCCCGTCGACATATCGCACAGTATAGTTGCTCCGCTGTTCAGTAGGGGAACACGTTCTATCTTCAGTGAGGTTTTATTTGATAGGTGTTCTAATTCCAGATCAGTCAGTTGAAGTTCAGCCATTTTGTTTAGATCTATGGTTGGTGGCACGGACATAGCCTATACGTGAGACAAAGCGTCTGCCACCGCATTAGCAGCTCCGGAAACGTTCTGGATATCGGACGTGAACTGTGAAATGTAGTCTAAGTGGCGTAATTCACATGGTGAATACCTGGCTGTAGCTGTGCGCAGAGCATATGTGAGGGGTTTATGATCGGTAAATACTGTGAATTTCAGACCTTCGACGAAGTGGCGAAAATGTCTGATAGCCTCGTATATAGCGAGGGGTTCTCTGCCGAAGGTGCTATACCTCGCTTCAGCTTCAGACAACTTCCGAGAGAAAAAAGCAACCGGTATCCACGAGGTATGTATGTGCTACTGTAGAACGGCTCCAATGGCTGTGTTAGATGCATCAACTGAGATAATAATATATTCTCATTTTGTACATGAGGGACGCCAGTTTACAGGCATCATCAATTTGATAAATTACACATACGATTAGTCAGCATAGCTAGTAAAGACAATATAATAAGGTACATATTTTTCCTAACTATGTAGGATACACCAATTTTATAGGCATGCATAAATATTGTTTAAATTACATGATTTACGGTTGCTGTCACTTTGTTTTCAGTTTGTGGGAAAAATCTGATAACCAGTGACTCAATAGACAACATCAAGAGATACAGGGATATTGACTTCGCATTAACAAAAAAACCCAAGTATTCGTTGGATGGATTACAGACACTTGGGAAAATAAATAAGGCTTGAAGTCAGTTTCCTAATATAACAATAATATAATCTTATAATAATATGACAGCTGACATGCATCACCAGTATGATAATAATGTACACATGGAGTGAGCATGTTTAAAATTTTTTCACTGACACAAGATATATATGTAAGGGAGGATAATGGAATAATGATAATAAACACATTTTGCATAAGTTAAAACAATTTATATGATATAATCCTAGGCACCATCAATGTTTGAATTTGTCGAAAATGTGCGCAACAACTGAGTGCTGCGTTAACTTTCGTCGATATGGTGGGCTACTCACAAAAGTGTAAAAAAGGCTTATAAAACGTTAGTTCGTTTACCGTAAACGATGTTTTAAGCAACATAATCTCCATAAGGCTCACCACAGCAGTTAGAATACAGTTAAACATGCAGAGAAGTACTATTGATTCAGCAAACGGTGTATTTTTATTCTTTTCGATCTGGAACCAGAATAACCGCGAACTATTCCATTCAAAATGTCAAATAAGGCGTGCAGGAGCCGATTATTTCCATCAAATGAATCAGCTTGATTTGAGATGCAGCTTTCAGCATGTTTTTGTTATATCATAGATATCTAAGTTTTTTGGCACTGTATAGACAGTGATTTGGATTTCGACGTATTCCGAAGAGATTCACCGTGACCATGGGAAGTATACATATGCTTTAAACGCATTGCTTTGTTGACTCCCAACTCCACTGAGTGTTTACAGCAGCAGATGTGGATTTATGTATTTCTTCGCCACTGTGGATAAAACATCGCCGCATTCTTTTTGGAAAAACGACCAGTTGGTGGATTATAAATGATGTCCAAGCGACTTATAACTTTTCATGTGGTGTAAATGTAGTTGAAGATCGAACGATCAATTCATGGTTGTTTGCTCAAACACAACTTCCCTATATTTTCACGGAGACATCGATACACCAGTCGTCGTCTCATCGGTCGCTGTTCACAAAGAAGTCAGGCCAAAACTGTCAGAAGTAATATTGTGATTTATTATTGTAATATTTATTCATAGACCTTAGTTAAAACTTAATTTTAAAGATGCCTATATGTTGGTGTTACAATAAAGAATTCTCGAGTAGCCAATCCGTGTTTTGGTTTTTTCGTTCGTTAGTACTAAGCGTTTCTGAAAGGCTTCGAGGGACAACAAGAGGCCCAGAGTAGAAAGAGCTGGGCATTAACCGTTTTGAAACGTGATTGACAGTTTCTGATGGATTGGTGACAGTTTGTTACATTTTGGATAGTCTCCGTCAATCTTTCATGGTGCCGGCGAAGTCTTCTTTGAACAAGCGTTATCTGGAATTTTCTGGAATTGTGGTTGCCTTCAGTGATGTCTGGGTCAAGGAACGGACAGAGCGTCTTGCAAGCAAACAGGAGAGTAAGTCATGTTACGACCTTCTTTTTACATATTTGATTCGTATGTTGGTTACGGTTCAACCTTTGTATCAGGTAGACATAGTTCGATCGACTCCTAATAGAATGAGTGTTACTAACATAACTGCTGCTTTTTTCTCTAGAATTATAAATAGAGGCGAAACAAACAAGAGGTGAAGTCTCTAAGTTCATAAATTAAATAGCACTATGACTTCTGAAACTCTTACATGGGAATTAACAGCAGTATCACTTCCAAATTCACTTAGTGAGATATTAGGTAATGTCAATGTAGTTGAAGATTGAACGATCGATTCATGGTTGTTTGCTCAAAACCAACTTCCACAATTTTCGCGGAGGCATCAATACGACAGTCATCGTCTCATCGGTCGCTGTTCAGAAAGAAGATTAAAACACCGTCAGAAGTAATATTGTGATTTATTATTGTAATATTTGTTCACAGACATTAGTCATACTTGATTTATATGTTGGTGTAACAATAAAGAATCCTCGAGTCAACAACTGGTGTTTTGGTTTTTCGTCCGTTATAACTAAGCGTTTCTGAGAAACCTCAAGCGACAGCGTGAGCCCGAGCGTAGCAAGAGCTGGGCATTAACGGTTTACGAGACGTGGCTGACAGTTTCTGACGGTAGAAACAGATCTGGCCGATTCAAACAGTTGGTGACAGTTTGGATAGTCACCGTTCATCTCTCCTGGTGCCGGTCAAGTCCTCTTTGGACAAGCAATATCTGGAACTTTTTGGAATTGGGCCAAGTTCAACAATGCCTGGGTCAAAGAAGGGACAGAGCGTCTTGGATGCAAACAGGAAAGTAAGTCATGGTGACTTGTCTGTTAATTGTAACGATGTGTCTGATGTTAAGCATGATATGGTTGATGTTATTGTTTCGCCGTTCAGGGATAATAGGAACATCTAACTCCCTAAATTTGAACCACGGTGTTTTGATGGAAACTCGGCTGATTATTTACAATTTGTAAAGGAGTTTGAGATCATGCTGAGTGGTTTTTTACTAACTGATGAAATGAAATTGATGTATTTGATGAGGTATTGCACTGGAGATGCTGCAAGAGCTATACAGTGCTGTGAGCTCATGCCCCCTAATGAGGGATACGCTGAGGCTATGAGCATATTACGTCAAAGGTTTGGAAGACCTTCAATGATTGTAAGGAGCGTATACGAAGCTGTCAAACGTAACGGCAGTCAGCTTCAAGATGACTCCAAGGCACTTACTGAGTTTTTAGATAATCTTATGATTTATAAGAATACCTTGATTTCTAGGAATTGCATGAGTGACCTCAACTCGAGTCTTATACTAGAAGTAATAGCAAGACGCCTACCTACTCGACTGCAAAGGAAGTGGGTGAAGATAAGCTCCCGTATGGAGGATGAGGGTATCGAGCCAAAATTTGATGATATCCTGAAACTAGTAAAAGATAGTGTCAATGAATCTATGAGCAAGTTTGCCAGTATATTGAATCTCACCCCTAGAATAGAGCAGTCTGAGGGTAAAACGCAATCATTGATGACGAGCAGGCCTCAGATTGGTGGATATCGAGAAGACTCCATGATGTATAGTAATGCATATAGACCTAGTGAGTGTAACAGGTTTCGTAGTACATCCTCAACAGATGAGTTACAAGATGCATGACAAGCCCGGTTGTGTTTTACACGTTTGCAGGAGGTGCATACAGAAGTGAACTCTGAACCAGTGAGCAAGTACAGTGACAAGCTCAATGTAAACTCCGGGCCGGACTCCGAATTGTGTGACGATAACGGTGCGGTGAAGAAGTCTGTAGTTGCAACTGGTAAGCCATTGTTGAATAGAGTGTCACAGAATAGAGTTGCTACTTCAGAGTCCAGTTCTGACCCTACAAGTTTACAAGGTATTACTAGTCAGAGTGAAGTTATCAAGCCTTTTAGGATTTGTGAGGAGGAACCAAAATTGTCTACTTCTGTTATTAAAGAGTTTGAAATTGATGACGTTGATGATAAATTGAATATTCGTGATAATGATCATGATACTTCACATTTGTCTTTGGTTGATCATGATGAGATGATAGATATGCCTACTACTGCTGAGTTGAACAAAAGTTCTGTACAACTTGAACTTGAAGTGGAAATAAATGCAGATGCAGTTGCAGAAGGCATACATACTTGTGAGACAGTCAGTGTAATTAATCAGCATGTAGCCCACCTATCATCAGATGCTAGTGCTAAACCTGGGCTGATAGCAAAAGACAGCAGTGGTGGTGGTCTTGCAGGTAGACAACTTTCTGAAAGTCGAGCAACAACAGCTTCTGATCCACCGCTAACTTCATCAACTGATATCAATCAGTCGTCGTTGGTGCTGTCAACCACAATGGAAAAGACGCCCATCAACTCAAGTATCTTGTGCAATGACTATGCTAGTATCGGTGCGTTTGAAAGGACGAATATCAATGGTCAGTTTAGTGAGGATAAGCCAAGTGTAAACGAAAGAGTAATTGTTAAATTGACTTGCACGAATAAAGGCATTTCTAGTTTCAAGTTACTATTTGAATGTTATTATCTTTGGTGTAAATTACTCTGTTTCTACACTTGATTGACCAGATACGTCGTGTGTTTGTTCGTCATCTATATTCTACGATACAATGACATGGGCGTGTTACCGTTCAGATTTGAGGATATAGCTCATAGAAGGAAGTCAGCAAATGAACTCTGCGACGATTTTCCAACCTAGGGCGTCCACCTGAGAAGGGTTGTAGGCGTATTGCTGTAAGTCCTACAATTCTTCAAAGGGTAGCGCATCAATGAGCAGCCCAATGTGCTCGGTGTGTGATTTTGTACATATGTTCATATTGTATATACTGAATTGATATCATCTGTCATCTATCTGTTGGTAATTCTGTTTTTGTCCGAACGACTTCCACTTGTATCATCAACCTGAGAAGGAATGTAGGCGTACTGCTGTAAGTCCTACAGTTCTTCAAGGGTAGTTCGTCGTGCCAGAATGCACAACATTTGATGTGTTGATTGTACATATGTTTGTGTTAAATACTTGTGTGGGTTCAAATTATTGCAATTCTTGGTCAATCTTGCTTATGTCCGGACATTCCACAACTTACAATCGTCAACCTGTGAAGGGTTGTATGCGTACTGGTGTAAGTCCTGCAATTCTTCAAAGGAATTCCACCAAGACATGATCCGCGAGGTTATTTGTACTGTTTGTGTATACGTGTGGTGTGTCTTCTCAATTTGTGATTTTTGATTAATTGTGTGTACCTGTCGTTTTCGTACCTTGTTTTTATTGCATAATTTTGTTAAAACTTTCGTCGTGATTACTTCTGAAGTTGTTTCTTGTCTTCTACATCCGTGAATGAATTGATTGATGTTAGAGACAGCAGATGGGTCGTATACGCCGGGGAGGCTATGCTATTTCTGAGAATGAAATGCACACGGAGATAATTGTTAGCTGTGGTCCCACACGCCGGGGAGCGAGAGTGTAAACGACTGAAGCTCGCATTCGTCACCGCTACTAGAACTGAGGCAGAATGAGTGACAAGCGATTTCAGTGGTAATTGGTAATGAGTAGATAAGAGGATGTGTGTAGAGTATCGTGAGGTGCTGCCATGGTCACTTTGCATTCTGCAAGATTCATTCTATCAAATTGCGATTGTGTTGCAAGATGTCAAGAGGAAGTCTCTGTCTGGAGGCGCAGATTGTCAGCGATGTGTGAGATTGTGCTATGAGTATCCTTGTGGTGTGTTGACTTTTCTGTTTGTTTTCCATTTCAGCTCTGTCCGAGTGACCCAGGTTCTCGCAATGGCATCCAAGTCAACGTGTATTGATCGTGATGGAAAAAAGGGATGGATCCGTTTTCTGCTTGGGAGTGTCAATGGAGTTGAAGATTGAACGATCAATTCATGGTTGTTTGTTCAAAACCAACTTCCACAATTTTCGCGGAGACATCAATACGACAGTCATCGTCTCATCGGTCGCTGTTCAGAAAGAAGATTAAAACACCGTCAGAAGTAATATTGTGATTTATTATTGTAATATTTGTTCACAGACCTTAGTCATACTTGATTTATATGTTCGCATTCGTCACCGTTACTAGAACTGAGGCAGAATGAGTGACAAGCGATTTGAGTGGTAATTTGTGGTGAGTATGTCAATCAGGTCTCATAAACCGTTAATGCCCAGCTCTCGCTACGCTAGGGCCCACGCTGTTCTTCGAAGATTTCAGAAACGCTTAGTTATAACGGACGAAAAAACCAAAACACCGATCTGCCGTTTGATATTTCTTTATTGTTACACCAACATATAAAATGAATAAGCGAACTAAGGTATGTAAACAAATATTACAATAATAAATCACAATATTACTTCTGACGGTTTTTTACTCTTCTTTCTGAACAGCGATCGATGAGACGATGACTGTCGTATTGATGTCTCCGCGAAAATTGTGGAAGTTGGTTTTGAGCAAACAACCATGAATCGATCGTTCAATCTTCAACTCCACTGACACTCCCCGGCAAAAAAGGGATCCAACCCTTCTTTCCATCACGACCAATGCACGTTGACGTGGATGCCATTGCGAGAACCTGAGTCACACGGACAGAGCTGAAATGGAAAACAAACAGAAAAGCCAACACACCACAAGCATACTCACAGCACAATCTCACACATCGCTGACAATCTGCGCCTCCAGACAGAGACTTCCTCTTGACATCTTGCAACACAATCGCAATTTGATAGAATGAATCTTGCAGAATGCAAAGTGACCATGGCAGCACCTCACGATACTCTACACACATCCTCTTATCTACTCATTACCAATTACCACTGAAATCGCTTGTCACTCATTCTGCCTCAGTTCTAGTAGCGGTGACGAATGCGAGCTTCAGTCGTTTACACTCTCGCTCCCCGGCGTGTGGGACCACAGCTAACAATTATCTCCGTGTGCATTTCATTCTCAGAAATAGCATAGCCTCCCCGGCGTATACGACCCATCTGCTGTCTCTAACATCAATCAATTCATTCACGGATGTAGAAGACAAGAAACAACTTCAGAAGTAATCACGACGAAAGTTTTAACAAAATTATGCAATAAAAACAAGGTACGAAAACGACAGGTACACACAATTAATCAAAAATCACAAATTGAGAAGACACACCACACGTATACACAAACAGTACAAATAACCTCGCGGATCATGTCTTGGTGGAATTCCTTTGAAGAATTGCAGGACTTACACCAGTACGCATACAACCCTTCACAGGTTGACGATTGTAAGTTGTGGAATGTCCGGACATAAGCAAGATTGACCAAGAATTGCAATAATTTGAACCCACACAAGTATTTAACACAAACATATGTACAATCAACACATCAAATGTTGTGCATTCTGGCACGACGAACTACCCTTGAAGAACTGTAGGACTTACAGCAGTACGCCTACATTCCTTCTCAGGTTGATGATACAAGTGGAAGTCGTTCGGACAAAAACAGAATTACCAACAGATAGATGACAGATGATATCAATTCAGTATATACAATATGAACATATGTACAAAATCACACACCGAGCACATTGGGCTGCTCATTGATGCGCTACCCTTTGAAGAATTGTAGGACTTACAGCAATACGCCTACAACCCTTCTCAGGTGGACGCCCTAGGTTGGAAAATCGTCGCAGAGTTCATTTGCTGACTTCCTTCTATGAGCTATATCCTCAAATCTGAACGGTAACACGCCCATGTCATTGTATCGTAGAATATAGATGACGAACAAACACACGACGTATCTGGTCAATCAAGTGTAGAAACAGAGTAATTTACACCAAAGATAATAACATTCAAATAGTAACTTGAAACTAGAAATGCCTTTATTCGTGCAAGTCAATTTAACAATTACTCTTTCGTTTACACTTGGCTTATCCTCACTAAACTGACCATTGATATTCGTCCTTTCAAACGCACCGATACTTTCATAGTCATTGCATAAGGCACGTGAGTTCACGGACGTCCATTTCATTGTGGGTGAAAACACCAATGATGACTGAGTGACACAAGGTGATGAACTTAGCGGTGGATCAGAAGCTGTTGTTGCTCGGCTTTCAGATATTTGTCCAAATGCAGGATTACCACCACTGCTGTCTTTCACTACAAGTTCGGGTTTAGCACTATCATCTGATGATAGGTGGGCTACACGCTGATTAATTACACTGACTGTCTCACAAGTATGTATGCCTTCTGCAACTGCATCTGCATTTATTTCCACTTCAAGTTCAAGTTGTACAGAACTTTTGTTCAACTCAGCAGTAGTAGGCATATCTATCATCTCATCATGATCAACCAAAGACAAATGTGAAGTATCATGATCATTATCACGAATATTCAATTTATCATCAGCTTCATCAATTTCAAACTCTTTAATAACAGAAGTAGACAATTTTGGTTCCTCCTCACAAATCCTAAAAGGCTTGATAACTTCGCTCTGACTAGTAATACCTTGTAAACTTGTAGGGTCAGAACTGGACTCTGAAGTAGCAACTCTATTCTGTGACACTCTATTCAACAATGGCTTACCAGTTGCAACTACAGACTTCTTCACCGCACCGTTATCGTCACACAATTCGGAGTCCGGCCCGGAGTTTACATTGAGCTTGTCACTGTACTTGCTCACTGGTTCAGAGTTCACTTCTGTATGCACCTCCTGCAAACGTGTAAAACACAACCGGGCTTGTCATGCATCTTGTAACTCATCTGTTGAGGATGTACTACGAAACCTGTTACACTCACTAGGTCTATATGCATTACTATACATCATGGAGTCTTCTCGATATCCACCAATCTGAGGCCTGCTCGTCATCAATGATTGCGTTTTACCCTCAGACTGCTCTATTCTAGGGGTGAGATTCAATATACTGGCAAACTTGCTCATAGATTCATTGACACTATCTTTTACTAGTTTCAGGATATCATCAAATTTTGGCTCGATACCCTCATCCTCCATACGGGAGCTTATCTTCACCCACTTCCTTTGCAGTCGAGTAGGTAGGCGTCTTGCTATTACTTCTAGTATAAGACTCGAGTTGAGGTCACTCATGCGATTCATCGAAATCATTCCATTCTTGTAAATTAGCAAATTGTCTAAAAACTCACTGAGTGCCTGAGAGTCATCCTCTAATTGACCACCATTAACCTTTACAAACTCGAATAATTTCCCTGCAATCATCGAAGTTCTTCCAAACCTTTGACGTAATATGCTCATAGCCTCATCGTAGCCCTCTTTTGGCTTCATAAATTTACAACACTGTATAGCTCTTGCAGCATCTCCAGTGCAATACCTCATCAAATACATCAATTTCATTTCATCAGTTAGTAAAAAACCACTCAGCATGATCTCAAACTCCTTTACAAATTGTAAATAATCAGCCGGGTTTCCATCAAAACACCGTGGTTCAAATTTAGGGAGTTAGATGTTCCTATTATCCCTGAACGGCGAAACAATAACATCAACCATGTCATGCTTAACATCAGACACATCGTTACAAGTAACAGACAAGTCACCATGACTTACTTTCCTGTTTGCATCCAAGACGCTCTGTCCCTTCTTTGACCCAGGCATTGTTGAACTTGGCCCAATTCCAAAAAGTTCCAGATATTGCTTGTCCAAAGAGGACTTGACCGGCACCAGGAGAGATGAACGGTGACTATCCAAACTGTCACCAACTATTTGAATCGGCCAGATCTGTTTCTACCGTCAGAAACTGTCAGCCACGTCTCGTAAACCGTTAATGCCCGGCTCTTGCTACGCTCGGGCTCACGCTGTTCTTTGAAGATTTCAGAAACGCTTAGTTATAACGGACGAAGAAACCAAAACACCGATCTGCCGTTTGATATTTCTTTATTGTTACACCAACATATAAAATGAATAAGCGAACTAAGGTATGTAAACAAATATTACAATAATAAATCACAATATTACTTCTGACGGTGTTTTAATCTTCTTTCTGAACAGCGACCGATGAGACGATGACTGTCGTATTGATGTCTCCGCGAAAATTGTGGAAGTTGGTTTTGAACAAACAACCATGAATTGATCGTTCAATCTTCAACTCCATTGACAGAATATATAAGTGGATGAGCTTAGAGTGCCGTGAGTTACTGCCATGGTCACGTTGCATTCTGCAAGAGTCATTCTAGCAAGTTGCGATTGTGTTGCAAGAGGATGCCTTTAAGTGGACGGCACAGGTTGTCATTGATGTGTGAGATTGTTCTATGGGTATGCTTGTGGTGTGTTGGCTTTTCTGTTTGTTTTCCATTTCAGCTCTGTCCGTGTGACTCAGGTTCTCGCAATGGCATCCACGTCAACGTGTATTGATCGTGATGGAAAAAAGGAGTTGGATCTTTTTTTGCCGGGGAGTGTCAATGGAGTTGAAGATTGAACGATCGATTCATGGTTGTTTGCTCAAAACCAACTTCCACAATTTTCGCGGAGACATCAATACGACAGTCATCGTCTCATCGGTCGCTGTTCAGAAAGAAGATTAAAACACCGTCAGAAGTAATATTGTGATTTATTATTGTAATATTTGTTCACAGACATTAGTCATACTTGATTTATATGTTGGTGTAACAATAAGAATCCTCGAGTCAACAACTGGTGTTTTGGTTTTTCGTCCGTTATTACTAAGCGTTTCTGAGAAACTTCAAGCGACAGCGTGAGCCCGAGCGTAGCAAGAGCTGGGCATTAACGGTTTACGAGACGTGGTTGACAGGTCCCAATAGACTACCCTTGATGACACCACTGCTGATTGGTCTTGGTCTGGATTTCATTGAGCCAACTTTATTTATCTGATTCCTGTCATAGAGAAATGATTTTATCCAGTTGTGGAGGGTTTGCTTATCCCTAGTGAGCATAGCTTGCTGACTAGCAGACTATGTGGGACTCTGTCTGAGGCTTTCCTTTTATTGAAATAGAAGATAATTACTAGCTCTCTTCTATCTCTTCTATAGGTGACTTCGTTGAAAAGTCTATATTGCAAGTGACGCAAGATCTTTTCTCGTGGAATCCGTGTTGTGACAGGTTGATGAATTTATGTTTTAGAAAGTAGTCTGACATTTGGTCTTTGATTACTCTCTCCATGATCCTTGATATGACAGGTGTTATATTGATAGGCCTATAATTACATGCACTAGTATTGGCCCTCCTTTGTGCTTAGGTAATATATATGTGTTTTTCCAAGCTTCAGGGTAGGTCTCAGTCACTAGTGAGATACTAAATATTCTAAGTAATAATACTATCATATCCGAACCACAGTTTCTGTATATGATGGATGGTAAATAATCTATCTCCGCCGATGCTATATTTTGTATATTAAAGTTGATTTCACCTAACTTGTAGTTATTTTTGCAGGTTATTTCGAGAATTGATGCAGGGGGCACTTTGAAGTTTTTGGAGAATCACTGACTAAGGAGTTGACTAATGATCTAAAGATCATCATAAATTATACCTTCATCTTCTAAGCGGATAATATTGTTGTCTTCACCCTTCTTCACTCGTTTTTGCAGGATCTCGCAGAGTTCCTGAATTTTAGAATTTGATCGTCCGGGTGAACTATCATGGTGGCGTCTGCAATAGCCGACTGAATGCTTTGAAACGCTTCCCTAGCCTCTGGTGTCATGCTGAATGCCTTGCACTTACCTGTTAGTAGGTCTGTGGGTGCATTTAAAATATGTGCACAATGAGGAACAAAACGCTGGTAATAACTCACCATCTCGAGAAATGTGGGCAAAGATTTTGTGGACGTAGGCTCTGGGAAATTTTGTATGGCCTGTACCTTGTCAGGTAATGGGTAAATGCCATGTTCGTTAATCACATGTTCCAAGAAATTCAAAGAGGTAACTCCAGTCTGACACTTCGCCAAGTCGAGTTTGAGGGAGTGTGTCTTAAGCCTTTGGAAAACGGTCTGCGAATGAAGTTGATGTGTTTCCTCATCCGGACTAGCTACCAAAATATCATCCAGGTAGGCAAAGGCGAAATCAAGACCGCGCAAATTGTCGTGGATAAACCACTGGAAAGTTTGGACAGCGTTCCCTAGACCGAAAGGCATTCGAAGAAATTCGAAAAGGCCAAATGGCGTAATCAGAGCGGTCTTAGGTATATCCTCGAGGTCGACGGGAATCTGATGGTAAGCTCGTGTTAGATCCAGTTTGGTAAATACTCTAGTTCCCTTGAGTGACGACGTCAAGTCATGTATGTGAGGGACAGGGTAGCGATCTGGAAAGGTTTGTGCATTTAACCTGCGATACTCGCCACGATGCCGCCAATCTTACCCATTATTCCTGGGTACCACGTGCAAAGGTGAGGACCACGGGCTGCTTGATGGCCGGATTATTCCCATTTCCAACATATGTTCGAACTCAGCTTTAACGGCTTTTAGCTTTTTTGGGGACAAACGTCGAGGCTTTGCAAAGACTGGCGGGTCAGTCGTAACAATGTGATGCGTGACGTTGGATGTCACACATGGTAGACCACAGCTAGGCTTAAACAGGTCAGGGAAAGATTGAAGTTCATGGGAATATGGGCCAACGGAAGGAGGTGTAGCGTATACCGGGCTGAGGGCTGGGCCCTGTGTGGCGATACCATTGACCGAGAGGTTTATGGCTGAATCTCTTAACCTGTGCTTACCAGTAACTACCAGTAATTGGTTATGCTGTAACAGATCCATACAGATTATACCTGTGGTCAAAACTGCTACTAGAAAGACTCAGCGGAATGAGCGGCGTAAGCCGATATTCAGGTCAAGGAAACACCTGCCAAAAGTTGGCTATTAGCAAACCATTTGCGCCACGTAGTTGTAACGACATTGGTCGCCTGCTCTCCCCTATTGTGGGTGGGATTACACTGACCTCCACTCCGGTATCAATGAGGGAGCGTATCCCGGTGTCACGGTCTGTCGCATAGAAGAGGAGACATGGGAGTAGTTCGCCAGCGACGTTAGTCGTCAATACGTGCAGGCCTGTTAGTTTCCCGACTATAAGGCCTTGAAGGTGCACTGGCGAGTGCTTTTTCGGACCTTTTCATCATAACGCCGATGATACCGACACATACCAGGCTGGGAGTTTCGAGACTTAGGACGCGTACTGCTAGCACCTGAATAGGATCTTTTACGAGTCGAGTTGGTACGACTACCCAAGCGACCTCTAGCTTTCCTCTCCTGTCTAATACTACATATGTCCTCACAGAGCTTGGTTGTATGGGTCACCGAATCGAAGCTTGATGACTCCCCGCCAGAAGAATCCTTGATCTGAGCGAGACTATCGATTACTGTAGACAAAATGCTCATATTGGATCTAGTAGCCTACACTGCTTTATCGGCCACCTCGGATAGTTCCGGTAATAGGGACGTAGATAGGAGCAGAAATGCGCTGAATCATCTGAGGTAATGTTTGTAACCAAACCTGTTTTAAGAAGGCATTATCTATTTTGAAGTCAGCGACTCACTGTTTCATCTGTCGTTACATTTGAGTGGGCTTTCGGTCACCGAGCTGAACATCTCAAAATAGCTCTTGCACTTTCCGCTGGTCAGTGAGTGCAACGCGTTTAATTAGTGCCTGCTTGAGACGCTCATTCAGGTCAAAACGGATCTTCGAGAACGTCAGACACTTCCTCTATGACATTCTCGGGAAAGTTCACAATTACCAGGTTTACCTTGGTTTCTTGTAAGTGTATGTCTGAGGGTGAACGAAGCTCATACGTGACCGAACCATGCAACAGGACGGCGTGTCCAGAAGGTTGGGAGTTGCAAAGTTATAGCCATCTGTGAAGCACTGTTGTCGGCCATTATGCGGACAGGACGATATAATAACGGAGTCATACAACAAGTACACGTGAAAACAAGACAAGTAAAATTTTATAACTCTGTGTGAAAAATAAACAAAATAGTCAATATGAAAAAGATCTATAAACACGTCAAGCTAAAATGGAGGCAAACGATGAAAACACGGGCTCACCACTTGCAAGAGTTGTTCCAGCTTAGAGTAGACCTGAATAATAAACGCTCTCACAAAATCTTATTCAACCTATCTAGTGCCTTGATTTGGTGGTAGGCTCGGAGGTGCGCTGAAGGAAAGAACAACAGGGGAGCGAACCACTTTTGTACAGGAGGTTTAAAACTCAAAAGATGAAGGTGTGCCAAACGAGTGGGTGAGAGTTGAGAAGAAACTTTTATATAGAAGACTGTCCCAACAGATAGTGTTCGGTGTTGCTCATGTCTCCATAACTGCCATGTTTTGATTGTGTCAGCTGTCTTTTAAAGTCAAGAATGATACCACAGCGTGAACTCGTCTTCTGCTCAGTGTTGTACTTGACGAAAGTTTGGCACGGCTGCCTCTGTCTAAATTAAACTCAACAGGCACCGCACTAGATTTAAGTCTCTTTACGACTAGATACTCCTGAAGGTAATAAGGGTTTAATTCGCAGTACACCATTTTGAGCGACGTCACGGAGTATTAGCTATAGTTTATTTATATAAGTTAGGCGTTTAGATGATTAAAGTGTCGTCTTTACATCTGTGACCATATCTGACTTGAGTGTACAATAATTTCAATTATCATAGTTTACAACTGTTCTGAAATGTAGACATAATTATTGGTGAGAAAATGTGGCGAAAATGACCTAAGTTTCCTGAATCTCGCCTATAAATTTTCATTATTCGCTAATAACTGTGATATCACATCAAACCGTCAGGATACAATGGATAATACTTTACTAGTGGTTGACTGAAGTGAAGTAATTAATAGGTACACACTACGTAAAATCTTTTTAAATTGTCCCAAGAAATGCAAGAGTATGTGAAAAGAAAACGGGCAGTTCCTAAATTTAGACCTTACATATACATAACTATTTATTCCACAGTTTCAGGTCTCGTACAAGACGTCTTGACCCCCAAAGGTGCACTTGAAGGCAGCATTCACATGCTTGTATCTGTAGTTCCGTTTCGGTTTGCGCTTAGTGAAATTGTAGATGCACCAGCAACAAAGGCTGTCAACCCACGGATCCTGAAGCTATCACTGTTACAGAAGAGCAGCATGCGCATTTCAGAATACTATGAACTGAGATCAACTCAGAAAATATGCAATTCGTAGACTGTTTATCATTCGACTGACAATAAACAAGGACAATAAGGCGAATACAGTATAAACAGTTACAGCATCAAAAGTTACAGCTTCGAGACGTTACGTGTTCGAACCGTAATAGATCCAAATATCGCAGATTCAAAGTTTATGGTCATATCGTTCCAGTCTTCTACTGAGCAGCAAGTAAACTGACCATATTTGCCACAGAATCGTCGACGGCAAAAGGAAACAACCTGAATATGCCAGATTATTGTGGAAGCATTCAATATTCTGCATAATTTCAGTGATCGTATTGTGTGAAAAAGACTTTCAGCATTAGCGATCCGTAATGTTCTCCCTTTCTGTGAATTTTTCAGAGCCTTCTTACCCTCGTCCTGGCTGAAGAAACGTCTTCTCGGCGCGACCCCAGGAAAACTCGTAATAATTTACTGGCCTCACTTACACTGATTAGCTGCGATGTGTTCACAAAGGAAGTTTGTTAGTAAGTCCTCGTTAGATAATTGGAGGCAATGGGGAGGAAGCAGTAGAACCAGGTTCCTAGCCTACTGACTCTAACTATCTAATATCAACAGTTCGAAAAGCACCGTGATGGCGAGCTGCGTAGGACGGTCACCACATTGTAAAGCTAACTGGTAGAATTCAGCCTGCACCAAACAAAGGACTAGACACAACACTAGTTACTAACTAGGGTTCAATGAAATAAATTCCCTTAGTGCTACCGCATGTAAAAGTCATTCCATGAGAAATACAGAATAATTTACCATATATTCCTAAAATATTGACGCATAAATTACCGTATATATGACCACAAATCAACGAATGGTTAACTGCTCACGGGTTTGTTGCCACTGATAAATAACGTAACAATTCGTCAATCTTAACACGCTGGACAATGCAGCAAGATTTGTAGGTGTCTGAAAACTGTTAAACACCATTAGAATAGCCACACGTTGCGTTTGAAATCATCATGGCCCTTCGCAAAATACACTTTAGAAAACCACACTTCATCATAAACAACGATAAATACCTGTGCAGAATCAAATATCCAAATGACTGCCCCTGCTCTAGCCAGTAAACGACGTGGAAAATAAATCGAGGTGAATTCAAAGTGCGATAGTTTATAACCTTACCCTACGGCTGCTCTTATTCTCATAGAAAGGGGACAAATAAGTAGTCAGATAATGTAGACACTGCTAGTTTTGATATCGTTCGGTATCGAAGCTAAGTGAATTGGTAAGAAAGTCAAGAATGAATTCAGAGCCGCATAGACGTATTGCGGTCAAACATCTTCGAGCACTACCTGACTATATTTCAGGTTAACCAGTAGTCTGTTTAAAAATGAAGTGGTAACTTGCCGTAACGAGAATTTTGACAAAGGTGTCAGAAAAGTTGGCTCTTGGAAGATGGGAACCACCTGCATCTTTTCAGATACATGAAGGACTTTATGATTATCAAATGCCTGTACTCAGAAAGTCAAGAATCGGACACCGATCTAGCTGTTACCTAGACTGACTGTTTTCGAAAGTTTTGAGATTCGGAGGAAAATTTTTGTAAATGATCTCAATAAGTTCCTTCACTTGGAATAGTTATCAGAATGTCTTCCAAAAAATGGCTGCGCAAAGACTAAGCCACGCAAGACATCATGAATGAAACATTGATATATCTGTGGCATTGCGTAGACCAGAAGTCATGCGAAGTAACTCGAAGGGACCAAAAGAATAGTGACTGCTGTCTCCGAGGCATCATCCAGGTGTCACATCAAGCTTGCTGTGTAGAGTCGTGCATTTTAAAGATGACATCAAGTAATATATGTTCTGGACTGCGTACCCATCCGGGACCGATTTGGCAGTAGGCCTTCGTTAGCCATCACAAGGATTCTAGTTTATTCCATTTTCTTAAACACCACTTGTAGAGATGAAGGCCAAGGGCTATTGGGTGGTCTGGTTATCCCATTCTCGAGCATGCATTCAAACCCGAGATCAATAACTTTGAATTTCCCCAAAGAAAATCTTCGTGGTTTACTGGAAACAGGCAGCACAGCTGTAGTGATGTGGAATTGGATGTCGTACGGGGGATACCACAACTGAGGCTGAGAATGGATGCAAATGATGAGGTTATGGATAAGTATGGACTTGAAATGTCAAGGGTTGAATACACTGGTCTGTGAGAGAGCCCAGTATTGATAGCACCGAAGGTGAAGGATCACTGGCTTCCTTGAATCTAACATCAACTGATAGAGGTCCATACCAATAATATAAGTGGTCACATTGGCCACGATGAAAACACAAAAGAGGGAAGACGGAGTGCGATGTTAAAGTCTAGGAATGTTCTGACAAAAGTTGTAATGTGCTAGTCATCAGCGGCACAAATCTGCATGGATGCTAATCCTAGACCCTCTTGTTGAAAAGGGAACTGCACTAGCGTCTGACTCTGCATTAATTAAGAAGTTACGATCTGTGACACAGAAGAGGAGGGAAAGGAGTGCTCTGCTAGCGACTGTATTTGTCATCACATAACAGCCCATACGTTTTTTGAATGGATAATATCAAAGGTTCACGGACGAGCACGTTTTTGTACATCAGTACCATAACGTCTGTGACAAAATCAAATTTCGGGTACTGGGTTTTCCCGTTTCGGCAACCTTTTTCCGAGACGTGAGGACGGTTTGCTGCAAGAACGAGGTGCGCAAATGCAATAAGAATTTATACTTCCTAACACGTTCTTGAGACTACATAGTTCCTTTTAAACTTGTATGATGTTGAAACTGCAGAACTTACTGGTTGGGAGGTGTTCGTAATACCAAGTGCTGGTGGACAGGGCTGAAGAAATACAGGTACATGATCCGATAGCCTGCAAAGTCCTGTCAGCTGCCTTTGCTAATTCCATCGGGGGGAAACTGTAAAAAGGTGCTAGAATTTCACTCACATTGTCTGGTATACTTTCCAACCATAGTTATTTCATGAAAGTTTAGTCAACTTAGGGGTCAGTAACTAGCTGTTTCACTTCAGGAAGCATGTATGCAGACTAACAGTCCCTTGGTGCGCGTTTCCCAAGAGTTATTTGACCTCTTTTTGGTTTGTATGTTCAGTTGAATGATTAGAAAAGCTTTCAAACAATCTTACTGTCTTCAGATGCTGACGGTATTGATGTTCGCGAATTGCACAGAGCATACTAACGCAAGATCTAGTACCAACAACTTCTGTAGTATTCTTTTCTCGTGGACCAAAGGCAAAACCAAAGACACTATTTGATCGTCCAAACTACGAGATATATTTCGGGACTTAATCGTAGACCGAGATGAATGCTTGGCTGGCTAATGATCGTGCACGAACATGACACGACGGAGTACCAAATGGCATGGATGCTTGACCGGAAGACTTCAGCTAAACAAGTCGGCTTAAACAGTGAGGGTTAGCTTCCATTGTTCAGTGATGAGTGCTGCGGTCAATAATTTTGGGGAATTATTTACCACTACAAGTCTTAGGGAGGGATCGTCGAGTGTATTTTTTAACATACTCCATGTTATTATCAGGAAGACTTTTAATGACCGAGTTAACCTTAGTTTCCTACGACTGAATATGACAGAGATTGAGGTCGGTTTCAAAACGCGAGAAACACGAGAAAGTTGAGGAGCTGCGGTGTAACTGACATCCTTTTAAAAGACCTGTTACCAGCCACTGTAGGATGAATAGTATGATATGTAATAGCAATATATCGCGATTACAAAATGACCCACACACTTATAGTACAAACCTGTCATGTGAAATTAAAAAAATAAACACAGTCGATAAAAAGTTTAAAACACCAGGAAACCAGACTAAAGGTATAGCAGACAATGATACTCGGGCTCAAAAATTTGTAGGGACTCGTAGTGCTGTTGATCAGCTACATTATGCTGAACCAGCCTTACCGAACGTAGTATGCCTAATTATGCAACCAGTCAGTGATGTACATGACTTGCAAGTGCTGATGACAAGGCACCAATCAAAAGGGCGCGGTTATTTAGCAATGCGCCATAGTGAGCAGTATATTTGAATAGAATAAAACGTGTTAGGGTTACTTAAAGGAGAGATTTTGCAGCTTATCTGGTCAATATGGCTAAGACGCTGATTTTGAGTCTGTGCTTATGGCATGCAAGCCGGGTTCGACGTATACAGGTTAGAACAAGACTTCAAGTGCCTGGAGCATCCAGAGGTGAACCAGACATTTATTCACTTTTTTCACTCGCGCTCCCAGTGGAACATATGACTTCAAGCTAGAGACTTGAAGTTTATGTAGCAGTGTTTATTTTTACAGGGTGGGGTTGCTGGCCACATGCCCAACCTTTGTGGTGGACCTTTTACTCTGTTAGCTTAGTTACCCAAATTCAAATAGAAAATGAAGTACCAAATCAGTTTAGTTACGGGAAGAATGTTTTTAAGTTTGGTTACTTGGGTTTACAAAGATCCAAAGTCCACAATAAACGTAATACGATAACCGTAGCTGCACTGAGTTATACATCTAACAGCATAGGTATAGTCTCTCCTTATGGTACATTGCGACATGAAGAAATCACAAGCAAACTATCCCAGGTAGATTTATTTTCACTTTGTGACTATGAATCGCGAATCAGTATATGTATTCTGCTAACACGATAGATAACTCGAAACACTTTATAATCGCAACACCTCCCCTACAATTTAGACATATTTACTTTATTTGACTACAACACAATCTTTTACCAATAAGCTTCTCCGAATATCTGCTCCTACTTAGTATTCCAAAGAAAGCCTCATATACTCTACACCTCACAAATTACGCAAGGGCTAATATTCGGTCTTATCAAGTAGAATAAACAAACGAATAACTAGGAAAACATTTATTAATGAATAAATATGTAATAGAAAATCGACAACAGTGCAGGTATCTTTTTCTTTATCACCCAAATCCATGTAATTCCCGAAAGTAGATATTATCTGAAAAAGAACATAAGAATTATATACATTGTTACCAGTGTAAACACAATAATTAACCGTTAAATGTTTAAAATGACGAAATAAATAGTTGAATTGTACATAATTACGTCAATCAACATTTTTCAATAATACAAAGTCGATATTACATCTGCCTGCTAACATCAAGTTTATGCCAGAAAATAAGGAAATACTATGCATATATAAATTTTAAGTATTTCTGCAGATTTTTCTAAAAGAAATACACGTGGAGGAGCCTTGTCAGCATTTAGGCAAAGTACACAACAAAGTAAGTGAAATAATTACCAAAACGAGCTATCCCACTTCATCATGTCCATGTGCAATCCACTAAACTACAAAGAAAAATCACAAAAAGTCGTTATAACATGTGTCTTTAAGTATTTCGACATTTTCTGAACGGAAAAGTACGTTTTTTTCAACAAGCTGTAAACTGCCTGTGACCTACGTCCGGATAAGAACACCACCACATGCTCTTTCTGCTAAATAGGCCGCATTTCATCAACTTTTAGCAGGAATATAGGTAAAAAAGTGTGAAAAACAATGAAAAATGACCTAACCTTGACGTTTTTTCAATAAATAACGCCAATATCTATCGGCTAATCAAATGACCTACGTCCGTCTACAGGCTGCCCAGGATGAAAACGAAACGAAGTCGATTTTCGCGCTCAACCTGTAGGACAACTGTACAATTCAATAACTATACGGCCTGGTTCAGACAATGAGTGTAATTATATATATATATATATATATATATATATATCAAATATTTAACTGTTGAGACATTATTAACTTGTAGACAATTTAAGATTTGACATTATAACATGCTTGATCGTGCCTGTAAAAATGGCATGCATTTTCATGTAAATTTATGTTTATATGAAAATAAAATTATTACTATTATTATTAAAACTTTCGGGAGAGATTTGCAGTTAATATTAAGTACTTCAGAAATAATCATCTGATGTGCAGTTGTTAAGTACCAAGGTCACTGCCATTTCCTAATTTAGCTGGGCGCACTTAAGGTAACAGATTGACAGCTCTTCAAAATGACTGATGGTGAATTCCAAGACAAATCACTACTCAAGTGTTGGCTTGTAGGGATTTGATTGGTTTCAGGATTTCATCATGTGCTGACATTAGTTAGAGAACCATTGGAAAACCTGGGAGTACTGGACAGCTGTTTCGTCCTAGTTTGGGACTCTTCAGCAGTACGCACCCACCGGGATCCGAACCCAGGACCAGTAGGGCGCAGCTGGTCGGGTGTGAGGACAAATACTCGCCGAAGACATTGGCTAGCGGTCGCGCTATGTCGTGAATTGGCAGAAGTTAGAATTCAAGGACCATTGGATCGGGTCCCAGTGGCTTAATGGTATACGAGCTCGCCTTGTAACCGGAAGGTCCTGGGTTCAAATCCCGGTGGGTGCGTACTGCTGAAGAGTCCCAAACTAGGACGAAACAGCTGTCCAGTACTCCCAGGTTTTCCAATGGTTCTCTAACTAATGTCAGCTCATGATTAAATGCTGAAACAAATCACTACTTCTGGTCACACAGTATCAGTACAGATTTCATTCCAAGTTATACATAAAGTATGACCAAGCTATTCCAAAGGATCTCACCTACACCTTCATGCAGCCGAAGCTTTAGTAATCCAAAAAGATAAACCCGAACTTTGTGTTCAGAAACATTTTACCCAACCCCTTTTACTACCGTGGTCTTAGTGCCAAGTTTTGTTTTCCTGATCAGTTTTATGGTTAACTCTACGTAGTCGTTTTTATTTTTTTAAATCTAATTTTTGCTAGCAACTTGTAATCCTTTGTTCTCTTGTTTCCTACCAATCATTTCCAAACGAGTGTTGATCATTTAACTAACTGGTTGTCAACCCTCCTGATTACTTCTGATAATCCACAACTTCTCAAATATTGCTGTAACTCATACACTTAAATTTATTTTGTTACTAAATGACAATAACCCTGACCTCTGTGTTCAATCAGCATTCTTTATATAAACCCCCTAAATAACTGTGCAGCTTTGAAGTGCAGTTGCAAACAGAGATCTCTGGCGAATTATGTTCTTAATTATATTGTGGTGAGAGCAGGCTAGCCAAAAATGGCAGACAGCATTTTACGTCAATGGGTATGTCGCAAATATTGGTGGTGAGAAAATATGAACAAGACTGATTCAACAACCAATCACAGTAGACTTGGCGTAGGCAGATGCAGTTAAAATATGGATGAACTGACGTTCAAGAAACAGTCACAAAGAGATGCAGGGCCAACTTTCTGTAGGAAACAACCAACCAGAGGGCTGTGTTTTTCTGCTTGAGTAAGCTATAAAAACGTACATGAAATATACGTATATACGTGTTGATTTTCTGTGTGCGTCGTTGGCACAGTGGTTAGAACTCTCGCCGACCATGCACATGGTCCGAGGTTCGATCTCCTGCCGACGCACACCTGATATCTATGGTCGGCCTGCGAAATTTGTGCTACCGATATCCATGCTGAAAATTCCATACTTGTACAAAAAATATAGTGTGGAATCAAGCTGTAATCAAAGATAAAAAAATAAAAATAATAAACGATCTGTTGCCTGACGCTTGCCTTTTGTCGTTACCATATGACATGGAAAGGTTTCATACCCTAAAGGGTAATTGTTTACAGAAGTGGTGTGTTAGGTTGTACTGAGTCAGCTAAGAAATCCTCACATAAATACTGAATAGTGAAATATCAGGAGGGTTTTGTGCTCATTTCTACAAGTGTCAGCCTCGTCTCGAAAACCGTCAATGCCCAGCTCTTGCTACGCTGGGACTCACGCTGTTCCTCGAAGCTTCTCAGAAACGCCTAGTAATAACGGATGAAAATACCAAAACACCGATTGGCTACTCGAGAATTCTTTATTGTAACACCAACATATAGGCATCTTTAAAATTAAGTTTTAACTAAGGTCTATGAATAAATATTACAATAATAAATCACAATATTACTTCTGACAGTTTTGGCCTGACTTCTTTGTGAACAGCGACCGATGAGACGATGACTGGTGTATCGGTGTCTCCGCGAAAATATAGGGAAGTTGTGTTTGAGCAAACAACCATGAATTGATCGTTCAATCTTCAACTACATTGACAACAAGTTTTGATTAGTTGACTGAAATATGAGAGAGAATGGTAGAAAGAAAAAATATTCAACATATTCTTTAGTCGTGTTACTTCTTGACTGAAATTATTTTCTAAGAATGTATCATGTGTTCAAATAAGCTGCTTATTTATTGACCTTTTCAAAGTATACAGTTCAACTGTAAGAAAAATTTCATCCACACTGACAACGAAAATAACCTTATCCTGAGAAAGGTTTATCTCCAGTGAATGCACACTTGATTTTAAGTCTAGAAAGAACTCAGTTCATGAGAATGAAGTGATTCTCCGTACTCCTCAAATATTTTACGTATCTGACAAATCCTAATGGGCGTTGATAGGGCATATCCCCTATTTGAAGTGGCGCCTCTGGCTTAACCTTGACGGCATTTGCGCGGTTTCGTTGATTCGAGTTGGAGCTAGTCGTACAGCAAACGCAGTAGACGCGATTTTGGTGCTTATTTTGCTCTTGTTGGATGAATTTATATGAAAATTATTGTTTGATATTGTTCTTGAGCATTTACTTATTGCTTGTGTGACAGGACGATTAAATACATGGTTCATGCAGTGATTTTTGGCATGCCGAGTAAGCTTCGCGTACATTTCAACGACTGTCATTCGATAAATTTCTTTGCAGATTGGCGGAAACTTGTGCTCGGTCTCAAATTTCCCTATCAGCATTTGTGCAGTACCTATTACTGCTGCAGGAACCAAGGAATATGGTTGATATCAAATTTTGCATCCTTCCGCACTTTCGTGTGGTGTTTTGATAGCTGAAAATCAATGGAATGCATAGATACAAGCGAAAATTAGTGTTCACAAATGGGAAGAAACTGTAATATGTTTTACGATCACTTACAACATTCAGTGTTTTCTGCCAAAATTTTTAAATGAGTTAAATGCACACTGCAACATTTTAGTAACTTGGTGGATTTCAATACCATCCTCGTGATCAGGTACGCAAAGACATCTGACGTGTGCGTCACCTTGTCCTATTAGTGAGTTTGGTTTCATAAACTTCCGATTTTTGTTATTGTCCTGACGCCACATTATTCGCGCTTGTTCGAAGTTAATCCACAAAATTATTTTGAAACACCGTCGAAGTAGTGTCCGACATCTCTTAAAGCTATGGACGTAAGGTTTAGAAGTGGTTGCTGTATCCATTTAGGGAAGGCTCATCGATTTCTGCAAGTAAGGGCTACGCATCATATTCCTAAATGCCTCCAGAAGCAACAGAATCTTCAGAAGTTATTAATGGGGTCCCAGCTTCTCTATTTCGAAACATATTATAGTGACAGGACATAAAACTGACGTTCGCACATTTTTTAAACATATCTGTAAAACGTGTTTGGATTGCATCCTAAAGTTTGTGGAAGCCGAAGTGTGATTAGGAAGTTTAAACCACTTTTGTGAGTTCCAAAACTATTTGTCATCACACGAAACCTTTTTTGTTAAACTTCGTTTTGATACTAGTCAGGCTAGATGTACTAGTCTCTCTGATATTTGGTTTAGTGATCTTCATTGTTATTTTGACCTCCAATATGTGGTTTTAATTCCACCTAAATTTATTTTCTAGACTTTTAACTGTATTAATCTCATATGTATTCCTATAACAATTCCATGCGTGACCAGATTGTCCAAAATGTGTTGCACAAATACAACACTACACGACTCAGACAAATTACGTCTTCTTATTACTTCGTCTAAATATTCACTTGTTTCACAAATAGTGACTGATGTAATCGCACATCGATATTAACTTTCATTAATTCTTACCGTGCTATCTCGTTAATATTATATTGGTAGTTATATTCATGTATACATCCTGTGAACCTTTGTTTCTCTTTTTCAGCTAATCTGTAGTCCCAGTGACCTCGTGGGATTCGTTGCTGAAGAAAGTGGTTTCCAGTACCGTTGATTTTGTATTTTGTGTCGAATCACTAATAAATGTATTCTCTATACCTCAAATAGACATTCTACTTGTTAATAGTCACTACTAACTTTATAGAATGTTGTGAGCTACAGAGTTATGGGGTTAGGGTCATGTGTTGTATTGAGTAGCACGTTTAGAAGATACGTCCGCCCCTGAGGAATACTGTCGTCAATATGGAGTACATTCTCGTGATAAATCTGTTAGCAGTAATTATTATCAGTACCTATAATTCGTATGGATGGTATATAACGAAACGTACTAATTCAGTAGTCAAAGGTTAGAAATATCCGTTAAAATTGAAACAGGTGCTCATGTAAGGGAAAACTGATTAATCGAAAGTTGAAACATCACGTAAGTGATAAAGTTTATAGCATTGTTTACATGCGAATAGTTAAGGTTATTTGTTTAAAAATGATGGTAACTCGTTGATGGTTTAAGGGATGTTCTGTTTGATAGGAAATAGATGGGACATTGTAAGGGAAAAACAGTGTAACTGGATAAACAACATCAGCTGGCCAGTATACACTTATTTTGAAGTAAAACACGATCGGGTAAAGTATTTCGAAGGCAGGAGTAGAGCAGTCTTCTGGAACTATTAATTTAGTAAGCAATTAAATTTGTCTTTGAATTAAGACTGAAAGTAAGCGGCATATTGGTAAGCTAAACGATTATCATTATTCGGTTTCGTTAGAATAAGTATCCGAGTACTGTTTTACTCATCATTCTGTCTTTTGAATAACTTAGTAACATGGCGTTTACTTTCGGATCCAAATTACTAAGTAAAGGTTAATATCCCTAATATGAAATTGTCGCCAAAGTAAGTAAATATGTTCATATCTAGAAAATACTAAGGTTTGGAGTTGTTTTTTTACTACCACAACACCAGGTGACTCACCAATTAGTCACAAAGTAAAACTAGATCTGTCAAAGAGAGTCCGCTCCTGACTTCTAGGTTTCGTGAAGATAGAACTATATACATAGGTTAATAGGATTAGACGCATGATTTCAATTCGAAACTAGGTAATTACGTTTCGCAGCTACAGAAAACACCACGTTACAATCTATTCCTTTAATCGTGTCAATCAATGTGACATCAATTAAGACTAGAGAAGGAACACCACTGGTTTTCACAAAATCCATTTGTGTTCCCTAATATAATGTACATTCCGTAATTATAGGCAAACTGGGAAACGCACCAAGTCATCACATATACGAACGATAATTAATTTAAATAATTAATTTAAAGGAATGCCTACTCGATATGGTCCAGAGTTCATGTGAAGTGACACATGCCTACATCTGAAAGTGCATGTGTAAGGTATCGCATTTCGTAAGCCTTTCGTCTAGGTGACTCAATGGGTCGCCTCCATATTTAACAAATGCTCAGTCCATGAATTCTACTTGTACCTGTAAAACACAAAGAATACCCCGCTGGGATATGGTGCTGTGTTACACTAGAATCCCGCAGTCTACAGGTAAATCACACTAAATATCTGTGAATTTCTCCCGAAAGAAATCCGAAACGATAATCCAAACTATAGATTTAACCACACGTAGAGTGACGCGTAAAGTCCAAAATACAGGATATCCTGAAATACGGTACTTTATTACATAAAAATAGATATATAATATACAAACCTCAAAATGTGAGGTGTCTGTGGCTAAATGCCGTCAAATGCACAACCACTGTGCAGTCAATAAGTAAAAACAGCAATGCTGTGTCAAGGTCGATCCACGTGTCGGTTCAAACGGCCCGCGAATGCCAAGCAAAGAATAAACAAATATGAACAAACAACTTTCACTGGTAAAGCATACACTATAGGGTAAATGCAGCAAGTAATGTTTAAGGAGAAGAAAAATAAGAACTATACATTAATAGAATGATAATAGAACAAGTAATTTAACTGCAGTTGTAAGCAAATGTCATTGTAATAAATTAACATATAAAATCATACTACTTACTAATGGCAAGTAGTATAATGTTGAACAAAGAAAAGATTGAGAATGAACAGGTAGGAAAGGAATTAACACCGCCCCCTCAAAACCAGCCTGGTTTTCCCTACTCTACCTGCTAGTAAGACACAGAAATGGTACAATTTACTCTCGCCACATCTGTATCCACTATCCAGCTATATATCCTACAAAGTGCTTATCTCTCCTCAATACCTTCTAGTAGGCAAACCCTACGCACATCTCGGTTGACTATACCCCTCGGTGTCTTGATATCCACTTTTCTGATATACCCATCGCAGCTTGCCGTAACACCTGTAATTATTCCCATTGACCAACGATTGCGAGGTGAAGGCTCCGCAGCCACTAGTACTAGGTCTCCCACTTGTAAGTTTCGATGTCGTCGAACGCGATTGTAAGGTCGTCAAGTACTCCCGCTTCCACCGTCTCCAAAACGTATCAGCGAGGAGTTGCCCTTGTTTCCATCGTCTTGTGCCTCGTTTTAAAGCATAGGCTGCACAAAAAGGTGATGAGGTAGCACCGAAGGGATGTACGTTTAATTCATACAGGCTCGGTGGTAAGTCCAGTCTACCCTCAGAATACCATAAGAAACTAAAGGCACTTTTATCCTTGACAGGTAAGTGAACCTGAAGAAACATCTCCTCAATATCTGCTGACAAGGCTATCCGATGTTTTTTAAATCTCAATAGTACCCCAGCCAAGTCATTCATCAGATCAGGTCCCGAATACGGACAATCGTTCAAGGATATTCCCTTACATTTAAAGGCACAATCGAAAACCACTCTAATTTTACCAGGCTTGCGGGGATTCATAACTGGGTGGTGAGGGATAACTCTACGTTTCTTGGAGAAGTCGTCAGGAACGCGACTAATATAACCCTTCAACTCATGGTCTGTTAGTATTTGATTGTAGGACTTCAATAGGCTTTCGTCCTTTTTTAGTCTCTTCTGAAGACTGTCCAGCCTGCGTTCTGCCTCAAACTTATTAGGCGGTAATCTACGCCAGTCCTCTTTCCAAGTCAATGGAACTTCATAATGTCCGTTCCGCAATCTTATCTCCCTATCGGTTGCCTTCAGAACCCCTTTATCTATTTCAGAACTGGACCTTTCGCATGAGTGCTTGTCCTGAAATTCAGCTTCAATCATTCGCAAAGGCTTGTTCTCTACTGATTCACTTTCCTCTAAGCAGAAGATAGAGGTTGCTTCTTTATATTCGTCTCCTGAACCCAATAAATACCAACCAAAAACTGACAAAGATGCAAACGGTTGGTTGGATTTCCCTATACGCTGCTCCAGCACCCAGTGTGCTTCAGGTACATTAGTCCCAATTAGTAGACTGACCTGTTTACATTCGACGTCTAGAAAGGGAATTTCTGCCAGGTGAGGCCATTTTTTCACCTGTTCGTTTGAAGGAGTCTTAGGTCTCTTTACAGGTAAGCTTTCCACGGTGTAGGCACTCTTGACCCTCGTCTTGTAATCTCCCGTTAAGGATTCAACTTCGAAATCAACCTTAGATGAATTCTGAGAAGTAGTTCCACAGAAAGATGTTACCTGCATCAATGTATTAACCCCTTCCAGTCCTATTTGGCGGCAACATGACTCAGCAGTAGTGTAGCATCTGAACCATTGTCAAGAAAGGCATAGGTATCTAGAAATCCTTTAGGACCTAAGATACGAATCGGCACATATCCTAAAAAGGAAGTTCCGGATTCCGTGCTAGAGTAGTTGACAGTCTTGCATGCTGAATTATCTTCATTGTGTAGAAGTTTATGATGACGTCTAGTGCATCCTACTATATCGCAACCTCTTGCTGCACGACAAGTGTCAGCTCGGTGATTACATTTCAAACAGTTGAAGCACACCTTATGCCGCATTGACACTGCTAGTCTCTCTTTGTGACTCATCGACAAAAAGCGTTGACAGTCCCATAAGTCGTGATCTGTGAAGCAAACTATGCACGACTTCTGGGCTCGTGACTTCACGACATTAACACTGTGCGAAGGCATAGCTCTGGACATTTTATCGTTGGACCCTACTTCGTTGTTGTTCCTATTCCCATTAGCTATCTGGCCGTAACAGCTTGTAGCCAAGGACAGTTGCCTTTCGAGGAATTCTTTGAGGTAACGAAAGCTAGGTTCAGCAAACTGTAAACCATCGTTTACCAATTCTGCCCACTTCCATCGTAGGTGCCGAGGGAGACGTTGAACAATGCACTTAAGGTTGGTAGAGCAGTCCAAGTCTGCCATGTGATTCATCTGAGATAAGGCTATCTCACAATTGGTCATCTGTCTCAACAACCGTTGTAGCCCAACTATATCTTCAGGTTGCAGCTGTGGGCCTGACAGTAATTCGGAGAGGAAGGCATCTGAAACTGCATGAGGTTGGCCAAATTGACTTCGTAAAATCCCCATGGCTTTCCTATAGCCTACCTCAGAGGGCAGTAGAATGCAATGCTCTATGGCCTCCTTGGCTATACCAACACAATTGTGTATAAGATGCATTAACCGTAGGTTGTCATCATTAGTTTGTTCTCCTATTAACATGTTAAAGCATCTTATAAACTTCAAGAACTTAGTCGGTGTACCATCGAACTTATCCATCTCAATTTGAGGCATTCTAATGGGGCTAAATGAGTTCAGGAGTGGTTGGACTGGAGTAGCAGTACAATTTGACCCTGATGGTCGTGCTGTACAATACATGGTTCTACCGTCTAGGAGTTGGCTTTCCGAGGGATTGGCGCAAGATCGAACGCAGCTGGCTGCAGTCTTGACTTGTTGAGAGCGCTCGCTCTTCAATTTTCGTTGTTTGCTGCGAAGTCTAAGCTCTTGAACCTTAAGCTCTAGGATCTCTAATTCGGTAGCCACATCCGAATCAACATCGGAGTCTACTACTACACTACCTCTCATAGCAATATTATCAAAACCTGGGCTGACATGAGGGGTGTGTTTAAAATTATCAGAAACAGATAAGGAAACAGGTAAAGAAGAAACTTGCGGTGAAGATAAATTGACTCGAAGATATTCTTCAGCGTTTTCCAGTTTTCCAGACATATTACGAGTAACCGGCATTGATAATCGTCCAAATAGATCAACAAGACCAATTTTGAGTACTGTGAATTTCTCCCGAAAGAAATCCGAAACGATAATCCAAACTATAGATTTAACCACACGTAGAGTGACGCGTAAAGTCCAAAATACAGGATATCCTGAAATACGGTACTTTATTACATAAAAATAGATATATAATATACAAACCTCAAAATGTGAGGTGTCTGTGGCTAAATGCCGTCAAATGCACAACCACTGTGCAGTCAATAAGTAAAAACAGCAATGCTGTGTCAAGGTCGATCCACGTGTCGGTTCAAACGGCCCGCGAATGCCAAGCAAAGAATAAACAAATATGAACAAACAACTTTCACTGGTAAAGCATACACTATAGGGTAAATGCAGCAAGTAATGTTTAAGGAGAAGAAAAATAAGAACTATACATTAATAGAATGATAATAGAACAAGTAATTTAACTGCAGTTGTAAGCAAATGTCATTGTATTAAATTAACATATAAAAATCATACTACTTACTAATGGCAAGTAGTATAATGTTGAACAAAGAAAAGATTGAGAATGAACAGGTAGGAAAGGAATTAACAATATCAGTATTGCGGCTTTTAGGTGAAAAAGTCATTCGACTATGTCACAGATGCTTTTGGCTGGATTCGTCAGTACCAAGTATTATTCCCTATGAGAGTGCATTGAAGAAATCCTGCAGGGTGATATTGAAGCTTCGCCGAAAATTGAATAGAAACATTTCACTCATAATAATAATAATAATAATAATAATAGTATATTCTCATTTTGTACATGAGAGACGCCAGTTTACAGGCATCATCAATATGATAAATTACATATACGATTAGCAATCATAATTAATAATAATGTTTTAATAAAATACACATTTTTTCCTACTTGTGTAGGACACACCAAATATACAGGCATGGATAAGCATTATATAAATTTCATAAATTTGGTTTATGGTTAAGTTACATGGTTGCTGGCGTTTTTGTCTTAGGTCTGTGGGAACAATATGATAACCAGTCATTCAATGGAGCACGTCATGAAATATAGGAATATTAACTTCGCATTAACAAAAAAACCCAAGTAAGTTTTGGATGGATTAAAAATACTTGGGAAAAAATAAAGCTTGAAGTAATTCCTCAATATAACTTGGGTGTGTACAAATCCGAATCTTATTTTTGATTTGATTTATATCCAAATTGGGTAATAAGGAAGCTATTTTTACAGATACGATCAGTTATGTTATAAGCTACAATCGTGACGTTGTATTACAAATAGATACTTTTCCATTGGTATAAGAGTATATTCCACAAATGTAATCCAGGTTGCGTCGTGGAGAAAGTTAATTCGTTATTAACCAGGCAACTGAAAGATACGGGACCAATAATGTTTGCAGATCATTTGTCATTGTAAATGGTCAAATATCCACATTATTCATTCTCATTCAAAAAGTCAAATGGAAGCTGAAATGGTGAGAGAAAAAAGAAGACAAACAACAGCAACGCAAAAGAAAGCAACGGGAGTCCTTAAGGAGTGATTAATAAATATATACATATATATTCTGTTTAGTAACTGTGGTTATTTTGGTACACAAACTAACTAGTCCCGTTATGCTAACTTTTATATTATGTGTAAACTAATATTACTGTCCTGTGTAGAAATGTTAATCATCTAGTTCCAATAATATTAAAATTTATAATTGTAGTTTGTTGTAACTACACGTTTAAAGAACTTAAAATATCTATGTAGGGTGAAAAAGAAGGTGTAAGAGTCAGGCGCAAAAGTGCATTGTCATCTTTGAGTAGTCTGGTGACTGAGGAGATGAACACTGGAAGTGTGTTTGCATCGCGCACATTAGCTGGTAGTCTATTCCAAATGACTGAAAACTTATTTAAGAAGAAGTTGTACCGCACGTAAGTCTGACAGTGCTCCATAGCAGCTAGGTTGTGATGATTTCTAAGATTGTAACTGATGACAGCGGTAGGTTTAGTTATTGGCTCGGAGGAATGCAAGAGAAGATTAGTTAGCTTATAGTAAAAGATAAGGTTTAGCTTAAGGCGTCTTTTCCAGAGGGGTTCTAATCTTAGTCTTACGCATCGCTCATGGTATTCCAGACCACTTTCTAAACCAAGAGTTCTTGAGGTAAACTGCCGTTGCACTCCCTCTAATTTAAGCTTGTCATTTTGTCTTAGTCCGCTAAGAATAAACGGGCAGTATTCTAAGATAGGTCGGACACATACTTTGTATAATAAAACCCTAGTTTCACAACAAAAGAAATTGCGTGTTATGCATCCTATCAGCCTTCGCGTTTTACGTCTGGCATAATCAGTCTGTTCAGCGAACGTTAGGTTACTAGAGTATCTAATACCGAGATCTACGACTGAGTTGAGCTTAGCTAGTTTTCGCCCATTTATTTCAAGAGTTAGATCAAGGTTACTGTTGCCGATACAAATCCAGCCGCATTTGTCAATGTTAAAATTTAGACAGGATTCAGCACACCATGATGCGAGGCTACTTAGTTCAAGATGTATTTTAGTAACCATATCGCTTAATTCATGAGTGTAGCAGGAGTAGACGACTTTGAGGTCGTCAGCATATAGGAATGGTTTGCCTAAGGTGAAGCACTTGCAAATGCTGTTAATGTAGACTGTGAATAAAAGTGGACCTAGGACACTACCTTGCACGACCCCACTTGAGATCTGCCTAGGATGAGACAATACAGATCCAACTTTGGTTATTTGTACCCTGTTGCTTAGAAATGATTTTAACCAGTTCAGTAATGGGTTGCGAATTCCACAAGAGTACAGCTTCTCAAAGAGAATACTGTGAGATACCATGTCAAATGCCCTAGATATATCGAAGTAGAGAACAACGACTAGCTTACGTGCTTCGCGACTACTAGTGATGCAGTTGAAAAAGTCGAAGTGGCAAGTAACGCAGGATCTATTTTTGAGAAATCCGTGTTGAGACCTTGTAACAAGATCTTCCCTAATTAGGTAGTCTGACAATTGATCTTTTACAACTTTCTCCATGATTCGTGAGATAACTGGGGTTATATTTATGGGTCTGTAATTGCGGACGTTTGCCCTATCACCAGATTTGTAATGTGGAATTATGAAGCTAGTTTTCCACTCACTAGGGTAAGTGCCAGTGTCCATAGATATTGAGAAGAATTTAAGAAGTAACAAGGGTATATCACACCCACTGTTTTTGAAAATTATCGAAGCGAGGCCATCCGGTCCCGTACTAGTGGAAGGTTTAAGGCTTTTAATTGCTTGTACTATTAACTGATTAGTGAACACAATGCTTTCAAGGGAAGAGATAGTAAGGGGAGCGGTTTCACCAGGCATATGTGTTTCTAAACTAAAGTTTGCAAACCAATCACTGAAGAGTTCACAGATAGTGGCAGGTTCATTGTAGATTACTTTGTCGTGAAGTAAGTATGGGATTTCCCTCGCCGACTGCATTCGTTTTTTAAGAAGTGCCGTTAAGTTATAAACTTTGGAGGTACTTTCAAGTGCCGTTAACTCTTCGTCGAGGTCCTTTTGAGAGCGTAGGCGCTTGAGAGATTCAAGAGACTCGTGGATTGAGAGCAATAGTGATATGTCCTTAGTGGAATAGTACTGTTTCTTCAGTTTCCTTAACTTATTACGGTGTGCCCTTGGAATATATTCAGTTCGGTGTCTACTTAATTTCACTATTTTCTTTGGAGCAACTGTATCTAGACAAAGGGTAACATTCCTGTAAAACAGGGTTACTAAGGCCTCCAGGGAGTCAGTGGTAAAATAGTCATCCCATTGACAGAGTCGAATAAGTTCTTGGACTAATCCCCAGTCTGTATATTTGTAACTACGACATATTGTGCTTCCTGAGTCTTGTTTGTTTCCTGTATTTAGTGGTGAGAAAGGCAGAGAGCAGAGTACCATTCTATGGTCACTACTGGAAAATCGATTACCAACATACGTGGATACTGGGATTGTGTCATGACAAAAAACAAGGTCCAACATGTTGTCACCACGAGTAGGTGTCTGGACGTGTTGTTGCCATCCATAACAGTCTATAGTGGCAAGTAATTCGTCGAAGCGTTGGGGGCCGGAACTAGTTAGCCAATTGACTTCTGGAAGATTGAAGTCCCCTGCAATTATTTTGTAATTAGCACTAAACGAGGATGCGTGTGCAAACGATTTAGCTAATAACGCATCAGTTTCTTTTGTTGAGCTTGGTGCTCGATAAACACAGCCTATGAGAAGTTTGTACTTATCTCCATGTAAGACAACCCAGAGTGAGTCAGGTACATTATTCATTGTTTCATCTTCCACCTTACTGACTACAAATGAGCTATGTATATATATGAGACATCCTCCACCACGCTTGCAATCTCTGTTTGCACGGTGTACAGTGTAATCATCGATACCTATATGCACATCAAGTACAGAGGATGAGCACCATGATTCAGTAATCAGAGCTACAGTAGGCTTGGCGACTAATAATAATGTCCTTAGTTCAGATATCTTATTGATTAAGGAACGTGCATTAATTAGCAATATCGTGAATAAGTCACGGGATACTACAAACTGGCTTAAAATGTCACCATAACCTAAATCTATTTGTGCGTCAGCACCGCAAGAATTTATGAATGAAAAGGAGGTCGGACTGGGTGTCTGTACATCGGGTTGGAGTGCAATGAGGTGGTCCTAGGTGCCATGGGTCGTACCAGTGATTCGGGACACCTGGAAAATTTACCATGTGTTCCTGGATATAAGGGTAGTACAGGTTGGGCCTAGGTTGACGGTTAAAAGGCATAGCATCAGAAGGTCTACCCATCCAACTGCTATTCGTCATACCGGTATACACCTTCGGGTTGTTTTTATAACTTAAAGGGAATTGTGAAGGAAGGTGCTTTGGCTGCAAGACTTTAGGAGTCTTGGAGCCTGACTTTCTATAAGGTGGAGCATGCGGAACACCTCCAGATGTACTTATGTTTCGAGAGGAGTTTTTCGTAACAAGTGATGGTTTGTTGGCATTCTTACTCTCAGCAGGCTTATTGAATACAAAGTATTCTTCCCCATCATTAGTCTCAACCCTGCGAAATTTGTTCATCGTGGTGAGGTTACTACGTTTGGGGGGAAATTTCTTAGAACAACTTGCAGAAGTTCTAGTCATTTTAACATCTTTCGATGAGGCTTTTTTTACAGGGGTACTGGTATCTAAATCAGTTCCTAGTTCCATTGGCAGGTGTGGTTGTTGTGTAGTTTGCTGAATGCTAGTTTCAGCACTAGGTGTCTGTTGCTGTGCACGATCCTTATTTGGTAAATCAAAGCTAGAGGAGGTGACCAGGTTATTACTACGCATTATTCTGCGCTGACACGGTGTTTTATCCTGAGCTACGGTTATAGACTTATAACTGCTATTCAGTCTTAAGTGATCCTGACATTTAGTAAACTTACTAGCATCAAGGGAATTACTGAATTTAAAAATGATTGGGCAATTAGCCTGGTTAGACTTTTTACGAAGTCGTTTGCATTCACATGGAACACTAGCCATGCCGCAACAAATCAGGATTTTGTGTCTTACAGTTTTCAGGGGCAGAGAATCTGGGACGTTGTAAACTATAGCTTGGTGAGAAGAGGTTATACGCTTCATCACCTCCGTAGCCAAGCAGTCAATCAGATTTTCAGCTTTATTTAGGTTGTCTGGAGATATTTTAGGATGCCTTTCTAAAAGACAGGCTATTGGGTCTAAATTCAAAAGCTTATTTTGAGTTACATCCAGTAAACACTTAACCTGACCAATATCAGACCGGCTCTCCGTGGTATTTGAGATTGGCAGTGACATACTATCAAACTGATCTAATTTTTTCTGAATTTCACTTACTTGCCTCTGCATATCTTTCAAAAGGAGGTTTAGTTTACAGAACTCAGAGTTCTCTAACAGAACATCTTTCACCTGTATCACAGGAGTGAGATCTGCACTCAAACCATTTTGAGAGCTAGTAGTTGATACTGTATTACCAGGCGGTAATGCAGTTATAACCGAATTTAAGCCACTATCTAAAACAATTGTGTTTCTACGAACACGTTTTTTAGAGATTTGGACCATAATTTCAAGAATTATATGACAATAAGCAGTAAATAAATTTCAGAGCAAACACGTGCAAAAATGTCACCAATTTCGAACGTGATGTATGCAGTAAAGAATACATTATTAACTCATTACGCTCACTCCTACATTACCCTATAAAATTCTCTAGTTTGGAAATGAAAAATCCACATATATATTGTGTCGTTAACTTCAGATACACACTAATATCTAAATTTTATACGCTTTCTGTCTCACTACTCCATGTAATAATAGTTTGATTGTTATTTCCGAATGCAGTAATAAGTATTTCATGGGCCACGAGTAGCACTTGGTATTCAGCAGAGGTATGGGTACTTAGTGATTGTAATTTAGAGAACTGATACGACAAGGTTAGCTTTTTTCTAATATATGCGCAACTATCAACACAATGAAAAAATAATGACGAATTGTTATCACAAGCATTCTATTTACTATGGAGGGAATGTTACTACAAGCTAACTTCACAGTAACATGTACAAGTCTTGCATGTCATTGCATCAGTAATATTAGCACACTCATTGTATTACGGCCAAGTGTAAATGATTTAAAGGCATCGTAACAATAACTTTGCGGGAGGTAGATGTATTGAAAGACTGCTTGCAGACACTATGTATGACGACATCTAGTAGAATGTCTATGGAGACTGACAACCTGCAATGAGGAAGACAAAAAGGAAACAATTAGGAGACACATAATATAAGTATTTTTGACATAAGTATAGAATTTGGGCACTGTGGTAGAGTATAACTCCATTATGGATACGATTTTATTTTGATAAATCACACAGTGTTGTACAACAATATTACTTGGTGGCGTTTTGAGCACAAACTACTGCTCATGATCATATCAAGTCAGTCACACAACTTTTTGCCTCATTCATATACATGAGTATTTTAGTTAAGCGTACTACAGGGATAGAAGGTCACTCATCTCAATCACTTCTATTCACACTATTTCTTACGTCCGTGTTACTGACTTTTGGTTTATGTTTTCCTCTTCGGTGCACTTTATCTGGACAGTTTAAGGAATCGGGAAATGCACAGAGTACTTAGGAAACGGCATGAATAATTTTTTAGGCTAATTAACACTAGGTAGTTGTGACACTACGCATCTGCAGTGACAAAGCTGACTGACTGAGTTTTAACATGGAAATGAGCACAGAAGTGTAGCAGTTCGATTTGTGACGTTCCACACTTGAAAAATATTATATTTAGTTGGTAATAAGCAAAACATATTTCATCAGATGTGTTTCAACTTCGCATTTGGGCTACACGATAAAATTAACTAACTAATGAGATATAACGGGACAGAGTGTGAGAGTTATCTCGGGTAAGAGGAGAAATTATTGTAAGATCACTTTTTTCAGTTAGACAAGAACTAAATGAAAAAATGCGATTACCATTTGTTGACATTTTGCCTATTTTTATCCACGTTTTAGCATTTCATTATACCTGGACTATAGACCATTCTGACAGACTGACTTTCAACATAGAAGCTTGCACACAAGTGCACCCGCTTAAGTTAGCACATTCCATGTAGCACACAAAGGTAGGGGAAAAAAGAAATTAAATGTCACTATAATGAGCATAAATGTGATGAAAAACAAACAGTCATATGGAAAAAATATAAGGGTTGCTCAGATATGTGAGATTACATAGAGTGAATGCATCTGTGTCATTAACAACGTTTGGAATCACATTTCTACTTAACACTAAGCTTAACCCCAATATTACTCACCATATTAGACTACTTAACACAGAAGAAAGGGTACAGACACTGCGATCAAAAACCAGTAGTCTTTTCATATCTTCCAGTTTCAATGGTCACATCTCGCAACCTAAGTGGGCAATACCATCAGCATACACTAAGTTGACAAGACTGTTCCCTGGTAAGTCCCTAAAGTGAGTGATAGATAATTCGGTTAATACATTTATGATGAACGTGAACTAAAATAAGGACGACAGTTGTAGAAATGAGCCTTGTACTACATAATTCTTTGAAATATCAGTTCCTTCATAGTTTAGTTTCAGTAATAAGTGAATGGAATGCAGTCTACAGATTCATGAAATTCGCATACTGACGTACTACTTTCCTAGAATCCTAGTTGATGTCTCCTCAGGAAAGTGGGAAATGAGCATTGCACTTGCGTAAACTCAATAGGCTGTGAACTGCTGACAATGAAAACGACAACAATTTTTGGTATTACTTAATTCCAAAAACGATCACATAATCTTTTATTCCGACTTCTGGTTCCATCAGATGAAATTAAAGGGAAGAGCTGAGAATAGAGGGGATGTTGAGGGTTAGACAGTATAGATTTAGACCATTTCTCACATGAGTTTAGATGTCTTGTAACTAATGCATTAACGAGTTGACTAAATGGTACACCACTTGCCCTAATGACAACCTTAATACCTTGCACAATACGACATAGTCGTTTTTGAGTAATTCAGGAAAGAATAAGGGGGAGCAGTAAAGACCAATGCAAGAGTTAACAAGTTGTAAAAAGAGAGGTTGAATGATTCCTGACTGTCTTGACTACATAACATGGTAAGCTAGACTGAAGGTTTTCTTAGAAATCGACAAGATATAGAATGACCAAGAAAGACCAGAGGATAGATTTACTCCAAGGTATTTTATGTTAGACTTAGTTTCTGTTTCAGTGCCCTCTTTGATACAAACATCTTGTGAACGACACAGTTCTTGCAGTTCACGCTTATGAGTGAGGGGAAAGTTAACTGCCTGACATTTAGAGGGATTTAACGCAAGACCACGTACCTTAGACTACAGACAGGAACCAGTTACGTTTGCTGCAGTCACATTGTAACATGACAGGAAGTGAGACGGTCAGATCACCAGCGTATTTGACGAAGTTGCTCTCATTAGAAAGAGAAAATTCATGTAAGACGAGAGAGAAAAAAGAAAAGGAGTGATGAAAATAGCCTGAGGAACACCAGCTTCAGCAAGCGAGGCGGAAGATTTACCCTAATATACAGTATGCTGCATTCCATTTGAGAAATGATAATGCAACCAATCAACTGCCCAGGACCCAAGTTTGCACGATCGAAACCTTATTCAACTAAAGTCATCTAGGCGCTGAGTCAACAATAACGGCGAATGCTGAATGACCGAAAGCTAAGCACAAAAGTGACAAAGCACAAATCCAGTTGCAAAGTAGGAGACGAGTCCCGGGTGGAAGAAGAGATTACTGAAAGGTATCTATTTTTCATTTGGCAAAGAACAAGATTAAGAACTACACTTATCATTTGTTGAAATTTTGGAGATCATTTATCAATGTTTCGCATTTAGTTATGCCCAGACTGTGTCATTCTGACTAGCTTTCAGTATGAGTTTGCAGAGAAGTCCATCTGTTTAATTTACCACATTTCATGTAGCACACAAAGGTAGAGACATAAAACTAAATAGAAGTTTAACGAGCGAAAATGTGAGGGAGAATAAATAGCGACAAGGAAAAACATGAGTTGAACAGATACGTGAGATTACACAGAGTGAATGCACCTGTACCAGTACCAAAGATTTGCAGTCACATCTCCGGTAGTTCTTCCAGCTGACTGTCAACAATTTTATGAACCAATATCACTTTTTCACTTGACCGACCCAAACACATTTTAAACCTTAACATGTGCTGGCTAGCGTTGTCCCTGGAGAAAGGCGATGGCTTTGTATGCCATCACGTGTTCTAGCCATCTCAACCTATTCAGCTTCCCTACCTTGAAGACTAACCCTCCCCACCTAAACATTTATGCGTAACCTCAACAGCATTCACCATATTATACTGCTTTACTCATGAGATAGAACGCGGACACCTATAATCAAACACCGGTATTATTTTCATATTTTACAGCATCAGAGGTTACTTCTCATAGTCTAGGTGGACAATATCATCAGCAAACCGTAAGTTGACGAGAATATTCCCTGATAAGCCTCTAAAGTCAATTACAGACTATCCTATTAATATATGTGTGATTGAATTGAACTGATATAAGGATGACAGTTTAAGAATTCAGCCTTGTATTACATCCCACTCGGAAATGTGTTTTCTCGGATAATTCGCAAACAATATTCAGTGAATAGAAAACATTCTGTAGGCTTAATGAAACTCGTAAACTGACGCACTACTTTTGCAGGCACTATAGTATTTCCTCAATAAAGTGAGAATTGAATATTTCGGCTGCATAAAACGAGTAAGTAGTATCCTGGGAATACCAATGACTACAACAAGTCTAGGAGTTATGCACTACAACATTTACTTTACTGAATACACCAACAGACTTTACATAAACACTTGACAGATCAAATTTATACAGGAAGTCAGTAAGATTTAGTAAACTTAAAGTGCTTTCGGTTTCCACAGGAGTTCTCCGGGCCAAATTTATTCTGGAACTTTCCCATCCATTTGATATAAATACACGAATGTACAGCCTAGATGATGACTTCGTCGAAAAGAAAATTTTCTTCGCTGCAACTGTCTTCTTATTTACTCCTATGACCCAATGTGTATATTCCGTGATTTGAAGAGGAGCAAGGACCGTTCGACGGTAAGGGAACTGAACAAGTTTCTACGTTTGTCCGTCAAGCTTGCTGAGGCGAACGCAAAGATTTTCTTCTTGAAGAATTGTCTCGAGAAACATGAATATCCCAAAGTATTTTGGAAGCATCTCAGACGAAATCACATATCCCCCAACTCCCGTACGCTGAAACGACACACTCTGAATCACATCGACGCAGTGCGATCAAGACTACCTGAGCTAGAGCAGAATATCTCAAAAAGCCCCCACGTTCTCCATGAGTTATCTGAAGACGAGAAAACAGCATTCGAAAACTACTCCAATACGGTTACAAAGAAAAGAGCAGGTGATGTTATAATGAAACTCAACCAAAGCCTAAAGTCCGTTACAAAAGAAACCGTCTTTCCTACTTGTCCAGAAAAATACGTGTACAATTATTCTGATGTTCAACTATCTCCAATTCAAATGCAAATCTTAGCACTTGGGCCTAAGTTTTGTGATGCAACGTCAAAAGTGAATGAACTCAACACGAAAGTGCAATTTGAGAATTTAATCGACCAGACGAAAGATCTTGTCCCAATCTCATATGAGAATGCAGAACTTTTCAAATCAACCGTTTTAAATTGCTGTCTCGATTACATCAACAAAAAACCCAGCCTCCGTAACGTCCTTTCCAAAGAACATCGAAAGGAGCTAAAAGAACTGAAAGATAATGAAAACTTAATCATCACGCGACCAGATAAAGGCTCTGGAATCGTCCTGATGAACAAATCAGACTACCTAAGCAAACTCTCGATGATACTATCCGATGATAAAAAGTTTCAGAAACAGTCTCCACAGAAAGATCCCACTGAACAGACGGAGCTCCAGCTAACAAAGATATTGAAGAAAATGAAGGACGAATCCATTATCAGTTCAAAACTATACGAACAACTGCGCCCATCTGGTTCTACAACGCCACGTATGTACGGCTTACCAAAGGTACACAAACAAGACGTCCCACTCCGCCCAATACTAGATATGATAGATTCCCCATATCATACAATCGCGAAATGGCTGGTGGAGATTCTCGGGCCGGTGAAAGAGAAGCTGTCAAGACATAACCTCCGCGACACATTCGACTTTGTTGATTCAATTAAGAATGTCAATGTGGCAGAAAAGAAAATGGTCTCCCTGGATGTCGTGTCTCTCTTCACCAACGTTCCACTGACAGAAACCGTATGTTTCCTTTGTGACTACATTGAATCCAATAACATCAATGTCGGTATACCAATTCATTACCTGAAAGAACTGTTACTTCGATGCACCTTCAACGTATACTTTAGTTTCAACAAAGAAATATACAGGCAAGTAGATGGAGTAGCAATGGGTTCTCCCTTAGGACCCCTTCTAGCCGACTGCTTTATGGCTAGCTTAGAGAACAACGCCTTATCAACAACTATCAACGACCTCCATCTCTACAAGAGATACATAGATGATACTTTCATTATTTGTGATGAGAACTGTGATTTAAAAAACCTACTTCAAATCTTCAATAATGCCCACCCAAACATCGACTTCACACTTGAGACTGAATCCGACGGAATGTTCCACTTCCTCGACGTCCATCTGACAAGAAACGCCGACAACTCCCTGAAAAGGTCCATATACAAAAAGCCTACATGGAATGGACAATTCATCAACTTTCAAAGCTTCGTGCCCCTGAGCAGAAAGAGGAACCTGATATACGCTCTTTCCTCGAGGATTCGGAAGATATGCAGCGAGGAAGTGGTTGAAGAAGAACTGCGTAATCTTCGAAAAACCCTGATGGAAAACGGTTTCCCGCCCAGGTTCATAGAAAAGAATCTCAAACCTAAGAAGACTTCTGAACAAGTCCAATCCGTCCCAAAGAAAATGCTTCTGCTTAATCTAGAATTCAAAGGTGATATTGAAGCAGAAATCCTTCGCAGACGCCTCTCAAAATCGCTGAAGAAAACATACTTCGCCGCTAGCCTACGACTGACGTTTTCCTGCAAGAAACTGTTCAGCCAGAACGCGAAAGACAAGCTGTCGCATTGGGCCACCTCAACGTGCATATACCAGTTTACTTGCTCTTGTGGAGCTGAGTACGTTGGCCGTACCATGCGCCGACTTGAAAAACGCGCTCGTGAACACTATCCAGCCTGGCTAGAAAAAGGAGAACGAAAACGTGTAAATAGTTCGGTGACAGAACACCTGGTGAATTCAGGACATTCAGCGCCACTCGAAAAATCCTTCAGAATCATTTATAAGATTCGATCATACCCATCAAAGGGAGTAAAATCAAGACATCTGGGCATAGCCGAGGCGCTAGCTATACAAAAGCTCAAACCCACGCTTTGTATACAAAAGAAATACGTCCAACCCCTGTCCTTGCCATGGCCATCATAAACAGGTAGTTTTTAGTAATCACCATCCCATCGCCTTTCTTATCTAAACTTCCTGTTTATTCATGTTATTTCAAGCTTTTCTTAATCCCTGTTTACACTACCATATTTTCATACCCGAACTTAGTGTTTATTTTGTCATTTTACTATTTCTACATATTTAATCCCTGATTGCATAAACAATTATTCATCACATTAGTTTTTATCCAAACATCCTGTCTATTTTGTTATTTCTACATTCCTAACCCCTAATTGCACAATGTCAGTCTTCTTAATTATTATAATGCTACTTTGTTTGTTTTATCCATCCCCCTGTTTATTATGGCATTCCAATTCCCAATTTTAATTTTTATTAATTTGACCCTTGACCGGATATTATTCTGGAACTTTCCCATCCATTTGATATAAATACACGAATGTACAGCCTAGATGATGACTTCGTCGAAAAGAAAATTTTCTTCGCTGCAACTGTCTTCTTATTTACTCCTATGACCAAATTTATTCCTTCAAGGGCCTACAGAGATTAATTCTTCAGCGCGCGCGCTTTGAAAAAGGAAAGTGGCATTTTTCACGTTGTGAAGTAAATTCTGCTTTTGTTGTTTAAACCACATCAGAAGCTTTTAGTTCACTTTAACTGATTTATTTAGTTCAAGTGTTTTCTGTTTTATTCACATTTTGTGTTTTGGTTGGTATTTACCTAGCTGTCACACGTATATATAAGTGTGTATTTGTTTGGCATTAACCTCACTGTTTTGACGTATATATAACTGTATAGTTGTAACAAATTAAAATTATGGCCCCAACTAACAATTGTGGTCGACCGGACTGCCACTTTCCGGTGGATGATGGGATGCAGTGTGACAACTGCAGCCTTTGGTTCCACAAAGTTTGCACTGGTTTAACACCAGTAGCCTATAAGAGATGTTGCAAGCCATCATCTCCATGGCTGTGCAAATTTTGCAGCAACCCGTTAGATGTCCTCATCCAAGAGGCAGTAGGACTCTTGATGTCCAAGAAATTGTCGAAAGACATAGTTGAAAAGCCTGTACCAGAAACCTTCGCCAAGGATGGCGGTTCAGGACATAGTTGTAAGATTCAGGGTGCATCACCTCCTGAAGTCTCAGAAGCGAAAGAAGCACAAAATGCCCAGACATCTGTTGCTGCAAAGCGCAAAAGGCAACGGAAATCCAGAAGGGCAAGTAGTGCCAGCATGGCAAAACCAGCCTGTGAAATAGCAACGCCAAAGCGCAGCGTGTCTAGTGCACGAATGGCTTCTAGTCGCAGCGAAAACAGAGTGGGAGAAACGGACTCCACTTGGTTGCTGCCGAAAGGTAAGAAGTTAAACAAAACTAGGAAAGAAACAGTAGCCGAGTTTACCAAAAAGGTCTCGACGACTGTTAGTTCCAGCAAAACTCAGAAACCCACGGACTCTAGTTACAGTATTATCATCTGGAACTTGGAGGAATCTAAGAACACAGATCCAGCTGCCCGACATGCAGATGATCTGAAGGCGATCAGCTCCATATTCCGGGAAATACTTCCCGAAAAAACGACTGGAGTACACGTACGAAAGGCTATCAGGATCGGAAAACGAAACCCTGATGCTACAGGAACTCCTCGACGACTACTTAAGGTAGTTTTAGGGAACGAAACAGAGAGGAGGACCATCCTCGACAACGCGTTCAAAGTCAACGACAAAAGTCTAAAAATAAGGCCTGATTGGCCTTTGGAAGATAGAATCAAAAGAAGAGAAGCCGTGGCTGAACTAAAGGCCAGGCTAGAGAAAGGCGAGAAGGACCTCAAACTATTGGGTTTTCGGGTGGTGAGGTCTCGGAAACCGATGCTGCCGAGACCTCTCTTCATAAGCCGGGTGAACACGTAGGTGTTTCGGTGTGCTATACGAACGCATGTAGTCTTAGGAATAAGCTCGCCGAATTAGGAGAGTTATCTGAAAGACTACAACCTGATGTAATTGCTATCACTGAGACGTGGTTGTTAGTGGGTGTAGACTTAACTCCACTCATACCTGGGTATATCTGCATACGGGCAGACAGAGTAAGTAGTCGGAAAGGTGGGGAGGTTGCTCTTTACATCCGGGATGACATAGGGATCAGGTCAACGTTGTCAGAAGCTCATGACAGCGGCACCAGTGAAGCCGCAAGTTGCATCATTAACTTAAACAAAGGCACTTTAACGATCGGAGTTATCTACAGAAGTCCTGCTAGCCAAGCTGATGACTTCGTTCTAAATCACTTGAGGGCGTGGGGTAGTAGAAATAGGTGTCTGATTGTTGGCGACTTTAACGCTCCACATATTAATTGGGGGGAATTAAACTCCACTAGTTTGTATACCTGTTTCAATAGGGAGCTCACATTGACAGTGCTTGAATGTGCTCTCGTGCAACATATGCATGCACCAACACGGTATCACCCTGAACATGATCCATCTACTCTAGACTTGGTATTGACACACCAGAAGGAGGACGTTGGTAACATTAGGTGCCTCCCGCCGCTTGGCAGCAGTGACCACATAGTCATTGCTTTTACGTTTAGGATTCATTCTCTCATGCACAGGCCAAAATCTGCTCGTCCAAACATTTGGAAAGCGGATATACAAGGAATCCGGAACGCAGCAACTGTGGTTGACTGGTCAGTTGATACAAGTCAGACTGTCGAGGAAGCTTGGGTAGGATTTAGGAATACACTAGATCGTGTCACTTCACCTTTTATACTTTGGTACACTCCTCGAAAGCCGTCGCATGAACCTCCTTGGATCACTAGTGAAATAAGGAGGTTATTAAGACGGCGAAAGAACTTATGGGACCAATTTGTTATGACAGGAAGGGAAAACTTCCAGAAAGACTACTGCAAAACTCGAAACCTCTGTAAGTATGCGATTAACAAGAGTCGCATAGAGTACGAGAGACGATTAGTACTAGATTGCGTTCATTACCCAAAAAGGTTTTACTCGTATATTAAACGTAGGACTAAAACAAGCAGTGGTATACCGTCACTCATAACCATTAGTGGAGAAGCGGCTGAGTCAGACGAAGGGAAGGCTGAAAACCTCTCTGAATATTTCTGTGACGTCTTCTCGTCTGATAGTACCACCCAGGGATATGGCGAGGTCACTCCCATCGCCACTCAGATGCCCTCAATTGTGGTAGAGCACACAAAGGTTCTGAAACTACTGTCTAAACTGAAGCCAGGTAAATCACCTGGGCCGGATGGACTCCACCCTAAGTTGTTACTTTCCTTGGCGGATATAATATATATTCCGCTTACGGAGATTTTCCAAATGTCTCTGACGCAGGCTAAGCTACCCAGGGACTGGAAGGATGCCATTATAAGCCCTATCTTCAAGGACGGGGATAGGCAATTGGTATCTAACTACAGGCCGGTAAGTCTGACATGCATTATTGCAAAGGTACTGGAAACTATTATAAAGGATCAACTATTAGCTTATGTTGAAACACATGGCTTGTTGGCTGTGGAACAGCATGGATTCCGACCAGGACGATCCTGCTTGACAAACCTACTATTGGCTAGGGAAGACTGGGTTGAGGCCAGAGATAGGGACCATCTGTTGGACGTGGTTTTTATTGATCTTAGCAAGGCATTCGACAAAGTATCCCACTTAGGTCTCCTTAGTAAACTGAAAGGTTTCGGACTAGACCAATGCCTATGTGAGTGGTTTAGAGATTACTTAATGGATAGAAGGCAGAAGGTTAGAGTTAATGGTGTACTATCAGGATGGAAAGCAGTATCCAGTGGAGTGCCCCAGGGAACTGTATTAGGTCCATTGCTATTCCTATTATACGTTAACGAATTACCAGGGATTCTTTCTTCATCTTCATTATTATTTGCAGATGACATTAAGGTATGGAAAACTGTAAACAATAACGAGGATAGGTTGGCCCTACAAAATGACTTAGATAAATTAGCTGAGTGGTCAAGCCTATGGAGTTTGGAGATGAATGCTAGGAAAAGCGCGGTAATGCACTTAGGTCAGAAGTCTTATACGTCGTACTCCCTAGGGGATGCAGAACTACCTGATGTTAAAGAACAGAAGGACCTAGGAATCATTGTCAGCAACGATTTGAAAACAACTGCAAATAGCAATGCAGCCGCAGCTAAAGCTTTTCGAATGCTATGGGCAATTCGAAGGGCTTTCAAACGATTAGACGAGGGCATGTTCCAAATACTCTACGCAACATATGTCAGGCCTCATCTAGAATACTGCATACAAGCGACGAGTCCATGCTTCAGAAAGGAGGCACATATTCTGGAAAGAGTACAGAGAGTAGGAACAAAATTAGTTAGTGGTATCTCACACCTTCCTTATGATAAGAGGATGGAGCATTTAAATCTCTTCCCGTTATCATACCGAAGGAAGAGAGGCGACTTAATTTTAGCATACCGTATACTTAAGGGTGATTTAGGAACTGACCTTTCTAACCTTTTCTCCCCTTCTAGGATACATTTACGGGGTCACCGCAAAAAGGTGCTCAAACCAAGGACGATTAAAATACGTGCAGAATTTAGATTCTCTCACAGAGTGGTCAACGATTGGAACTCCTTACCTGATTCAGTAGTATCAGCTCCATCGGTGAACGCTTTCAAAGAGAAGTTAGATCTCTGCAGAGATATACTTTGCAAGGATTAACACAGGCCACAAGAGCCTTCTATCCTTATCATCTGAATCTGAATCTGAATTAAATACCACTGACGTGGAAGAAATTCCATTCTTCATTACTACACTTAATGAAAAGAATCATGTTTTTATTTTAAAAACAGGAGCATTCGTAATGTTTTACTCTATGTAAATGCAGTTACATACAGTTGCACTAAGAACTCAACGCAACTCGATACACAATGGTATATATACAAATAAACTGAAAAACAATGTCCTCCTTACCTTCTGGACAACTTGTCCTTATTCCAGGATTATAATTTTTTCACCTATGAGCCTGAGTTATGTCTACGAAATCGCAATATTACATCAGCTAAATCTTCCCCCAAAACCAAGGCCACTTGAAACCAATAGCAACATAGCAACAAGCGTCACTGAGGGCTGAAATTATCCGTAACTTATCAAGGTCATTGGTGGAATGAAACGCCCGAAGGTCATTTTCGTCCATTTTAGTCGGCCATGTTGGATCGCAGTTCCGTGGCTGTTCGTTTACGCGTTTGTTGTTCCGTTTATCCTGCCGTTATACACGACTTATCTTGTTGCGTATCGTTCACAAATGTTGCGTTTCACCTCAATTTTTGTTTCCGTTGCTGTTAAAATGAATTATTTCTTTGGTTTCGAAAGTTTTCACTACCAGGCCAGTGCATTCATTTCGGTTTAATTGTTTTCATGCCTTGCATTCATGCGGCTTTCAGTGTTTTAGTTGGTTTTCAGCTGTTAATGAATTAGTACTGTGTAGAGGGTCGGCAAAGTTCAACAATAGCGTCCCAAGGGATGCGAACGCACGAGTGACCTTCAGACAGCCAATCATAAAAATGAGGAATTTTTGCACGAAAAATAACGTATATTCACAAGAAAATGCATGAAAACACATTAAACGAATTATATTTCTCTGATATGACTTAAAAATACGTTCCAGTTGCGATGAAGAGTATCAGTTGCTAATTTGGACTAGTTTCTGTAGATGTATTCACCAAAGTGACTGAAGGTGTGCTGTTTTGGAAATGGTTCATCTCTCTTCTCTTGCTGTGTAGTCCTCTCCTAAGCCTTCGGTTTAGTTACTATGGTTCCAGTAAGAGCATTGGCGACTAAATACAAGAGAAATAAGGATAATAAAAGAACTTGAAATAAACGAAAAATCTACTCCTATTCGCTACCTTAACCTAAACCGTAACCCTAACCATTGTGCCACCGACGCACACAATGACCGTAACCCTAATCCTAACCACAATACTCGCCTTAACCCCTATCCTAACCCTAACGAGATGTTAACACATTGTCCAAACAGTAATAAAAGTGTTATCTGGGTGAAACTTGCTCCTTATTTGATGAATAAGGTTGATATTTCAGCTATGATAATGACAGGAACGGCTGGACTTATTTATCATGTACTGTTGAATTCCGATTGGAAATTTTTTTGCCAATAATTTTTAATAAAATTGTATTATATGTTATCTAGATTGAGGGAAACTCCCACTTTTTGGCTGGTTATGTTGGTGTCCGCCTCATGTGATCTGACTGCGACACACTTTTAGCATATTGGTTGCAATGATTAGTGTTTCAGATGGAATGTATCAAAATGTCGGTGTAATGAGGGAGATAGGATAGTTAGAGGGTAATGCCATTTACACCACTCATTTACTCTATGTAGAAGCTGCATCTTTCGGCATAGTATCATTCAATGAAGACTTCATGTCTCAGGATATCAGTACAGCCTATTTTCGTGTGAAGAACAGTCTTTTTTGACAAAATAATTCTCTCAATACTTGGAAATCACCTGCAAATGTTATCAGAATCGTTGGTGGGAACCTAAGTTGTCATTTAGATGTGCTTTTCACTTTATCTGTGGTTGGACAGGAATTATGGTAAGTTGAAAGGTTATCTCTAAATGGATTTCATATATATTGGCACTGGTTGGTGCAGTGTGCTATGGGTTATGTTAATTAAATGTACAAAAATATCTCAACTGTAATAATATTGGGTCATTGTCTACTTAGCTGATTGATAGGATAACAAACGAAGGTGGTTGTCACGATTATTGCAAGTACGGTGCAGTGGAGAAGGCAATTACTCGTTTAAGTTTCCTTGTTGTTCCAATTAATGCACTAAATCATTACACGGTATGATTATACGCATGAGTCGTGGTGATTACTAGAACTGAATCTATTCAGCTTTATTATCATTAATATGAATTTATTCTCTTTTACAATTTCCACTGACTGTATACTTAATGCTGCAATATTTCTGACTGCCAATAGTGGAGATGAATTTATCCTGAGATTTCCATTTAAACAAAGCATTACAGATGCGCTATGACGATTGAATTTTTTAGTTTGCATTATATGACATTATTATCCTCATCAACACAACAGGTGTGTACTTTACAATAGTTGAAGTGTTTCACTATGTTGTTAGCATTGTGCATAGCCGTCTAGAGTTGAGGCATGTTCAGCTTATATTTGATGCCTATAGTCTCCTAAATGTGAAAATGTGATTTCTGTAGGATTCACAGCACCTTGTGGACTAGACATTACTGAGATTGTGGATTAACTTCTAAGTTATACACTTGCAATACTTCATTTCATGTAAAAGTGTTTAGTGTGAAGTTGATCTGCAAGTAAGCTTGATGAGAGAATGACGCCTCAATAGTATGAATGTTTCGGAGATTGCCTTGAAATTTGCATATAGTCCTCAAATGCAGGAAAACATATGATGTATATTTATGTATACGGCGTCAACATAAATATCAGCTCTAGACTACAAATACATTTATCTCCCTGAGATAATACTTAGTTTTAACAGAATGATTGTATTCATATTGTATGCTAATATGTAGAATTATCTCTTGTTAACTTCATGTTATGCTAGTTCTAACATGTACTTTATTTTTTCAGGTATACCTGAAGATGTTTGGCTGGCAGAAGCAGTTGTTTCCAGTCCATTAGTTGGTTGCCGTTAATATTGTTGGCTCAGTTACTTGCATAACATGTAGAAATCTGGAAAAAGAGTGTCTTTTTCGTTCATGTTTGCAGCATACAACAATCTACGAGTGAATCTGTTGAAGAGAGCACCATCAGAGTTGGTATTAGCAAGGTATTCGAAGAACAAATTAAACCCAGAGAATTTAGAACCTGGGTTGAAGTTGAAAAAGCTTTGAAGCTTTTTGAGAATGTGAATATACCATCAGTGTGTCTGCTATCATTTAAAAAAATATATTGTGAGAGAATCTAAGCCAAATAAGGTTGAGCCGCATGAAAAGTATGAATCTGTTGTGCTTGTGTATATTTTGGGGGAACTAAAAGAACCTGGAATGCTTAAGGGTAAGTGTTACTTATGCTTATTATTGCTTGATGTACTAGATCGCAATAAATGAACTAGGACTACCCGTAATAGAGCCAGTGTTAACATCCATTCGATGGGTTGCAAAACGGTTTTCAAAGCGGATAAAATACGGTGATCTGGTGAGTGTACAAACAATCCCAGTTAAAGGTAAGACATTAATTAGGAAGAATAACGTTTCGGGTTGTAGTCTACGATTGGTGGTTTCCTCGAAGTTGTGATTCTTCCGTGACTATAGACACAGATGTTCACGATCTTAAAAAAAACTAAATAAATTATCCTTGAACCAGTAGTCTTCTTTTCTTCGGCGAAACATCCGTTAATACGACTATACGATTAGGTAGCGAAGTAAGATGTTATGTGACTGAGAATCGTGGTTGTTGTGTTTCTGACTAATTTCGCGCATCTGACTTATAACCGCATGGATATAGCGTTTTCCTCATGGTACATTATGATATCTAGAAATCATAAGCACGCTGCCATCGGTAAATTTATTTTTACTTTTTAAATGGCTGCAAATAGTGAGTCGTTTGCGGTGATAGGATGAATACCTCTGAACGTTTTTGTGGAGACTAGGGTATATTTAATTTTTTCGAGTAAGGGACGATCTTTTTACCAAGAAAGTTCTCGGAATTTTCGTTATTCAAAGATAACGCTAAGTTGCCCACTAAGGTGGTAACTATAGGAGATAACCTTCAGCGGAAACTATATTAATGTAGTTTTAGGTAATGCGTCATAGAAGTAAGCATCGTAGGTTAATTGTGTCTAAATGTATTAAACGTTGTATAACTGATCAAACCATAGTTCTTACGTGCGAGTTAGTTTTATAAATAATGAATGTACCGTACAAGCGTCTACCACGATTTGCATACCTAGCTCATAAACATTATGCCTGCATGTGGCATACATTTAGGGCCAACACGCTGCGATGAATCAGTCCGAGATACTTAAAGTCAGACTTCATTTCCATATCACTATTATCAATTTTGCAACGGTCATAGGAATTAACACCTTCAACTAACTTTCGTTTACATCGGAAACTGAAAATAACAGTCTGACATTTCGAAGGATTTAGTTTAAGAGCATTTTCCCACTCCTAATAGAGAGCTGTTCATCTTAGTACAGTGTAGCTGGCAGTTAACAGACATTGAAGTAGTTAGATCGTCCGCGTGTTTGAAAAAGTTCTTTTCGTATGCATTCGTACAATAAGTTCATCAAACAAAAATACAATTGGTAATGGACGACTTCCCCCTGACCTACAGTGTACTGCTTTCTCCCTGATAAATAAGAATGAAGCCATCTAACAATCCAATACTCAGTTTGAGTTTCAGCAAGCTTATCTAACAGAATATCTCTAGGTACTGAGTCGAAAGCAGATGTGTATTCTAGGAAGGTGCAGCGAATTTAGCCCCATTGTCTATACTGGAGAAAATGTTGTGAAGCAAGACTGCAGCTGCATCTAAAGTACGTCTACTGTGTTTATAGGAGAACTGTTTGGGATCGTTAAAGGCTCTGAGTGAGGGTTAAAGATTAAGTAAGAGTAACTTTCCCTTAGTTCGTATATACCTCATTTGATTTGAAACAAAGGAAGCAGGTCTTATTAACGCTTGTAACACTAGAAAGTTTGGCATTTATGGGAGAATTTATGAAAGACTTGTTTAGTTTACACACACCAAATGAATAGGGAATACTGGAGGTAATTAGATGCATACAGGCGTAGGTTATTTAACATCTATAAAGTAGACATGCAAATACCGCAGTTTTTGATCACAGAAATGATGGATACTAGATAACATCCTATGATTCAACGGCATATTAAAATAAATAAAAATTGTTTCTTAGCTGATCGTCAAGTGAACAGTCTATTTGATGATGTCACTGCATATTAACAGATTAGTGAAGTAGATATCAAGCCTAAGTTACTACATTTACTTGTACTACATACTTGGCGTTTAACAGTATACAGACTTTCAACTGGCTAGATAAGGCGACTTTAGAGTATCAAACAGTACAGAATTATTATTCAACTTGCTAAATCCCACTTAGCTTTTACAATGTGCTATTGTGTAGAAACAGACACGAAATCCTACTAATGACTAAAGTAACATTCTCATAATACTACAGTGAATTTCCATCCCACTAACTAAGCTTAGCGTTTATTATTCCTAATTCACTTATTACAAAAGCACATAGTATAGCGAGGAATTGAAGAAGTCTACAGGAAGAAGTAATCAAGAGTATATTAAACATTTGATTAATTTACAAAAGAAAATTCTGATGAAGGGTAATAAAGTTAGTTTGACCGAATGATGTTTCCGCTGATTTCATATTCGACAACCTCCGTATACCTGGAAAAAATAAAGTACATGTTAGAACTAGCATAACATGAAGTTAACAAGAGATAATTCTACATATTAGCATACAATATGAATACAATCATTCTGTTAAAACTAAGTATTATCTCAGGGAGATAAATGTATTTGTAGTCTACAGCTGATATTTATGTTGACGCCGTATACATAAATATACATCATATGTTTTCCTGCATTTGAGGACTATATGCAAATTTCAAGGCAATCTCCGAAACATTCATACTATTGAGGCGTCATTCTCTCATCAAGCTTACTTGCAGATCAACTTCACACTAAACACTTTTACATGAAATGAAGTATTGCAAGTGTATAACTTAGAAGTTAATCCACAATCTCAGTAATGTCTAGTCCACAAGGTTTTGTGAATCCTACAGAAATCACATTTTCACATTTAGGAGACTATAGGCATCAAATATAAGCTGAACATGCCTCAACTCTAGACAGCTATGCACAGTGCTAACAACATAGTGAAACACTTCAACTATTGTAAAGTACACAGACCTGTTGTGTTGATGAGGATAATAATGTCATATAATGCAAACTAGAAAATTCAATCGTCATAGAGCATCTGTACTGCTTTGTCTAAATGGAAATCTCAGGAGAAATTCATCTCCACTATTGGTGATCAAAAATATTGTAGCATTAAGTATACAGTCAGTGGAAATTGTAAAAGAGAATAAATTCATATTAATGATAATAAAGCTGAATAGATTCAGTTCTAGTAATCACCACGACTCATGCGTATAATCATACCGTGTAATGATTTAGTGCATTAATTGGAACAACAAGGAAACTTAAACGAGTAATTGCCTTCTCCACTGCACTGTACTTGCAATAATCGTGACAACCACCTTCGTTTGTTATCCTATCAATCAGCTAAGTAGACAATGGCCCAATATTATTACAGTTGAGATATTTTTGTACATTTAATTAACATAACCCATAGCACACTGCACCAACCAGTGCCAATATATATGAAATCCATTTAGAGATAACCTTTCAACTTACCATAATTCCTGTCCAACCACAGATAAAGTGAAAAGCACATCTAAATGACAACTTAGGTTCCCACCAACGATTCTGATAACATTTGCAGGTGATTTCCAAGTATTGAGAGAATTATTTTGTCAAAAAAGACTGTTCTTCACACGAAAATAGGCTGTACTGATATCCTGAGACATGAAGTCTTCATTGAATGATACTATGCCGAAAGATGCAGCTTCTACATGGAGTAAATGAGTGGTGTAAATGGCATTACCCTCTAACTATCCTATCTCCCTCATTACACCGACATTTTGATACATTCCATCTGAAACACTAATCATTGCAACCAATATGCTAAAAGTGTGTCGCAGTCAGATCACATGAGGCGGACACCAACATAACCAGCCAAAAAGTGGGAATTTCCCTCAATCTAGATAACATATAATACAATTTTATTAAAAATTATTGGCAAAAAAAATTTCAAGCGTAACTTCTAGAGTACGTGACTTAAGTCCAGCCGTCACTGAGGGGATATGCAATAAAGTCGCTCATCCTAATAAGAACACTACGCAACATATAATTATCAATTTATATACATAGTCCAGTCCCATATGAGGCCAGTGATAAGAAGAACATTGCGGTGGAAAAGTCTCCGAATCCAGAACACGGTAACTCAAATTGGATTTTCAGGAGCAAACTAGTTCATTCAAGTCTACAGATGCATCTTGCTGATGAGTTCTAAAAAAAATCATAATTACTTGTAAACGACCAGAACAAGCTGGATTCAGGAAAGGCAAATCATGTTCTGACCAAATTGCAACTCTACGCATCATCACAGAACAAAGCAAAGAATGGCAATCAAACCTCTACCTCAAATTTATATACTTCGAGAAGGCCTTCGGCAGCGTTGGCCATGAAGAAATTTGGAAACTACTCGAGTACTACGGCGTCCCCCAAATATTCATCAACCTAAATCAACAGCTGTACAACAACGGCACATGTCAAGTGATCCACAACGGAAAACTCAGCGAGGCGTTTGGAGTAAACACAGGAGTCAGACAAGGGTGCTGGCTTATTATCACCAATGATATTCCTAATTGTGGTGGGCTGGATTATGTGTTAGGTAGTGGGAAACTAGAAGACAGGGATATCCTGTACCGACCAACTTGAAGAACCTAGAAGATCTGGATTTTGCGTGCGGATGATTTATGCTTGATGTCACACAAAATCGAAGACTTACAAGCGAAAACCGACAAACTGGTCGAAGAAGCAACAAAGACAGGACTCCAGGTAAATATAGACAAGACGGAGATTATGAAAATAACCAACCAACAACAGCAACAACATCCAACGCCAATCACCATCAACGGGGGGATTTGAAAGAGGTTACTTCTTTCACCTTTCTAGGGAACATTGTCTAACTACAGGAGGAACGGACGAGGATGTCAAATCGAGCGAGAATCGGGAAGGCGAGGAGCACATTTATCAACCTGAAACCAATCTGGAAATCTTCGTCACTCAGCCAGCATCAACAGCAAAGTCCAGTCGGATTTTCAATACAAAAGTCAAGTGAGTCAGTTCTTCTATACGGATCAGAAACTTGACGGGCGGCTCACAAAGAATATTTCCAACAGCCTGCTCCAGACCTTTATCAACAACTGTCTTCGCTCCGGACCGGACCGGAAAGTATCACCAACACGAAACTATGGCTCGGAACAAACAAAACAAAAAATAATCTCCAACCAACAAATATGCAGGAGAAAGTGAAGATGGATGGATTGGAGGCTCGCTGAGGAGGCCGCTGGGTGACATCGTGCTTGCGTCAGGCCATTGCTCAAGTGAAACCAGGCCAAAAGGGAAGCGGCGAGTGGGACGTCGGTGTACGGGTGACATGGAGGAGATCGTGTGAAGAGGAGTTGAAAGAGTATGGACTAACATGGATGCAGGTGAAAAGTATAGCAGAAGACAGAAGCAAAAGGAGACGTGCAGTTGAAACCCTATGTTCCACCAGGAACCCAAGGAAACAATGATAATATAATAATGTGTAATAGTAGTATTACGAAATAACGGAATTACAGGAAATCAACCAACAACACAGAGAGGGATAATTTAGGAATTTGTATTTGGCGGAATTATTAGTAATTCATACAACAGATATTAGCAAACACCAGTAAGTATTTACACAATACAGTGATAGGAATTGTTAATCACTACATCCTCCACTAAATAAACAAAATAAATAAATGTCTATCCCTCTACGGCCAAAGAAGAAGTAGGGATTGTACATACTTCTTTTGTACACAATATCGAATTCTATCTTATCAAATTTCACACCATGTTATGAAACATTTTATATTTGTCTACTAATCCTGTATTTATGTACCCCTTTCCAAAATCTATACACCTTATGTATCAATATGTATATATATATATTATATATATATTATATATATATATATATATATGACATTAATTATTTTGCCACTTGGCATTAAACTATGATTATAATCACAAATACTTTAATTGCACTTCATACTATTATTATTTCATATATTCACAGCTTTGACCTAATTCCTTCACCGGATATAATTTCTTTATAAAGCCATATATATACGATCGTACAGCTTGATAATAAATTAGTTGGAAAGAGTCTCTTCGCTGAATATTGTGTTCTTAAGTAGGAAGTTATCTACACATCTCTCTAGCTCGTCAAAATTCTTAGGACTCAATGATGCTGTGGTACTTTTTATTGTTCGTACAAAATTTTCTGCCATTCCGTTAGACTGAGGATGACGTGGTGCAGATGATGTGTACAGATGACAACAACCTATATGTCTAAGCAAAACATTGAAGTTATCTCAGTCAAATGAATACCGTCATCAGCGACTTAGTGTGGTGATTGACAATTTCTATCTATGTATTGTTTAAAATACTTACTGTTGACTGTTGATATGTTTCATATATGAATTGCATAATAATTCCGCTAAATACAAATTCCTGATTGCTGCCCTCTCTGAGTTTTGGTTGGATTCGTGTAATTCCGTCATCTCGAAATACTAATATTTCAAGTACAATAAATTACTACAAATTGGCGTCGCGATGGAGCTAAGTGACCTGGGAAAATTCCCCATTAATGGGTCTCCGCGGGAGATTGCTGATTATTTGGAATGCTTCGATGCGTGGTGCATTTCCAAGAATGTTCGGGATGACAAAATACCTGCTCATTTCATCACTGCTATTGGGCTTGAGGCATATAGCCTAGTGAAGAATCTGGCGTTTCCAGATAAACCCATTTCTCTGCCATATGCTAAGCTCCGTGAACTTCTTATAGATCACTTCCACATAACTACTTTTGAGACGCGAAAGAGGTCTCAGTTCAATAAACTGGTTCGTGCTCCCAACCAGAAGATTCGAGACTTTATTCTGCAGCTCCAAATACAAGCTTCAAAGTGTAACTTTGGAGATCAGCTGCATACTCAACTACGTGATCGTCTAATTGCTGGAATCAATATTCCTAAGTTAGAGAAAGAGTTAATTCAGATTCCTTCTTGTACTTTTCAAACTGCTAAAGATTTATTTATGACATATGAAGATGTCAATAATGAATACTCTGCTCCCACTATGTCAGTGTCTGATGTTATGCTTTCTAAAGTCGAAAATACAAGTGTTCATGGAAAGAAATCCAAACTGCCGTCCACAGGTAATAGAATGCAGCGAGAGATCAAAAACATTAAACCATGTTTATCCTGTGGAAAGTTACATCTACGAAGCACTTGCCGTTTTCGGGGTGCTAAGTGCCATAAATGTGGTAAAGCTGGACACATCAAGACGGTTTGCAGAAGTTCCAATACTTATGTTGCTCAACATTCTTATAATTCTCCCAAGCTGTCTAGTAAAATGGAGTCAATGTGTCTTTCAACCTTTCAAAATACTCAAGCTCATCCAATGAAAACCTCCACTACAAGTTCGGCAAGTCAAGTGTCAACTGTTTTCAAAAATGAGGTAGCTGAGTTACAATGTGAACTGTCGAAAACACGAAAAGACCTGAATGAGATGAGAGAGCAACTGATTAAAATGCAGGAATTACTGCATATGCATAGACTGCGTCTGTCAAATGCAGAGCATACAAGTACCCGTGAAAGTCCTGCAAAACTATTCAAATCTCGAATTCTCAAAAAGCATCTGATGTCCACTACTTCTAATGTACATTATTACAAAGGTAATGACTATAGACCTTCTGTTGGAATTATACTACAAAAAATGGGAAATCGAGTGGTGAAGATATTAGACATCAAAGATCACTCAGTTCATGACGGACACCTGGATAAAGTGACAATAAATGAAGTAGGTCGTTCCAATTATGATATTATTGATTCCGCTAATAATCCTGATTTTGTAGATAATTCAGAAATAAGTCCAGATAATACTGATGAAAATGATATCACAGAATCAGTTAGAAGATCGCAGCTACTTGCAAGCAAACCGAGACATCGTTATAAATACGCAAGGAGACATTCGACGTGTGGCGGATGTGTTGATTGACAATTTCTATCTATGTATTGTTTAAAATACTTACTGTTGACTGTTGATATGTTTCATATATGAATTGCATAATAATTCCGCTAAATACAAATTCCTGATTGCTGCCCTCTCTGAGTTTTGGTTGGATTCGTGTAATTCCGTCATCTCGAAATACTAATATTTCAATTACAATAAATTACTACACTTAGACATCTGGAATTCCTTCTCGACTAAAAATCTTCCTCAAAGCTGTGTGAGTGAATTTTGCGTTAGGACTATCTGTAATTATTACTTCTGGCCATCTAGAATAAGAATTAAGGCATACTATGAATTTAAGGAGGGATCGCAGTGATCCTCATGAATACGTTTCCAAACCTCACATGATGCAGGCCATGGCTTCCACGATGACTCCCCATAGGACATTTTATACAAACGACTGGAACAGCACTTTCATCTTTTTCTAATATCAGCATCAGTTTCCGGCCACCAGCATGTTAGGCGTTCTAGTGATCTCATCTTATCAGCTCCCAGATGAGCAGAATCAAGATCATCTAAAATCGCAAATCCTCATGTTGGAGGAATAATGATTCTGTCATTCAGACATAGAAATCCCTCAGGATGAACTGAAGTCTCATCTCTTTGCTTATAAGAGTCTGGAAATCTTCGCTTACACTGAACATTCCAACCTCCTTTTGTTGCATTTCTAATGCATCCATAATATTTCCGAGTATCGTTTATAGGTCGAACTCTATCCACAGGTAACGCCTGGACTAACAAACAATCAGTATCATTAGCAGCATTTTCAAATAATCAATAACGAGATAAGAAGTCTGCATGAGGTATATCCTTTGCCGATCTCTGTTCAATAGTGTAATCATATGCACTTAATTCTAAACTCCATCTTTGAACCATAGCAGCAGATGATTTATTCAAAGATTTTTCTGGATTGTAAATGAATTTCAAAGCCTGATGATCAGTAACTATGTGAAACTTAGTACCAAAGAGATACTTGTGCAAGCGTCTTATTGCCCATACAACTGCTAGAGCATCTTTCTGGGTTTGTCAGTACCCTTGTTCACTCTTACTCAGACGTCTTGAAATACAAATGACAGGTTGTCCATTTTGCTCAAGTACTGCAGGTATACCCATAGGAGAAGCATCTGTAGTGAGAACAGACTTATCTTTCGACAAAAAAGGTCTTAGGAAAGCTTGTTTATCAAGAAACTCCAAAGTTTTTCGCAAGATATTCTCATGTTGTTGTTCCCACTTAAACTGTTTACTGGAGACAATCTCAAAAAGTGGAGATAACCGTTGAGTGAAATTGGGAATGAATCTGGAGTAAGACTAAAGAGTACCAATCCATGATCTCAACGACGACATATTATTAGATGAAGGTGCTTGAATTAGAGGTGCCAAACGACTAGCATCAGGTCTGAAACCTTCGGAGTCCACTGTGTATCCCAAGCATGATACAGGCGACAAAGTGAAATGACATTTAGATGGATTAACAAGAACATTATTCTCACATAAACGTCTGAACAGTTTTAAAAGACGTTCATTATGCAATTCGATATTAGGACCATGAACTATAATGTCGTCTTGGTATGACTCAACACCATCTAATCCATCTATCATCCGATTTATTACATTTTGAAATATTGCGGGTGAAACCTTTAAACCAAAAGCCAAGAACTTATACTTGAACAATCCAAATGGAGCATTAATCGCTTTTAATGCACTAGACGCCTCGTCAAGAGGAATTCGCAAATAGGCATCTTTTAGATCTATTTTGGAAAAGTATCTTGAGCCATGTAGCTTGTAGAGAATGTCTTCAGTTTCTAGAGTAGTGCAACTTTGCTGTAGTAGACGACTATTGAGTGTAAGGCGGTAGTCACCACAAATTCTAGGTGTTTTTCCATCAGCCTTTAGTGGCGTAACAGTAGGAGTAGCCCAATTTGAAGACTCAACTGGCATAAGTATGCCTTGCTCAACCAACTTGTCTAACTCTTTCTTAACTGCATCTCGAAATCCATATGGAATTAATCGGCGTCTCAGGAAGATAGGATCACCCTCTATTTCAAGATGGATGGGCTGAATCTTCATGCCACCGACACTATTTGAACATTGGAGAAGTAATTCTCTGAACAAAGATTCATCAAACAACCCAGTATAAAGTGAGATTTTGACATTTAACAACCTTAGGGCTTTTAACCTCAATAAACATGGGCCATATTCATTAACAAGAAAGGAGACATTCATAAATTTACCACTGTCTGATTTCAAAGAAATGTTAGTAGCACCAATAAGAGGTAGTTTATGACCAGTAATACCTGTGATAGAACTAGTGGTAATGTATATCTGAGCATGCTTACTGTTATGTACTCGTCGAGTAGTTAATAGTCCTGACGCGGAAAGGGGGAAATCAGAAGACCACCAGGTTTACGATGATACTTGTATTTTTCAGACAAGGAAAATAAATGTCACACAAGTGTGTGAGTGGAAGGGTACTTAGATGTACGAAATGTGTGTGAACCAGAAAAGTGAACAAGTGTCTAATACAAAAGTATATATGGAAATGGCTAATACACATGAACCAATAAGATAACGTCTTACCAAGATCGGTTGTAATGTCATGTGATAACAAGGCCATACATTGTTTATCTAGTTAGTGGACAGACAAAAGCATACTGTCAGTTATAATGAAATATCGACCCATTTACATATAGCAAAATATAATAGACTGTCAAAAACAAAACACACACATCATATGGGTACATATCACCTCCCCTTTATAGAAGATTGATGATTACTAGCGTGCTTTCTTGGGGTTTATCTGGATCCGTTCAGTTTGTTGTCGACGTCTGTTGCTTCGTCTGCTTGTTTGCGGCTTCTGCTTTGTCTGGAGTTGTCTGAGCTGCGCACTTTTGCTTTTCTGTTTTGTCAGCCGTAGGTAAGTTAAAAGTATCCAAGAGAATATCCAGAGGTAGGGATGACTGTGTACTGGTAGGGATATTTGAGTTTTGTGGACGCAACTGATTGTAGTGACGGGTCCATAAATCATTACCAACGTTCACGTCGTACATAACTCGACCACGTTGTGCCGCGATGGAACCTTTATTCCGAGGTTTATGTCCTGCTCGATAGTCGCGGACATAGATAGCGTCACCAACATCAAATTTTTTTATTCCGAATTGATGCGTCGGTACGTTTGGGTGCCGGTGGTAACATTGAGTTGTGAATCGTTCTAAGTTAGCGTCCGTTAAGAATTTCTGCCGGCGATTCCTTGTTCTGTGTTGACTCATTCGCCGTTGTACGGTACACCATCAAGCATTTTTGGATGATGTCAAATAGTGTCCGCTCTCTATCTGCTTTGAGTAAGGCTCTCTTCAAAGTGTAAACAAAACGTTCCGCTTGGCCGTTTGACTGGGGATGATACGGCGGTGTGAACATATGCTGGATAGCATTTTCACTACAGAACTGCTGAAACTAATGAGAGGTAATGTCAGACAGGTTTCGTAAACCGTTAATGCCCAGCTCTTGCTACGCTCGGGCTCACGCTGTTCCTTGAAGTTTCGCAGAAACGCTTAGTAATAACGGACGCATAAACCAAAACACCGATTGGCCACTCAAGAATTCTTTATTGTAACACCAACATATAAAAAATGTTTCCACTAAGGTCTGTGAACAAATAATACAATAATAAATCACAATATTACTTCTGACGGCTTTTTTACTCTTCTTTCTGAACAGCGACCGATGAGACGATGACTGTCGTATTGATGCCTCCGCGAAAATTGGGGAAGTTGATTTTAAGCAAACAACCATGAGTTGATCGTTCAATCTTCAACTCCATTGACACTCCCCGGCAAAAAATGGATCCAACCCTTTTTCCTTCACGACCAATACACGTTGACTTGGATGCCATTGCGAGAACCTGGGTCACTCGGACAGAGCTGAAATGGAAAACAAACAGAAAAGTCAACACACCACAAGGATACTCATAGCACAATCTCACACATCATTGACGACCTCCGCCTTCCAGTTAGAGGTGTCCTCTCGACATCTTGCAACACTGTCTCCACTTGCTAGAATGACTCTTGAAGAATGCAACGTGACCATAGCAGCACCTCACGATACTCTACACACATCCTCTTATCTACTCACCACCAATTACCACTGAAATCGCTTGTCACTCATTCTGCCTCAGTTCTAGTAACGGTGACGAATGCGAGCTTCAGTCGTTTACACTCTCGCTCCCCGGCGTGTGGGACCACAGCTAACAATTATCTCCGTGTGCATTTCATTCTCAGAAATAGCATAGCCTCCCCGGCGTATACGACCCATCTGCTGTCTCTAACATCAATCAATTCATTCACGGATGTAGAAGACAAGAAACAACTTCAGAAGTAATCACGACGAAAGTTTTAACAAAATTATGCAATAAAAACAAGGTACGAAAACGACAGGTACACACAATTAATCAAAAATCACAAATTGAGAAGACACACCACACGTATACACAAACAGTACAAATAACCTCGCGGATCATGTCTTGGTGGAATTCCTTTGAAGAATTGCAGGACTTACACCAGTACGCATACAACCCTTCACAGGTTGACGATTGTAAGCTGTGGAATGTCCGGACATAAGCAAGATTGACCAAGAATTGCAATAATTTGAACCCACACAAGTATTTAACACAAACATATGTACAATCAACACATCAAATGTTGTGCATTCTGGCACGACGAACTACCCTTGAAGAACTGTAGGACTTACAGCAGTACGCCTACATTCCTTCTCAGGTTGATGATCCAAGTGGAAGTCGTTCGGACAAAAACAAAATTACCAACAGCTAGATGACAGATGATATCAATTCAGTGTATACAATATGAACTTATGTACAAAATCACACACCGAGCACATTGGACTGCTCATTGATGCGCTACCCTTTGAAGAATTGTAGGACTTACAGCAGTACGCCTACAACCCTTCTCAGGTGGACGCCCTAGGTTGGAAAATCGTCGCAGAGTTCATTTGCTGACTTCCTTCTATGAGCTATATCCTCAAATCTGAACGGTAACACGCCCATGTCATTGTATCGTAGAATATAGATGACGAACAAACACACGACGTATCTGGTCAACCAAGCGTAGAAACAGAGTAATTTACACCAAAGATAATAACATTCAAATAGTAACTTGAAACTAGAAATGCCTTTATTCGTGCAAGTCAATTTAACAATTACTCTCTCGTTTACACTTGGCTTATCCTCACTAAACTGACCATTGATATTCGTCCTTTCAAACGCACCGATACTATCATAGTCATTGCATAAGGCACGTGAGTTCACGGACGTCCATTTCATTGTGGGTGAAAACACCAATGATGACTGAGTGACACAAGGTGATGAACTTAGCGGTGGATCAGAAGCTGTTGTTGCTCGGCTTTCAGATATTTGTCCAAATGCAGGATTACCACCACTGCTGTCTTTCACTACTAGTTCGGGTTTAGCACTATCATCTGATGATAGGTGGGCTGCACGCTGATTAATTACACTGACGGTCTGACAAGTATGTATGCCTTCTGCAACTGCATCTGCATTTATTTCTACTTCACGTTGTAGTTGTACAGAATCTTTAATTAACTTAGCAGTAGTAGGTATATCCCTCATCTCATCATGATCAACCAAAGACAACTGTGAAATATCATGATCATTATCACGAATATTCAATTTATCATCATCTATCTGGTTTCTTCTCACAAATCCTCAAATATTTTATACTTTCACTCTGACTAGTCTTACCTTAAAAACTTGTGGAGTCAGAAATGATCTCTGAAGCAATGACTCCATTCTGTGACACTCTATTCAACAATGGCTTACCAGTTGCAACTACAGACTTCTTGATTACACCGTTATCGTCACACAATTCGGAGTCAGACCTTGATTTCACACTTAGCTTATCACTAAACTTGCTCACTGATTCACAGCTTACCTTTGTATGCACCTCTTGCAAACGTGTAAAACATAACCGTGTTTGTCTTGCATCTTGTAACTCATCTGTTGAGGATGTACTACGAAACCTGTTACACTCACTAGGTCTATATGCATTACTATACATCATGGAGTCTTCTCGATATCCACCAATCTGAGGCCTGCTCGTCATCAATGATTGCGTTTTACCCTCAGACTGCTCTATTCTAGGGGTGAGATTCAATATACTGGCAAACTTGCTCATAGATTCATTGACACTATCTTTTACTAGTTTCAGGATATCATCAAATTTTGGCTCGATACCCTCATCCTCCATACGGGAGCTTATCTTCACCCACTTCCTTTGCAGTCGAGTAGGTAGGCGTCTTGCTATTACTTCTAGTATAAAACTCGAGTTGAGGTCACTCATGCAATTCATCGAAATCAATGTATTCTTGTAAGTCAACAGATTATTCAAAAACTCAGAGAGTGTCTTGGAGTCATCTTGAAGTTGACTGCCGTTACCTTTGACAGCTTAGAATACGTTCCTTACAATCATTGAAGGTCTTCCAAACCTTTGACGTAATATGCTCATAGCCTCAGCGTATCCCTCATTAGGGGGCGTGAACTTACAGCACTGTATGGCTCTTGCAGAAATTCCAGTGCAATACCTCATCAAATACATCAATTTCAATTCGTCACTTAATAAAAAGCTACTCAGCATGATCTCAAACTCCTTTTACAAATTGTAAATAATCAGCCGGGTTTCCATCAAAACATCGTGGTTCAAATTTAGGGAGTTTGATGTTCCTATTATCCCTGAACAACGAAACAGTAACATCAACCATGCCATGCTTAACATCAGACACATCGTTACAAGTAACAGACAAATCACCATGACTTACTTTCCTGTTTGCATCCAAGACGCTCTGTCCCTTCTTTGACCCAGGCATTGTTGAACTTGACTCAATTCCAAAAAAGTTCCAGATATTGCTTGTTCAAAGAGGACTTGACCGGCACCAGGAAAGATGAACGGTGACTATCCAAACTTTCACCAACTGTCTGAATCCGCCAGAATCTGTTTCTACCGTCAGAAACTGTCAGCCACGTCTCGTAAACCGTTAATGCCCAGCTCTTGCTACGCTCGGGCTCACGCTGTTCCTTGAAGTTTCGCAGAAACGCTTAGTAATAACGGACGCATAAACCAAAACACCGATTGGCCACTCAAGAATTCTTTATTGTAACACCAACATATAAAAAATGTTTCCACTAAGGTCTGTGAACAAATAATACAATAATAAATCACAATATTACTTCTGACGGCTTTTTTACTCTTCTTTCTGAACAGCGATCGATGAGACGATGACTGTCGTATTGATGCCTCCGCGAAAATTGGGGAAGTTGGTTTTGAACAAACAACCATGAGTTGATCGTTCAATCTTCAACTACATTGACAGGTAAACTGTGAACCATTGTCTGTAACTATGGTTTCTGGGAGATCATGATAGGAGAATATGTCAGTGAGAGCTTTGAGAGTCTGGGACGTTGTCGGCGAAGCCATTGGTACAACTTCTGGCCACTTAGAAAAAGCGTCTACCACCACTAAATAATATGCACCACTTGTAGGGCCAGCAAAATCAATATGAATTCTGGACGAAGGATGGGCTGCTGGTGGCCACCGTACGGAAGGTAGCCGGTGGGGTAGATTTGCTGATTGTTGACATTTTGAACATCGTTGAACAAGATCGATAATATGCTTATCCATATTAGGCCAGTATGCGTAACTGCGAGCAATAGACTTCATCCGCTGAATACCAGGGTGTCCCATGTGAAACTATTTCAGGAGTTTATTTCGCAATGCCTCAGGTATCACTATGCGTTCTCCAAACATCAAGCAATCTCTTACAACATATAAGGAATCGCGACGAGCAAACAGGTGTTCTAGGTCTCCACTATATTTAATCTTTGGCCAATTACTGGATACATACTGTGTAGCACGTCGTTAGGTGGCATCGGTGCTTGTAGTTCGCTGGATATCTGCAAACGTTACTGGTAGAGATCGAACAGCATTGTCAATGAGGTTAACTGCATAGTCTTTGGTGGCGATCGATGCAGTTACCATATCTTCACTTGATGCAGGATAGTCACTAACTAGCCGAGATAGAGCGTTGGCTCGACCGAATTCGTTAGTTCTGTTGTATTTAATATCGAAATCGTATCCAAGTAATATTATTGCCCAGCGTTGTGGTCGGTTAACTGCATGTACAGGGATACCTGATTTAGATCCGAAAACGGAAAGTAACGGTTTATGATCTGTCAGTAAAGTAAATCGATGGCCATAGGTCATTTTACGGAAACGTCGTACGGCGAAGACTAAAGCTAAGGCTTCTTTTAAAATTTGTGCATATTTCTTCTCTGCCGCAGTTAGTGTTCGAGATGCATGCATCATTGCTTTTTGTGAACCATCTGGGAAAACATGTAAAATGACAGCTCCCACTCCGCTTGCTGAAGCGTCCGCTGCAACTATAATTGGAAGTGTTGGACTATAATGTGTCAGAAGCAATTCAGAAGTTAACATAGACTTCAACTTTTCAAAAGCTGATCTGCAAGCTTCGGACCATTTCCAGGTTGCATTCTTTTCGAGTAGTCGATTGAGAGGATGTCGAACATTATGCAGCGCAGAGAGAAATGCCGAGTAATAGCTAATTAATCCCAAGAAAGAGCGTAAAGAAGGCATTTTAGTAGGTGCGGGCATCTCTTTTATAGCACGTATGTTGTCAGGATCTGGACGTCTACCCGATGCATCAAATATAAATCCAAGGTATTTGACAGATCTCAAGGAGAACTGACACTTCTCTGAGCGTAGTCGTAGACCGTTATCCTGCATGCGTGACAAGACAGCTTCTGTCCTGCTTTAAAGTTCGTTTATAGAATTCGCTACCACCAAGATATCATCAAGATAGACGGCAACGCCCGGAATACCTGCCAAGTAGTATCCATCAGTTGTTGGAAAATAGCTGGGGCAGTTTTAACTCCGAAAGGTAATCTGTTGTATTGGAACAAACCGCGATGTGTATTAATGGTAAGGAGTTCTCGGCATTCTGGAGCTACTTCAACTTGTAGATATGCGTCAGCAAGATCCAGTTTTGCAAAATAAGATCCACCATTTAAAACAGTGAATAAATCATCCGCGGTAGGTAAAGGATAGTGGTGCTGTTCTAATGCAGCATTCAACCCAGTAGAGAAATCAGCACAAATACGTAGGGACCCATTCGCTTTCTTGACAACGACGATGGGTGCTGCCCATGCCGAGTACGTGACTGGTGTTAATACGCCTTGTTGTTGCAGTCTCTCCAATTCTTCGTCAACTTTTGGTACAGATGCATATGGGACTGGCCTCTTTGGGCGAAAAACCGGTTTTGCGTCTGGTAATACTCGAAAGGTAGCTTGCAGCGAGGTACAGTGACCTAATCCGGATTGAAAAACAGGTGCAAATAGTTTGCATAAATCAGAAAAGGAGTTGGCTGAATTTTTATCCTTGTTAACTGCGTTGCATACAGAACTAAGTGGGACATCAGCCAGATGCAAACGATCGAACCAATCAAGTCCCAAAAGATTTAAATCACTCTTGGTGACGTAGCAAATTCCTGTGAATTTGGTATTGCGGAAGGAAACGGAACATTTGAGTTCACCAATTAGTTTGAGCCGCCCACCACAGGCGCTGACAGCAGTCTGAGAAGTATTTGCGATTGATGGTCTGCCAATATTATTCCAAAGTTTCTCTGATATAACAGTAATATCAGAGGCGGTATCTAGCTGCAGACGTGCATCATGACCATTCATCTGAAGATCAAGATATTTCCGCATACCTGGTGCTGTGACTTGACAGGCTGCAACTAGACTCATTGACCTTATTGGGGAGTTAGGACCAACAGTTTGTCGAGCTTTCGCTGGATTATGATATCTGGGTTTGCGTGGCTGACAAAAACAATTTTTATGACCGATGATTTTTGTATGGACAGGACTTTACAAAGTGCCACGCGCCACAACGCCAGTATGGTGATGGTGGGGTCTTCTTTGCAGTATTTTGTGAAGTTGGACGAGTATGTGTAGATTTACGCGGAACATTAGAAGGTGGGTCAGGAGTGGATGATGAGAGATTTTTGCTCTTTCGTAATGCATGAATATCAGAGCTTCTCGAAGGTGTTGATTCGATCAGGTGTGTGTCTTTCTGCAGATTAATCAGCCGTTGATATTCATCAGCTATGTCATGTAATGTTAACTTAGGATTTTGTTCTAGCTGATTGAGCAGTCGAGTTCGGATATCTGTGAAACGAGGAGATTGAAGACTGCATATGAGGATCAAGGCTTTGAATTGATCATCTGTTAAGGACCTGAGTCGAAATCTCTCACATTCTCGGTTGACTGTGCCAACGTGAGTAAGAAAATCATCATTTTCATTCATTGCCAGCTTGAGGCAACGATAACGTATACTGAATAATGAGGAGTGGTCTCCGAAATGTTCACGCAGCAACTTTATTGTATCATCGAAACAATTGTCACGTGGTTTTTGGGGTAAAATTAGGTTGCAGTACCTTTCATATTCTGCGGGACCCAATTTACGTAATAACACTCGCACCTTCCAAGCATCGTCTTGTGAGGCGAGATCAACTGTGAATAAATCCTCATATCGTTGATACCATGTGTCAAAAGTGACATTCGCACAGTGCCGTCGACAGATGGCAGCATGGTGTGATTGGGATTGCTTGAATGTGAAACTGAACCAGTCTGTTTGTTAATGAGCATTTCAATTAATTTCATTTGTTGCTCAAATAGTAATTCCAATTTAGAAGAATCCATAATCCCATCCTTGTCGCCAATTGTGTTATGTGCTCGTCGAGTAGTTAATAGTCCTGACGCGGAAAGGGGGAAATCAGAAGACCACCAGGTTTACGATGATACTTGTATTTTTCAGACAAGGAAAATAAATGTCACACAAGTGTGTGAGTGGAAGGGTACTTAGATGTACGAAATGTGTGTGAACCAGAAAAGTGAACAAGTGTCTAATACAAAAGTATATATGGAAATGGCTAATACACATGAACCAATAAGATAACGTCTTACCAAGATCGGTTGTAATGTCATGTGATAACAAGGCCATACATTGTTTATCTAGTTAGTGGACAGACAAAAGCATACTGTCAGTTATAATGAAATATCGACCCATTTACATATAGCAAGATATAATAGACTATCAAAAACAAAACACACACATCATGTGGGTACATATCACTTACAAAGCGATAATAAGTCTTTCTTATGGATTATAGATTCAGTACTTCCAGTATCAATTATAAAATAGTGAGAATTGCCTGAATTTGTAGTGAAGGTTCTTATCCGATGAGATTCAGGCCTGTGAAAAGTTGAAAGAGACATTGACCTCATTTTACCAGAAAGTTTGGGAGAATCATGAGAATTCTGAGTAACATTAGTATTTGAACTTCTGCAAACAGACTTTATGTGCCTAGTTTTACCACATTTATGACACTCACCACCCCGAAAACATGGTTTAAAGTTTTTGCTCTCTCGCTGCATTCCATTACATGTGGATAACAGTTTGGATTTCTTTTTATGAACACTTGTATTATCAACTTTGGACAGCATGGCATCAGACACCGACACTGTGGAAGCTGGATAATCATTGTTGACATCACATGTAATATATAAGTCTTTAGGAGTTTGAAAGGTACAGGAAGGAATCTAAATCAACTCCTTCTCAGCAATTAGACGATCACGTAAATGAGTATGTAGCTGATTTCCTGAAGAATAAAGTCTCTAATCTTCTGGTTGGGAGCACGAACCAGTTTACTGAATTGAGCCCTCTCTCGTGTTTCAAAAGTTGTCATGTGGAAGTGATCCATTAGAAGTTCACGGAGCTTATCATATGGCAGAGAAATTGGTTTATCAGGAAGCGACAGAGTCTTCACTAGACTGTACGCCTCTAGCCCAATAGCAGTAATAAAATGAGCTGAAATTTTGCATCACGAACATTCTTCGAAATGCACCATGCGTCGAAACATTCAAGGTAATCGGCGATTTCCCGCGGTGAACCATTTTTACGAAATTTTTCAAGGTTATCCATAGCGACGACAAAATGTTGTAATTATTTGTAATAGTAGTATTAGTATTTCTAGATGACCGAATTAAAGAAATTAAACCAAAACACAGAGAGGGATGAATTCAGGAATTTGTATTTGGTGGAAATATTATTCAATTCATATAAGAAATATATTGACAAGCAACAGTAAGTATTTAAACAACACAGTGATAGAAATTGTCAATCACCACTGATACATAGATTTTAAATAGAAGCAGTGTGACACTTGCTACCGAATATCAAAATTATTGATACAGGAATAGAATTTAAGTACTATGGCAGAGTACATAATACATTTATTTGATAAAATCACAGTTGTGCAGTGTTACATACTAATGACGTTCTTAGCATGTCTTATTACTCACAGTCATACCAAGGCACTAACATAACTTTCAAACTTTGTTTATGCAACTCCATTATTTCATATCCTTTGATTTTCCTTTGGTAATAATATTCTCCATACCTATGGTATCTGCATCGTATTACTCCCAGTACACGCACTAGATGTAGGTTTGATGAACAAAGATTAAGTGATCAACACCTCTCTCCATCACACAATAAAGTGGGAGAGAAATACAGTTCTCAAAAGTGATACAGTCAGGTTGCAACAAGTGCAATAGAAGTCAATACCAGAGGTACCACTGCCAATAAAATCAAAGCATAAAAAAACAAAGAATAACATTTTTTTAAAAGTTCTAAAATAAGCGTGAGTGCTATGAAATGATTATGAACAATGAATTCTCGAGATATCATCAGAAAATAACACTGTATCGCCTTGCTTTTATCAAATAAAAATATCAACGTTACTGTTTAATCTAGTCCTTATTTTATAATTGACCATTATAATTCACACAAAACAAGTTCGTCTCCGTTACTTGATTAATTCAGTAAAATAAATTCAAAATCAGTACTTGAGGATATGATCATTTTTACTGAAGAAGTCCGAACGGTTAACGAAATATCCATTTAACAAAAGTGTTTCCCTTAGAGTCCACCTAGTTAAAATGATGCCTTGTAATACAATTGTTCATTCATATCAATCAGACAGATATGGATGATTTAAACAGATCTCTTCTTTGAACGATTAAATCAACTCAAAACCTATAAATGATCTTCTCATATATATATATATATATATATATATATATATATATATATATATATATATAATCATTCTGATGTGATTGGTGTGATCTAGCGATCAGTTAGATTAAAACCTCACTACTTATGTTATTTTGAAGTATAAAACCGAAGTGATGAATTGTTAGTAGAAGAATCTGGATATACAAAAACTTAACTTCATTATGCAGTGCAAGAATAAACGTGAATATATCTAATTTCATTTCTACCCGTTAGCCAATACAACCAGCTCCTCTAGAGTGTATTTGTGCCACCTTTATCACAATATAAATATACTCTAGCCACGTGATCAAACAATTTATTATTTAGTTGTTGGCCTATTGGTTATTTCTTAATTATGGTGTCTCATTGTTACTTTACTTTATTTTATTTATATGCAATAACTCAGTTTGTTCAGTTAAAATATTAACTTTTGCGTAAAAGCAGTTACCATTTTAAAGGTATTGAAACATTGAAGTGAGTAAATTTTCTGTCTGTGTAAATGTGATTATCTTTTATAACAGAGGCCAGTCTTTAATATCCTTTATCAGTTTTGGTAATTCATATGTACGATGTAAAAACAAGATTGGCATCAATGTAAATTCTTTTTAATACTAAGGCATTTTATATGACAGGTTGGGATTATCTGAAGAAATACCGGTAAACTAGGTACACTCCATAACCGTTTTATTATTCACTAAAAAACTCGTTAACAGCAGGTCTATGATTATTTCGTAAAACGTTAATCTATGGTTATTCAGTCAAAAAGTGGAATTTACTGATACATAAATTCCAGTCATTGCGTAATTAAAACCTAAGGCAATCATTACACTGTGTTATATATTTCCAAGTGTTTTAATTCCTATGACTAAAGAAGGCAAAAAGTCTGGTTAATTCAGTCAATAAGATGGGATGAATTCTGAATCATTTTTGTAATATAGTGAGTGACAGGGAAGTCAGATGTCAGTAGGAGATCATTTCAATAGGGGAATGTTTACAGTCTGTTCTCATCTTAAGATAACATCGCCTGAGGAATGCTAAGTTAATAGTAAAGTACATTTCTTTTCATGTCAGCTCACAAGATTAAGAATTAATCACAGTAATTGTGAATGAAGACCTATATGTTCCACTGTAGGTACTAAAATGGAGTTTATAGGTGATCTTTTCTTTTTTCTTTCTTTTTACATGACTTGCCTCACTCTGATGAAATAAACTTTATGAAGTACGCTGATGATTTAACAGTTTCAATGGCTGATAACTCCCAGCTAGATTGTATCAAAATAAATAGCTTTCTGTCGGGAGTCAGTAAATGGTGTGAGTCTAACGGCCTTAAACTGAATCCTTCTAAATGTCGAACTGTTAATTTCAGCTTAAGATGTAAAAGACAGTTAAAAGAAGTCATCGATTCTCATGACAGTTGTAAGATTGACGACAATGATATAGGAATCAAATCAGAAATTAAGTATCTTGAACTTATTTTCTCTTCTGATCTCTCCTGGTCTTCCCATGTCCTAGCCATCTCCAGTAAAATATTCCGCCTGACATTTTACATTAATAAGTTAAGGCACTCGGGTATAATTCAACCCCTCCTCTTACAGTTCATAAACTCTTGCATCCTACCTATTCTTCTTTATTTTTCACCCTTATTCTTTCCTGGTTTGCTTAAAAAGGACTATGTCACAATTCGTAGAATGCCGAAGACGGTCAGTAGGGTGAGTGGTGTCCCAGTGAACCACATAGTTAATGTTGTTATTGATAGGCACTTAACTTCGTGCAATAAATTTGCTAGAGGGATTTTGTCTGACTTGGAGCATCCACTTTACGCTCAGCTTTCACTTTGCATCTCCTCAGGTAGAACAAGAAGTAACTGCAGAAAACTGTATGCTCGCACGTCTAAGTATAGAAATTCTATGATGCCATACTTGGCACCTATTTTATGTGATGAAAATAGTGTCAAGCAACAATTGGCTAACCTTTTTTCGTCTAGTAAATTAACAATTTCCTCCATCCATCCTTATATACCTTCAAGTTTTATTATTTATATTATTTCTATTATATTTATGGTCCTGTTGCTTCTTTGTTTGTTTTACTCTCATAATTGTAAACACCAACTTATCTCCATGACGGCTGTAATCTTTGTTTTTCCCCTCACTATATCGTGTAAAGAGAAGATTATATTCAATATTTGTAAACATACTAGGATTTCTATGCCGCATCGACAATACTGTGTGAAACAAGCCCACGACAATTTTCACTTGTATTATTATTATTATTATTATTACCCTAGCTGTTATCATTATTATTATTTCCACTTTATATGCTGCGTGTTTTTAACATTACCCCTATTGTAAATGTGGGAAATTTTCTATGTGATTAATTTTATTTATAATTTGAGGAAATTAGATGCAATATTGTGATTAATGCTGAAAATTCCATTCTGTTTCACAAGTACTGCTTTTGGAATAAAGTAAATCATTATTATTATCATCTGACCACTGATAAATTACATTGGAGACTGAAACTGGTATTGTACACAACATTTAAAAGCAAAACTAGTGGGATGAAAAATAGAAATCAACCACATAACACTTCTAAATGTACATGAAGAAGACTAAACGATTAGGTTTGATTTGTTTAACTAAACTTGTTTTCCTAAAAACATATCTCAGAAGACCAGTTAGTGCAAACAGTATAATAGCACAACAAATACTGGACATTAAATTCGATGATATATTGAAAAGAATCAGAAAACAACACAGTTTAAAGACTGTCCAAATTGAATCGTTAAAAACTAACCTTCTGGTTTACGAACATACAGTGTTAAGTAATTGTTTGCTCTAGCGAATTGGTTGTTCGGTGAGAAATCCGTCCTTTCCTTTGTAATTAGTCATAAGTATTTAGAAATGTTGTACTGTATTATTTGTGATGTCGATTCATTGACTGTTAGGTTTGTTGGAATTCAAATTAGTTCTCGTTACAAAGCAACATCATTCGATACCAAGAGGTACTAAACAGTTGTTTAGCCCCATTTCAGTACTCATCAGCAGGACACCCTCATGAGACTACCAGAGATCAGACCATAGACCCAGATGCTGTGAGATGAGAGCATTAAGTTCCAGTTACTGGGTTGAACTCTAGTGATTAAGATTCCCAAACTAGGAGGAAACAGAAATCCACATCCATATGTGATGATGTAGTCAATGAGTTGATGCATGTAATATTACCGATGATTTGACTTTTTAACACAACATATATCAAGAAAGAGGAAGTTACGACATAGGGTTTTTCATTGACTTAACTGTTCCCACTCTTTTTAACTACACACAAATAATTCAGAAGAAGCTTGAAGTTGCTGCTCTTTGCAACAGAAAAAAATATTTTTCATAAATAAAATTTATTCTTACATTCCTTTTGATCTAATTTATGGTTTTTCTCTCCTTATTTTATTTTTCCGTTTAGTCACACAGCTCGTTTTTAATTTTCTCATTTTGTGATTCTACTATTGTATACCGATTAATAATCTGCCAATGAGGTTTCCTGATGACATTGTATCACAGTGTTAGAAAATGACGCTCAACAGATATAACAAAAAAGCCACTCTTCAATTCAGTATTGCGAATCAATATTAACCATTTAAAGATGTACACTGAAATATGATGGTGGAAGATGACATGTTCCGGTACATTTAAACAAAACAATAAAAAAGGACATTATCTGTCATATAATATAACTTAAGTGTTGCTTTACTGGGTGCTTTTCGATTGCATACAACCCAAATGATTACCAATACTTGGTTAAACCTAATATATCCATGTATAAATGTTAATTATTGTGATCGTTCAGAGGTTCAATAATGTAAGGTGGAGAATAAAATAATCAACGTCTAATACACGTGATGTAGTCAAGTATAGATGGACATTTATAGGACAATGGAAAGAATTTTCTCGACTAAGTAATATGGGTTTAGATATTTTAGTTGAATGTTACGCAATTATATGGAAATTTATATGCATTAAATTAATAAGGGTTAATGAGATAAGAAACTAGAATAACAATAAAAATGGCAAAATAAAAGCAGAAATATTTTTATGAAGTAGTGATAACATGAACAACAATTATAGTCTGAATTCGAATAGATCTAAAAAGTAGGAATACAGGAATAGTGAAAAGTTAAGAATGTCTACTTTTTCTCTCATAAAGATCATTCATTACGGAGATAGCGAAAGGTTAACCTTCGTTCCATTCTGAATAAATAGTTTGGGTTTGACATCGATCCTTTTTGTTGACAATAATGAAAGCTTTCAATGTGTTAGTTTCGAATCATGTGCAAAATACATTGTAGGCGATTGTACTTTAGCGAAGCACGGCTTTAAGGTTGGTATGTGTGCAATGATTCAGTTCGATTATCATCTCGCAGTTGTTCCAGTATATTCCATTCTTCACTAGCACTTAAAGTGACAAATGCAATTGAAATTACTGAAGTCTGATTTCTGGTCCACTTTCAACGCAATGATTGAACAAAGCGCCTCATATGGTTGTAAAACATTCTCTCACGAATAAGTCCTAGATATGGAATTTATAGTTTACTTGTTGATTTCCTCTCTTTGCAACAATTCCCATGAAAGTTTGCTTTGTCTACTATGCTGCCGTATCAAAGTCACTTTCTGTTACTTACCCATTAATTTTGAATGATTTTCAAAAGATATTTGTTACTTAATAGATGCCAATGAGTAAACTTCAGTTAAATTTAAAGAGTTGCTTCCGGCAGTTAGTTTGAGCCCCTTAGAGGGGGTGTTGACTGCCTGATTGGGATCCTTGAATGGCTATGAACAAAGGTGATATGACTCAAACCGTTGTCAGTAGCACGGATGCATTCACTCTGTGTCGTCTCCAATATCCACTAAACTGTCATTTTTTTTTCGCAATTTGCTATTCTTTGTTTCTCATATTTGTAATTATTCAATCTCTTTTTACTCTCTTTTGTCTTTGTGTACGACATGGAGTGTAGCATCTTGAACTGATGTACTTCTATACGAGTTTGTATGCTGAAACTTAGTCAGTCAATCTCTTTCGAACGTAACACCTGCGCTCTTTGAAAAGGTTTCCCAACTTAAATTTTCTTATAAACAGTTACACTAAGTATTTAAAAGCTTAAATACTAACTTCCATCCTAAGGTGAATGTCTCGTTCCTCTGTATTACCTTCAGTCTCTTTGGATACACAAGTCTTAAAGGTTGATTCGATCTTCCTTATCAGACGTCATTATAAACCTTATGTCACCATGGATTTTAATAAATTCTTGAGATTCCCCTCTATTTATTAGAAGATATCAGAATCACTGAAAAGTCTTTATATACATCGATTATTAGTTGGTTAATTCAAAGTTTACGCTGCTGAATGAAGACCCAAACAAATCAAAATGAAATCATAATATCCCCCAAATGTTGTTTTTATTGATTTATTAAAAATTATAACAGAGACGAAAATTATGAAATTTATACATAACTAATACTGAAGATGTTCGTGTGCAAACAGATGAAGAACTGCAAGACATATTCGATTTATAGGTCACTGACTTAGGCATGAGTTTAAATTGCAATTAACATATCGCAATATTCCAACCTATCAAAATGATTCCTAACCTATCGTATATTTATGCATGGTTACAGTTGGTGGCACAGTGGTTAGGACTCTTGCCAACCATGCACATGGTTCGAGGTTCGACCCCCTGCCGACGTACACCTGATATCTATGGTTGGCCTGAGAAATTTTGGCTACTGATATCCATGCTGAAAGTTCCATACTTGTACCAAAAATACGGTGTGGAATCAAGCTGTAATCAAAAATATTAAAAAAAATTAGAAAAAAATTGCATAATGATACTCTATTCTAGAGCATAACAAAAATTGACGAATACTAAAAATCGTACTTATCGACATGTCTCCCTTATTATCATCAGCATCCATTCAGAAAATGCATCTGCCTCAATGATTACCAAAGGTAGAAAACTGCTTCATCTATTTCCAACTCAAACATATTTATTTGCTAATACTTCCGTGCAGAGAAGTGCACTGGAAAAGTAGATAATATGCTGTACTAGTCTTATTAGGACTGAATGAGACTAGTCGTCTAGTGATATGTTATCTGCTGTATATGGAACAAAATTTCAAATAATTAAATTGAATACATGACATCTAATCATTAACATAAAAGCGTCGTGTGTCGCATCATATGAGGGGGGTTGGGGTCTGGAAGTCTCAGTCGAGACAGTGAAAACAAAATCTTGGTACTTAAAAAGAATAAGTAGTTATTGTCCGACTGTTTTGAAAGCAATCAGAGTAAACCAGAACTTCTGTACTCCATTTTTTTACCTTGCTTTTGATTAAAATTCATTTGTTCCAGTTTAGTTTTTGTATTTTTTCGTATTACTTCGACTCTTATACACTGTGTAATCGATAATATCCGATATGCTATACGTGCAAGTCTAACTGTTCATAAAACTCTCTACAAAATATCTTTTCAATGTTTTACATATCTCTTTGAGCAGGTCGTCTAATTTTTATGTTTGTCATTATTTCAAAATAAGTTTTATTAGGACCAATGAAATCTCTGTATGCCATACAATTTTGTCTCATATTTTGTGATTCCCCAGTAGTGGCCACTTTATAACCTAATCTGAAATCGAGTCATGGACCGTCAAGTTATGTGTTAATTTCTTTCAGCTTCTGTCAGTTGCAAACGTTTACATGTATGCTGTTTGCACTTATACAATAAAGTACTTAATAAATTCATTATATGCAACAAATATGCTTGTTTTTGTTACACTGAAGTTACTCAGTCGATTAAAATGAATGTAGAATATATGTACACCAGATGCATTGTTTCTCTGCAGTACGAAAGTGGCAGTGATCACGTCACTGCAATAAACTAATTCTGTTCATGTGAAAGTCAAATGCACATATTATTTGCATTCATTTTAACAATTTATGATTGAATGAATTCCACTCGAAAGCCTTTTTTTTGTTAAAATTCTAATTTACTATCTTCTTATGAGGCGAGTAAATAGCGTAGTGGTTCACTTTGCATACTACTATTGTTGTATTTTTTAGACTGATAAACTAACACTTTCATCAATCAGGTAAGGATTGGACTGTAAGCGAAAACTAACTACTGAAAACATCATTCTGCCACTTTGAAGTCACGTGATATTACCATTTATAACGGAGAACTAACCAGTTAAATAAGCTTTTCAAATATCGATCCCCCCCACCCGAAATAAAAGTATTTATATCAATGCCAGGTGAGATTCAAATGGTAGCTCATAAGAAACCCTAGTGCTGATTACTTAAGCAATCTCAAGAGCATACATTGCAGTGAACCGTATTCTTCACCATTTCTTGTATTCCAAGTAAAAATAGGCCTTTGAGCTCACAACTTTCAGCAGCGCGATGGGGTTACTAGGCGCGCTTTATTAGGAGTTACTACAGGTTAGATGAGGTATAACAGTACTTCGGCCTAACCTCCATCGTGACTACCAGGTACTGCACCAATAAACCACCGTGTTCTTATAACTAACGAACTTGGTTGGTTTGAGTCTATTAGGATAACACATGATCCAGTGCGACCTAGATAAATTCTGCTAACTTAGCTTACAAGGAGTGAAACCCACATCCTGCATTCTATCGGTAACTACATGGTAGATTATACATTTTGACACTTACTTTATCTCTTCTTTGAAACTTTTCATGACCGATTTAGAAGGTAATTAGTTCAGCAGAGCTCAGTGTTTTTCACTATTAACCAGAATATGTAAAATAATTTCTCTACTTCTGCTTTTAAAGGTTAATGTGAAACAATCATGTCGGATAAGTATGATAAACTTTATGAGAAAATTGTTGAATGCATTAAAAAGCCTTCAAGTGAAAGGTTAACTGAAGAAATTGAAGAAATCTATCCATGGTTTATTGCAAAAGTGAAATTCTTCTCCAATCTTAAACCTGGTAATCATAATGTTTAATTTGTTAAGCTAATATTCTAAATAAATTACTTACCTATAGAAATTGTCAAGGATATCATAAAGAATTGTGAATTCGCTGAACGTGAAACAGACGAGATAATTATACGTCAGTTTGAACAAGGCGACTGGTAAGAATCAGATGTTGGTTTCAGTTGTTTTGAGTTTTTAAAGATTCGATTGATTTCATAGTCAGTTTTGTCACTGAAATGATATTGGCTGATAAAGCCCTGAAGAGCCAAACACACTGGACATATGATTCTTCAAGATTTGTGAGTCCTGAGTAACTCAACGGAATGTAGATGTGGTCATTATCAAAATCTGATTGCTTTGGATGTGACTCATTGTACATTTGAAACAAAAGAAAAGCAGCTGTCCAGTGCGTCTCAGGTGATATCAATCAGTTACGAAATCTACCTTGATATATTTTGAACTATTTTGAGTTTTGAAATTTCGAGTTTCGAATTAACTATTGCATGAGTATTTAGCTATAATCAGTTCATTTTAGCTTCCTTTTCTGTTTACTCATGTCATACCAACACTGCTTATCTTACTTGTTGTTTTGAGGTGGTTGTGTTCTGTGAACTGGATAGTTAATTTGCGAAGCTTCCATTGCCCCAACACTAGACAACATATTCAGCACATACTTAAATGTGTTGAAGTGAGTTTGTAGATTTTTCCACAAGTTCACCAAAAGTCATCTCTCCCGGTTCGTGACCTTGAACGTGACTGTTGGTTTTCGTGTGTTTTCACATGCTCTAGGCTACTTCTATTGGAACTGATTGCTTCCTTGACTTGAACTTTGACCCTTTGTGTGTGAGGTTTCTTTCTTATCGGTTGATAAATTTTGTCTATCTCGATGTGTCTATTGAGTGATGATTCACTGGAATGGTAAGCTTCTAAAATTCTCTAGCATTCTTGTTGTTTCCTCTGCCTAATATTTGAACGTTGTCCCAGTCGAATCGGTATCCGTGGTTGTCTGTATGAAGTGATATGAAGGAGTGGATATCATGTCTTTTGGCGGCTAGCTTATGTTCGTGGATACGAAGACAAAGAGGGGGCATCCACTTTGGCCAATGTAGTGTTTTCGCAGTTGTTACAATTTATTTTGTAGATACTGATGTTGGTTTTATCTTCTTTCGCCGTTGAGTCTTTTGGTTGACATAGAACTGAGTGAAGTGACTTTGTTGATTTGTGTACGACGTCGATTCTTAAAAGTTTGAAGAGTCTTGTTAGTGATTTCTGAGATATCCTTTATATATGGTAGGGCGGTTTTCTTTGTGCTTTCCTTGGGGCTTTTGGTTTGATAGGTTGGCTTGGGTGTATATGTCTTTTGATGAAATTCTGTGGATATCCATTCTTTTGGAAGACGTCCATGAGATATTTTTCTTCAATTTTCCTTAAGGTGGGAGTGCTGCAACGCGTCTTGGCCCTCTTGAATAGTGTTTGTATGCAATTCCTTTTGTGTGTTATTGGATTGTTGCTGTTGTAATTCAGGATTTGGTCTGTGTGGGTTGATTTTCTATAAACTTGGCTTTCTCACTCCCCTGTGGTTGTTCGCTTGACAACGACGTCCAAAAATGGGATTTATTTCGCGGATGTTTCTCCTCTTGTGAATTTGATGTCGTTGGAGACGTTGTTTATTAAGTTGTGAGTTTTATCTAACTCGTTTCTTCTGATCATACAAATGTGTCGTCGACGTAGCGTATCCAAATCTTGGGTTTGATCTTTGGTAGAATTATGTTTTGGAACCTATGCATCACTGATCCTGCAATCAAACGTGATACTGGTGATCCCATGGGTGTTCCTTTGACTTGTTCATATATTTGGCCTTTGAATTAGAAGTATGCTGTTAGGCATAGGTTTATGCATTCCATCCAGCTTGTGTGTTTTGATAAATTAGCTAAAGAAACCATGAAGCAATTACATAGCAACGACGAACACCTTCCACAACAATCAAAAATGTTAGGGTTACTCAGCAAATAAACATTCACTCATTAAAATTATGACAAGAAATAAAATCCATTAAGTAATTCCATATTAGTTTGTTTATTAGATGTATCACACAGTGAAACAGTATTATATACTGGATGACGTTTCGAACACAATTTATTGTTCATAATCATATCAGTCTTGATCATACGACTTTGAACTTTTAGGCTTATAGTTTTCTTTATCTTCTCCTATTTGTTCTCCTCTAATAAATCAGCAAAATCAGCCACTTTCAAAAAGTCAAAAAATAGTCAAATCAAAAAGTTCAACAAATTATTATTAATTTACACATATATTAAAAATCCATTAGGGTTCAAACCTCAAAAATTAAGCGAACAATAACTCATCTAACAGAAGGAACAATCAAATGCAGAACAAAACTCTAAGAAAACTTAAACGTCAAATGAAAAAGACACTTTCTCCAATTTCAGTAAAACAAGCTCACTTTGAAAACGCAAACTAAGGAGAAACAGTCAAAAATTACTTTACTTATGCAAATTAAGAGTCTGACTTTCAACAAGACATCAGTAAAACAGAAATGCCAACGTGTTGTTCACAGATAATAAAGGAAATCCACTTACATATAAAGTTAGATAGAACCTGAGGCATAGCCTGATGCTGAAAGTTATCAGTAAAATATAAAGTTTAAATAAATGAAAAATCACTGGAATATTCACAAACTGAGATGTAAACTGTCAGTGGTATATCCAAGAAATTGACTGTGTGATTTAAAAGGAATTGTTTATTGACAGGTTTCATGATTGTGGGGAAAACCTGGCTCTCGCTGTTGCAATTAATTATTCTACGCAATGAGAGCATCTTTCTTTCCCCTGTATCTGTCACTCATAAACAGACCTAATAAGTTATTGTCTGACGAGAGTAGATTGTGAGTAATTAGTTCGTTTCATTAGCTTTCATCATAAGTCAACATTCAAAAACTTTGAAGAACCGGACCATGACCTCCTGCAAAAAACCTCATTCCACTGCTAGCCAACAGCTAACTTTCAAATAGATTTATTAAAAGTCCTAATTGAAAACTTCAAAAACTAAAGTCATACAGTCTAAGTGAGAAAACATCTACATGATAATAAGAGAGGGTGATAATAACCGATGTCAGCAAGACTTAATTAATATTTGAGATCTCATGGCCGCGTTCATCAATTCATCCGGTATTTCAAGTGAACACTGCCGAAAAAGCTAAATAACTCTTTATTGATAGCTTGTTTTTAATTGCGCCGTTGCTAAAATTTGTCTCGTAGTAATAGTCATTATCAATGAGACTGTCAATGCTCTAACAGCCCTAAGCACTGAATGAATTTGTGGTTTCTATTCCAAAAGAAATCTGATTAACTTACTAATATTTTTGGGTGGAAAGTGTTTTGTACTGAAATTCGTTTAATATACCCTATGAAGTCCCGTTCTTTCAAAGAATTAGGGAATTCACTTTACAGGGAAGGCAACAGAGACTCCAAGAGGCAGCATCATCTATCAAAATATGCAATTTTTAATTAATAAAACTGTAGAAGAATTCCACAAGAATTTACCCATAATGGAAAAGCTCCACTTTTTAGGTCAAAAATTAATGTTCCGTAAATTATCTTCCCTAAATCTCTGCTGCGATCAAACGTTTACAGGCTATAAAAACTTGTGTATTTTTTTAGATGACAGAAATGAGCAGAAATATGATTTGAAGTGTAGTAATAGACGAAACGCTGAATATACTCAATAAATTTCAGCAAACAGATATACACTGAGGTGATTAGGATCTGTGAATACTTACACTTTGAAAATGATTTAGAATTCTGTTTTGTTTCAAGATGGATATCCACACAGTATAATATGAGTTACAAAACTATTAAAAACTATGTAGCACTGTACAGCTGTTTTATCCCACTTTGGAACTAATCAATAGTAGGCACCCATAAGTCCACTACAGGTTGTATAGCTTACCGAATTTTTATTGATATGTAAGACAGCTCAGCTCCACTTAGTTATTTATATCTACAAATGTTTTAAAATGATCAGGATTTTAGCTGTTTAGAGGAAAAAAGGTTGGGCTATACCTACTTACATCAATTTTACAAGGTGAATACTGGCTTTCAGCTAATCGCTTAGTATAAGGAATGATGAGACGAAATATTTTCAATTTTGAGTCAATAAAATTTAAAAAGTACTCAAATGTCATTATTTTATCGATGAGTTTGTAATATTATGCTTAGATTAATGATGGTAATTTAGTAGATGCTTGATAGTATATTTTATTGATTACCTTTCTTTCAATTATTTTCGTTGCCTTGGTGATTATTTTAGAAAATTACACTTGAGGAAACAATGAAGAATTAACTTCGTAAAGTTTATTTGTTAATAATAATAATTGATTGAAATTGGGTCAGAGACTGTCCTAATGTAATTATTACTGAAGAATTTTAAAAAATTCAAAAAAAGGTTATTAAATTCAATAAGATTATACCATGTAATTTTGAAAAGAGAAGTGTGTTGTGGCAAATTAGATATTAGTACTGATAAATAGAACAGATTGTGGATTCTCAATAAAACTCTAAATTAGAGACTGTTGTATCGTGGCTATAAATTCATGTGGAAAAGGGAAACAGCATCATTCAGCTTTGCAACGTTCAACAAAAAGTTGTGAATTTATAGCGCCGCACATAAGCGTTCGGAGAAGAACGAATCTCAGCCAAATCAGTAGAATTTGTTTATTATTAGGGTGCTTATTTTAGTAATAAGCAGTCTGAAATAGAGAATGATAATAATCCATATGTGGGAAAATCTGTTAGTCTAGTAGCCTGGTATAGTACCACATGGTGGATATGTAAAATGTGAACCTAATATCTATTCAAAAGCTTGAATTCAAGGACCATTGGACCGGGTCCCAGTGGCTCGATGGTCTACGAGATCGCTCACCTTGTAACCAGAAGGTCCTGGGTTCGACCCCTGTGGGTGGGTGCGTACTGATGAAGAGTCCTAAACTAGGACGAAACAACTCTCCTGTAATTCTAGGTTCTCCAGTGGTTCCCTAACTGATGTCAGCTCATGACGATTTCCTCCATGCATTCAAAAGTGTCATAGTATTACTTCTAGTGATACCACAGCCGATCGTCTATTTGACTGTTATTCCACAGACTACCTAAGGAAGGTGAGATATCAATAACGATACGAAATTGTGTAAATAATCCTACTTTCTTCGAACACAACACTCAGAATGATTCCAGATATCATAAAAGAGAATAGTTTTAATTCTTTGCAAATAAAAATGGAAAATGTTGTCACTAGAAGTTGATTATTCTATCCTGAAATGAGGCTTTTCATTAGAAGTATTAAAAGAATTAGTATGGTTTTACAAGGAAAAAACACTACTAGAGTTTGTGTATGATCATTTTCAAGCATGAATATTGTAACTGCATATTTAAGCGACGCAAAAGGCATTCCACTAGGACCTGAGATTCAGAGATGTTAATAGAAAAAGAAGTAACAATTACCGATATGATTTTGGTGACATCTAGGATCTTCAAGATTATTGTCATCCATTGACATGCTCATCCCTTCACCTGTATTCTATCCTTTTTACAGATTCAAACAGATCACAGTGACCTAAACCCCCTTTCCCATCATTTCATTTAATAACTGACCACTCTAGGTGATTCAGACTGATGAATCACTATTTATTGCTGCCCGAAACCAAAGTGTTCTGTAGGACACATTTCTCTAGTCAATACATTGATATACTAAACTTCAAGACGTGCATGCGCTTATCCAACCAGCTCCATGAAGCCAATGCAGTTATTGCATATTAAAAATGTGAGTCAGGGAAGGTTACGATTCCAGGACGTAGTTGGGTGATTGAAACAATATGAATTGCAGTAAATAAGATCCATTTTGTTGGATGAAAAAGAATTTGGTAGTCCAGTGATTTAAGCAGGCTGACAGATGGTCATCCAATACAGCTCAAATGATGTACAACTTGGCTTCTATCATAACTTAGCGATGACCCCACCCCCCTCATCTTTGAAAAATGAAATAATTCAAATAAAACACATGAAGAAATAGTCTGAGTATTTAATCAGAAATAGTAAGCTAGTGTAACTGTAGAAGACAAGTGACTTGGTATCTTCATAAAGCGAAATTATGTACATCTTATCTTCAAGTTGTCATTTTCACAGATCTTCCATGTTGTGCTACTTCTGCCCTTCGTACTGTGTTTCTCTGTCTTCCTTTCGTGTCTCCAATGTTTTTCCACAACACTGAATCATTTGCTCTATTTCATGTCAAATCTGTCTCTCCGCTATTTGATTTCTTCAAATCTATGAATATCTGTTTATATACTACTGATAAGTCTCATCAGTAGCACACGCACAATAGTATGATGAAGAAAATGAATAAAACTAAAGATTTGCATGTAATCGTGTAAAAATTATAAATTTATACATGAATTCTCAGTAATGAATTTGAAAAAATTACTATCAATACACGAAGCAGGGGGAAAACATATCCATTTTATTAATATATGTGTAGAACCTGGGCACTGTGGTAGCAAGTAATTCCATATTAGTTTGTTCATTAGATATATCACACAGTGAAACAGTATTGTTTACCGGATGACGTTAGGAACAAAATTTATTGTTCATAATCATATCAATTGTAATCACACAACTTCGAAACTTGAGTTTTACAGTTTTCTTTATTTTCTCCTATTTGTCGTAAGGGTTGTAGGATTTTCCATATATCTGGGACAGGTGATGAATCATTCCTATTACATGTATTTGCAGTTGATTCGGTAAACAAAGCTTCTGTTATCAATCTCTCCCTAAACCCTGTTACATTAAATTTTAAAACTGTCGTCCTATCCCATCCTATTGTATGGTTGTGTGTAACTGCATGTAGTGCTATAGCTGAACTATTCTCTAGATTTCTCATCTTATTCGGGTCAACCAATCTAGATTTAGCTAGGTTTTTATGTTCGACTAGTCTGACTGCCCCTGTTCTACCAGTTTGACCTATGTATTTGACCTCACAATCATTACAGGCGGGGTATTAGATAAACTAAATTGTTTTGTTTTAAAGGCTCCACAGGATCCTTAACCAATAAAGTTTGTTTCGAATTGAGTTTATGGGTTTGAATGCCACTTTTATTCTTGCCTTGTTAAAAATTCTGTGTAAGGTTTCTAAGGTTCTTTCCTTGTATGGAGTCACTACTGTTGATTTAGATCCCTTATTGTTGATATTGTCATTATCTTGAGCATGTTTGACATGCATGACGTCATTAATATTATTATTGTTATCACTATCACTACTGTCATTATTTATTTAATTTTTACGTCTCCTTACATATTTCCTGACTAATTTATTCGGGTAATTATTAAGTTTCAAGGCTTCTTTTATGTGTATCATTTCTTGTATTAGATTTTCCTTGGTACTACTTAGTTTTTGTGCTCTATCATTTAAACTTTTCACAATATTATTTTTACTGATAAAGGATGGGATGATCGGAAGTCCAAATTTCTTTTTGAATGTGTGGGTTTTCTGTGAACACTAGTGTTTAGCTTCCCATCTTCTTTCCTTTTTACGTTGCAATCTAATATTGGAAGTTCCACTTCCTGACTTTCCAATTCATAAGTGAGTTGAATTGCCTTCACCTGCGAGTTGATGTGTTCGAAAAAATAAACAATAATAATACTGTTTCACTGTATGATATATCTAATGAACAAACTAATATGGAATATCCATTTTATATCTTTAGTTTCTCGTTAATTGCTTACAGTAGTGAAAGTTACAACTTTAGAATGCTACGGTTCATTGGAGAAAATGTTGTAAAATAACTGAGAATTATTATGGTATAAAAGTTAATCAAAAGTGTCAACTTTCTTTAATTCAATTTAACACTTCGACTAATTGAATAATCGTGGTCATCCTTAATTATTTCTCGACATTTTTCTCCACAGTGAGCTAAAGTCCGTTAAAATAGTAATAAAACTATTAACTTTTCTGTATCTAGAGTGTAAGCAACTGACAAGATACCAACAAAATACAATGCATCCTGTCACTATTGTTACCAGCTACAATTTAATATATAAATATATATATTTCTTATAAATTTTTCACTTTCTTCAACTAGTTCATATCTACTCAATAAACACACATCTATTTCACTTTTTTCAAATAATCAAAAACCATTGTAACCATATTCGTCAACAGGGTTACTACTGTTATTTTACTTCACACGGTTTTAGGTTACAAATAGGCGAAAATATTTTAAACGAACACAAAGCAATAGAATACGCTTCCATTAAGCTTCATACATATGGTTGTGCTACATAAATACAAAAGATAGTCCAAAAATTTCACTTATTGTTTATTTTAAAAATTACAACTTTATGCTACCATAAAATATTAAATTTCAACTGATAAGTTAAGTATTAATTCAATTACTATTCACTGATCAATATTATTTTGTAAAATTAAATTTCTCTTATCACACAACCTAAACTTTTAGTCCACTTTTAGATTTTCTCGTCGATTGATTAGACCGAATTTCTCGGTTTCAGGGTGACATATTGGCTCCTTCTGCTGATGATTCGACGATGTCTGGTCATGGTGCTTGAAGTCCACCCGTGGATGGTGACCAGACATCGTCAAAGCATCTGCACAAGGAGCCGACATGTCAACCTGGGACCGAGCACCTCTGTCCAATCAGTCGATGTGAAAATATAAAATTCAACTGAATAATTAATAAGACCCGTTGCAAAAGGGATGGCTCTCGTGGCATAAGTGATCCCATGGGTAACGTTTGACGTTTGAAAATACGGGTACTGGGTTTGATCCTCAGTGGGTACACCATCCCTAACTAGGGAATGCTGGTACATCCAGTGACGAGTCCCAGATAGGACGACGTTTTCGTCCTGGATTCCACTGCTAGTCACCAACTACCAATTGACTAAATCTTAAGTGCTAGAAGTGTGTGGGATGAGAATGACTTGCTGTATTACATACACTAGCTACATGACATTTATAGTTGTGAAGTATTCTATGATTGTACAGACAAGACGGAGGTTATGAAAATAACCAACCAACAACAACAGCAACATCCAGCGCCAATCACCATCAATTGGAGGGATTCGAAAGAGGTTACTTCATTCACTTATTTAAGGAGCATTGTTTCAACTTCAGGAAGAACGGGAAGGCAAGAAACACATTCATCAACCTGAAACCAATCTGGAAATCTTCGTCACTCAGCCAGCGTCAACAAAAAAATTCAGTCGAATTTTCACTACAAACGTCAAGTGAGTCAGTTCTTCTATACGGATCAGAAACTTGACGGGCGGCTCACAAAGAATATTTCCAACAGCCTGCTGCAAACCTTTATCAACAACTGTCTTTGCCCTATACTGAAGATCAGATGGCCGGGCCGGAAAGAATCACCAACAAGAAACTATGGCTCGGAACAAACAAACAAACAAAACAACAACCAATCGCCAAACAACAAATATGCAGGAGAAAGTGGAGATGGATGGATTGGGGACTCGCTGAGGAGGCCACTGGGTGACATCGTGCTCGCGTCAGGCCATTGCTGGAGTGGAACCAGGCCGAAAGGGAAGCGGCGGGTGGGACGTCGGTGCAAGGGTGACATGGAGGAGATCGTGTGAAGAGGAGTTGAAAGAGTATGGACTAACATGGATGCAGGTGAAAAGTACAGCAGAAGACAGAAGAAAGTGGAGACGTGCAGCTGAAGCCCTATGTTCCATTAGGAATCCAAGGAAACAATAATAATATAATAATTCTATGAGTGTATAAGATTTATTTTACAAAATAAATCCGTTTTCTCAACAGTTCAGTGATTGTGACTTAATGCATCATCTTAGTAATAAAATATTAATAGATGCATAATAAACATAATAATATTAAGATAAATAAAAGTAGTTAAATTATGTGTAAATCCATCCACTGATTCTAAATGTATGGTTCATTCTATACTGTAAGTGTTTGGGCAGTCTTCACATTCAGCTAGTGCCTTCTATGTACTGGATAACAAACTCAGACTCAGATTTTAATCACTCTTACCGTTGGAAAAAGCAACATCAAGGGCTTTAAATGAAGCCTCTTACTATAAATTCAGTGGTCCGTATTCGATTGTTCAGAAAAGCATTTTTTTTAAGATTACAGATACTCGTGGATAAAAGAACATCGGTTCAAAGTTCCCTAAAATGTGCTTACAGTCTAGTAATATCCTGGAAATTTTCCACCCTCTGAAATCACGCACTTCAGCAATCTTCCTCATATTCAAGTATTGGTTTATAGGGATTTGGTTGATCAGTTACAGGATTTCATCATGAGCTGACATTAGTTAGAGAACCATTGAGAAACCTGGGAGCGCTGGACAGCTGTTTCGTCCGAGTTCGGGACTCTTCAGCAGTACGCACCAACCGGGGTTCAAACCCAAGACCTTCTAGTTACAAGGCGAGCTCCTTGACCATTGAGCCACTGGAATCCGATCTAATCACTAGCCCATGAATTCTAACTTCTGCCAATTCTCGATATAGCGCAACCGCTAGCCAATGTCTTCGGCGAGTATTTGTCCTCACACCCGACCTTCTGAACCCTACTGGTCACGAGTTCCCACTGGAACCCCAGATCACTACCTACCTGAATAGGTCCAGTCGCTGGTGAGCATCTCACTGATATTCAAGTATTGGTTTGTTGGGATTTGGTTGATTGGTTACAGGATTTCATCATGAGCTGACATTGATGAAAAAAGGGTCGATTCAGTTCATATCTTCTGATTAGATGTATACTGACTGCAGAAATATAGAATTTTCAGTATACATAGTGACAAAGAATAACTATTGTTCGTTTAATTATTCATTTCTTCTCACTGAAAGAAAAATAAACGAAGATAGGGAGTTCACCGGAAATAGGAAACTTTCTAAAATTTGTGATATTTGTTATACATACTCCTTTTTAAGTCGCCGGAAGGAATCAGTTACATACCTTTAACCAATAGAAATGAACTGAACAATCGAGTGCGTTGTTCTTAAAGCTTGAAAACCTTACTTGACTTAAAATATCATGTAAGTATAAGTTTAAAACTGTTTCTTATTTTTCTATACATATAGTTTTTATGTAGTTCTAAGTGGTCAAGTATCAGTCTATGTAAATACAGAATCTGTGCATGATGATCAAGAGACTATTCATCAACAAGATGATTCAACAGTTGGATCCAAACATCCTATGGAGCGGAAAGTAATTAATCGAGAAAAATGTGGAAATTATATCATGAGTTTAGGTAGGCTAATTCTTTTGTGTATTTAATACTTTTTCAATTCCATCCACTTCAGAGTGGTACGTATGTAAATTAATATTCTAAACGAATTGATATCGTATAATTTAATTATTGATTTAGATGACTTGCCTAAGTAAATGAATGTCAGTCATGAACCGAAATACCTGATTTTTAACGTCTGTAACTGCATTACTGTGTGACAAGGACACAAATCCCTGAGGGGACATTGATTTCCGTAAGATTGCAGGTCTGATTAGCTGAAGACTGTCAGTAAACGCATACCCTAGGTCCAGGGGTCCCTGTTAACTGATTACAACAAAATAACATCGATTTAAAGTGCACCACAATAGCGGTTTGTTCAGCTTGTAAACTTGATAAACAGTATTTAGTAGAAATCAACACTAAGAACCAGCTATATGACATTAGTTACTCACTAGTGATCAGTCTGTGTAATGACGGGAACACATAAAATGTGTATATTGGAGTGAATATATTACTCGATGGCTCTTTTTCAATGATGTACAATAAAACAGTTATCTACCCATGCTTTCAACAATATTTTGCCCAATTAATCTAATCTAAGGAAAGTTAAGACAGGTAATAAAGAATTTAAGGTAAAACCACCTTCAATGCATAAATGGTTGTTCGCTTAACAAAAGGTACTAAATGCGTAAATTTTAGAAAACGACTCAAAAGCCCACTTTAGGGTGTTCTCAACAATAAGTATGCTTGAAGGGAGAGACTATTCATACCACAATGCCACTGAAGCAGTAATTTATCCTCTTAACCTTACTATTTATCATACTAGTGAATTAAATTTGTTTTATAGGATACTGAATGAGTCTAATATGCCATTGCAGACTTTCCTGTGCATTAAAATTTAATGGGCAAATTTTGCTGAACAACATATTCCTAAGGAGGACATTTTTGAAAATAGCAAATGTTCATTTGGTTATTTGTCTTAGACAAAGAATAACTCGTGTGAAATGAACAACTGGTATCCTCCTTATTTAACAGTATTAGTCAGCTTCTCAGATCTATTTTTTCGCAACACCTTTGCCTATTTTTTTAAACGACTGCTCCACTCTGTCATAAGCGTTCTCATTAAGTGTTCTGATGATTACTGTATGTTCAAGAAATTTATTTTACACGAGAATAAGACCAATGAAATCTTTGCACAAATTAAATAGTAGTTAATTCTTGATGCCACTTGATAAAATCCTACTTAAAATAAACTATGGGCTACTTAGCTGGAATAAAGCCCATGCTTAATCATAAACAAAAGTAATACCTTCATGATCAGGTCAACAGAATATATCTTACTGACTATAAGGTAGATACACCTGAATCTTTGTCGATACCTGACCAGCGTATATTGACAGACAATAAATATTTGTATTGCACAAAGGCCTTATTGCATTGTTTATTTTAAGAAAAACCTGGTGTTAGGGCTTTAATTGTCTTCGAAGAAGACGGCTGTATAACAGAAATATGTCAGATGGGAGAAGAATAAAAATGATTAACGATTGTCCGTATACTTAATTTGTTATTTTTTTGATTTCCTAATTCCACACTATCATCTTAACCATTTTACTAAATCTAGCCTAACTTGATCGACCCTGCTGGTCACAACTTCCCATAGGACTTCGGGCAACTTAATCCAGTAGTTAATGACCAGTGGGCACTAGATCAACCTGAGAATGTTGGGTGTAAGTAAAAATAACCATTAGCTAGCGGTCGTGCTTTATCTCGTGGATTTACAAAAGTTAGGGTCAGTGGTTCCGTTCTAGTGACTGAATGGTCAACGCTCTCCCTTAGTAACCTGAACGTACTGGGTGCGTACTACTAAAGAGTCCCAAACAATAACTAAAAAGCTGAGCGGTACTACCTGGTTTTTGCAGGATTCACTAAATAAAGACAGTTCATGACCAATCTTTAAATCAACCAAATCTCTGCAAACTAGAAATCTAAAATGTTATTTTTAAATACAGTTATTTTTAAATTTCGCGTAAAATAACATTTTGAAAATACCCATACTAATTACTATCATGTTTCTTTCCTTTCCTCTTTCATTGAACAATGTCTTCACTATTGAACATGTTCATTAAAACTTTAGGAAATGGTACTAGCTTTGGAGAATTAGCTTTAATCAATAAGGATTGCATAAGAAATGCAACAATTATCTCTGATTGTACAACTCATTTAGTTGTTGTCAATAGAATGACATATAATCGTTCATTGAAAGAAGTACATGAAGCTGATTTTAAAAAACGTATTGATTTTGTTAATAAGTGTTCAATATTCAATGGATGGATACAAAGCTTGAAAAAACAAGCAGCAATGTCTTTAGTCCAAACAGATTTTCAATTCGAAGCAGATCTTATACGTCAGGGTGAACCATTAAATGGGTTATTATTTATACTTACGTAAGTATTAGTGTAACACTGTATATTTGCATATAAAGTGAGAATTTCTCATAAATATTTCGTCATCAGACTAAATTTTATCGCACCGTATGACTCTAAACAAAGTCTACAGAGGCTTTTGGTGTCTGTTACTATTGAGTGAAATAGGTTTTACTTTCCAGTTTTTATACTGCTTAGGTATGAAACTGTCAATCTAATAGAAGACCGTTGAATTTCTAATTAAGTGTGAATATGTCTGTGTGATTCATCTTTTTATCACAGTATTATAATTTCATTAATTTAATTAGCTCATTCTATGCGTCGGTGGCACAGTGGTTAGGACTCTCGCCGACCATGCGCATGGTCCGAGGTTCAATCCCCTGCCGACGCACACCTGATATCTATGTTCGGCTTGCGAAATTTGGGCTACAGATATCCATGCTGAAAATTCTATACTTGTAGCAAAAATACCGTGTGGAATCAAGCTGTGATCAAAAATAAAAAAATAAAAATATACTACATAAGTTTACGAGATTTAAGGAAGTGATGCAGCAACTTGATGAACTTTCATCCACAAATTATTGCTTAAAATCACATCAGTATATTCATGACTTCATAACTTGCTTTAAATAACCTCACTTCCTCCAGTTTTCCTTGCAATTTTACTTATACTGTGTAAGGTCTTTGAGCAGTTTTCACTGCGTGTGTTTTGCGTTGATTCACTGAACAACGATTCGGGGATTAACTTCTCTCAAGTGATTGTGTTTGGATAAAGTAACAATTAAACTCAGCTTTCCTTAAGTCAGACATCATTGTTCACGATTTGTCACAGTTTAATTTAGAAATGCTTCCCATCAGCGACAAAATCGGCTCTATAATTCATTTTTAACGTTTAATTAGTCAAATGAGAGATGAATTACTTCTATTTGATAGTAAGTAGTGTCATCCGCCTCAAGTAGATTTGTTTTTTCTAGTTTTATGGGATAGGCTTTAAACACTACCCGCCATTATGAATTAATTTTGATCTCTGAGGTGGTTGTTTTACTTGCAAAGCTTTCATCGTCCTTCTAGACAATATCTTCATCACAGACTTTGGTATGGAATAAACTCATTCGTGGAGAATTCAAACCAGTTGACTCTTATTTATGAACATCATAGTTTGGTGTCTGATTTCCTGAAAAAAAGTCCCATTAAACTACATCTCATTATGAAAACCAAATACATTAATGCAGTCCTGAAAACAAATCAATTACGATATGGTTGAACTTTTATTGTATCAGTGAGGTACACAAGTTTTAGTCCCTGACAGTTCATAAGTTTTCTAAAGGTTCCATCAGTCACAAAGAGTTGGTAATTAGGAGATACCCAAGAGTTTTTTCCTACCAAAAGTACACTATCAACAGTAGTCTCTTTTCACTCAACATAATAGTCACAACGAGTATATATATATATATATATATATATATATATATATATATATATATATATATATACTCAAGTAACTATTTATCTCTTGGCTCTTAGATCAGTTAACATTTCCCAATCAGATTTCCTGTAAAACATTATGTAAATGCAGGTAACATATTTGATTATATTTTTAGAGGACAAGCTCAGATATTTGTTGATGTTCTTAAACATCCCAAACAATACCCTAGTTTGAAACTTGCAACAGATCCATCCAATTTCCAACCAACGGATGAGCATAAATTGATACATACAGAAAGGTAAGTTGGGTTTCATTCGTTTTAAGCACACAATCGTCACTAATAGGCATCATTATGCTTTAAATATCATCAGTCACAAAAAGCGTCAACTGCCCAGTTAGTTATGCTGATATCTTAAGCCATATGGTTAGTGGGTATAATCAGTGGAATTTATCATTTAGTATTTTAGACAAAACAATTGAATGAACATGCATTCCTGTAAGTAATTCTGTTTTCCATGAGAATCGAACCATGCCACATTTGTTTGAAACGCTGTAGCATTCCTCTAGGACTTTGGAAAATTAAAACACCCTCTTAATATATGTGTATAATTGAACCACAAATAATTACTGAGTTATTACGGATATTCTCATTAAAGTGTTACTCAAGTTTACTGAGTGACTGTACTTCAGATAAAAGATATTGAAAATATATTTGCGAAGCTCATAGTAGAAATCACATTCATATCGATTATAGAAATCGAAAACCTCATGCTTTAAATCTCAGTGGGGATTTCTGCTCACACTTGTTCACTTTGTAATACAATACTGATGCTAAACGTTGTATTCTCGATAATTTATATATTGCTAAATGAGAACAACTCGAGAGTTCTACTTTTAGAACAAGACATATAAGCGAACAATATTATTTTCAATTAGATCTTCTTCAGGCTTTATTCTAATTTACATAGATTTATATATAAAGATCTTAACCAATGACGGTGAGTTTATGAATCAAATAATAACAACGTGTTAAACGTTTTGAAGGTTAATTATAACGATGATTATAATGATAAAATATTGATAATAAGGCTTATGCAGGTGGCAATAAGAATAACGAAGGTAGTAATATGTGTATATGTCGACAATTCAGTTAATAAATTAGGTCGAATCTCAAAAGGTACGTAATACTAAAGGTGAAGTAGACAGATAACCAGAGTTTAAATAAATATCATTAAAACACGTAGGAAATCGAAAATTAAAAAAATATGGGAGGGTTTTAATTAGAATTTACTTAGGCTAAGGGAGGGAAAATGGTTGAACAAACTTCTTTTGAATGCAAAGACTAGGATTAATACCTCCAATTCCCTAGGTTTGGCTATGTGTGAAAGATGGGTTCGGATTCCATTCAGAAGGTTCAGTCGAATGCGATAGATAAGTTTGAAGGCACTCCTTCTGTCTATTTGGTGTGCGTTATCAATCAAATGAATCGAAATACAACTTTTTATATATTATATACGACCTTTTTCGAACTATGAAGGAAGATGCTCATTAATACGTTTGTTGAACTGTCTAGTTGTTTGCCCTATATAGCTTTCTCCGCAGTAGCAACTAAATTTGCAAATACACACCGAAGTGGCAGGGCTAGATAGCCTGTTTTCCTCTTGAACAATCATAATTCTTCGGCTAGAAAATGGCATACAGAGGGTAGCTTTTACTATCGATGAAAGACTAATAGTGAGCGACAAGCAGAAACTTTCGTCCTCTGTAGAATCAATCAAAGTTGCTGCCAAATGTTCATTGAACACAAAATACTTAGTAGCTGACTTCTTTTACGTGACTCTTTCAACGAAACAGTTATTAGCTTTATTACTAGGCATTAAGTTGTATTGTGTTACCTCAAGTAAGATGTAACAGTTTAACAGCCGAAGTATAAGAAAGAAAAATTAATTTATTTAGTGTCTTTTGTACTTTCTTTCCTTGGTTGCACAGTGGTAGAATTCTCCCCAACCCCGCAGATGGTTCGGGGTTTGATCCTCGGCAAACTCACTCCTTTACCCCTACCCCCTAAGTCAGTAGTAAGACTGGTAAAAAGGGAAGGTTGAGCATGAGGCTAGCAACTCCATCCCGTAAAAATTCACACTATTGCTATCAAAACTTCAAATCTCTAGCCTGAAACCCTATATTGCACTGGGATCTTACAGGGATAAAATAACAGCAATAGTACTTCTTTGGTACTCTTTTTAATTACTACCTAAATAAGGCATTCACAGCTCTAGTGTAATGAAATCCGGTCTCAGAACTATTAAGCTGATAAGTTGGTCATAGCGTTCTTTCCTAAAGCGTTCTTCAAAGCAAGAGGTAATTCAGCCGTCTAACAGATCACTGAAAGTGTTTTATGGTCTCGAAATGTAACATCTGAGATGGAAACTGAGTGTAGTGTAATGCTAAATTATTTCACTACAGACATCATTTATTAGTTCATCATTATTACAAGCTAACAGGTACATGCATAGGTCTGTGTAGAATGAAGGAGAGCCAACTGGTAATTGCTCTTAGTCAGCCTGTTAGCTACTACTGGAAATATTACTTGTACATATATGCAGATATATTTATTGAAAAAAATATCTTTAACATAAAATATAATCGTAAAATTTGTACTTGATGGGATGACTGTCTACAAAATTTATCCGAATATTAGCACATAATCAATGCAAAAACATGAATGAATTGTGTTCACTTAAGCTTATAACATGGTTACGATTAACCAGGATAGCTGTCTGACCATTGTGAGTCTTAGCATTCATCATCAAGGTGAATTTATAAATTAGTGAAAACTCATGGCCTTATATATGCATGGTAAAGGAAGTAACTTCCCCAATATTTTATATATATTGTCACCTTATTCACTGGTTGAAAAAGTGAAGCCTTGAATACTTGCTTTTATTTTTATCTGGTCAAAATAAATATATTTTATTAAATAACTTTTAGAGTTTTATTTCTCTAATTTCAGTCCAAATTATCCAATTCGACGTATGGGATATGTTATCAATGAGCATCGAAATGCTCTTCGAAGGATTGAGCTATCTTTAGTTGGACCTGGTACCATACTTGGTTAGTTGGTCATAATAATTGTCAATTATCTTTTCTCTGAAACTTACAGCATTGTTGTCCAAAGGGAATTATCTGTGTTGTATGTTATATTTTAGTCAGTAACAAACTACTTAGCATGACTGTCAAGTATCATCATATGAAAGGTTGAAATAGTTAATGCTTTTACAGACTAACGCAATTCATATGTCTTTAGAGGCATTCAGTTAGTTATCAGTGGAGGGCAAAGAGAAGTAATGCAAAAATATCACACAGACATCAATATACATAAACATGTATACTTATATGGATGAAATAGATCATAACAGGAAAAGAGAAGATAACAAAAGTGAATTTCAAGTATTGGTTTGTAGGGATTTGGTTGATTGGATGCAGGATTTCATCATGAGTCGACATTGGTTAGAGAACCAGTGGAAAACCTGGGAGTACTGGACAGCTGTAACCAATCAACCAATTCCCAACAAACCAATACTTGAATATCAGTGAGATGCTCACCAGCGACTGGACCTATTCAGGTAGGTAGTGATCTGGGGTTCCAGTGGGAACTCGTGACCAGTAGGGTGCAGAAGGTCGGGTGTGAGGACAAATACTCGCCGAAGACATTGGCTAGCGGTTGCGCTATATCGAGAATTGGCAGAAGTTAGAATTCATGGGCTAGTGATTAGATCGGATTCCAGTGGCTCAATGGTCAAGGAGCTCGCCTTGTAACTAGAAGGTCTTGGGTTTGAACCCCGGTTGGTGCGTACTGCTGAAGAGTCCCGAACTCGGACGAAACAGCTGTCCAGCGCTCCCAGGTTTTTCAATGGTTCTGTAACTAATGTCAGCTCATGATGAAATCCTGTGTAACCAATAGTGAATTTCTTTATGATAGAGATTTCAGCAGAAACGATTTTATTTCTGGATAAACATAAGCGCAAACTAATATAACTTAGAAAATTGTTGGAAACAAAGAAGCAGTGCCTTTTCCGTTTTGCTTTAGGCTATGACTTCTTAACTTTCTTCGCCGATGATAATAGACTGAGTCCCCCCAAGAATCATCAAGTCCCATGGTGAACGTGTTACTACTCTGCCAAGTATTTCTACTACATTTTTCTGGAAATAATGGGATCACAATTAAATATCATTGACGAGTAACTGTCTTCACTGTTTCTTTCATTATTTTTTCATGGACCACAGCTTCTCATTCCAGATTTATAAAACTTGTCTCAATGCATACCACTTATTAGTGTAAGATTACTACTTAAGTAGGTGGTGTTTTGAGAGGAGAGCTTATCTATATCCAAATGGTTTTCATCCACATACTGATATTGACGCATGCCAAAAATCCCTTGGAGAAAGTTAAGCACGAAAACATTGCCAGAAGAAGAAGTAATTAACTATAGTATTGAGACTTTGTAGATTTTGAAAGGAACAAAGATTAAATACATCTCTATCACTAAGAACGAGTTACAGTTACTTTCTTTGAAATTTGAAATCAGTGAGAGATACTGTAAGACAACCAACAACTCGTTTATTCAGTCAATACCTTGATGTTTAATGCTTTCTGAGCATGTATTCGACCAAGGTAGACTGCTGAGTTGAAATCCAGTGTACTGTAATTCTTGTCAATTATAATGTTACAGGACCTACTCGCCAAGGCCAGTAGAATGTTGGTGAACCTATTTATCCAACTGACGAAAGTGAAAGTCACATATGTTTTAATTTCAGATCGGTCGTCAACGGTGAAACAACTCTCCTTGAAACCCTATAACCTTCAGATAGACCCTCACTGGATGTTTCATAGGAAGAAACAGTAGTCAGGCAATCCCACAGACTCCGATGTTCATCTTACTGGGGCTTACTCATGACGGGGTCTACTTTAAATCTTGTGACATCTTTGCACAACTAACAGCTGAAAAACACTCGGTCATGAGATTCTCGAAGAAATAATTTAAATAAGATCAGTCTTCAACCGTCCAGTGGTCTAGTTTTCACTGGTACTCTGGCTACTGTAGGGGTATAAACCTAGGTACTGATTATGTTTTTAAGTGGCTTCTAACTCAGAGATGTATTAACACACCATCACACAGTTAGGTGACACGGAGCAAAAGTTTTCAAGGATTATACATTCAAACATAGCAAGAATGTGATGCTTGAAACTTTATCTGAGTGTTTAACATTTTAAATCTTCGCACAAGCGATACAACTTCAATTCTTGAAGAATAGAAAAATTCACTGGTGTAACGTTTGAACAACAAAAGTTGACTGAAGCGCATGTAACAAGACAGAAAGCTTCATGATTACCTTAATATTTTTTTGCGTGATAACCAGGTCGATTTAGTCATATCTTATCAATGATGGTTTATAATTTTAAAATTTTTAATATATTTGTGCGTTGAAGTTTCTGTATCGCTTTTGCTAAGTTTTGGGGGTGGAGTTGCTAGCACCACGCCACAACCCTTCCCCTTTATGCAGGCTTGGGACCGACTAGAAAACTAGCTGGCTAGTAACTTAGGCGAGGCTGAAGAGAGGAGTACGTCGGCCGGAAATCGAACCCCAGACCATGTGCATGGTCGGCGAGCGTCCTAACCGCTATGCCTCCGGCACACAACAAAATTCGGACTTTCAATACAAACGTCAAGTGAGTCAGTTCTTCTATACGGATCAGAAACTTGACGGGCGGCTCACAAAGAATATTTCCAACAGCCTGCTGCAAACCTTTATCAACAACTGTCTTCGCCTTATACTGAAGATCAGATGGCCGGGCCGGAAAGAATCACCAACAAGAAACTATGGCTCGGAACAAACAAACAAACAAACAAAACAACAATCAATCGCCAAACAACAAATATGCAGGAGAAAGTGGAGATGGATGGATTGGGGACTCGCTGAGGAGGCCACTGGGTGACATCGTGCTCGCGTCAGGCCATTGCTGGAGTGGAACCAGGCCGAAAGGGAAGCGGCCGGTGGGACGTCGGTGTACGGGTGACATGGAGGAGATCGTGTGAAGAGGAGTTGAAAGAGTATGGACTAACATGGATGCAGGTGAAAAGTATAGCAGAAGACGGAAGCAAGTGGAGACGTGCAGTTGAAGCCCTATGTTCCATTAGGAATCCAAGGAAAGAATAATAATATAATAATATCAATGGTGGTTACTTCAATAAATCATTTCTGACAAGATTATGTACGATACAAGATCTATAAAAAGGGAAGAACAAATAATATTTTTCTTTCAGTTTTACTCATTGGAAGACGATATATGTTGTCGTTCTGAGAAACGTAACGCCTAATAGCGTAAATATTACAGTTGCTGATTTATTGTTAAAAGATCTACACTTGCCAAATTCACTCAACAACACCGCTGAACTTTATCTGTAAGATTTCGTTTCTACTACGTAATTCACTGAATTGTCAACTTCTACAGCCTATAAGATCTCATTACTAGAATCGCCGCTAGACAAACGTTTATCAACAGTTAAAATTTCGCTAAGTGATTTGATTTAAAGGGCTATTTAAATAACTAAGAGCCATTTCAAATGAATACATGATAAATACAGAAGACAAAAATTTGTTTTAATTACTTTGCTATATTATTAAAATGTACACCTAATAGATTTCATCTGTTATTTAAATGAACATGCATACATATATAGGTGAATTTGAATATGGTTTCGATTTAAAGACCTATATGCAAACTGCTATCTGTACAGAATCAATTACAGCTTATGTGTTAAGCAGTAGAAATTTTGACCGCTTAATTCAAAGTCGTCGTAATCCGGATGGTTTAAAGAAAATTAAAATGATGGCTGAAAGAAATTTAATGCTTCGTATAAAACGACAAATTGATTCGAAAATTCCCTTATTTATCTGTTTAGCTCAAGATATTATGGAAAGAAATCTACTAGTAAGTTAGATCAAAGCATAAATTTAGTATATCTGTATTTACATATGCCTAAAGTTTCGTGTAACATTTCACAAACAGTTAGCTACATACGGTTTTGTTTCTTCTTGAAGCCTGGGGTTTTAAGTGGAGCACAGGGCCTTGAACTTTGAAATTCCAGTAGTAGGAGTGTAGTCGGCAAATTTACACAATAGCGTCTCAAGTGATATGAACGCAACAGTGACCTTGAGTTAACCAATTATAAAAATAAGCAAATTTTGCACAAAAAGCGACATTTATTTACAAAAATTGCATGGAAATACATTAAACAGAATATCCTTCTCTGACATGGTTTAAAAATACTTCTCACTTATGATGAGGAATATCAGTTTTTTGAGTTAGACCAGTTTCTGCGCATGTATTGACCAAGGTGACTTAGGGTGAGCTTGTTTTGTGACCCGTTTATCACTCTTATCCTGTTTTCCAGTCTTTCCCAAAAGCCGTCGGTTAAATTACTATGGTTTCCAGCAAGGGGATCGATGACTACTTACTGGCAACGTGTGGATAATAAAACACATTAAAATAAATAATACCGACTCCAAATCTATCCCTAATCGTTACCCTAACCTTAATCCTGACCCTAACCCTAAACTTCACACTAAACCAAACTATAACCCTTGTCCTAATCCTAATCATAACCCTCGAGAACTATTGACACATTATCTAAACAGTACTTAAAAACGTGACCAGGATGAAATTCGCTCCTAAGTAGGTGAAAAGAGCACATATTTGCGTTGCAGTAGTGACAGGTATGGTTAGCCAACGACTAGCATGCATTCAAGGACATTGGAGCGTTGGCATCCCTTTAGACGCTATTGTTTAACTTCACCGTGTAGTTTATTATTCAGTGGATTTGCTAGCTGTACGCTCAAGCTTAACACAGGATGGTAAAACAGACGGTGTTCAAGATAGTGTCGACTGTGGCTTGCGAGCATTTAACCACTGATGCTTACACAGTTATATTAATTGGTGATAAAAATGTATAGAACTTAGCTTTTAAAGTTGTGGTATCATATGTTTCATCCATTCATTCAGCACAAAGTAAATTAAGTAATGTATTTGTGTTACAACAGTCTGTAACTTCTCACTGAATTCTCCGGTTAAAACATCGATTTTGTCACAGACACTGAATTTAATAATAAATCAGTATAAATCCCACATTGTGTTTCATCCGACAATAAGACTAGCAAAGTATTCGGTTATTTTCTACCCTACTACTGACTGTCACAGTCATAAATTTAATGCCTAACAGGCTTCTCAAAAGTGACTTTCAACTCCACTTTCTTAAGCTACACATTTTTGAACAAATGTAAAAATAAGTTTATTGCCTTTTAAAAGCCACTAACTAGTTTTATCACGCCTTTTCTAGTTACAAGAAGAACAACGTGATAAAGTTTTGTTCAGCAAGAGTAAAATAAATCAACAGCAAAGACCAAACGACAAAATCAAATCTCAACTGAAACAAGTGAGTTGTTGTAATTTTTACGTACGCATTTTATACTTTCTATAATATTTTTTTAATGACTTAAATGATGTTAGGAATAGACTCCTCGTTTGTAGACTAGTCGTCAAATATAGTTTATCTATCATTTTCTGACAAGCGTACTATCCAAAGCGATAGCGACTTAACAGTTTTACACTGCACCTTAAGATATCAATGTTTTCCATTCGAAACTGGGATACTGAGACATCAGTCTGCCTTGCAATCTACACTATACATTTTATCTGGTTAGAGAAAATGAAATCTATGTGGTATACACTACAAACTGAAATGAGTAGCTGCAGAATATACTAAATAATTACTAGTAGATTTAATATTCTTAAAATACTGGACAAAGTGCTCCATCCAGCAGTGTATGTCGCGGTACACTCACTGAACAATAGTGTCACATATAAGATATATTCAAACACTCAAAGGTATTGAAGCTAATAGTGAAATCATCAGTTTACTTTTTCAAAATTACGCTTATTCTGAAATTTCAACTCAAAGTTCTATTAGGACTTTGTTATTTTATTACAATTGCGGTGAGAGCTGGCTGCTAGCCAAAGTTGGTAGACAGTAACTTACGTTAATGTTTATGTCCCCAATATTGGTCGTGAGGTAAATGAGAACAAAGGGCTTCCGTAGGCGAATACAATTAACATAAAGATGATCTGACATTCAAGAAACAGCCACAAAGAGATGCAACGTTAACTTTCTGTGAGAAACAACCAATCAAAAGACTGTGTTTTTCTGCTAACATTAATCTATAATACGTACATGAAAATCTATAAATATGTGATGGTTTCTTTAATAAACGATCTGTTACCTGGCCCTTGTCTTCTGTTGCTACACAGTGAATATAAATATTAATATAAACTCCAGATAAATGACTTCTAGAGATCAAGCATTTTTCTTCACTGTACTACCCTGGCCCTAATTTATAATCGTCTCCTCTGGGTTATATTTTGTTAGTATGGCATTTACAGTGAGGCCCGAATGGTCCCAAAGAATGCCTACAGTCTAACAAACATAACGCTTAACTCAAAAAGCAAAGCGTATATCGTTATTTCCAACTTGAAGTATTTTTTAGAAAAATTCATGGAAAGTTGTTAAACATATCTAATTTCACTTAGTTTTTGCCTAAAATATAAAAAACACTGTATTTTACAGTTATTTTGCATTGATAATGCGTTTTTTGTTTACTGATTTTTGTGAAGGCCACATTGTATTATGTGATCTGATGCATTGAACTAATCAATGAAATTAGTGTTTTTCAAAATCCCTTAAAAACATCACTACGAGGTATTTTGACTGTTTTTTTTTGAGAAAGTAAAGGCTTTCTTGAATTGAATTTTTGATTTTCCCGTCGATTGATTGGACCGAAGTGCTCGGTCTCAGGTTGACATGTCGGCTTCTTGTGCAGATGCTTCGACGATGAAACTATGGGTACTGGGTTCGAGCCTCGGTGGGAACGTCATCACTCACTGAGAAATGCAGGTACATCCAGATGACGAAGTCCCAAATAGGACGAAATGCGCATCCTAGATTCCACTGCTAGTCACCATCCACCAATTAAATACTAACTAAAGGCTTTCTTGTCATCGATCCATTTTATTTCCTGTTTGTTTGTTTGCCAGTAATGCCATCGTTGTTGCATTTGACGTTATTTACGAATAATGTTCAAAATGGTTTTCATTAGCACATTAAGTTCGTATAGACGGCAGTCTACTAAGTTGTATTACTTACTAGTCAGATCCAAAGTTTGGTATAATGGAAAAATTGTCAAAAAACAAAATTTCCATAGTTTTTTTCCCACACATGAAATAACTTCAGCGTTTAGTAACACTAATGACAAGCAAAGCATTAAAAACAAGTGTATTTCGCTTATTCGCTTATTTCTTTATCTATTTTGACAAGCATTTTAACTGTTCTTGTATTGAACAAAGCAAGAACAACAATTGTACCAGGATAATATGAGCTCATCTTTTATAGTTTCGAGGATTCTTCTCAACTGGATACAATCTGAACGTTAAAAAAAGAATTACATTAAAGATATAAACGTACTTTTCCACGATCATAAGGAGTAATTGGTAGGAATTAAAAGTAACATTGGTCCGGAATGATTTAACTGATTAGGAGTTACAAACACTGACTATTTATAGAATAACTAGACAATTAGACATGAAAACAAAAAACAGAGTTGCGTATATATATGTGTGTGTACAGAAACAAGGTTTAGCTAGAAAGAGCATAACAAAAAGTAGATTACGTAACTAAAGAAAATGTCTTATTTAATAGCCAATAGAAAAAAGGAAAGAAAAGAAACAAGGTAGGGTGAGTCATGTTTAGATGAGAGAGTAGAGTTTTCTAAACATGAAAAAAGGGTGACTCATGAAAGTTGTATATGTTTTTTGTTATCACCAGGGCAGTGCAAGATTCACCACTGTCTCTTTCTACGTACACAGATTTGGTTTAAGTCGTTTGATAGCAATTGCTTCAGTAAAGCGTAGCAAGCTAGGTTTCTTTTGCTTGTTGATTATTTTGAACGACTTCAGGTTGTCTACAATATGACCAGTGTCCAATATATGACGAGCAATCGCACTGTTTAATGCTTTCGGACCTTTTAGTCTCAGGTTCTTTGGTATTTGTTCATAAATTGGGACACTAACCCTTCTCTCTGTTCTTCCGATGTATGTGCTTTGGAACGTACATGTAAATTGGGAAACACAGTTGGAGGTTCTTGTGTTACTTATTTAATTTGTTTAGTTATTGATTATTATGGGAGGAAGAAATGGTTTGAGAGAGGGTCGTAACACAGCCGAAAGGTTAAGAAAGCAGTGTTTAACATGGTTTGCTGTATAACTTTGACACCAAGAAGCTGTTAACTTCAATTTGACTCATTGCAATCAATCTAGATTGTCGCTTAAATATCTTAATAGCTATTCACAAAGGAGTTAACCCATTTATATCCACACCAGGCTTACATAGGACGGTGACATCACTGATTGGTTATCGGTAGATTGCAACAGAAAGTTCATGATAAAAGAAAGATTTCTACACAACGTTTTACTAGTAAAAACTGACTGGAACTAGCTTAAGTAAATATTTGGAACCGTAGTATTCACTCAGATTGTCAGTTAACCCTATGAATAAAATTAATGATACTTTTTTATTTATTTACTTTATTTATTATTTAGACTTTATAATATATAATAACTGGAAGATCCTAAACTCTTTTAGTTGTTAAATATGAGCTTAACCTGTAAATATATTCAATTTACCTGTTGAAGGCATATTTACTTGAACATATAGACACTGAATGTTCACATCTTACCAACTCCTCTTAGGTGTGACTGCAGTAGAGTTCAGAACCATCCACTGTACATGTATATATAAACATACGTCTATTCAAAACATCCCGATTTGCTTTTGATACAGAGTTACTTGTTTCTGATATGTTAGGTTTCGCACACAGTATACTAAAAATAGTATTGACAGTAACAAAAGAATCATTCTTGACAAAAGGCTAGAAAAATGTACAAAATTCGCACATTAATTTATTGCATAACATTCTCTTCTCATCCAGCATCTTTAAGTAAATTAGCTAGCTGTAGCATGTAATTTAACGCAATACTGTCTGATCTGAAGCACAGGCTAATCCCTTATATTTTTCCTTCGTCTTCGAGAAATGAAAATGGGTATTTTAAAAGCAAATTCAAAATGTGCGTGAGTACCTTGTGTGACTCAAATAGACAAGTGAATGGTTTAAACAATGAAAACAAGAGAAAATATGATACATTGTGATGGCTCGAAATTCAAGCACCCCGCAGATTCAAGAAGGCCACCAGTCCTCTATCGTACTGATACCCGCATTGTAAGCCTGCAAGGGTATATTTATAATTACGTTAACCGTTTGCATTGTTACAATTTTTGTGGAAAAATAATATCATATTATTACTAAAATACAAAATCGGTACACAATGAGTACCCAAAGATAAGCTGTAGAAGACTCATAGTTTGTGTGAGAATTCAGAATATTGCTCAGGTGCTCAGGTGGTTTCCCTAAGGGTCCAACGCCCACACCTTTGACCTGAATTCTGGCCCACAATGTAGTGGAAGAGTCAGGAGCTGCGTCCCCATGGTTTTCGGCAACCAAAGCAGGCTCATATACCATCCGATCTATTTGGATTATGGAGCCTATGTAAATCATGGGTAAAGAATCAACGTTTCCTAGCTTTCGCAGGTAGGTCAGCATATCTGCAAGCCGCTTGTAAGCCAGAAACGTTCGTGTCTAACACTTCACTTCTGTAAGGAATACACCCGTCCTCTGCGAACAGTGGGTAGGGCTTATCTCGCAGAGGCCACATGAGAGCATTTTCGGAGAAGGTTACAAGTCTACCCACCTTTGTCCTTACGGAGTAGTGTATGGGAGGGGGTGGAAAATTATTAGATATCTTGTATTCACTTAAACAACACTTGAATAAACTCCATGTAACTAAAATTCTATTGTTTATAACTTAAATATTTGAAACATTTGTACAAGACTTCTTCTACTGACAGTTAAAATGAGTGGTAAAATTAAAACAGTACAGTAGAGTTGCAGTGAAATAAAATATTTTAAAACCTGGATGTGTATTGCATAAAGACTTTTAGAAAAACAAATTATCACTAGAGCAATATCAAGTTTTAACTTCCAAGAAAAGAAGACTAAGAAAAACTTAAAAATAAATCAGTAACTTATCCTTTCTAATTAGTCATTTCATCTCATATAAAGATTTCATACTGAAAATGTGGTTGAATATTTTATCTCAATACAGCATGAGATCTTAGTTTATTAAACCATTCAGCTTAGAAAACAAAACAACATCAAAAATATCCATCTGAGGTATAAATTTTGCCTCACTACCTCAACATTCCTCAAAGTTATGAGATAACTGTTTCTTCTTTGCTTACAAATCGGAATTTTCATTTCTTAATTGCTGTTTCATTTAATTCTTCAATGACCAGAACATTCCATATACCTAGTTATTCTGTCTCACTATTTTTAAACATCAAAAATACTCTCCTATTTTAAAAAAAGATGTAAAACTGGAAAGTTTCATTTTACCTCACTTTTGAATTGCTTCAAACTTTTCTTTGTTGTTTTATTTTCTGATAATCACTTTTTTAAAATTCTTTTTCTCATTTGTTTTTTTGATTCCTTCATTTTAGTTTCATAATGGGAGATAAAATCGTGTATTTGGAAGTGTAAAATAGCACAAAACATATAAATATATACATCTATATCACTTTGTGCTCAGTTGTATTAGTTACATTCCTTCAACTCTTCTTATTGTATTTAAAAATCGATGTGTACATTTAAACCTCTGGTCTTGTTTTTTTATGTACTCCATTACTATTGTTAAAGTTTACTGGAAGCTACTCAACAGCAGTTGATTTCAGTTAAATTCTAGCAATCAGTATTTTTTTAATCAAGTTAAAAAGTATTAGTGTATATTTTTATTATTCACCAGAGAGTTTTTGTTTTCCTACATAGTTATATCATTTCAAAATGTCGCTGTAAACAACAATTAAAGTACTTTGTGAAGATGGCCTTCACGATGAATCATGAACTGATTGTTTTCATAATATTGAAATATTGTGTACTTATTTTGAACAAATCATATGCTTGAATTTTAAAGAAAATTTTAATTAAAAGACAAAACTGAATTTGATTTCTGGTTCTAACTCTAAGGGTTGTCACACTTTTAAAAGGCAGCTAGCAAAAACTAAGGATCCCATAACTTTTGTTGATTCGAAACTTTCAGTTTTCTATTTGTAAGTGAGACTACCTGAAATAGTTTTGGACTGTTGTACTGCTATTGAATTTTTAATATATTTGTGCGGTGAAGTTTCTGTAGCGATTTGGTTAAGTTTTGGGGGTGGAGTTGCTAGCACCACACCCTAACCCACCCTCTTTATCCGGGCTTGGGACCGGCTAGAAAACTAGCGAGCTAGTAATCTAGGCGAGGTTGTCATACTGCTATAAATCCGGTGGATGATGACTGAGGTTAAAATAAGAACCTAGATCGTGGTATGATTCCAGTTGGTCACTCCGGGCTATACTAACTGAACTACGAGGGCCAGCTGCTATCCTGGATAACTTCATCAGTAATTATCCTTTTTAATTTATTATGATTAGAAGTGACAGGAGAAGTCCTAAATGGATAATTTATGTAATAATGTTGAACGGATAGTTGTGTATCATTAATTTGCATCACAGCCTGACACAACTTCCTATTATTTCAGCGAAATGATAATCTAGTTTCACACTGGGTGTCGTGTACCGACTTTCTGAACACCCAGCTAGTAATCCAGCGTCCAATGAAGAGTTCTCAGTAATACATTGCCTGGTTCTTAGTCTTCTTCTAGTTTTCTGAACTAGTATGTCATATATAAATATGAGTAGTAAATTGACGCATGTGATGTTGAGTCGATCAGGAAGTCTGAAAAGATGGAACATATATTAGTTTTGTGCTTAATGATTTTACTGAGGAAGGTGTACCTATAACCTTGACTGACAAAGCTGTGGTTTTCTTAGAAACCTAAAGCTACAGCCATAGAAACAACCATGTCATCAAATTAAATTTACTTAGCCTAAAAAAGAGGTCTAATATAAAGGAAGGCTTAAAATCTTAAAAAAGAAAGGCTTTATTGATTAACTCAATAACTAGATGTGTTGAAAACAAAAGAACATAATTCTTATTGACACAGTAGGCTATTGTGAAAATATAATTTATCACGGAAATAAATGGCTTTGCTAATTAATTATTGATGGATAATAAATGAAATTCGGCATCATCTGAGTTTTATGAGATATCAGGTAGCGGCGAATTTAAGTACTATTTAGGCTACGTAAAAAGATACTTTCACCTGGTAGTAGCAGTTGTTATTAAGAGAAAATATTATAAGAAACAGAAAAGTTAGAAGTCCGTGTACAGACAAAGTTTTTTCAAACACTCCTTCTTTCATGCTTTTTTTAATATCTTTATGTTCCCAGTGGAACATAGGGCTTCAAGCTAGAGCTTTGAAGTTTCAGTAGCAGTGGTGTTTTTTGCGGGCAGGGATTGATAGCCCCATGCCCAACCTCGCCTCATTAACAGTCTCAGTAGTGGTTTACCGAGGTAAAGGAGTGAGATGGCTGTTTATCGAACCCCGAATCATATGCGTAGTTGGCGATAATTCTACCGCTGTGCCACCGACGCTTTCAATCCATCTATATTAAATTATTTAACTGTAAGTCATTTCACCTAGTGAAAACACCGTTAAGATTGTTACTGAGATTTGTTCATTTTATGCACGTTTATTAAAGACGTCATGGCTTAAATAATAGAAGGCTGAATATTTGACTCTGATATCAGTAACATGCGATTTCACTTCTCGTGTCCTACTGTCAGTTTCAACACCGCATCTATAGAGATTGTTAACTTCTGCACCTAAGTCCATGTTTTCCCGTCTTTCACAATTATATTGACATTGGTGATTAGGTAGGATTTTAGTCCACTTGCCTTTTTTGGTATGATTCAGGTGTTAAAATGTGTCATCCAGTATGAGATTTTTGTTTAAGAAGCAAAACGCTTATAAACTGGAACTTTTCCAATTGTTTTTATCAATAATTAGTTATATTGATCTAGCTGTATCAGTTCTAATTATGTGAATACGTTGAAAATCGCTACTTTTGTATCTCATTTTATCTCTGATAAATGAAATATCCAGCCCCCGGGAGATCGGATGAAAGGTACTCCAGAGACCTGAATGATTATTTCAACTTAAAGTGACGTCTGCATTAAGTGTACGAATACAGATGATAGAATCTCAAACAGATTTTAATTCACGCTGAAGTAAAAAAACATATACACTGGTCTTTCATCATCCACATCAAATAAATTTATTCTACTGTGACCACTTTTAGACAGTTCTATTGCTCTCTGTACTTGGAATTTACCTTGACAGAATATTCGACATAAGTCAACCGAAACCTTTAAGACACAATGAATGAAAGAATCAACTGTGGTGAATCGTTGGTTCCACAAGTGTTTTAATGGCCCAGATTCTTTATCATGTGTTTGTAAGGAATCACTAAAATACAGAACCACATAATTCTATCCTTATCAGAAATAATGATGTTATACTAATAAGTAAATCTAAGAACTACTAATGCCATAATTAATGAGAAAAGAAACTTAAGCTGATTTCAAGTGAAATATTTTGAAATTTGATTATTCCCTCCAATGACTGATATTTTGAAATTGTTTGAAACAGTAATTTAAATTTGTATCCAGTCCTGGTATCCAATAGTTCTTCAATTATATCATCAGTGGTATATTTAGCCTTGGAAACTAACTTTATTTAATTTAATCATTATTTACATAAGATATCAGCTATTACACTGCCTTGAGTACCATTCAGTAAATATAGTTATTTCACACTCTTTGTTTTGTAACAATGAGTTTAGATATGTAAGTTGATTTATTCAGCTAGGAAAACCTGTTCAAACTGCAAAATTATGAAAATCCAAATTTTTCGTCTTTGGTTATCAAAATAATTCTCCTTCACGCATATCTTCTTACCATTTCAGAGCAAATATCCTTTAAAAAGTATAAAAATATATGAAATTAGTTCTACCGTGCATTTTACACTCTGAAATAAATACTTTAAAGCAAATGAGATGCCTGGAATCAATGGGAACAAAGACCTAAGCTCCGGATGTCTTGATATTCATCACTTCCATGTACCTGTGATGTTGGATACTGAGAAAAGTTTCCCTCTAGGCTCTTGTAACTTTTGTGCAGCGAGAACTAGAAGTAAGATTAGGCCCTCGTAATATGCTTACACTTCGTTTTTCAAACAAGAGATGGTTATTATTTTAAGATAAATAAGAAAGTTTGTTGTAGGAAAACTGTGGTAGTCAGTGAAAATCAGTTACAAAATCAACTGTTTAAATAAGATGGTAATTCAAGATTTCTCGAATTTTTGAATTTAGCCATACTTTGCAAGCCATTACAAAAATTTCATTTAATTTGATTAAAATAACCTTCAATAATTAGACCGTTAGTTAGCATTGAACAAAAGCTAAAATTCACTTTTGAACATCAACATAGGAAGAACTGGAATCCAAAACAAGACGTCAAAAGATAAGCAAACTGCAAAAAGATATGTTAACATTAAGGTCAGCAAAATATTCAGATAATCAAGAGGAAGAAGAGATAATGAACAACAGACGCAATCCTCTCAAAAAACGCATAACTTCAACGTACTCTAGAACTGAGACAATATCTTCAAAAGACAGCACAAGATTCACCAAGTCAGAGGCAGACACAGCGAATTTTACCTCAGGAAATGAAAGATCAACAAGTATGTTTTTATGCTATTTTTAATGCCTTATTTTAATTATTCAAAAGTAGACCAACACAGAAAGAAAATTATTCCCGACTACTTATAAGTAGTATGGATAAGTAACGAAAAATAAACGTCTCGAAAGTTGATTGGCAAAAGAGATAAAAATCTTTCCTTCGTCATAGGATAACAGTTTCTGCCTTTTATATCATAAAATTTCCAAAAACAAAGAAGCTTATCAGACCAAGGGATGAATGCAAATCATTCCATCAGACTGTACTATTTCTTTCACTCGATATCCAATATATATCAAAGCAAATCCCCCTCAAAATTAAAGCCCAACCTGCGGAAGTTTAGAGATAAAAGGGATGAATTTTTAATAATAACCTTACAGATTTCTGTTTGCACAGTGGCTGCGTATTTACAGACTGATATTTATTCTTGTTATTCTTGGTGTCAGAATGTCGACGTACGTTTAAGAGTAGCTTATTTCTTTCTGAGTTTATATGCACGGAAATACGCCTCAAAAGAGAGAATTTTCGGGATTCTTCACTTCAAACTGACATCTTTAGTTTCCAAGATTACATTTGCTTGCATGAATTTTCATTTCACAAAGCTTTACACATGGTTCCATTGCAGTATTCAGACATCTTTATATTGAACACTTCAAATTTTAGCAAAAATAATGAATTTATGTTTCAGATACCGCCTATCCAATAAATCAATGAAAACGAAGATATCCATCTACCAGAGATACTTTTCTACATCAGTGAAGTTCAAATAGTCTGTAATGTGAAGAAAAGAAGACGCTTAATTCGATATACCTGTCAGAGCATGAAAGGTTTTATGAATAAAAGTTAAAAACTGATAGCATATTCATTAATTTCTTTCAACTTCCAGACAAAATAGAAGTTGAAGACTGGATTGAGAGATTTGTTAATTTAACCACATAAGTGCTTTTCATGTATGATTATGTTTGATGTACTTTTCAAAAAGCCTGTCATTGTTGACAAATAATGATGGCGTTTAGGGTAGAAAAGTGGCAAATCCCCATTCCCACCTCAATGTCAGCTTTACTAAAGCATAAAATTTCTTCTTTATAGATAAGATTTTATTTTCTGATAAATCACACTGTGTTATGCAGTTATATTAACTGATGACGTTTCGAGCACAAACTATTGCTCATAAACATAACAAGTCACTCACACAACTTTATACTTCAGTTACATATATGAATATATATATATATGTGAATGATATGATTATGAGCAATAGTTTGTACTCTAAACGTCATCAGTTAATATTACTGTATAACACTCTGTGATTTATCAAAATAAAATCTTATCTATAATGGAGTTATACTCGACCACAGCGCCCAAGTTTTATACTTATACCATAGCATTTCTTCATTTGCTCTCTCTTTTCTGGTTATTTTATAGGAGTCTATAATCTCTGATAATATTATTTTCATTTCATTGTCGCCCTTTCTATCATGTCCTACTTTATGTGCAGATAGAGGATTAATTCAGCTTCTATTATTCAGTAGTGCTAGATCATATATTAACCATGGAAAAGCTCATCTGTCTGATATTCCTAAAACTATGATTAAAGAACAGTAGAGTGATATTTTTACTAACAGAACCAGATCAAGAAGTTCAGCAAAGATATCTTTACGGCGATTTCACTCTCAAAAGCTGTAGAATCACATTTATATAGATCAGTTTACATGGATACACTTCGTATTTGTTTAATTCCAGATAGTAACGAAGGTGATAATAATTTTCAACTTGATATGAAAGTTTAAAGGTACAAATAGGGACAAGATTGCATAGGATTAGAAAACAGTTACAACGTATCCAAAATTAATATTTGATAACTGCAGAATTAATTTTAGAGGCGAATGAAAGGTGATAATTAGATTCAACCTGATATGAATTACAAGAGGTTTAGAGACGCAGGGATAGAACGAATTACAGGTGTGAACAAAATTAGCATGGAAACAAACTGAAATCAAAATTTTCAACTTGAAATGTAAGTTAGGAGGTGTGAATATAGATTACAAGAGGCATAGAGACGAAAAATTACACAGGAATAGAATATAATTGTAAAATGGTTATTCTAAACGGATAACAAGTGTGATCAGGAGGAGCATGGAAACAAAATTAAAATAACTGATTTTATAACTGAAAAATAGGATGAAAATTATTATCACCTTCGTTACTATCTGGAATTAAACAAATAAGAATTGTATCCATGTAAACTGATCTATATAAATGTGATTGTACAGCTTTTGAGAGTGAAATCGCCGTAAAGATATCTTTGCTGAACTTCTTGTTCTTTTCAATCTAATTTTCCAATGGGTATATTCCACGATTTGAAAAAAAATGCAAGAATCAGATCAGACACCTTAAGATAACACAGAAAGCTTTCCCTGAGGTTTTTCAAATCAAAACCAAAATCCCCAACAGAATTAAAAGAAACTTTTAAAAAACAAAGCATCTTCGGTATTCATTGTTCTGTATAGTATAAAACTTCTGATAATAATTCTATTTATTCACCACTAAAGAAAGATTTTGTTTTGGAAATATAACTAAAATAATACCATAATGGTTTCAGAATTTCTTTTCAATTACAAAGTGTATCATTAAACATTCATCCTTTATGTTCCGAATGGAACATATAGCAACAAACTTTGAGCTGTAAAGTTTCAGTAGTAGTGCTTTTTATTTTGACTTGGTGAGATTCCTAGACTCACACTCAACCTTCTGTCTATACTGGGCTTACTACTGGCTAAGTGACATTAAGGAGTTCATCGGCCGGGTATCGAACACCCGAGCACACGATCCGTTGGTGAATATTCAACCACAGAACCAACAACCACCTCAATAAACATAATGTTGTTTATTTAGTTTATTATTATTACTGTTGATAGACTTACTTCGATGTTCATTATAGAAACATATGGAAACATATAACAGTGTTATTACTAATATTTTTTTATATTAGACTTTTGCTTATATGATTGGGAAACATGTTCTGAAAATATCAGCCAAATAGAGCGTAAATTGAGAAGATGGCATTACGGAGTCGATATGTTGTATGAAGGCAAAACATCTGTTACAAATCGAATAAGTTCTCTTAAAAGTTGTGAAGAAATAGTAAGTGTATAAAATGCGTAACTTTCATATTTTTAATATTCATCATTTCTAATAACTTCAGTATAGCGAATACAGTGTGCACTATATCCTAAAATTTCATCTCTAAGTTAATAATGTACTTATCTCTGAGCTTTTTTCTGTCTAAATTATTCCTGGCAGACAACACTAGATTATCAGAATAACATACAAATTTGAATAGTGTAGATTATGGAACACAATTCTTAACGTCCTTATCGCGAAAGCTTCAAAACATATGCTTCAAATAGATATGAGTAGCTGGAAGTCACTAACAGGCATAAATGACGTTCAATAGCCATCCTGAGGCAGATTTAACTAGTTTGGTTCTTCAGAGTGAGTAAGTTGATCCAATGCACAACTGATATGCTCACTCGCAAACAACAGGAAATATATCTCCGGTCTTACAGCCAACTTCATCCGAGAATTATCTTAGCTGGTATGAGTAGTTTCTGACTATTCTAATAAATTAGTGGGAAACATCCAGCAGCTGAGCAGATCACCTATTATCGCTTAAGTATTTCCTATTCACGAAGTTAGCTACGACCCTATTTTACTTTGAAATGTACATCGTGCAACTGATTCATATGATAGTATCGTTGTCAAAGCTTATTAGAGTTGTACGCCATATTGAAAATTTACCAAATTTACCAATAAACTGTAGTCTTTTTATATGTGAATGTGTCAGTTACTAAGTCCTTTTTAGTTACAAATGGCGTCCAAAGGCTTTGAATTGTACAGTAATGTTTATTCTCTTGAATAGCTGTTTTATCCTAATTTATACTAATCTTTTATAGATAGTTAACGCAATTGTTATTCATCACACCACCAAACCAAAACATTTAAAAAAAATAACAGTTTATCTCATTTTCCACTAAAAATAAATTCTCCCTTAATACTGAAACTCTGTCTGTAAATTTAAGCAAAAATATTTGGAAAGTGAAACTAGTTAACGTACTACTCCAAGTCTTCATAGTACTTCTTAGGGACTTGAGAATTCTAAGATCCTTATGAGTAAAATGTCAGTGAACAAAAGTTTTACGGTTCCAAAATTATTTTATTTCTTCACGTTCCCTGTGAAACATAGGACTTCAAGCTAGAGGCTTGATTTTTCTGTAGCAGTGCTTATTTTTACAGTGCCCAACCTTTCCTCTTTACCAGCCTTATTTCTGGCTAGGCGAGGTAAAGCAAAGCGTCGGTTGGGGATCGAACTCCGGACTATGTGCATGGTTGGCGAGCGTCCTAACTGCTGTGCCGCCTAGGCCCGAAATAACTGATAAAAAAATAAGAAATAAAGTGAGTCCGTTGTTTTTCTGTTTATGCTTTTACTGTCGTTTTCTAAGAATTCTCTAAAAGAAACAGGTGTATACAACAGATCTCAAAAATACCCGATGTGTTTAAAGAGAACACTGATGTTTATTGGGAAAAATGCAATGAACATTAAATAATCATTGGCACAGCACTAACCTCACAGCTCACAAATAATATCCATTTTGTTTATCGTTGTCTGTAGTACATTAGATCCTTTCCAACATGAACACTTACTTCTTGTGTTTCTTCTTTAATGGACTTTCTACTGATGTACAAATTGTTATTATTATTGCTTCTCTGAGGACGTTACTCAATACACTACTTAAATTTGCCTGGAATTAGCAAATTACATATGTACATTGTTATGTATTGAAAAACATAGGACATCCATATGTTGATTGTTACACTTTATATTACCATAATGAAGTTGTGTCGAAATAAAGGTGAAACTGTGTTAGTAATAAAATCACATGGCGAAATAGTGGCGTGATGAATGGGAATATATATATATATATATATATATATATATATATATATATATATATATATATATATATATATAGCTTGAAAATTATGAAACCTATTATAAAACTTATGTAAATCTAACCGTAGGAAAAATTTGTTTAAGAATAAAAGCCTGTTACTCCTTGTCCATTGATATCTATCTTTTAAATACCAACGAGAATTTAGTTCACTCTGAGAGCAAATCTTTCTTTCTCATCATCAAAATCTTTCATGTTCACAACAGTGTAATATTCAAAAACTTGTTGAACGATAACGTGTCCACCATAAGATGTAGCAACCCTGGGAATGATCTCAAATGAAGTTCGGAGTTCCCATTACCAAAATGTCCCAAAGTAGGACAAACTAACTCTCTACTGTTGTTTAATTACTCAAGCTCTATTGAAATCCCTGAAAAGAAACCCTGAAATATTACTTTCAAATCGATTCTCCTTATGTTTCAATTTATCGCATATAATCACTTCAAAAAAAATAATAAATAAACACAGTAAGTTTCAATGAGCGACATATATAACTCATATTAATGAAAGCATAAAAAAGTAGACAAATTTTCTGACTCATGCTAGAACAGAATAAGGCTTACCTAAGTCATATTCGATAGAGACGAAAGTGAACAGAATTCAGTTCATTGAGATATTTCCTCTCTTGTCTGCGTGAATATCTACGTGGTGAATATATTACACATATTGTGGATGCTTGTTCGTTAGCTCTACTGTAGTAATCACCTAGTAACGAATATATATATTCTTCGGTGGCACAGAGGTTAGGACTCTTGCTGACCATGCAGATGGTCCGGGGCTCTATCCCCTACCGAAGCACACCTGATATCAATTGGTTATCCTGCAAAATTTGAGCTACCAATATCACATGCTGAAAATTCCATAGTTATACCAAAAGTACGGCGTGGAATCAAGCTATGATCATATATATATATATATATATATATAAGAGACAGACCTGTAAAAGGGGCGGATTTAAATTTGAAGTCGCTTTAATGGTTGTTTTTTAAATTTCATTGCTAAAATAGATGATGATTTCATTACATTTATTGTAGAATACGTCTAAACACCTAATACCTGGTAAACAAATCTTGATCAAAACACCTAACATGAATACTTTGAGTACAAGAAAACCATCAGAAGTTGATCAAATTCCCACGGAAGACACAACGAATGATATTTGTAAATCTGTTCGATTTGAAAGTAACAAACGTAAAAATGACGTAAACGAGGTACTCTCAAGTCAGAATGATGAAGTGAAAAATAATGAACAAAGCATACAAATGGAAATGTCTATTCAAGACAACTGTGATGATACTACTAATGAAGAGCATCAGTTAAATGATGACGCTAAAGACAACGACAAGACTGTTCTAAATGCTAGTCAAAAACTTGAAAAAATGACAAATGAATTGAAGTTAATACTTGGTAGAATACGTCCAGTTTCATCGAGTTACGGTTATGTTTTGACCAGCAGGTAACACATTCTTTTTCATAAGAAAAAGCTTTCTAAACATGTATCACTTCAGCTTTTAGGTAGTAAATTTTGTTTGGCAAATTTTCAAGTTACGTGAAGGTTTAAAAGCTCCAACTTAAGTGTCTATCAAATAACTTGTGAAACTATTCAATGCCGACAAACAAGGACTATTTGGCAATATAGTAGTGCGTTAACCTATTACCCTGAAGTAGCATCTGTCTACTGCTAAGATTCATTCCTTTCTAGACTGCACAGAAAAATGTTATTAGATACTATTCTCGACTAAATCAAACACCTAATCGTGCACATTAGTTAGTATACCCCAGAATTATAATGCTAAAAACAGTACTCAAATGAGAATCTCATTTAGAGAAGGAAGTTGTTATTAAACTAAACCAGAATTCAGAGTTTCGTTAAAGTTTCACTAATTTATCTGTTACACCTGAATAGTTGTTGGTTATGTGTTCTTCTGTGTTGATCTACATAACTGCACAGGAACGCCAATAGTAAATATAAACACATTCTTTGAGAAACTGTAGGACAACCGCTCTTTACAATGTGCTTCATGAGTTGATAAGATAATTGCCATAGTTACATAGTGCTTATTTAAATGGTAAGCGGTTGCCAAAACATTCAGCTAATAATAAATAAAAACAATGCTTAAAAGTTTGCTTATATGATGTACATAGTTAGTTTTATGATGATTTAAAAATCCCTGACTACAACAGATGTAAACTTTGTTGATGACACCGAAGTTGTCGACCGACAAAATCGTCTTATACTTTCGCATATAATTCAATCTTACAAAAGACTAAATTTAAGGTAGTTACTGACTTGGAAAGTCGGTAAAGTTCTCATGAGTTTCATGCTTGTAGATTCACCCTGTCGATGAGTCCCGACAAATACGAAATCTAGTCAAGTAAGATTACTTTTCGCTTCATTTCTCACGTCTAAATCCTATCACAAGCTCTTGTAAATGCACTATTCAACTCAACACTTTATGTACGTATATATCACCTACAAAAATAAACGAAATTGTGATCAAAAACAGTAATAGTGTATCACTTACATGGTCGATGACACACTGAAAATCACTGTTCAATGTGATTCTGATTGAGAACAGCACCAAATAAAACTATGCAAGTACATTTAGCTGACTAGATTCTAACTTCACTAAATATAAGTCTTTTATCGCACCTCTATGATTTAACATATACAGAATGGAGAATTATGTTGGGTGACAAACATCTATTATTTTAAATTCAGTAAAGTAAGACAAGGTTTCATCTCTCAAGTCTGTGTGGAGGTCAACAGCACTCAGCTCAAAAATTCAGATCCGGATTTACAACTCCAATGTGAAGTCAGTGCTACTATACGTATCAGAAACTTGGTGCGTCACAAAGAGCACTTCAAACAAACTACAGACCTTCATCAACAGCTGTCTTCGCCTTGTACTCCGTTCAAGATCAGATGGCCGGCCATAAACGATTAGCAACAGGGATCTCTGGGAGCGAACCAACCCAGCAGGAACTAACTGTGCAACAAATATGCAGGAAGAAATGGAGGTGGATTGGCCATACTATGGTAGACCATCAAGTGACACCACTAGATAAGCCCTCGAGTGGAATCCGAACGGGAAGCGGCGAGTTGGTCGTCAGTGCAAGGGTGACTTAGAGGAGGCCATTTGAAGAGGAGATGAAAGCATATGGGCAGACCTGGAGCCAGGTGAAGACTTTAGCAGAGAAGCAAACGCCATGGAGACGTGTGCGGCTGAAGCCCTATGTTCCTCTAGGAATTAAAGGAAATAATAATAAGGTTGATTGAAGACAAACCAGTAATTGGAAGTAATGATGAAGATTAGAATAAGTTTAGTGAAATATGGTTGCAGTTATTATAGAAAATAAGATAAAACTCAAAAAGATAGTAGCATTGGTAACAGAATGGTTATTAATATGTTAAGTAATATCTCTGAATGTAACATTTATGCTCTTACCTTCAGTTCGTAGTCGCTTTGTAAAATATTTAACCTTCATTAACATCGACTATTGTCTTTTAATTACTTCAATTCAGATCTACCATTGCATCAAGAAATGCTAAATCTGCCAGAAGTAAGTAATATTGTTTATTCATTAAGCTTTTATGCTCCACTAAGCATATCTCTTCCATGTAACATGCATCTATATGATGAAATATATTGATACCTAAACGATATGAGGAGCACAAGCTATTGCTGCTTAACATATAAGATAAGTTTATTTAATATAGAATGATACCCTATCAGACTGCCTAAGTCTTACTCCTACATACAAGAATGATAAGTGTATTAAGAGATTATTTCAAAAAGTAAAATATTACTCTGATGCTACACTGATTCGGACAGGACAGATGAGTGATTCGAAAATCTTCAAAATTCAGAAACCTGCTTTTAGTAGATGAAAACAAAATAATAGCCTACAGGGTTGTTTGACTTAATGTTACTGTTATGTTCCTGCTGCTGAGTGGTTAATAGTAGTTTTCCCCGTCTCCAAATTGTTATGTACTCGTCGCCAAATTATTGCTATATACTGGTCGAGAATTTAAAAGTCCTGACGCAAGAAGACGGAATTCAGAAGACCACTAGGTTTGCGATGATACTTCTATTTTCCAAACACAAGGAGAAGCAATAAGTGGTATCACACCAAAGTGTCACACAAGATTGTGAGAGCGAAATATATATGAATGTCAAGACAAGTGTGTGAACAATCAATAGATAGTCTTAACATGAATGGCTAATTATAATGGAGCATCGATCCATATATACATAGCAAAATATAACAGACATGTCAACAACCACACATATAATATGGATATATGTCACCAAGCAACGGACTGTCAACAAACACTCATATTATATATAATATAACGGGGATATACATTGTTAAAGGAGACAGGTTCATCAAAGTGAAATGGTCACAGACTAAGCTAGCAAACAGAAAGAGAGACCACCATACACATATATATATATATATATCAGTTACCTAGTGTCAGAACTCTACCATCACTGATCATGGATACCATGTACTCCAGAGTGAGATTTGAAGAGTGCTCAATACTAAAATTACTATCACTAGTCTGAAACGTTTCATCCACGTAACTCAGAGTTGATGATGAAAAGAAAAAAGAATAATGTTAATGAACAAAGTTCACATATTGTTGGTTTTAGGTGGTTGGAGGTAATCGGCAGGAAGCCTTGGACCTAGGTTTCGTGCTAGCTGGCACTCATCAGTAAGGAGTATCTGCAACCTCAAAGGAACTCATGTCCCTTCTGAGATTCAAACCCGCGTCACCCAGTGCTGCAGTCACAGAGGTTGCTACTGAGCTAGGTCCAAGGTTTCTTGCCGACTGCTTCCAACTATCTTATACCTAACAATTCACAGTGCACCATGATGGTGAGCCACATTGCGAACTTGACTGATAGAATTCAGTCCGCACCAAAGATGGGACTAGACTCACACATACACATTACATCAGTTACTGACTAGTGTCCAATCAAGAAAAAGTTCCCGTATAGATGAATATGGGTTCATTCCAAGACACCGTATTTCACTAAATACAAATGGGAATTACGAAGTTGAAAGACAACTGATGCAGACTTTTAATGAATTAAGAAAATGTTAAGAATGATAATACCGTCTCTCTCTTGTATAAGAGCTTATCTTATCGTGTGGCTCTTTCAATCTTACTGGGCAGCGTGAAGTTTGAAATCCCTACTTATGATCTCTATCAAAGCAAGAAGAACAAGATTAGCAGAAATGTGCACCTTTTATTTTGAGGTTTCTTCTCATTTGCAAACAGCCTAAAATAAATGAAGAGAATTAGTGAAATAAGAACATACACTCCACTTCTTTGATTTATCTGTGAGAAGACGAGATTATGGCAAAATCGAGAGAGGAATGTGCAGCAACAATACCTGAACCAGCCAGTGCTTAATCTCTGCTAGTTTTCGTCCAATAAGATACAAACAAAGGCTGACCGGATCACTTTTAGAAAGACCACGGGAATTCGACCCTAAAAATAGATTGCAATCTCCTTAGAGCAGGTATCCAGACGTATTCATAAAACGATAACGAGGAAGTCAAAGTAATGAAGGGAATGATGTCATAGTCAGGAAGAAGCCTGTATTTATGCAGTTAGTCTTAAAAGAAAATGACCTACAAAACCGAAAAAGAAGATAAAGAATCATCCTTGATACAACTTATCCAACAGCTAAACTTGGTGCCGTTTACTGTACTAGTTGTGCCCTTTATCAATCGAAACCTGTCAGTCACTCACCAGAAGTCACCCCCAGCTGTCTTTACACACTGAGATATATATGCCAAATAGACGGGCATCCACCCGCTTTTCTGAATATATCCCAGGAAGCCTGAAACGCTAATGTCACGAGTCCCTTACTAGAGTTGTTGGCCAAAATCTGATCGAATCAGGAAATAGAGTGGATATTACAACTGCATTCGCCATCACCAACAAGAAAAGAAACCCCAGTTTACTTGGGTTTACTGAGTCTATTGTTATCAAACAACTCAAAACTATTATGTTTGATGAAAGAAACTATGGTTAATCTTAGTTTATCACATGGCTACGTGTTCTCTTTTCCATCATTATCGCTATTATTATTATTATTCCAATCATTATTACTATTATCACCATCACTTGTCAACCTGCAGATCTTAAATTGCTTACGTAATTTCAAGTCTCTACTATGTGCTTTTCTTGTATATGATAACCCAATCTTTTTTCTCATCAAGTGAGGTTTCCTTTAAAAATTCTCGAATCTTCTAATATACACTTAGGAAATAATTAGTTTCTCTTTATGTCAGTCTTCAAAAATATGCCATCACATTTCAATCATTGTTTCTCCCTACACCACAGTCTTCATATTTAACTTCTGCCCAGTAAAATAATAAAATCTATGTTCTTATTCCATTAACCGTATGCTGTCTGCAGATGAAGAGAAGCCCTAAAATAAAATATGCATATTTCGGTAAATCCTGTTCTTTTAGTTTTGACGGAAATTAGGAAGAAAATGCGTTGGGTCATTATTACATACCAATTTAAAATTTTGGCTTTTTCATACTGAAAAGATGCATTTCACTACTTCCAACAACAAGCCTTATAAATTACCAACTTTCATGAGCAAAACTTGGATTTAGCATTCCTAGCCAGATTTTTCTACACATGTCAGTGTTTTAATTCGTCAAAATAACTTGACTGGTTCAATAAATACATAATGTTAAAGCAGTTTCTGACATCTGCATCAGAACTTTTTGTCTTAAACATGGATAAATAGCGATATCCAGTTTTTAAAATATAGTAAATAATATTGTTCACTTATTATTATTATTACTATTAACTGCGTTATACATTTTTTATAACCTGCTATACATTAACTATCAGTGGATGAAAATAAAGGCGATGAAACCCGAAGAAGTACAGTGGGTACTTTAAGTGGTAAGGTAAGAAGTAAAAATTAATGAAACCTATTGTGATTCAGTGAAATGTGAAGCTTTTCTGGTGTAAGTATCAGTTTATGGTATAAGCTTAACTTAGAATCACCTCAAATCAAAACTAAAACAGTTAATTTTAATTTTTCAAACTTACAAATACAACTGATAGCAAGCAACTTAGTCGAAAGTGGATGTTTTATGTTACTAGCAGATTTGGACAATCGAATTGTGATCTATCTTGTTGCTTAACCAAAATAATTTCACTAAGTTTATGTCTATGTTTCATCTAGAACCAATCAAAGTAAAATATTATGTTATTTTAAGTCAATTTTCTGTATATTTGGAATTCTCCCAGTCATAAATAATGTCTCCTCTTTTACCGTAGCGCATTTTCAAAACTAAGGGAAGCTAACAATTGCTCTAGGGTGAGTTACTTATTCTATTCAGTTCAGTATAGTAGTTTCATCGTTAGTAGACTGAGTTACAAGCTACATTAACTGATTTTCAAGTATAGATGAGTTAGAGTCCACAGTGAACCACTTCATTTTTCATATTTCAGTTCAGGTATTTATAAAGCTATCTAATTTATGTAATAAGGCGTAGGCGAATGCCTTTAAGCTAAACTGTTATTACTTGTATATTCAACCAGTGTAGGAATTTAATAAATTAAAGAAGGCAAGAATCTAAAACGGTTTCGGAAATACACACCAAGCGCACTAGTCGTAAAAATGACAACTGGTAAATTGAAGTATAGTACGCCAATGGCATAGCAGTAGAATGCTCACCAACCACGCATGTGGTCCGGGGTTCGACTCCCGGCCTTCGCACTACCTTACCTCGCTAAATCAGTATTAAGATTGGTCAAGAGGGAAGGTTGTACACGAGGCTAGCAACCTCATCCCGTAAAAATAAACACCACTGCTACAGTAACTTTAAGCCTCTAGCGTGAAACCCCCTATGTTCCACTGGGAACGTAAACGAATAAAAATATTCAACTACAGATAAAGCCAATAATACAAATGCGATGATTTGATTAATGAACGCAGTAATTATGTAGTACACACCAAAACGCTTGTCAACCATTGATGTATATTTTCCAACAAATATGTAGAAAAAAATTAAGATGGATTGGGCACATGCTGAGGACACCGTGGAATGACATCCCACCCCAGGCACTGGAGTGAAATTTGAATGAGAAACAATGAATAGGGTGTCCGAGGAGGATTTGGAAGAGATCACAGACTCTGGGCGATCTCACAGCCAGCTTATGGGGGCCGCATAAAATAGGATAAATTGGAGATATGCTACTGAAACCCTGTTTTCTACTCGGGACTCAAGAGAACAATAACAATATACCATAAACCAAGATTTCCTAGTCTAAATACTGCGCAAGAGAAACAAAGTTATTTGTGGGACTTCCCTATTATACTGATTTATTGATCAGATTGTGTGACAATATTAACTGTCAGCTTATGGAAACAATAAATGAAGCCGAAACAAAAGCTTGGGTCATTAAAATATTCAAACTGTTTATAGATCAAGTGACAGAGTCATGTGCTGATAACTCAGATTGTCCATTTGAATCTCTCAGTGACCCCAGATTTTCTGGCAAATACAATCATTCTGTTATTGCATTACTGTATATAAGTCTGTGTTGTATATTCTGAAAATTGAAACCAATACTTTCTCTGCTAGTTTAGACAGATCCTTGTTTCATTGCAAAGTTGAGAAATAAGAAGTATAAAAATGATTGAACTTTGTTTGTTCGTTGTGAACGTCTGTGAGCTGTTTTATTCTGATGTAACGTAACAAATCTGAGATAAGTGCGCAATGGTGGAGTTAATTCTGCTTGTCGACTGACTGACTGACTGATAAACTAACTTTTATTTTATAGGTAAATTGTATTTTGTATCCAATGTTATTTAATGAAAACTCCTCATATAACTTGTTATCACTGCACTCACTTTTCTTGCATTATTATTATTTATTTTACTCTTTTACTTTCACAGTGGAAGATATGGCTTCAAGCTAGAGCTTTGAAGTTTCAGTGGCAGTGGTGTCTTCTTACGGGGTGGGGTTGCTAGCCTAATACCCAACCTCTTCCTTTACCGGATTTACCACCAGTTTAGTGAGGTGATGGAGTGTGAAAGCAGAGGATCGAACTTTAGAACACATGAGCGGTTGGCGAGCGTTTTACGGCTGAACCACCGAAGCCTGTTCATCCATTACTCAGTAGTATTTTTCATCTCCTTAATACATCTACGAGTAACATCCTTCTACACTAGTTCATTAACACTTAGGCTTCAAGTAGGGAATATTAAGTGGTATTGCATAACATCCGGTATTATTAATAATCACACTAGACCAATGAAAAGGATGTTTGTTTTGATAGTTATAAGCTGTTTGTAACATTAGCAAGTGAACATCGACTATGAACTGTTTCAGATTAAGAAAATATGCTAAATATATCTGACTGACATATACTGAGTGTGTACCTAATTCATATCAACTTTTTATTCCTTTTAAATAATAATTTTAGCGTACCATCAATAGTTATACAACTCCAAAAGAATATCGTGAACTACGTGAACAGTTACGTCGACAAGAAAATGAAATGTCTCGTCTTCGTGTATCACTTGTTATATAAAACAGAGATTAAATACAGAAAGACAACATTATTTATCTACCTCTTTTTATCTATCCAACATTCTGAAATTTCAGAAAATATGAACTTTTAATAGGCGATTGTTATGTGTTTCTTTTTTATTTATTACAAACATTATGTTAACATTTTTTTATTTTCAGTTGACTAACCGGTAAGGTAGTAAGTAAATTTAGTAATAATAATTACCCAAATCAGCACTGGTAAGGTGATTACTTTGAAATACAACTCAATAGATAGTCTTATTAGATTTATGTTAGTGTGTAATGCATACGAATGACCAGATGAGAAATTTAATGTTTAACTATCAAATATCGTGATGAGTACCTCATTATTCAACTGGTTAATTGAAAGTTAGTGGTAAGGGATATGAAAGAGTATAATCTTTATTCATCATCTATAAATAATACCTACTTTTACTAGCGAATTAGCTAAGGCTAAAAGGCATTGTCTAAATTAGTATTCATGGGATCTGTTATATTGAATTAGTTGATCAAAATATAATAATGCTTTCTGTCACATATATATTACGTAATTAAGCTAACATTAGTTAGACTAGAATCTCTTAGTACATTCACCTAGAAAAAATCATTCTGAATGTGCTCTACACGGATTTTCACTAAACATGCAATAGTATGCCTTAAGCAAGGACTATTCACTGTATGCGAAGTTTAGTTTATTAATTACAATCTACATATCTTTAAGCTAAAAAACTTTACTGTTGTACCAGAAATGTAAGAAAAGACAATATGATAGTATTGCCTTGTATAGGGGCTCTGAGGAAAGAGAAGAAAGATGTTGTTATAACTAAGAATAATATTGCGATCTGAGTTTGTTCTTATTGTTTAACACACGACAATAAACGACCGATCACCAGAATATTACCTCCATGCAGAGAAAAGCACAAATAAAAACTCCAGAAGTTAAAGATTTATTGCCTGACAAAAAAGGTGATATCACTAGAAATTGAGGCTAATTATACAGTTAACTGACATAACTGATAAGTTATTAGTTTAAGATACAGAAACTATGTATCGATAAAAATCTACTGACGTGACTCTTAATCTACCTCAGGGTCAACCGTCGGGTCACAGGTCACGTAAACAATGGATCATAGTATATCTACTCCAGTCCTATTAGATAAAATAAAATATTTCATTTCAGCCAAGTTAGTTTGCAAACCAAGTAATTTTTATGGAATCAAACATCATTAGGATCACCAAAAGTGATCTCTCTAAATTCCGGATTAGGCTGTTTTCTGTTAGTCAATTTTTTTATCTATTACTAGCAAATAATATTCAGATGAACATCTAAATCAATTTCGTTCTATTTTAGTTGTATATATTGAATGTATTTGTATTCTTATGAGTGATGTTGTGCTTCATATAATGCTTATTTGAATGTTATTCACCAGGAAATAAAGACTAACTAACAGAATTCAGACATACCTAGAGTTTAGCAAGTTCACTCTCGGTAGTTTTACCGGTGTTTGATTCCAAACACCAAACTGTTTAATCTGAAATACATATAAATACGGTTTACAAATCTAGAAATGAACAAAATTTTCACTTTGCTTTATCTGTATCCATAATTTAAAAATTCACCTACCTGCAACAGAACTCATATGAAATTAAACTTTATTTGTTTATTGATAAATAATAAGTACAATCAAGTAACTTCCGTCTACTTGAACAATAACAACTAACAGTAACAAAATCTTTCTAAAGTTAAGTTAAAAATATAAGCACAGCTTGGCTTTTAGAAAAACAGTTATAGTCGACAAAAATTCAGAACAAAATAAACAGTTAAAAAGTAATAAAGCTTTTCAACAAGTCTTAAGTGCAGAAAAAATACACACATTTAATTGTCTTAATGACAACATTAAATTTTGAAATTTATTCATAACAATAAGTTATTATGTCAATAAAAAAACTAGAATCACAAATCGAGAACATAAATTAACAACACTTTATGTTTAATCCAATCGAAGTATTTCAGTATTTTTCAAAAGAAAAAAAAACTGAAAAAGTTCCAATGAAATAAATGTCCTCCCACCAACCAGCTTAGTTAGGCGAATATTTTCAAAACCTTAAGCAGTAAAGTATCACCTCAGTTTGTTACACTTCGAAGCAGCGCATGGGACAAGATAGACAAAAATGTGCTAATATAATAATACAGTTGACTAAAATCTGCTTAAATGAAAATGAATAATTCAAAGAAAGTTAACAAAAGTGTCCCATGTGTGAAATACAGTAATCAGAGAATAAAGAAAGATACGTCAGTACGGATAATTTTGGGCTTTATCAATAAAAATAGTTAGCCGTAAAGTTTTAATACCTCAAGGAGGTTAAATAGACAGCCTACTGTCCTCTACACGATATCATCTTTTCAGTATTAATTATATTCAGTTAAGTATAGGATATTTTAAAGAGTTTATTCTTTTTGAAACAGTAGATTAATAATATACTAATTAATTCACTAAATAAAAAGACGCTTACTTCGAAATTGCCGAAAAAATGTTATTTAACTCGAATTCCATACCAACAATTATACCAATTAAAGAATAAAGCAATGTATTACTGAAATTACAAATTCCACTTTCTTCCCCTATGGATAATGGTGATATCAGTAGTATAGCTGCATACTGTTAAACTGTCCCAACAATATACACGAAAATGTTCAAGTAGATATACGAAAATGAAAAAATAATGATTTCAGCTGACCAAACAAACACATGTGCATACATATGATTCGAATGGTGAAAGGAATATTGCAATAATATTGCAAAACATTACTTAATATCATATAAGTAATATACAACAGATAATTAATTAGGCTAAAATGAAGATGACAGTAAAAGCCAACTTTTTAATAATGAAAGAGTGGAATTAGAAAGAAAGTATTTTCGTCAAACGACAAAATAACTTACCGAAAATGAAAATCTCTGTATAGTAACATACATATTTGTAATAAATATAGAATATTGACATGAATTTTCACAGTATAATTGAACAGAACTTTAAACATCTTGACAAACAATTGTATTAGATAATATGAATAAATTTTAATCGGAAAAAATACTTTCAAAGTTATTATAGCTCGTGGTGTCTTCACTTATGCATAGTATTTAAATATGTTATGCAAAAACTTGCAGAAAACTTTATGAATTCTGTGTAAAAGTGGTATTGGATACAGGTGTTATTGAGCCAGGTAAATTTGATAAGAGTAGATTTCTATCAATAAAATTATTTGTAAAATACCTCATTTGTTTTGGGTTCGGTGTTGTCTTAAATGATACCTGAAGTATCCTATTACCAAGAGTGAAACCATTCAATGAATGAATTGCTAATAAGGCTTCTTCATAGTTGCTCATTGTAACAAACCCAAAACCTTTACATTTACCAGTAGCTGGATCACATATCACTTTAACAGTTTGTACTGCACCAAAAGGTCCAAATAATTGCCAGAGTATAGATTCCTCTGTGTCTGGAGCTAAATTGTAAACAAAAATACACCAACCGGTTGCTGTTAATGCTCCTGAGCTAGCAGCAAATGCTGGAGCTAGGAGAGCATGTGCGCTTGGTCCGATACCACGCATAAATTCCATTCCAAATGTAGGTAAACCTGCGGGAAAACTTGTAGCCAATGGACTACCTAACATATTGTTTGTACATCGAAGTGCAGCACCAGTACCCCCTGAAATAGCTGCTACGGCTGCAGCAGCAGCCTGACACTTGAGTCTAGTGACGTTATTCAACTTATTTAATGATCCTGATATGCCAACGTCAGACGTCTTTGAACTATTAATGTTGTTTGCAGCACTTGTGTTGGTGATATGAAGTGAAAGTTTATTTGATATTGTTTGAGTGTGACTGCCTGTACCCGTAGAATTCCCTGATATACAACTATTTTTATAAGACGTTGAACAGTTGGTATTGCCATTTGATCGAGAGATGGTAACTGGAGGTGTCTGAACACGATTCACAACTGTTCGAACACTACATGTTGAAGCATTATTAAATTGTGACCCGTTTACAGATGTATTGTGAAGATGATCATTCTTCTTATTCCTCGTCTGATTCATTTCACTAGGTTCTACCGGGAACCCAGGCATTATTTTACCTACCTGATTTAAACCTCCAGTGTTATATGGTCCAGAGTTTGGAGGATATCTTATTCCTGCTTCTCCATCCGGAGACTTAATATAACAAAGGCTAAAATTCTCAGCTCTGTTTGAGCCTGGTGAATTGGCAAACTTAACTGTAATAGGCTCATTAGCTCCAGGGGGCAAATATCCGTTCAGTCTTCTGATAGCTATCTCTGCTTCTGTACGTTGATCATAACGAATGAATGCTACACCTCTGGATAAACCAGTCTTTGTATCATACAAGATTCTAGCTGTGATAATATGGCCACATGTACTGAAGAGCTTTTCTAATTCACACTGATTCATTTTTCTCGGTAATCCACATATATACAAATTCGCTCCCTTTATAGCTTCAGAACTTGGTCTGGCTAGCGACACTTTAACTGTTTTATTTTGTAATCGAAGTCCATTCATTGTTTTTATTGCTTTACCAGCATCTGCTGAATTACAGAATTTTACAAAAGCATAACCCAAGCTTTCACCTGATGTCTTTTCTCTTACTAACTTACAACTTTCTACTTCACCGACGCTAGAAAATAAAGCACGTACCTCCTCTTGACTCATATTTGGTGGCAGATAATTTATTATTAAATTAGTTTTATTTTCTTGAGAATTATTGCACATTACTGATCCACTCACAGTTGAATATGATGATTGTGATGTTTTGTCATTCACTGCTACTGATCCTGATGAAGACGACTGAGTTGATAAAACTGGTGTTACAGATATACTGCCACCACTACCTCTACCATTTTGATTTACCAATGATTCATCATAATTTTGACTTTTTGATATCTCACAGACGGAACTTATATCACCTGTATCTCCCGATGCTGCTTTATTGCTTGTATTTCTTGTAGGATTCTGCAAACGGTTTGTCATCCGACAGTCTGATATATTTCCCTGATTATTATTGACTACTGGAGAACATTTATTTAAGTTATACTGAACTGTTGATTTCGTATTAGTCATTGTAGCTGAAGTGTTCGACTGAGTACCAATAAACGATAAATTAGAATTTGAAGATGTTATCTTCTCAGTTTTGTTTGTACAAGTATTTTCAGGTTTACCCATTCTCCTTTCTTCTTCATGAAATTATTGAACTAACATAAAAAATCAAAACGTAATAAACGAATAGTGGTTTCCATTTATTTCTCGAGAGTAATCAAGTGCAGGCTGACAGAGTAATCAAAAGTTAAGAAAAATCAATCACGTTAATTTGAAGCTTAGCAAAAAATCAATAAAGATAAGTTTCTGCAAATATCATAATAAAATCTCTTCCATTTGACTTTCTCGATTGTCAAATGAAATAAAGTAAAGAATATCGTGGAATTCAACAGACTATTATCTTGGAAATATTCCTAATAATAATAAGGAGAACGAAATAACTGTAAAAATATTTTAACCTGGGAAACAAATCTCTCTTGGGTATTCAGTTAGATGAGTTTGGTCATAAAGGAAGCTGAAGTGACACAATTGTAATTATTTTCAGTGCATTTATGAGGCCACAATTCTGTTAAATAATCACCTAAAATTAGGCATTAAATGATAGATCGCTTACCTACCAAACTGCTCCAGTAAACTGCAGATCTAATCTCCGAGGTAGAATGTATTAGTCATAAGAATATTATGCACAAAAACCACAAATAGGATTGTGCATAATTAGTCAGTAATACTGTCCAAAAAGAGGCCTTTTTGATTCTCTATCACTTTGCAAACCATTCAACCATTTGTGCTTAGTTCTGATGTTAACTTTTCTCTTACGTGCATAGTACAGTGATCAATGCATAACTTTATGAAGAATGAAATTTTGGGGCATACTACCCTGTACCTCTTAATACTTTATATTTTCCGTCCTAATAATTCAACATATACGTGTGTGAAGCACTTAATATCACTTCATTATGGTCATAACGATATCTAATTAGCTCCTAAGATACGGATTTGATATTTACTCAAGCCACTTTAGCAGGCAAGGTGTTACTGATAGAATCTCTGTCACGAAGTGTGTTTGGATTGCTACGGTATTTATGTAAATTTCACATAAAAGTTACATGTTGCTTATTAAGAATTCCTCAACAGTTCTGTTTCATACACCATAAATAACAAAGTAAATAAATAAAATATTTAATATTAACTGGAAGTTAAGCAGCTCAGTGATACTTAGCACAACGAAGACATGTGTGTAGACCTTGATTATCTTTATGAAAAGGTAAACTCTGATGGATATGAGATGGCTTATAAAATCTACTTGCTGGCAGGTACTAAATAACTCAAGTAGCTGATATAGATAAATTACACACTAATTGCACAGTTTACGCTGATGCTTCTTACAGAACAGCAGATTTCCTGTTATCATTATTCCTGTGAGAAAACACTAGATTTAATTTCATGCAGTAACATTCTCATAACAACTATAGCAGTAAGTTATTCCGGAGAATTATTAGTCTACAGCATTTAGTGCTGACCTTCGCTGTTTAAGGTACACGGACAAGCATCCACACCATTTGGTTCGCTGCTGTATCATGTGTGGTCGCCCATGCACGCAAACTAGCTGTTTGAGCACCCATCACCACCTTACGTTTCTGATCCTGAAATATATATCTCATGTTTGGATGAGGAATTTGTTTTTTTATTTGTCTTATGTCTTAGTAGAACAAGCAGTTTGTCAGTTACAGGATAAACACTTGCATTAGTATACAGTGTATCTTGTGTGACTATCAACATCCATCATCGCCTTAGTACTCTACCGACTGTTGAAGTTACTTAAAATGTAGTAGATATAACTGCATAAATTTCAGAAATTACTGTTCTTCGCAGTCAAATAAATAATACAATTATTCAAATTATGCTTAATGCCATCTTAAATCCATAGTCCCAATATGATGAAAAGATGAATATTCGATGGTTACTTCAAACAGTTAACAATCTGAACGTCCACTATTATTTGTTTGAATTCAATCATTATGACTCTCTAACTTTGTATATTTTTGACAGAGTGTTTTGCTCCTGAAATTCCAGTTATCGTTCACTATAGTTTAGTTAAAAATCACATTCTACCCAAAATCTGTCATATATTAAAAGAAATGACTAGACATTGGACAGATATAGAACCTCAAAGTCAAAAATCAGTGTTATGTCAATTATCGAATTTGTGAACTGCTAAGATTAAGATATAACGAACACAAATACCCTAGTTGACAACTTTGGAGTAGTGATTCTGTTTAATCTGTAGCGATTAATCTTTCAGTGAACGCAGGAATTAGATATTTGTTCAGTTGTATAACTGATATATGGCTGGACTGCTTTTCCACCGTCTGTGAATTTAAGTACCAATACAAACTACCTGCCCTAACTTGTTGTTCTATCCTGACTTTACACTGCTTGACAAAGAGTAGTTCATTAGTGTTTGGGGCTCTCGGAACTGTGAAGCTGCTTCGGGAATTGATACAGACAGTGAGTGCCAATATGAAATTCTCGAAAATTTTATCTCGCTATATTGGAAAACTTGTTAAAGTGACATGGACGTTTACTTTTCAGTTTCTCTTTAAAAAAGATATACCTACTATGTTAGAAGTAATATGCGGGACAGCTATTTTAAAATAAATCTTTCCTGAGTATATTTACTTTAGTTAACATCGACTACCAGTGAACACCCTATCATAGCAAATATGAACTTGACAACTTCCACACGGGAATGTCACATGGCTATAGCCACTTAACAATCGACTTGGATAAAGTTTTCTCCATATTAAGGGTTTCATGTTATTAAGTGAAGCGAATTTTTCCGAATCAAGTCATTTTTGTAGGCATTCTAAGTTTATATTAGATACTACGATGACGAATTCTCATGCGAAAAAATGGATCGTATTCCCTGTGATATTAAAATCATTTTTTTTCGGAGTGACTATTCCAAGTGGATTTATCTTCTCTGTTCATCAATTGCGTTTTCATATGTACTCAGCCACACGTTCTCTTTTATTCTCACATTTACTCAATTTTTTGAACAGTTCTTATATGATTTTTTCTTTGTCTTACTAAGATAATTTTGCAGATGAAATTCTATTTTACTACTCTGATAGACCATTTGTTCTGAATTCATATTGTGATTTCATTCGAATATTGTTTTATTCCGATCAAGGTCACAGGCTAGAATGATGTTGTCATTTACCCCAAATCTAACCGTCTAAAGTAACTTTGTGGTTTGATCCAATTCTTGTTCTCTACTGATGAAAATATTTCTTATCTATTTCATCATATATGCGTCGGTGGCACAGTGGTTAGGACTCTCGCCGACCATGCATATGGTCCGGGGTTCGAGCCCACGCCGACACACACCTGATATCTATGGTCGGCCTGCAAAATTTGGGCTACCGATATCCATGCTGAAAATTCCATACTTGTACTAAAAATACAGTGTGGAATCAAGCTGTAATCAAAAACCACAAAAAAAATTTTAAAAAATAAAACATAAAAAAGTAAAAAAAATATTAAAAAAATAATAAATCTTGTCTTTAGCTAACTCTTTACGGCCCGAAAATATCAATTAATTGACGCAAAGACAAAATCAGCTGTCAACAAACAACCTTCAATCTTTATTTTATTTTTTTATTTTTTATTTACAGCTTGATTCCACACTGTATTTTTGGTACAAGTATGGAATTTTCAGCATGGATATCGGTAGCCCAAATTTTGCAGGCCGACCATAGATATCAGGTGTGCGTCAGCAGGGGATCAAACCTCGGACCATGTTCATGGTCAGCAAGAGTCCTAACCACTGTGCCACCGACGCGGTTCTATTGAAGTCCTGGTTAATTCGTAGCTTACTTATTTGTGAGCAATGGTAGCAAAACACAAAATCAAAAGACCAAATAATTTATGAATATGGTCACAAGAACAATATATTTTGGCATAATGAATTTTAGGGTGAGTTAACGGCAAAGGTTTGCAGTGCAAATTCTGATGTCCAAGACTTGTATGAACATATATAGATACAGACTAGCGCCAACGCCATTCTCGTGCTCTCTGTTCATGTAATGAACAATTACATTCTTTGAGTCGATTGTACAGCTTTCCAAACTACATAAGTTATTACACCGTTTTTCCAGAATTATCCTGACTTCTTATTATATCCAAATATACTTCTCGAAAGAGCGCATTACTATTTATCAATGTCTGTTTAATTTGCGTCTTGTCATCAGCACTTACCAGATAGGTATAGTACTCATTTATCGAACAACAGGCAAACTTCACTTAGTAGAGCTGAAATAGTTTACCTTATCTACAGCATTACCAAAACTCTAAAAGTTAATGCATTATCATGTTAGTAATGGCTGTATCATGGATTACGAGGATCTACCTGGTAACCAGCACGATAAGATGCGCGATACTGACAGTGGTGGCGATACAGTGGCATAATTGGCAGGCAAGATTTAAAACTACTTAAACCTTCGGAGGCAATCTAGCATTCTGTGTAGCTGACTCAATTTGTTCTACTTATTCAAGCCTTAGTTGCATTTTGGTCGTCACTAAAACGTACTAGAGACTATTTCCTCTCCAGAATGTTAGTGTGTTGCCAACATTCTTCAACTATAGGATGCATCGGTGGCACAGTGGTTAGGACTCTTGCTGACCATGAACATGGTCCGAGGTTTGATCCCCTGCTGACGCACACCTGATATCTATGGTCGGCCTGCGAAATTTGGGCTACCGATATCCATGCTGAAAATTCCATACTTGTACCAAAAATACAGTGTGGAATCAAGCTGTAATCAAAAAAATAATAAAATAAATATTTAATATATTACATTATTCCAGAAAAATCCTGTTTTGGATTTCATACTTCATACTACGTGTGGTTTGAGTAATCGTTAGGATCATCGCTTCTTTCATTTGGAAAAAATTCACGATGTGTCAGTTGGTCAGACGACCTACGTCCGAGTAAAAGCTCCCGTGCAATACCTGTCAACGGCCCTAACTGTGCAGATAGACTCAACCCTTCTCACTACTACCTACATTCTTTATCTACCTTAAATCTATAGGGATTATGGAAAAGGGTAAAATGGTACAGGGGAACCATATAATGATATCAGCGGTACTGCCAATAATAACTTGTATCCTCTCTTCGACACACTTCTAGTTTCCTAAAATAATATAAACTCAAAAATGGGAAAACTCTAAAACCAGATGCGTAATAAAGAAGTGGCAGACATTAAAACGAAAAATGCATTTCTTTGGGTGTTTCTTGGGCATCTGTATAGTGTTTTTAACCTTTATAAAAAGTAGTTCCGTCTGTACTTTGTCACGTTTGAACGGGAATTTTATATGGAGAGAATGTATGTATGAAAATATGACGTTTGGGAACACAATGACAAAGTGTTTGTTGCGACTGGCAGCCTGCTTAAATTAATAAGCTATATAATTTTCCATTTAAAAAAATATATTATTTGCTCTGCTTCATGCCGATTTGGTTATCGGATTACATCTCTGTATTGAGGCCTGACTTACTACTTAATTGGGTTTTTGAAGAAAAAGGAGATAAAGCATAGTAGGTTATGGCGTACGGATGGAATTAAACTTCAGATACCGTATGCATCAGTGACCTTAGAACTCTCAGTCACTAAAATACCAAACCCGTGCATATGATACTATTTGCATAAAAATGTGCTTAATGAAATTTAAAGCGCCAAGCGACAAGCCGACTCAATTATATTATTAGGTCTGGTTCGAGGTAGGTTGGAGATAGATCAGAGTAAGCTTAGTTACGAATTTGGTTTATGGTAAGAGATTCAAATCTAAGTTTCAGCTCTTTAACTCTCTCGAAGACCATTGGTACGTTTGTGCCTCTTCGGTTCCAGAGGTTTAGCTTACCAGACAGTGCTTTCACCAGGCCGATATTGTCTTACATGGTGTATTATCACTTACTGACTCATTTCAAAATTCCACACCAGATTTAAAAACTTCGCATCCGAGCATCAGATAATATATTCATATTATTTGTAGTAATTTATTGTAATTGTAGTATTAGTATTTCGAGATGATCGAATTACAAGAATCCAAACAAAACACAGAGAGGGCGGAATTCAGGAATTTGTATTTAGCGGAATTATTATGCAATTCATATAAGAAATATATTAGCAAGCAACAGTAAGTATTTAAACAATACAGAGAGAGAAATTGTCAATCACCACATCCGCCACACGTCGAATATCTCCTTGCGTAATTATAATGATGTCTCGGTTTGCTTGCAAGTAGCTGCGACCTTCTAACTGATTCTGTGATATCATTTTCATCAGAATTATCTGGACTTATTTCTGAACTATCTACAAAATCAGGATTAGTGACGGAATCATTACAATAATAATTGGAACGACCTACTTCATTTATTGTCACTTTGTCCAGATGTCTGTTATGAACTAAGTGATCTTTGATGTCTAATATCTTCACCGCTGGATTGCGCATTTTGTGTAGTATGATTCCAGCAGAAGGTCTATAGTCATTCCCTTTGTATTAATGTACATTAGAAGTCGCGGACATCAGATGCTTTCTGAGAATTCGAGATTTGAATAGTTTTGCAGGACTTTCACAGGTACTTGTATGCTCTGCATTCGACAGACGCAGTCTATGCATATGCAGTAATTCCTCAATTTTAATCAGTTGCTCTCTCATCTCATTCAGTTTTTTCCGTGTTTTCGACAGTTCGCACTGTAACTCGGCTACCACATTTTTGAAAACAAGTGACACTTGAGTTGCCGAACTTGCAGTGGAGGTTTTCATTGGATGAGATTGAGTATTTTGAAAGGTTGAAAGACACATTGACTCCATTTTACTAGACAGCTTGGGAGAATTATAAGAATGTTGAGCAGCATAAGTATTCAAACTTCTGCAAACAGTCTTGATGTGTCCAACTTTACCACATTTATGGCACTTAGCACTCCGAAAACGGCAAGTGCTTCGTAGATGTAACTTTCCACAGGATAAACACGGTTTAATGTTTTTGATCTCTGGCTGCATTCTATTACCTGTGGACGGCAGTTTGGATTGCTTCCCATTACCACTTGTATTTTCGACTTTAGAAAGCATAACATCAGACACTGACATAGTGGGAGCAGAGTATTCATTATTGACATCATATGTAATACATAAATCTTTAGCAGTTTGAAAGGTACAAGAAGGAATCTGAATTAACTCTTTCTCTAACTTAGGAATATTGATTCTAGCAATTAGACGATCACGTAGTTGAGTATGCAGCTTATCTCCAAAGTTACACTTTGAAGCTTGTATTTGGAGTTGAAGAATAAAGTCTCTAATCTTCTGGTTGGGGGAACGTACCAGTTTGTTGAACTGAGCCCTCTCTCTGGTCTCAAAAGTAGTTACATGAAATTGATGTATCAGAAGTTCACGGATCTTGTCATATGACAGAGAAATGGGTTTATCTGGAAATGACAGATTCTTCACTAGGCTATACGCATCTAGCCCAATAGCAGTGATGAAATGTGCTGGTATTTTGTCATCCCGAACATTCTTTGAAATGCACCACGCATCGGAGCATTCTAAATAATCAGCAATCTCCCGCGGAGACCCATTAATGGGGAATTTTCCCAGGTTATTTAGTTCTATCGCGACGCCAATTTGTAGTAATTTATTGTAATTGTAGTATTAGTATTTCGAGATGATCGAATTACAAGAATCCAAACAAAACACAGAGAGGGCGGAATTCAGGAATTTGTATTTAGCGGAATTATTATGCAATTCATATAAGAAATATATTAGCGGCGAAGTTAAACTTTCGACACCACTAACTACCAATCAGCGAATTATCCAATGAGATTTACGAACGATGTCGAATTATCCAATGAGATTCACGAACGTAGTTCAATGTTGTAGAGCGCTTGATTCATTTCTAATGCGTGACCTTACAAGGTTACGGCTGCAATTTGAGGAGGTTAGTGTTTTCCAGTATTGTCTGGAATTAAATTGCTCCGGAAGGAGCAAACTTGTTCTTGTGTTGGTATCATGACTTTAAAAAGCTATAGCAGATCAACTGGTAGGTTTGTTCATCGTTGTGCTATATGTTTGAAGCATGCTAATATTAGAGAGGGTAAGCTGATAATTTTAATATTTCGTGGGAAATTTTACCGCTAGGTCACATCTCTCCCTAACCCAAATTTTGTATATCTGCAATTACTGGGTGTTGAAACAGCCGGTGAGAGCAGCAGCTGCCGAGACTGAGAATAAATAATAATAATAATTTTTCCTTCACTTTCCCAGTGGAACATAGGGCTCCAAGCTAGTGGCTTGAAGTTTCTGTAGCAGTGTTTTTTTAATTTTTACAGGATGGGGTTGCTAGCCTCATGCCCAACCTTTCCTCTTTACCACCATTATTTCTGGCTCAGTGAGGTAAAGGAGTGCGCCGGCCGGGAATCGAACCCCGGACCATATGCATGGTCGGCAAACGTCCTAACCGCTATACCACCGACGCACGAGACTGAGAATAGTCTTGTCTCAACAGTTTAGTGGTACCAGCATTGTAGAGATATTGCGTCGTGTAAAATAGAGACAATCACTTGTTTGTTGTGTGGATCCCGTTATGACGACTCATATGAATTCCACTGAAGGTTTACGGGGCCGCTTGAAAAACAAGATAAGGGCTATAAATGGATCTGAAAAGGATCTCATTTACAGCCGTTCAGATGAATATAAGTACAGGATGTGCTGTGACTTCGCCATTGACAGTCATATGCTAAACTGGGGGATGTTTCTCTCACATATTCGAGAAAGATACTCCTTGAAACCGTTTTATCCTTCTTTATGCTTTTTTCTATAAATATGCGTTTCCATTCATCATATATGCCTATTTAATGTGATTGGTCCGTTCAAGGTCGTTTGCTGATTGGTTGCTGGTGGTGTCGAAAGTTTAACTTTGCCATATTAGCAAGCAACAGTAAGTATTTAAACAATAGAGAGATAGAAATTGTCAATCACCACATTATTGCTTCCTTTAGCGACTACGACGCACACCGCTCAGTCGTTTATTGGTCTTTTCGACAGCTGTCAATGTGACAGTGCCACGTGTCAGGTGATTCACAGGGGAAAACTCAACGAGGCATTCGAAGTACATACAGGATTAAGACAAACTGACTGCCTATTATCACCGACGATATCCATAATTGTGGTGGAATCATGACCCCACGTTTGCTCACATGCTATCATCACCTCTTCACATGACCTTATCCAAGTCACCCTTGCACTGACGACCAACTCGCCGCTGCCCGTTCGGATTCCAATCGAGGGCTTATATAGTAGTGTTGTAGTACCACTATACCAACTGTAAACATGCTTTTTAATATAATTTGTATACTTGTATTATATGTGTATACAGACCGATTTTATATGTACTTCGCAAACATTTGTGAATTTACTGTTGAACATTACCTTGACACACTTTCAAATTTGACTACTGCTACAATACACATTCGTAATCTTCGTAAGTGCCTTTTGATTTACGTTGTGGGCGTCGAGTAGCCACAACGTCTGCGCACATGATTAAGAACGAAGAAATACATAGAATATATGTGTACGGCAGTTTAGTCAGACAACGCACGCAACAAATTGGTGAGCCCGTCGACAAATTTCTACCCTGACGACAAATTGGCCATCGCGACGATAACTTTTTCACCTCGACGATAACTTGTTGGCTCGAACGACATTTTGTTTACCCGGACGCATCATTACACTTGCTGGATTATTTAAACTCTAACTTTATCGGATATATATACACATAATAGACATTTCGAGCTCATTCTTGTGCTTTCTCATCGCACAACTTGCAGTAATCTGTGGTAAGCATCTGCATTGCATGTTTTCTGTTTTGCCATATTCTTAGTGTGCATTATTCTTGCTATTTTGTTACTGTTAAACCATTTTTCTACGAATTGTAACATGTCTTCCAATACCTCTGATAACTTAGAGCTGGGATCTGTTAGTACTATTTCTCTTACTGTACCAGTTTTTAAGCCCAAAGACCCCCATCTTTGGTTTGCACGACTGGAAAATTATTTCACTGCCAATAAGCTGACATCACAGACGGCTAAATTCGGCATTTTGAGTACAGTACTACCAGACGAAATCGCCGAACAGGTTCGACAACACATAGTTCAACCCAGCACAGACTCTGCTTACGACAAGTTGAAAGAAGAGGTACTTCGATGCACTTCGCTTTCGGATAGGCAAACACTCGATCGTTTGTTAAGCAATGTAGAGCTAGGTGATAAAACCCCATCACAACTCATGAGGCACATGCAAAGCCTAGTAGCAGGAAGAGATATCGACAAACGTCTCTTTTACCAAATTTGGTTGCGACGACTTCCTGCAAACATTCAGCAAGTTCTTGCTTTCGGAGACGACGACATTGACATAGAAAAGCTCGCCAAAATCGCGGATCGCATGTACGAGAGGTCAACACCTCAATCTGTTGCTTCCACTAGCAGAATACCAGACACTCACGACAGGATACAGACTCTAGAACACAAAGTCGACACCTTACTGAGTCAGTTAGCAGCACTGACCACACACACACGACCAAGCCGTTCTAGAAGCTCGTCTCGTCGACGTCTTTCTCGGTCACCCAGCACGTCACGACATCACGATACTATTTGCTGGTACCACCGTAGTTACGGAGACAATGCACGACGGTGTCGTTCACCTTGCAACTTTCAGGCTAAACCAAAAGATATATCGTCATGTATGAAAACTTCTACTGTTGGCAATCTACGATCTAGCAGTCGTTTGTTTTATGTAACAGATAGAAATACCGGTACTACGTTCTTAGTCGACACAGGAGCAGAGGTTAGTGTTCTCCCTCCGTCTACGCAGGAACGTCAACATCCTGACCCTGCAGTTACGCTCCAAGCAGTTAATAAGTCTAATATTGTTACATATGGTAGTAAACGAATGACTTTAGATTTTGGTCTGCAGAATACCTACACTTGGTCTTTCATCATCGCAGACGTTCCATCCCCAATCCTTGGTATAGATTTTCTACAGCAACACAAACTGCTGGTTGATCCGGTAAGCCCTAAGCTTATAGACTCGCTCAATAAAAAGTACATCGCTGGTACGATTAGCCGTGCATCATCGCTGAACTTGATGGTCACACGCACACCAGCATCTCCATATACTGACTTAGTAAATCAGTTCCCTGACCTTCTACAACCCTCTTTCCGAGCAACAGAACTAAAGCATCAAGTGGTTCATCACATTAAAACCACTGGACCACCAGTTTTTGCACGTCCTCGACGCCTTGACCCACATCGACTTAAAATCGCAAAAACAGAGTTCGATAAAATGTTAGAGCTCGGCATTATTCGACCATCCAACAGCTCTTGGTCTTCACCGCTGCACATGGTACCCAAAAAGTCTTCTGGTGAGATACGGCCATGCGGGGATTATCGAGCTTTAAACAAGCAAACGGTACCTGACCGATACCCCATACCGCATATTCACGATTTCGCCAGCAACTTGCCAGAGGTTAAAATTTTCTCCAAAATCGACCTTGTCAGAGCGTACCATCATATTCCCATCCACCCGGATGACGTTCCAAAAACTGCTATCACCACGCCATTCGGCTTATACGAATTCGTACGCATGCCTTTCGGGCTGATGAACGCCGCTCAGACATTTCAACGTCTCATCGACCAAGTACTCCGCGGCCTGCCCTTCGTCTACGCATACATTGACGACTTACTAATTGCAAGTGCAGACGAAACCGAGCATGTGAAACATGTGAAGACGGTGTTCGAAAGACTTCACAAATACGGCATGACTATCAATTTAGATAAATGCGAATTTGGTAAGAAATCACTGAAATTCCTCGGTCACTTGATTGACAATCAAGGAATTAGACCAGTCCCCGACGATGTACAAGCTATCAAAGACTATCCATTACCAGATTCTTTCAAGAAACTACGGCGATTTTTGGGTCTAGTCAATTTTTACCGGCGTTTTATCCCGAACTGTGCTAGAGTTTTGCAACCGTTGACCGACTGCTTACGTGGACATAGTCGTTCATTCCATTTGCCTGCAGAAGCTGTTAAAGCATTCGAAGCTGTTAAACAATCGTTAAGTGACAAGACGCTCTTAGTCAGACGCCAGAATGACGCCCCCTTTCTCTCATGACAGATGCTTCAGACGTCGCCATTGGGGCAGTTTTACAACAGCAGGTACATGGCGAATGGCAACCCCTTGCATTCTTTCGAAACGACTGAATCCTACTCAATGTCGATAAGGCACCTTTGGTAGAGAGTTATTAGTTGTTTATTTAGCAATCAAGCACTTTCGACATATGCTGGTAGGTAAATATAATAATAAACTTCAGTTGTAAGACTATTCTGCATCCAAACGATAAGAGCACTATTTCTGAACACAAAATGCTTCCCAGATAACAAAAATCCCCATTCGAACGATGCAAAACAGTATTATGAACCATATATGGTCTAAATAACACAAAAATGGTGTATAAAGTACAACATTAGTGATTGAAGGTGCGTCACTGGACGTAACATTAGTAGTGTCAAAATTTAGTGAGATCCCATCAGATAATTTTCAATACGAGAGCTAGGCCACTCTCGGAACAAGAATCGCTTAACATAATTACGGATTCAACACCAAGCATGAGAAAATTAGGGGAAAATACACCGATCTTACAGAAACGATATAATCTTAAATTAGACACAATATAATATAGGAGCGTATCTTCACTAAAATGTGCGTCCAAAATTAGTAATTGGTCAAAGAAATTAAATACCACCAATGAATTCAGACAGTATACAGTCACCACGAATGTTGTGTATGCATTCCTAAACAGATGCATCAGTTCGATAGGTGTACCTTGGTTAGCATGACGTATTTTCTCGGCATTCCCTCTACAGCCAGGTACTGACGCAGCATCTACGGATTGTCGGGAGACATTTAAGGTAATAGACGCCGGCATGTGTGCTTGTATTCAGGGCTCTGTCGAATAACAAAGATGTAGTCAATGCACTCGTGGAAATTCGAACTGCTGCACTTCGGTGCCAAGTTCTATGTTGAATCCAGTCAGTGCAGCTTAATCCTTGTTGGAAGAATGCTTGTGCTCCATGAGTGTCGATCTCTCCAAAGCCTGCCTAGTTTTGGCATGAGTATGAAACGTAGAATCTTAGATGCTGTGTTCCTCAAGCTAGTCCCACTGTGGCTGTCACAGCTAGATTTGCCTACTTCCAAATATAGCTGGGTAATCAATGATAAACACCAGTCTAACAGGGCTACCTCCAATGTAACACTTGACCCTGAAGGTTCATTGCAAGTTCACAAAGAGGACAACTCCTAAAGCACTATAGATCATGGGCTGTATATCACCTTACCACTATATGTCAACTTCGATCTTTGAAGTTTACTTTCCCGTTGTTCAAAAAGCTAGAGTTGAATTAGTTGTAGCTAATTTCAAGTTGACAAACCATTAGTCTTCAAAACAGACTAGACTCTGGTTAGTATACTGGTGTTTTTATAGCAGTAAGCTGTCGACAAGCTCCTACTGCAATTATATGCAATGCGACCAACTAAAGGGAGAATCCTCAAGCTGAAGTTACACAAAACTAGCAACTACAATTGGCTAAAATAACTCAAAAACACAAGACTACCGTAACCCAGTGTCCCTACGAAAGCTGACCAGTAATGAATTCATCCCCACAAATACGTTTGACTCACACGGAACTCCTTATTCGCGTGAAAACGTCTTCGATCGTGTCAGGACACAGAACCAAGCTCCCCATGCGAAACCAAGCTGAGCTACGTATCTCGACCTTTCAGGTACCAAGATGCTGACACACTTCGTGAGGAAAACCTTATCCAACAGACTAAACGCAACTGAAGACTACTCCACCAAATAGCCCTATTAGTTTACCGGAACCATACCACACAGTAAACAACTAACATTATATCTCCTCATGCGTCACTTCAGAGAAACAGAGCATAGTGATGATAATAAATGATATATTTACAGGTGAAAAGAACACATTAAGCAAACTAGGCGTTCTCCTTGTTGGACTTTGAGGGCCACTCTACGATGTGGTCTATTGTGCCGGCCTCGTACTGTTGCCACATTCGGTAGTACAAAGCCTCCAGGTCGGCAGCGTAGCTACGGCAGCTGAAAAGCGGTGATGACTCTCTTGCCTTCCAAACCTGTCAAACGAAAGTTACAAGAAAAAAGCAACTCTTACCTTGGCCCGCATTGCCTGCAAGTATTCCCGATTGTTCCCCAACTTAGTTGCGATGCGAATATAATCTTCTTGATTGCTAGCTACAAGCTCAGGACACCCCAAGGTATGAAGTTGACTTGCCGCGACCCGACTGGCCAAAGTCTCAAGAGGAAGGGCGACCACAGGACAACCAGCCCACAAGACGTCCATCCCAGTAGTGTGTCCATTGCACAAAGGCGTATCCAGACAGACATCGGCAACCTGTATTGAAAAGTTATTGGAAACTATAGGACTTTACCTGACCGCGCCTAACATGCTCCTCTTTGGGTGCAACATTACTGAAAAGAATACGACGGTTGACTTGCTGAAGACCCATTTCCGAGGCTGCCGCAAGTGCCCCAGCTTCTCCAGCTGCTGGAAAACGTAACAGCCATAGTACACTGTTAGGAACAGCCTTTAAAATCTCGACCCACATCCGCATTGTCGATGGATCAACCTTGTACAGTTGATTAAAGTTGCAAAATACAACAGCGTCCTCCGGCAAGCCGTAGTGTTGTCTAGAGGTTAGTATTAGGTCACGCGGCACTTCCTCACCAGCTGAGGCTTTCGACTGTGTTTGCTGTGTCACCAAGCCATTGTGAATGACCACGCCATTGATGGTACAGGAGGGGCTATTCGTGCGTATCATATTTTGAATAGGTTGTAAGGAAGGAATAGTTAAGACAGTCAGCTTCACAAAATAAGATACTTCTTTCCGTTGGTTACCGTGGACCTCAAACAAGCGCCCTCCGTAGTTGACCTCACGTACACAAGCCACTTGCAGCAAGGGTTTGATATCCAGACCGCTGACCACGATAGAATTGTCCATCACGCGACGACCAGCAGTAGCGTCTTCAGCACTCTCTAGGACTACCCGATTGCGTAAGTGAGGAAACATTTGCTGGTGGTCTCCGATAAAGAATGTCTTGGGCATATAAGCTAACTTCTCAGAGTACTGATGACCAAGTTGGAGAGGTGACGTGACCATATCTGTAATTATGTAATCCATAAACGTCGAACCACTTGTGCCCGGATAACCCAACCACATAGCTTGAATGGGTGCGGGTTTTAGCGCAAATATTTCGTTACGAGCACCTTTCGTGTAGCCATTCATATTCAGTAGGATATGGATCCCATCACTAGCGATCTTATCAGCAGCCTTCCCGTGACATTGAATTCCGCTCAGGTCAATAAAGTGTTCGGCTTCATTCGCCACCTTGGCTCGGAAGTTGGTGCCATCATCTGGTGCCAGCGAGTAACAAAATACCTCAACTTTTGTTCGATCGTGCAAACCAGGAATGCTTTGCATCAAGTGGCTAGTCGGATGATTACAGAAGTCGGAGCTAACATACCCAATCCTCAAGCGCTGACCAGCAGGTAACTTTTTGGCAAACCTGAACGGTTGATGGTGTAACAGAGAAACCTTCTCCAAACAGAGAGAGGCATGCTTTCCGGCTATCTTTTTACGCTGTTCATGTGTCAGTGGATACAGCATAGAGTGGTGCGGATGCACAGATGGTAGGCGGTTGGATTCTAATTGATCCTGAACCATGGAGACGAGTTTCTTCATTCTATGCTTGTAGTCAGACCAGTCACACACAATTTGTAAGCAGTGAGCAAGGTTACAAAACGCATCTGGGAAATTAGGTTTCAACTTAAGTGCAGTCTTGTAGGACGTTATGGCCTCCGCGAGATTACCACTATCTTTTAGGATGCTGGCTAAGTTTGAGTGAGCGTCAGCAAACGCAGGGTTGATTTGTATGGCCCTTTGGTAGCACTGCATTGCACCCTGAACATCTTGCAATTCCTTTAACGTGTTTCCCATATTAGAATAGGCATCAGCAAATGTTGGTGATATACGAATCGCCTCTCGATAATGTAACAAAGCTTCCTGAAGTTTTCCCTGCAACTGAAGCATACTGGCGAGATTGGAATGAGCCACTGCAAACTCAGGATATATCTCTAGAGCTCGAACATACAGCCGTATAGCTTCTTCAGCTTTCCCCTGCTCACGTTTAATGTTAGCTAGATTGTTCAGTGAGTCCGCATGCGTAGGACATAGTCTCAAAGCCGTATTGTAATAATCCTCTGCCTCCGAAACCTTTCCTTTTTCTTTGAGAGCATTAGCCAAGTTGCAGTAGGCATCGGGGAAGTTGGGCTGCAATTCAATCGCCCTTTTGTATGTGTCGATTGCGAGGTCGATTAAGTTCTGCTCGTAGTAAACACAGGCCAAGTTCCCGTGGACGACAGCGTTGTTTGGAGATAATGTTAGAGCTCTCAGGTAGGCTGCTACCGCTCGATCAAATATCCGGGCCTCCTTGAGTACGTTTCCTAGGTTTACATACGCATCCAAGAAGGTGGGATCTAATGTTACAGCCTAGGAAGCAATTACTTAAATCAATGAAACCTACCTTCTCAAAGTGGTGGATTGCCAACCATATTTCATTTTGAGCGTTGAAGACGCAACCAAGATTGCTCCAAGCCACAGCAAAAGTTGGACAGGTCTCGATCGCCTTTAGGTAGCACGATGTCAATCACGTCTCATAAACCGTTAATGCCCAGCTCTCGCTACGCTCGGGCCCACGCTGTTCTTCGAAGATTTCTCAGAAACGCTTAGTTATAACGGACGCAAAAACCAAAACACTGATCTGCCGCTTTATATTTGTTTATTGTTACACCAACATATAAAAGGAATAAGCGAACTAAGCAAACTAAGGTCTGAAAACTAATATTACAATAATAAATCATTGTTACTTCTGACGATGTTTCACTCTTCTTTCTGAACAGCGACCGATGAGACGATGACTGTCGTATTGATGCCTCCGCGAAAATTGGGGAAGTTGATTTTGAGCAAACAACCAAGAATTGATCGTTCAATCTTCAACTCCATTGACACTCCCCGGCAAAAAAGGGATCCAACCCTTTTTTCCTTCACGACCAATGCACGTTGACTTGGATGCCATTGCGAGAACCTGGGTCACACGGACAGAGCTGAAATGGAAAACAAACAGAAAAGCCAACACACCACAAGCATACCCGCAGCACAATCTCACACATCGCTGACGACCTGCGCCTCCAGACAGAGACCTCCTCTTGACATCTTGCAACACAATCGCCCCTTGCTAGAATGACTCTTGCAGAATGCAACGTGACCATAGCACCAACTCATGATACTCTACGCACATCCTCTTATCTACTCACTACCAATTACCACTGCAATCGCTGGTCACTCATTCTGCCTCAGTTCTAATAGCGGTGACGCATGCGAGTCTCAGTCGTTTACACTCTTTCTCCCCGGCGTGTCGGACCGCAGCTAACAATTATCTCCGTGTGCATTTCATTCTCAGCAATAGCCTAGCCTCCCCGGCGTATACGACCCATCTGCTGTCCTTAACATCAATCAATTCATTCATGGATGTAGAAGACTCGAAACAACTTCAGAAATAATCACGACGAAAATTTTAACAAAATTACGCAATAACAACAAGATACGAAAACAACAAGTAAACACAATGAATCCAAAAACACCAATTGATATGACACACCACACGTATATACAAATAGTACAAACAACCTCGCCGATCATGTCTTGGTGGAATTCCTTTGAAGAATTGCAGGACTTACACCAGTACGCCTACAACCCTTCACAGGTTGACGATTGTAATTTGTGGAATGTCCAGACACAAACAAGATTAACCAACAATTACATCAATTGGAACTCACACAACTATTTAACACAAACATATGTACAATCAACACATCAAATGTTGTGGATTCTGTCATGACAAACTACCCTTGAAGAACTGTAGGACTTACAGCAGTACGCCTACATTCCTTCTCAGGTTGATGATCCAAGTGGAAGTCGTCCGGACACAAACAGAATTACCAACAGCTAGATGACAGATGATATCAATTCAGTATATACAATATGAACATATGTACATAATCACACACCAAGCACATTGGACTGCTCATTGATGCGCTACCCTTTGAAGAACTGTAGGACTTACACCAGTACGCCTACAACCCTTCTCAGGTTGACGCCCTAGGTTGGAAAATCGTCGCAGAGTTCATTTGCTAACTTCCTTCTATGAGCTATATCCTCAAATCTGAACGGCAACACGCCCATGTCATTGTATCGTAGAATATAGATGACCAACAAACACACGACATATCTCATCAACCAAGTGTAGAAACAGAGTAATTTACACCAAAGATAATAACATTCAAATAGTAACTTGAAACTAGAAATGCCTTTATTCATGCAAGTCAATTTAACAATTACTCTCTCGTTTACACTTGGCTTATTCTCACTAAACTGAGCAATATCTTTCGTCTTTTCAAACGCACCAATACTATCATAGTCATTGCACAAGATACTTGAGTTGATGGACGTCTATTTCATTGTGGATGAAAACACCAACGATGACTGAGTGACACAAGGTGATGAACTTAGCGGTGGATCAGAAGCTGTTCTTTTTCGGCTTTCAGATAGTTGTCCAACTGCAAGATTACCACCACTGCTGTCTTTCACTACTAGTTCGGGTTTAGCACTATCATCTGATGATAGGTGGGCTACACGCTGATCAATTACACTGACTGTCTCACAAGTATGCACACCTTCTGGAACTGCATCTGCGTTCAATTCTACTTCACGTTGTAGTTGTACAGAACCTTTATTTAACTTAGCAGTAGTAGGCATATCCCTCATCTCATAATGATCAACCAAAGACAAATCTGCACTATCATGATCATTACCACAAATATTCAATTTACCGTCAAGTTCATCATTTTCAAACTCTTTAATAACAGAAGTAGACAATTTTGGTTCCTCCTCACAAATCATTAAAGGTTTTATATCTTCACTCTGACTAGTAATACCTTGTAAACTTTTGGAGTCAGAACTCCACTCTGAAGCAGTAACTCTATTCTGTGACACTCTATTCAGCAACGGCTTACCAGTTGCAACTACAGACTTCTTCACAACAACGTTATCGTCACACAATTCGGAGTCAGACCTGGAGTTTACATTTAGCTTATCACTGAACTTGCTCACTGGTTCACAGTTCACTTCTGTATGCACCTCTTGCAAACGTGTGAAACACAACCGTGTTTCTCTTGCAGCTTGCAACTTATCTGTTGAGCATGTACTACGAAACCTGTTGCACTCATTAATATAATATATATATTCTCATATAAACATATAAATTTACATGAAAATGCATGCCATTTTTACAGGCACGATCAAGTATGATATAATATCAAATCGTAGATTGTCTACAAGTTAATAATGTTTCAACAGTTAAATATTTGATATATATATAAATACACATTGTCTGAACTAGGCTGTATAGTTATTGAATTGTACAATTGTCCTCCAGGTTGAGCGGGAAAATCGACTTCGTTTCGTTTTCATCCCGTGGTTGTCGGCATACGATAACCAACCAATATTGAGGTAAGTACAACGTTTACAACGGATTGAAAGCTGTTTAAGAAAAGTAAAAGTGCTAAGGTGAATCAATAAAGTGTAATGAAATGGGTAAGTGCAAGTATCACTAATAAATGCATTAATATAGAAAACTCCCTAGGCTGACAACGTTCATTTGCAATGTATAATGCTACGCGTATATCTGGTAGTATCATGATGTCCACTTTTGGTTTTAATACATTTTTTCCTTATGTCTGTTTTTTTATTTTATGCTTTATTGTGCATTTGGTGCACAACCGTACCTCACAGAGAATAGGAATAGAATAAGTCGAATCAAATTCATAAAGAGCTATAAAATGTTAGGTTTAATGGGATACAATGAGGATTAAGTAAAGACGTTATTAGAAAATGAATGAGATAAGACATTGTGAAGTGGTATTTAAAGATCCGACAATGGACAGCAAGTTGATTTATAAGATGCCCCATAAATCTGTGCAGATCCCACATGGTCGCATCTCAACAATAGGCTGAGCGAATGGTATATATTTAAAGGTAGAAGCATGATCTGTCAAGGCGTTCATTATTATCTTTTTCAAGATAAAGATCTAAGCCCTCATAAAAATCAGAAATATCTCGAGCCTTTAATTTGTATATTGCTGTTCCTGCAGAATGGGGCGATTCACCTTAGTGACCCCCACCATATCTACTGATCAGCTAACGCCACCCTCCCTCCTTTTTTGATGTTAAGCTCTGAGAATATGATTATTATGGCTACCGCAAATATACTGCTTGGTACCAGACATGTTCGTACCCCATATTCCATCTCCCTAGCTTTCTTAATGAGTGCTTCCAATAGGTCTCCACATACATCTTTATGAACATTATATATGTATGCATGCGTCCTAATGAACGGATTACTTTACAAGAAGTTAAAACCTTAAAGAATAAAAAGAATAGGTTTTGTGAATAGTTAAGCAAGATTCAGCAGAACAATATAGTTAGGGATCAATGTAGGTAGTATGAACTGAAGGTAAGGTCGGTTGGCAGGACTTAGTGTACTAAATTATCATGACAGTCTTGTATATAGTAGACATCTGACATTGCAAAGTAACGTGTCTAAACATATTATAAAAGATATTAACAGAAATACTACATAGCTTTAACATTATGAATTTTAGAAAATTATATGAGAATGGGTAACTGTTGACTGAAGATAATCAATTCAACTCAAAAATAGTGCAGTGTATTATGCTAATAATATAAGTATATTCGTAAAATATTAAAAGATATGGTTGCTAATGTAATGGTTTTCGGAAATAATTATACTGACGAACTTATTGAAGATTACAGTGAAGAGGAAACCAGTGAGTTAGTTAAATGGCTACTGTGCAGTTAGTAGTTAAAACGTCTTTTTTAAAAAGTAAAGGGTAGAAGAGTTTTGAGCACCGGAGCAAATTAAGTCATATTCTACTGAGTAGAGTGTAGTGAGTAGTGGTACGATTAGGGATAAGGGTAGGTTGAATGAACTTGGGGAAAATGGTTGGTTGGTTGAGTTTGTTATTGCTAGGTATTCCTGGCCACTTTTCATATGGCATGCTTTAGACATTACAAAGTACCAGTTTGCTTATATTATGGGAGAACTATCACAACTAATTTGGGATTATACATCCAGGAGAGTCTAATGAGTTTATAAACCCGATTGAAGAAATATCGATAGGATCTCTAGTAAGCTGAATAACCGGACCTTAGGTAAAGGCATGTGGGAGAGATTAGGTTGGTTTTATCACGTTATAGATGAGGTACGGTTGCCGGGGCAAATGAGTTTCCTCAAATTGGGGGTATTGCACTGGGGTCTGTAGTACTAAAGCTAGTTGAGCGGCCCATATGGATAAAGTATGGATAAGTAGACCGAAGCTCTTTTGTTGATAGGAACTCGTTAAGTAGACGCTGGAATTCAGTAGGAGATCGGCAACTACGTACAGTAAGTGGAAGTTCGTTCCATAATGCACTGTACTGTATTTTAAAGAAACGTGATCGCAGTTTTGTCCGGAACCGGCTTATGGATAGAGTATTTTCATGATTCCTAAGAGTATATATGGGTAAATTATTGAAAGCTATTGGATTACTGCTTTTGGTGTAGCCGTGTAAAAGGCGAAAGAGGAATGTAAGGTTGAGTTTCAGGCGCCTTAACCAAAGTGGCTGAAGTCCATACATTTTGCACCTATCAGCGTAAGTCAGTCCTTCATGTTTGTATAATAGGCGTCGAGTAAAACTTCGCTGAATATTTTCAATACGAACCCTGTCATACCCATGCATGAAACCGAAGACAATTGTGCAGTATTCAAGTACTGGACGAACCATGACTTTGTATAAAAGGACTTTAGCCTCATTTGTGTACATTTTTCGATGTAACAAGCCTGTGAGTCTTCGGCATTTAGAAACAAGTGCTTTTGCGTACTGACTGAATGTTAAGTTTTGTGAGTAGGTAACTCCCAGGTCTTTTATGGAACTGAGGGTTTGGAGAAAAGAGTTACCTAGGTGTAACCTGAAATTCGGATGGGAGTTATTGAAATATAGGACACCACATTTATCAGAATTGAATGGCAGTTGCCAGTCATTGCTCCAGTTATGTAACCTATCCAGATCATCTTGAATATGTGTGAATCCTTCGTTTAGTGTAGAATGGGGGAAGCTGTATACAATCTTTAAGTCGTCAGCAAAGAGGTATGGGGTACCATGCTTGATTACGCTGCAGATGTCGTTAATGTAGATTACGAAAAGCAGTGGACCTAGTACACTACCCTGAATCACTCCACTTCTTATAGGTCTGGGTGACGAGTAATTATTTGCAAATTTCACAACTTGGGAACGATCTTCCAAGAAAGAAATGAGCCAGGATAACAAGGGGTCTTGGAACCCGTACGACTTTAGCTTAAGGATTAGTCTCTTGTGTGGGACTTTATCAAAGGCTTTTTTGAAGTCAAAGAAGAGAGTTGTGACATACAAACCATGATCACGCTTAGCGGTAACATCATCAAAGTAGTCAAGTAGGCAGGTGGAGCATGATCGATTTTTCAAGAAGCCGTGTTGTGCTGGAGTAAACACTTTGTGAAGGTGGAGGTATGAAGCAATATCTTGCCCTATAACCTTTTCCATAACCCTGGAAACTACTGACGTGATATTAATCGGTCGGTAGTTTTCGATGTTAGAAGTTGGTCCTTGTTTGTGCCTAGGGGTTATAAACGACAGTTTCCAGCATTCTGGGTAACTGCCATTATTTAAGGACAGAATGAAAAACTTTAGTAGGATAATGGGTATATCCTCACCACCTCTTTTCAACAAGATAGATGGAATTCCATCGGGCCCAGCGTTATATGATGTCCGGAGGGATGCTATAGCGGAGGAAATCTTTTGTTGGGTGAATGTTATATTACCCAAAAAGTGATTTGGTATTGTCGGAACTTCAAGACTATCTACTGTTTCTTCGATAGTATAGTAGCTAGAAAAGTGGGAGCTGAATAACTCACATATCTCCTGCGGGTCTTCGTGTAGTTTTTCTCCATCTAGTAATAAGTTAGGGATACTTATTCTGTTGTTGTTGATTCGTGACTTAATTAGTTTAACTAATGCCTCTGTATTATCAGGTCGTGAGTGGAGGATGCGTTCTAGTTTGATGGACTCAGATAACTGATTAGATTTGTATGAATCATAAGTTTGCTTGAGTGTAATGAGTGATGAAAAGTCATTATATCTGTAGAATTGCCTAGCATGCTTACGCAGTCGGTTTCGAATCTTTACGGGGATGAAGTCGGGCTGTTTAGGCCTCGTTTTCACAAGTCTTACTGGAGCGATGAAGTCATGTGCAAATCCTAGGTTCTCATAGAGTAATTTGTTTGTCTCTATAGCCGAGCTGCACGTAAAGTATGGCTCCCAGTCTAGGGTGCGTATGTATGGTTTCAGTTCATCCCACTGAGCATGTCTGTAACCCCTGAGTAATACTTTGTTGGCGTTTATTGTCGAACTCATGCTAGTGCAAATATTAAATGTACCGAATACTACTCTGTGGTCGCTGCCAGGAAACTCTTTACCTACTCGAAGGGTAGTGGGGATGATACCATTAGTGAAAACTAGATCTAAAATCTTAGATAGCCTGGTAGGATACTGTACGTGTTGTTGCCATTCTTTTGTTTCTATTATGTTGATAAATTCATTGTACCGTTTTGGTGAGGAAAGTGGTTGCCAGACTACATCGGGCATATTAAAGTCCCCACATATAATTTTAGCCGTGTGAGGTAGTGAAGTGGCGTAAGCGAACGTGCTAGCAAGCTTCATATTACCTTCAACGGTTGAGCACGGGGGGTGATAGATGCAACCTATAAGATAGGAACTGGAGTGAGACAGTCTTAGAATAGCCCACACTGAATCGTTATCTGTGATGAGCTCTGGGTAGAAGCACTGTGTGGCCTTAATATCAGACCTGATATACATAGCACATCCTCCTCCTCTACCATAGTTTCTGTCGCCTCTGAATACATAATAGTTATCAATAGAAATATCTTTATCGCAAATCTGAGGAGTGCACCATGTCTCAGTAATCATTATGAGAGACGGATTGCAAATTAGGGATAATGTCGTGAAGTCGAACATTTTGTTGAGTAAGGAGCGAGCATTGATAAGACAGAATGAGAGAGAGTTAGGGGTGACGGTGAAATCGCATATATCTTTAAAAATATTCTCTCCAAGGTTTATGGCGTCTAGAACAGATTGTTTGATGGGTGCTAACTCAGATGGTGGCCACTTACTAGCAGTGCTGGAAAAGTGCCCTACACCAGTATCAGCACAGAGAGATGTGCCATCGTTTGTTACCCCGGCGGGTGTGAGGTGTTCATAATACCGTGCCTCCAATGCATCGCCCTCCCATCCGGTGATAAGTGGCTTGACAGTATGTGTGCTATTTGCGTCAATATTGAGGCTGAAATTTCGTGTTGGCTGAGAAAATTTAGATTGGATGGGGGGGAGGTAGGTATTCCTTGTGGATAGTATGCTGGGGTAGAGTTACGTGTATCGCAGTTATGACTAATATTTTGTGTGTTTAAGTTATTTTCGTAAATATTAGTCCATTGACGGTCTTGGGTGGTCTGTATGCGATGGTTTTCGGGGATGTGGTGAGTCAAAAGGCCACCTTTAGGAAACATGCCTAGCGCACTTGTTCCTTGTTGTAGAGGTCCCTGGATCAAACTTTTGTCTATAGTAGCCATAGATTGGAAAGTTGTGTCGGGGTAGGTGTATGCCTGCCCGTCGGGCTTCGACTTATTTTTAGGGTGCCCAGACATATAGCGTCTGTTGTGTCTATCGGACGAAGACTTGTTTGATGTTGGATGAATCGGCGGGTTACCTCTCTTTTCATTGACGTTAGATTTATGGCGGTATGAGGGCTTATTCTGCTTCCCTGGTTTAGTGGTATGATTGGGGTCGCTTAAGTTAATGTTATCTGGTTCGCTGCTGAGAAACCTATCAGTGATGTGTTTGAGTACAGGTATTCTGGATGGCAGGGTTATTTTACTTCGTTTTGTATGCTCACTAATCTGAGTGCTGCTCGGGGAGGATATGCTTAATGCTACATGCTCGAGCTTAGTCTTTTGCTTAACGTTGGTAGTGGTATTAGCGGCTGATGGTGATGTGGCTAGCGAGCATAACTCTGAAGATGCATCTAAGTCTATGACCGTAGTTGCTTCATCGTTGAGTTTACTAGGTAAATTTTTATTATTTAAGAGTATTTCATGTATGTCTGTACCATTAGGTTTACTCAAGTTTAAGGCGACAGAGTCTTCTATAGGACATTCTGCTGTTACGTAAGTTTTTGCGACACTTGGTACACTTGCGCGGCTACGTCTTTGACATGGCGTTAGGTCATGGGCAAGTTTAATATTACCATAAGGTGTGGATGAACTAATTAACTTATTTGACGACTGAAATTTCCTAGCATCATTAGGACTACTGAATTTAAACAGCACAGGGCAAGTATACTTTCCTGATTTTTTATATGCATTACTAGACATCATGGAGCCTTCTCGATATCCACCTCTCTGAGGCTTATTCGTCATCAATGAGTGCGTTTTACCCTCAGACTGCTCTATTCTAGGGGTGAGATTTAACAGACTGGAAAACTTGCTCATAGATTCATTGACACTAGTATTTACCAGTTTCAGGATATCATCAAACTTTGGCTCGATACCCTCATCCTCCATACGGGAGCTCATCTTCACCCACTTCCTTTGCAGTCGAGTAGGTAGACGTCTTGCTATTACTTCTAGTATAAAACTCGAGTTGAGGTCACTCATGCGATTCATCGAAATCATTCCATTCTTGTAAATTAGCAAATTATCTAAAAACTCAGTGAGTGCCTGAGAGTCATCCTGTAATTGACCACCATTACCCTTAACAGCCTCGAATAATTTCCCTGCAATCATCGAAGGTCTTCCAAACCTTTGACGTAATATGCTCAGAGCCTCGTAGTAGCCCTCTTTTGGCTTCATAAACGTACAGCACTGTATAGCTCTTGCAGCATCTCCAGTGCAATATCTCATCAAATACATTAACTTCAATTCATCATTTAATAAAATACCACTCAACATGATCTCAAACTCCTTTACAAATTGTAAATAATCAGCCGGGTTTCCATCAAAACACCGTGGTTCAAATCTAGGGAGTTTGATGTTCCTATTATCCCTGAACGGCGAAATAATAACATCAACCATGTCATGCTTAACATCAGACACATCGTTACAAGTAACAGACAAGTCACCATGACTTACTTTCCTGTTTGCATCCAAGACACTCTGTCCCTTCTTTGACCCAGGTATTGTTGAACTTGACCCAATTCCAAAAGTGTTCCAGATATTGCTTGTTCAAAGAGGACTTGACCGGCACCAGGAAAAATGAACGCCGACTATCCAAACTTTCACCAACTGTTTCAATCCGCCAGATCTGTTTCTATCGTCAGAAACTGTCAATCACGTCTCATAAACCGTTAATGCCCAGCTCTCGCTACGCTCGGGCCCACGCTGTTCTTCGAAGATTTCTCAGAAACGCTTAGTTATAACAGACGCAAAAACCAAAACACTGATCTGCCGCTTTATATTTGTTTATTGTTACACCAACATATAAAAGGAATAAGCGAACTAAGCAAACTAAGGTCTGAAAACTAATATTACAATAATAAATCATTGTTACTTCTGACGATGTTTCACTCTTCTTTCTGAACAGCGACCGATGAGACGATGACTGTCGTATTGATGCCTCCGCGAAAATTGGGGAAGTTGATTTTGAGCAAACAACCATGAATCGATCGTTCAATCTTCAACTTTATTGACACACGACTACAAAGCGGAAAAAACACGTAATGATATGGAGAAGACGAGTGTGCTGAGCGGCTGCCAACCAACAGGTCTACAGCTATGCATGCTAGCGCCAAATGTACCTACAACATACAGCGACTCACCACTCCTGAGCCGAACTTGATGTGAAATAACTTAAAGCGCAGTGCAAAACTTGCACTCTTAAGGAATCGCGCGAAGGGTTTTAGGAAGGGGAACTCACGAATGCATTTGTTCACAGAACCAGTTCGAACCGAAGGATTGACGGGACAGTGGCCAACCAGAGACTGCACACACATAGCTGTTTGAAAGAAAAAACCTCGTTCATTAGAAAGGCTGTAGGTAGTCTGGAAAGTTTGGTTGGATAAAAAAGCAGCGCGGCGGCAGTGAAAACCGCTATTTCAAAAAAGAAAACACATAGCAAAAACATCCAAGCAAAGAATCGCAGCGCGCCGCGGCGACTCATATGCCGCCTTACTTTCGCCTCATCCAAGCGTCCAAGAGCCTTCAGTAAGTTTCCAAGGTCACTCCGCACACAATACAATTCCTAGGAAATACAGTAACATGGATGTAGAACATACTGGATTGTATTGTAATGCTGTGGCATAGGCATTCACTGCAGACTCCATGTCTCCGGCTGCGACTAGTGCAGCAGCCAAGTTAATGTATCCATCTATAAAATCTGGCTTGATTCTCAATGCGTGTCTATAGTTGTCAATTGCTTCCTTCAGTTGTCCTCGTTCTTTGAAGACATTCCCGAGGTTAGAATAAGCTTCTGCCATCAGAGGATTTTGTTTGATTGCAAGTTGACTGAAGTAAGCTGATCGATCCATTCGTCGACATTGGAAATGTATAGAACTAAGTAGTAATAAAGTCGATGTGTTTTCAGGGTCTTGGTGCCACAGTTGCATACAATGTTGTTCTGCACGTTCATAATCACCAGCTTGGTACTCTCTATGCGCCAATTCAGCAAGACCTGAAGAGAGAAAACAGTAAGTAACACGAAACGACAAGCGAAAAAAAAGCCTGACGAACAAATACCCACTTGAAACGTCTGTAAGACGTAAGAGAGAACGTCTTTCAATCATATCGCTTGAAGTCTGATTAAGACGAAACACAATGTCGCTTAGCGCCGTCGCCATATATTGGATGCAATTGGATTGACAAAACAAAGGAAACCTTTCAAACAAAATAACTACAGTCACCAAGATACAGCAAAAATTACCTAAATTTAATTTATGGAGAAATAAACAGAACTCCTCTATATGAAATCTGGGTATCTGAATGCTGAAATGGAGAACTAATCTCAGTCGTAACACCCTTGTGATCATTAGTGTGCTGGAGTTCTAGAGACGTTTGTAGTGAAATTTGCATATTTTATGCCGTTTCCACTTGCATGATGGGAGTGTTACAAAGCTCGTAATTGTGGGCGAAATGATGAGTTAATTTGGTCAGAATATTATTATCATTAATATATCCCTTATTTCCCAGCAGAACATAGGGCTTCAGCTGCACGTCCCTATTGCGTTATATTCTCTGCTATAATTTTCACCTGGCTAAAAGTTTATGGTGAAAGGTTCAAATCTAAGTTTCAGCTCTTTTACTGTCTCGAAGACCATTGGTACGTTCGTGCCTCTTCAGTTCCAGAGGTTTAGCTTACCAGACAGTGCTTTCACCGGGCCGATATTGTCATGCATGGTGTATTACCACTTACTGACCCATTTCAAAATTCCACACCAGATTTAAATACTTCGCAAACGAGCATCACAAAATATGTTCGTATTAATGTTTCCTTTAGCTCCTATAGGAACATAGGGCTTCAGCCGCACGTCTCCATTACGTTTGGTTTTCCTCCATCGTCTTCACATGACTCCACGTTTGCCCACATGCTATCATCTCCTCTTCACATGACCTTATCCAAGTCACCTTTGCACTGACGACCAACTCGCCGCTTCCCGTTCGGATTCAACTCGAGGGCTTATCTAGTGGTGTCACTTGATGGTCTACCCAGAGTATGGCCAATCCGCCTCCATTTCTTCCTGCATATTTGTTGCACAGTTAGTTCCTGCTGGGTTGGTTCGCTCCCAGAGATCCCTGTTGCTAATCGTTTATGGCCGGCCATCTGATCTTGAATGGAGCACAGGGCGAAGACAGCTGTTGATGGAGGTCTGTATTTTGTATGAGGTGCTCCTTGTGACGCGCCAAGTTTCTGATCCGTATAGCAGTACTGACTTCCCATTGGAGTTGTAAATCCGGATCTGAATTTTTGAGCTGAGTTTTGTTGACCCCCACACAGACTTAAGATTAGTGAAAGCTTGCCTTGCTTTCCCGATACTCTCTTTGATATCCTCATTAGTTCCGCCTGTAGTTGAGACGATGCTTCCCAGGTAGGTAAAGGAGGCTGTTTCCTTCGGGTTCCTCCCATTTATGCTGGCTGATTGTTACCTGTTGTTGATGTTGCTGTTGGCCAGGAGTCGTCATCACCTCTGTTTTCTCTGTGTCTACTTGGAGTCCTATCTTTGATGCTTCTTCTGCCAACTTGTTGCTTTTCACTTGCATATCTTCCAGTTTGTGGGAAGTCAGACATGTATCATCGGCGAAGTCCAGATCCTCCAAGTCATTTGTGTGGCTCCCTTTTATGCCTGTTTCCTCGTTGCCTACTATCTGTAGCATTATACAATCTACTGCAGTCAGGAAAGTCATTGGCGATAGTAGGCAGCCTTGTCTTACTCCTGTCTTCACTTCGAAGGATTCCGTAAGGTTTCCCTTTGTGGATTACTCGGCATGCAGCATTGTCTTACAACTGTTGGATGGGGTGCATAATTGTCGGTGGCACTCGGTGGTAGCGAAGTAGTTGCCAAATCACCTCTCAATCGAAACTGAGCTGTTGAAGGCCTTTTCAAAGTCGACGAAGTTCAGATGGAGAGTTGACTGCCATTCCGAGCTCTGTTCAATGATCATACGTAGTGTTGCGATTTGATCGATGCATGACTTGTTCCTCCTGAAGCCAGCCTGTTCCAGTCGAAGTCTTTTATCCAGGGCGTGTTTGATTCTCTCCAGGATGATACGGTTTGTATTTCGTTCGGGATGGACAGGAGCATAATTCCGCGCCAGTTCTTGCACTGACTTAAGTCTCCTTTCATTGGCATTTTAAACAAGTATCCTTTCTTCCAATCCCCGGGTACCTTGCCCTCTTTCCACACCTTCTCCAGTAGTGGTTCCATGAAGTCCACTTATCTCTCTGGGTACATTTTCAATGCCTCTGCTGGGATTCCATCTGGTCCCGCTGCTTTTCCAGCTTTCAGCATCTTGACTGCCTTCAGGATTTCTGTTCTCGTCGGAGGGCTGATGTTCACTGGTAGTTCTGCTTCCGTTGTTGGTATTGTCGGGCGCGTTGTAAGTGGCGGTCGATTCAGAAGTCTTTTGAAGTGTTCAACCCAGTGTCTCCTTTGCTCCACTTCTTTGGCGACTGAATTTCCATTGTCACCCTTCACTGGCTTTACTTGGGTCGAACTTTTTCCCGAAAGGTACCTGGTTGTTTGGTAGAATGTTGCGAGGTCTCCCTTGCCTGAAGCTTGTTATGCTACACTTGAAATGGCTTCATGGTGTTTTCGTTTGTCTTCCCTGGCACTATTCTTCACTCTTTTGTTCAGTGTATTGTAGCTTGCATTCAACTCCTGTTTCTGTTGCTCGTCGGTGCATTGGATAATCTGTTGTTTCACTGTCCTTCTCTCTTCTATTAGTCTCCAAGTGTCCGTAGTGAGCCACTATTTATCCTGTCCCCTCTTTTTGCCTAGAACTTCCATGCAGACTTGACTCCAAACCGCTTTCAGTCTTCTCCAGTGCCTCTCGACTCCGGTCTCTCCGATAGTGTTGATTTGTGTCTCCAACATTTCTCTTATGATTGCAGTGAAGATATCCTTTGTATCCTGTTCTTTCAGTTTTTGTGTATTGAACTTGGTTTGTGGTCTATCTGTGACACCCGTTTCCTTAAAAGTTTTTAACTTGGTTAGCAGTGTCCTTTGCACGAGATGATGGTTTGAGCTGACGTCTGCTCCCCTTCTTACTATTGTGTCCAGTAAGCTGCGTCTCCACTTCCTTGAGATTGAGTAGAAGTCAATTTGGTTTTCTGTTTGCCCGTCTGGTGACATCCAGGCAGCCTTGTGAATATTCTCGTATGTGCTTGTATACGCTGCCACCAATCACTAGTTCATTGAAGGCGCAGAACTCAACGAAGAACTCCCCATTTTCATTCGTTTCTCCGAGAGCTTCTCTACCCATGATGAGTTCCCTTCCTGTGTTGTCCGGTCTAAGTTTGGCGTTCATGTCTCCCATTAGTGTTTTAATGTCCTCAACTAAAGTATTGCCCATTGTTTTTTGTAGTTTTCTGTAGAATTCTTCTCTCTTTTTGAGGTCTGCGTTGTTTGTGGGTGCATAGCATTGTATAACTGACACTTTCCTTCCTTTGGAATTGAATCTGGCGGTCATTATCTTGGGCGAGATCACCTCCCACTGCATCAGGGCCTACGTTGCCGTTGGCGGCATCATGATAGGCACACCCTCGGTGTGCTTGTCGTCGTCTTTCGGGCGACCAGACTAGATCAATGACTCTCCCGTTGACAATTTGATGAGTCCATTCCCGTTCCATCTGCTTTCACATATTCCCGGTACTAGGATCCCGAATCTTTCCATCCCGTTTACGATCTAAGCAACTTTGCCAAGTTCATACGTGGCGCGGACGTTCTATGTCCCCACACAGACTTTTTATTTTGTCGCAAGTAGATTCATTCGCACTGAAGTCCCTGTAGCAGTCTTCTTTACAGGATGAGGAAGCTAGCCTTACGCCCGAGGAGGAAGTTGTGACACGGAGACATAAGTAACAGAGGAGAGATGTCCCGGGTTGCTACCTTTAGGAATCCGGAAAACAAGAGATAAGCTAATCAGAACAACACCAGCAAAAGGAAAACGTTTACAAGAGGAAGGGCAAGGACAACAACAAAAAAACCCGTAGCAGTAGTATCACTGTTAAATACAGTTAGCAAAAATAATATCAAAAACATAGACTCACTGACTTTGGTGGACTTGGGCATGTAATTCCAATGATATATGGAATTACAGATATTAGTCAGTGCTAAACAGCCACAAAGCTGAAAACAGTTAGTTTTAGGCATTACCTGGGGAACAAGATTATATCCTCAGAATCAGTGTTCGAAGGTAAACGAATTACAACAACAATATCTACAACTTTCCAGCATGAAACACCAAAGAAATGAGTTTTATTGTCGCAAAATATACTCAGACACTTTTCAGAATAAGGGTTTTATCATTAAAAGTCTCAGTGAGTGTACTTTGCGAGATAGTCAATTATTCTAGGCTAGTGGAGATACCTATGGTATGCATAGCAGGTACGTGGTTAGACGCGCTAAAGGATGAGAGTCTTGAAGTCGTACAAACGACCGTACTCTGCTTTTCTGTGGACAGGTAGATTTTGGTTCATTTCAAGATATAAAGATCGTCAAATCTGAAGCGCAGTCGCATACATCAGAAGTGCTTGCCTAAGTGGCTCCCTAAATCGCAGTTTTGCCGGTTGGACGGAGCGTGGACTCACAAGCCTATTAAGCATTGTACACCCACCCGTAGGGTGGAGCAGATGATTAGAAGAATTAACGGTGGAGAGTCAGTCCATTTCATATTGACTGTGACCGTAAACGAAGCCCTAAGTCGATGACAGAAATATTTCACAGGGTCAGTATAAATCGGATGATATGCATTCTTTTGATTTGTCATGGATAACAGATTCAAACTGTCACCCTTAGTTGCTTGTCACAATAGAGGAGAATCGAAGTTGTTCCAACCACTTTCTCATAAACACTCGATAAAACGGCTTCGATAGTGCTATGAGTCTGTGGAATAGCTTCCAACCAAACACAGTGACGATCTACACTTGTGAAAAATGCAGATGATAACAGGCCAATAAGGTCTGAATGAATGTCTGTGAAACATAAATCCGGTAAGAAGAAAGGCCCATTTCGTGCGAAGTGCCTACGCACATTTCAACACTGGGAATGTATACACTCGAAGATCACTCATCCTGATTCTTATGACCTTAAAATTTCTAATGTCCAAAGGCTGTGATGTACCAATATGCCCAAAGTGAAACCAGAAGGTACACGCGAGGTTGTAAGCGAATGTATTAGCGGGTATGATGTTAAGGCTCCTCATTAAATTCACCGGTTTCAGTGAACGTCTCCTGCCAATCTTCAGCAAAAATTGTTGTTTGGTAGTCATATCGTGACAAGAGGCTTCAGATTTGAAGATACAAAGCCTCATCTTCATGGTTTCTTGATGATATGTGTGGCCTGTTGCCTCATTCTCACTTGAATCTTAGTGATACCCGTCAAACTGGTGTTCTCGGGGCTTGAGCGGGAATATAAGCTGTTATCGGTCAAGTCTCATAAACTGTCAACTTCCAGCTCTTGCTACGCTGGACCTCACGCTGTCCCTCGAAGACTTTCAGAAACGCTTCGTATTAACCAACACGAAAACCAAAACACTGATTGGCGACTCAAGAATTCTTTATTCTTACGCCATTATATAACCGACGATAATGTTATTACGGAAGAAGGTTTCTAATCTTCCTTCTGAACAGAGATGAGACGATGACTGTCGGATTGATGACCCGCGAAAATGATGGGAAGTTGGGTTTGAGCAAACAACCACGAATTGATCGTTCAGTCCTCAACTACATTGACAGTTGTTAAGAGATATTTTTGTGCAAACGTCACAACAGATAATCCGGCTTTGTAGAAAAGTTGATAAAACATCTTTAAGTCAACAGAATATAACATCTGATATAATTACCAATTTCTTCTAAGCAAGGAATGAACACTTGAAATTTGAACTGTTGCGCCACATGTGTTGTGTTTCTGCATGAATCATATTTCTATATTCTTTTGGAAATTAGCCGCGCTCCTCACATTATCCACATATCCATACTTAACAAGGATTGTGTTGTGTCACATGAAACTACGTATAGCATTCACTTGTTGAAACTTCTGCTCCTCCTAATCACATAGGACTAAGGATTTTGCTCCCAGGCAATACTGTTAAGGAAAGGTCTGACTTATTATTTTTCAGTATATATCAATTTATCAATGTTTTTGGTACTTCCATAATACAACAACCTATTTTTATATCCTCAAGAATTTTTCCCGGAAATTTTGAAAATTCTTGTGTCTGTAATAATAATAATATTTTATTTCTGGAACAGAAACCAGCCATTTTTACAGGCATGAACATACGTACACTTATCAAAACTTATAGAATATATAATATGATTTGTTAATCTTTAAATAAGTTGAAAACTGGTAAATGTGAGAGAAACATTTAAAATGAAGTGTACAAATAAGGAAATAGATATAGCGTCAAATCTAAACGGTGATTGAAAAAAAACGTGTCTAATTCACGCGGGAATTATAAATGATTGCGTTAGTTGAGGAAGGTAAGTAGCATTTCTGTACAGGTGCTGACGTGATACATAGGAGATGCAGAATAAACAATACTTATCAGTAAATGATTCATAAAGTGTTTCAAAGTCTATTAAACATTAAATTCACCTGTAAGTACACCATATTTGTGACATTTCCAGTTGATTATGAGACCGACTTTGAACTTGTTAGCAGATTTTATAATATCGGTGATCCCGTTATTCACCAGATGAGCTAGCAATATCACTAATAAGTGGAGAATAGCGGCGCTGTATCAGTACCTTCGTTGAAAGCAGTGTGTTTAAAAAGAGAAGAAGACACAAGAAATCCGGCAGACAGGTGCAGAAGTATATAAAAGGTGTTAATAATTCAAAATATATAACAGGCATGGAGTTCATCAATTTTTGCTGTGTTTTTTTCCAGAAATATTGATTTCTCGATATTTTACAGTTTTTCTGTGAACAATTAGTTTAAAGTGAAAGACAGGTGATAATTTCATCTACTTATGTAGGTTGAAAAGGAGTTAAACACAAAAGTCAGAGTGCGTGAGCTATGTAAAAGAAAAGTGAGGGCCTAATAATATCTGTTTTTCCGAAGTATACAGTTAGGTGTCCGTCTGAAGTAGCGGACTCATACCATTTACTTTCATTCGGGAGTTTGTATCTAAACTTTGGCTTTAGGTAATTTTCAACTTCTATTTCTTTTTTTATTATTATTCTTTATTTTTACTTTTTTATTAATTCTCATTTTGCAGAAGCCATTCGAACTCAGGAGCCTTAGCAATAGAGTGCTGTCCCACAGATAAGGGTGGTTCTCATATGTCCCCACCATCATATCCGCTGACTAGCAATCACCACCCTCCCACCTTTGGTTAAGCCTGTCAGAAGAGTAAGTACGGTTAAAAGACTGAGGTCTAATACTCGTCAGTCATCTTAAGGCCTCAGTTCCGCATATGATTCCATACATTCGACACCAGACTCATGGAGCAACTAATAGATAATGCGGCTCGTGGCAAAAATGATTTACTGACGCTTCAGAAATCCCTAGCAGACCTACAGAGCAAGTTTGACAGCGTTATGTTCCTCACGCAACTGTGTGACCTATCACAAAACATCTATCTAGTATCAGTTATCAAATCCGAGCGCATAACTAAATATTTGGCCGAAGAATCTGTTAGGAGGATCATTTCTTCACACAACGTCTTGGCTTATAACATTCCAGACAGAGAGCCTATTGCCAAGCTTAAAACTTCATGTCCAAAGGCCTATAATTTGTCGTTAACAGAATGAGGTTTTGTGTCTTCGTAAGAAATTTGGATACTGCTCATGTCCGGTGCGTTTCAAGTTTAGGTTTATTGAAGAAACAAGGAATTTTCCGAATTCTGGTAAAATAATAGGTTCTTCAACACCCTACACTAACACTGGGGATGCACCTGATTTAACACCATTCCAAAGACGATGTCGCTCAGGAACACTGAATGCTGATAACTCTAAAAGGACAACTGTAGATGATTTTCCACGCGTTATTCCCCCTGTTGATATACCTGATGACCACATGCATTAGACATTTTCTCAGGTACTGACAAATAATGCCCAAGTATCAATTAATTAATGTAATGTATTTCATACAAATTTTAAAAAAATTTACGTGAAAATGCATGCCCTTTTTTACAGGCACGATCAAGTAAGATATAGTCTCAAATCTCAGATTGTCTACAAGTTATTCATATTTCAACTGTTAAATATTTGATATATATATAAATACACTCATTGTCTGAACTAGGCCGTTTGGTTGTTGAATTGTACAATTGTCCTCCAGGTTGAGCGGGAAAATCGACTTCGTTTCGTTTTCATCCCGTGGTTGTCGGCATTCGATAACCAACCAATATTGAGGTAAGTACAACTTCTACAAGGGATTGAAAGCTGTTTTAGAAAAGTAAAAGTGCTGAGGTGAATCATTAAATTGTAATGAAATAGGTAAGTGCAAGTATCATTAATAAATTCATTTATAAAGGAAACTCCCTAGGCCGACAACGTTCATTTGCAATGTATAATGCTACACGTATATCTCGTACTATCATGATGTCCACTTTTGGTTGTAATACATTTATCCTCAGTTGTGCCAGTTGTTTTTGTTTTATACCTTTTTGTGCATTTAGTGCACAACCGTACCCTTCAGAGAGTAGGAATATAATAAGTCATAAAGAGCTGTTAAATGTTAGGTTTAATGGAATATAATGAGGATCAAGTAAAGGCGTTATTAGAAAATAAGTGCGACAAGATATTGTGAAGTGGCATTTAAAGATCTGACAATGGATAGCAAGTTAGTTTATAAGATGCCCCATAAATCTGTGCAGATCCCACATGGTCGCATCTCAACAATAGGCTGAGCGAATAGTATATTTAAAGGTAGAAGCATGATCTGTCAAGGCGTTCATTATTATCTTTTTCAAGATAAAGATCTAAGCCCTCATAAAAATCAGAAATATCTCGAGCCTTTAATTTGTATATTGCTGTTCCTGCAGAATGGGGCGATTCACCTTAGTGACCCCCACCATATCTACTGATCAGCTAACGCCACCCTCCCTCCTTTTTTGATGTTAAGCTCTGAGACTATGATTATTATGGCTACCGCAAATATACTGCTTGGTACCAGACATGTTCGTTCCCCATATTCCATCTCCCTAGCTTTCTTAATGAGTGCTTCCAATAGGTCTCCGCGTACATCTTTATGAACATTATATATGTATGCATGCGTCCTAATGAACGGATTACTTTACAAGAAGTTAAAACCTTAAAGAGTAAAAAGAATAGGTTTCGCGAATAGTGGAGCAAGATTCAGCAGAACACTATAGTTAGGATTCAATGTAGGTAGTAAGAACTGAAGGTAAGGTCGGTTGGCAGGACTCAGTGTACTAAATTATCATGACAGTCTTGTATATAGTAGATATCTGACATTGCAAAGTAACGTGTCTAAACATATTATAAAAGATATTAACAGAAATACTACATAGCTTCAACATCATGAATTTTAGAAAATTATATGAGAATGGGTAACTGTTGACTGAAGATAATCAATTCAACTCCAAAATAGTGCAGTATATTATGCTAACAATATAAGTATATTCGTAAAATATTAAAAGGTATGGCTGCTAATGTAATTGTTTTCGGAAATAATTATACTGACGAACTTATTGAAGATTACAGTGAAGAGGAAACCGGTGAGTTAGTTAAACGGCTACTGTGCAGTTAGTAGTTAAAACTTCTTTTTTTTAAAAGTAAAGGGTAGAAGAGTTTTGAGCACCGGAGCAAATTAAGTCATATTCTACTGAGTAGAGTGTAGTGAATAGTGGTACGATTAGGGATAAGGGTAATAATAATAATAATAATAGTATATTCTCATTTTGTACATGAGAGACGCCAGTTTACAGGCATCATCAATATGATAAATTACATATACGATTAGCAATCATAATTAATAATAATGTTTTAATAAAATACACATTTTTTCCTACTTGTGTAGGACACACCAAATATACAGGCATGGATAAGCATTATATAAATTTCATAAATTTGGTTTATGGTTAAGTTACATGGTTGCTGGCGTTTTTGTCTTAGGTCTGTGGGAACAATATGATAACCAGTCATTCAATGGAGCACGTCATGAAATATAGGAATATTAACTTCGCATTAACAAAAAAACCCAAGTAAGTTTTGGATGGATTAAAAATACTTGGGAAAAAATAAAGCTTGAAGTTATTCCACAATATAACAAGTCATTCAATGGAGCACATCATGAAATATAGGAATATTGTCTTCGCATTAACAAAAAAACCCAAGTAAGTTTTGGATGGATTAAAAATACTTGGGAAAAAATAAAGCTTGAAGTAATTCCTCAATATAACTTGGGTGTGTACAAATCCGAATCTTATTTTTGATTTGATTTATATCCAAATTGGGTAATAAGGAAGCTATTTTTACAGATACGATCAGTTATGTTATAAGCTACAATCGTGACGTTGTATTACAAATTGATACTTTTCCATTGGTATAAGAGTATATTCCACAAATGTAATCCAGGTTGCGTCGTGGAGAAAGTTAATTCGTTATTAACCAGGCAACTGAAAGATACGGGACCAATAATGTTTGCAGATCATTTGTCATTGTAAATGGTCAAATATCCACATTATTCATTCTCATTCAAAAAGTCAAATGGAAGCTGAAATGGTGAGAGAAAAAAGAAGACAAACAACAGCAACGCAAAAGAAAGCAACGGGAGTCCTTAAGGAGTGATTAATAAATATATACATATATATTCTGTTTAGTAACTGTGGTTATTTTGGTACACAAACTAACTAGTCCCGTTATGCTAACTTTTATATTATGTGTAAACTAATATTACTGTCCTGTGTAGAAATGTTAATCATCTAGTTCCAATAATATTAAAATTTATAATTGTAGTTTGTTGTAACTACACGTTTAAAGAACTTAAAATATCTATGTAGGGTGAAAAAGAAGGTGTAAGAGTCAGGCGCAAAAGTGCATTGTCATCTTTGAGTAGTCTGGTGACTGAGGAGATGAACACTGGAAGTGTGTTTGCATCGCGCACATTAGCTGGTAGTCTATTCCAAATGACTGAAAACTTATTTAAGAAGAAGTTGTACCGCACGTAAGTCTGACAGTGCTCCATAGCAGCTAGGTTGTGATGATTTCTAAGATTGTAACTGATGACAGCGGTAGGTTTAGTTATTGGCTCGGAGGAATGCAAGAGAAGATTAGTTAGCTTATAGTAAAAGATAAGGTTTAGCTTAAGGCGTCTTTTCCAGAGGGGTTCTAATCTTAGTCTTACGCATCGCTCATGGTATTCCAGACCACTTTCTAAACCAAGAGTTCTTGAGGTAAACTGCCGTTGCACTCCCTCTAATTTAAGCTTGTCATTTTGTCTTAGTCCGCTAAGAATAAACGGGCAGTATTCTAAGATAGGTCGGACACATACTTTGTATAATAAAACCCTAGTTTCACAACAAAAGAAATTGCGTGTTATGCATCCTATCAGCCTTCGCGTTTTACGTCTGGCATAATCAGTCTGTTCAGCGAACGTTAGGTTACTAGAGTATCTAATACCGAGATCTACGACTGAGTTGAGCTTAGCTAGTTTTCGCCCATTTATTTCAAGAGTTAGATCAAGGTTACTGTTGCCGATACAAATCCAGCCGCATTTGTCAATGTTAAAATTTAGACAGGATTCAGCACACCATGTTGCAAGACTACTTAGTTCAAGATGTATTTTAGTAACCATATCGCTTAATTCATGAGTGTAGCAGGAGTAGACGACTTTGAGGTCGTCAGCATATAGGAATGGTTTGCCTAAGGTGAAGCACTTGCAAATGCTGTTAATGTAGATTGTGAATAAAAGTGGACCTAGGACACTACCTTGCACGACCCCACTTGAGATCTGCCTAGGATGAGACAATACAGATCCAACTTTGGTTATTTGTACCCTGTTGCTTAGAAATGATTTTAACCAGTTCAGTAATGGGTTGCGAATTCCACAAGAGTACAGCTTCTCAAAGAGAATACTGTGAGATACCATGTCAAATGCCCTAGATATATCGAAGTAGAGAACAACGACTAGCTTACGTGCTTCGCGACTACTAGTGATGCAGTTGAAAAAGTCGAAGTGGCAAGTAACGCAGGATCTATTTTTGAGAAATCCGTGTTGAGACCTTGTAACAAGATCTTCCCTAATTAGGTAGTCTGACAATTGATCTTTCACAACTTTCTCCATGATTCGTGAGATAACTGGGGTTATATTTATGGGTCTGTAATTGCGGACGTTTGCCCTATCACCAGATTTGTAATGTGGAATTATGAAGCTAGTTTTCCACTCACTAGGGTAAGTGCCAGTGTCCATAGATATTGAGAAGAATTTAAGAAGTAACAAGGGTATATCACACCCACTGTTTTTGAAAATTATCGAAGCGAGGCCATCCGGTCCCGTACTAGTGGAAGGTTTAAGGCTTTTAATTGCTTGTACTATTAACTGATTAGTGAACACAATGCTTTCAAGGGAAGAGATAGTAAGGGGGGCGGTTTCACCAGGCATATGTGTTTCTAAACTAAAGTTTGCAAACCAATCACTGAAAGTTCACAGATAGTGGCAGGTTCATTGTAGATTACTTTGTCGTGAAGTAAGTATGGGATTTCCCTCGCCGACTGCATTCGTTTTTTAAGAAGTGCCGTTAAGTTATAAACTTTGGAGGTACTTTCAAGTGCCGTTAACTCTTCGTCGAGGTCCTTTTGAGAGCGTAGGCGCTTGAGAGATTCAAGAGACTCGTGGATTGAGAGCAATAGTGATATGTCCTTAGTGGAATAGTACTGTTTCTTCAGTTTCCTTAACTTATTACGGTGTGCCCTTGGAATATATTCAGTTCGGTGTCTACTTAATTTCACTATTTTCTTTGGAGCAACTGTATCTAGACAAAGGGTAACATTCCTGTAAAACAGGGTTACTAAGGCCTCCAGGGAGTCAGTGGTAAAATAGTCATCCCATTGACAGAGTCGAATAAGTTCTTGGACTAATCCCCAGTCTGTATATTTGTAACTACGACATATTGTGCTTCCTGAGTCTTGTTTGTTTCCTGTATTTAGTGGTGAGAAAGGCAGAGAGCAGAGTACCATTCTATGGTCACTACTGGAAAATCGATTACCAACATACGTGGATACTGGGATTGTGTCATGACAAAAAACAAGGTCCAACATGTTGTCACCACGAGTAGGTGTCTGGACGTGTTGTTGCCATCCATAACAGTCTATAGTGGCAAGTAATTCGTCGAAGCGTTGGGGGCCGGAACTAGTTAGCCAATTGACTTCTGGAAGATTGAAGTCCCCTGCAATTATTTTGTAATTAGCACTAAACGAGGATGCGTGTGCAAACGATTTAGCTAATAACGCATCAGTTTCTTTTGTTGAGCTTGGTGCTCGATAAACACAGCCTATGAGAAGTTTGTACTTATCTCCATGTAAGACAACCCAGAGTGAGTCAGGTACATTATTCATTGTTTCATCTTCCACCTTACTGACTACAAATGAGCTATGTATATATATGAGACATCCTCCACCACGCTTGCAATCTCTGTTTGCACGGTGTACAGTGTAATCATCGATACCTATATGCACATCAAGTACAGAGGATGAGCACCATGACTCAGTAATCAGAGCTACAGTAGGCTTGGCGACTAATAATAATGTCCTTAGTTCAGATATCTTATTGATTAAGGAACGTGCATTAATTAGCAATATCGTGAATAAGTCACGGGATACTACAAACTGGCTTAAAATGTCACCATAACCTAAATCTATTTGTGCGTCAGCACCGCAAGAATTTATGAATGAAAAGGAGGTCGGACTGGGTGTCTGTACATCGGGTTGGTGTGCAATGAGGTGGTCCTAGGTGCCATGGGTCGTACCAGTGATTCGGGACACCTGGAAAATTTACCATGTGTTCCTGGATATAAGGGTAGTACAGGTTGGGCCTAGGTTGACGGTTAAAAGGCATAGCATCAGAAGGTCTACCCATCCAACTGCTATTCGTCATACCGGTATACACCTTCGGGTTGTTTTTATAACTTAAAGGGAATTGTGAAGGAAGGTGCTTTGGCTGCAAGACTTTAGGAGTCTTGGAGCCTGACTTTCTATAAGGTGGAGCATGCGGAACACCTCCAGATATACTTATGTTTCGAGAGGAGTTTTTCGTAACAAGTGATGGTTTGTTGGCATTCTTACTCTCAGCAGGCTTATTGAATACAAAGTATTCTTCCCCATCATTAGTCTCAACCCTGCGAAATTTGTTCATCGTGGTGAGGTTACTACGTTTGGGGGGAAATTTCTTAGAACAACTTGCAGAAGTTCTAGTCATTTTAACATCTTTCGATGAGGCTTTATTTACAGGGGTACTGGTATCTAAATCAGTTCCTAGTTCCATTGGCAGGTGTGGTTGTTGTGTAGTTTGCTGAATGCTAGTTTCAGCACTAGGTGTCTGTTGCTGTGCACGATCCTTATTTGGTAAATCTAAGCTAGAGGAGGTGACCAGGTTATTACTACGCATTATTCTGCGCTGACACGGTGTTTTATCCTGAGCTACGGTTATAGACTTATAACTGCTATTCAGTCTTAAGTGATCCTGACATTTAGTAAACTTACTAGCATCAAGGGAATTACTGAATTTAAAAATGATTGGGCAATTAGCCTGGTTAGACTTTTTACGAAGTCGTTTGCATTCACATGGAACACTAGCCATGCCGCAACAAATCAGGATTTTGTGTCTTACAGTTTTCAGGGGCAGAGAATCTGGGACGTTGTAAACTATAGCTTGGTGAGAAGAGGTTATACGCTTCATCACCTCCGTAGCCAAGCAGTCAATCAGATTTTCAGCTTTATTTAGGTTGTCTGGAGATATTTTAGGATGCCTTTCTAAAAGACAGGCTATTGGGTCTAAATTCAAAAGCTTATTTTGAGTTACATCCAGTAAACACTTAACCTGGCCAATATCAGACCGGCTCTCCGTGGTATTTGAGATTGGCAGTGACATACTATCAAACTGATCTAATTTTTTCTGAATTTCACTTACTTGCCTCTGCATATCTTTCAAAAGGAGGTTTAGTTTACAGAACTCAGAGTTCTCTAACAGAACATCTTTCACCTGTATCACAGGAGTGAGATCTGCACTCAAACCATTTTGAGAGCTAGTAGTTGATACTGTATTACCAGGCGGTAATGCAGTTATAACCGAATTTAAGCCACTATCTAAAACAATTGTGTTTCTACGAACACGTTTTTTAGAGATTTGGACCATAATTTCAAGAATTATATGACAATAAGCAGTAAATAAATTTCAGAGCAAACACGTGCAAAAATGTCACCAATTTCGAACGTACCGCCAGGGTAGGTTGAATGAACTTGGGGAAAATGGTTGGTTGGTTGAGTTTGTTATTGCTAGGTATTCCTGGCCACTTTTCATATGGCATGCTTTAGACATTACAAAGTACCAGTTTGCTTATATTATGGGAGAACTATCACAACTAATTTGGGATTATACATCCAGGAAGAGAGTCTTATGAGTTTATAAACCCGATTGAAGAAATATCGATAGGATCTCTAGTAAGCTGAATAACCGAACCTTAGGTAAAGGCATGTGGGAGAGATTAGGTTGGTTTTATCACGTTATAGATGAGGTACGGTTGCCGGGGCAAATGAGTTTCCTCAAATTGGGGGTATTGCACTGGGGTCTGTAGTACTAAAGCTAGTTGAGCGGCCCATATGGATAAAGTATGGATAAGTAGACCGAAGCTCTTTTGTTGATAGGAACTCGTTAAGTAGACGCTGGAATTCAGTAGGAGATCGGCAACTACGTACAGTAAGTGGAAGTTCGTTCCATAATGCACTGTACTGTATTTTAAAGAAACGTGATCGCAGTTTTGTCCGGAACCGGCTTATGGATAGAGTATTTTCATGATTCCTAAGAGTATATATGGGTAAATTGTTGAAAGCTATTGGATTACTGCTTTTGATGTAGCCGTGTAAAAGGCGAAAGAGGAATGTAAGGTTGAGTTTCAGGCGCCTTAACCAAAGTGGCTGAAGTCCATACATTTTGCACCTATCAGCGTAAGTCAGTCCTTCATGTTTGTATAATAGGCGTCGAGTAAAACTTCGCTGAATATTTTCAATACGAACCCTGTCATACCCATGCATGAAACCGAAGACAATTGTGCAGTATTCAAGTACTGGACGAACCATGACTTTGTATAAAAGGACTTTAGCCTCATTTGTGTACATTTTTCGATGTAACAAGCCTGTGAGTCTTCGGCATTTAGAAACAAGTGCTTTTGCGTACTGACTGAATGTTAAGTTTTGTGAGTAGGTAACTCCCAGGTCTTTTATGGAACTGAGGGTTTGGAGAAAAGAGTTACCTAGGTGTAACCTGAAATTCGGATGGGAGTTATTGAAATATAGGACACCACATTTATCAGAATTGAATGGCAGTTGCCAGTCATTGCTCCAGTTATGTAACCTATCCAGATCATCTTGAATATGTGTGAATCCTTCGTTTAGTGTAGAATGGGGGAAGCTGTATACAATCTTTAAGTCGTCAGCAAAGAGGTATGGGGTACCATGCTTGATTACGCTGCAGATGTCGTTAATGTAGATTACGAAAAGCAGTGGACCTAGTACACTACCCTGAATCACTCCACTTCTTATAGGTCTGGGTGACGAGTAATTATTTGCAAATTTCACAACTTGGGAACGATCTTCCAAGAAAGAAATGAGCCAGGATAACAAGGGGTCTTGGAACCCGTACGACTTTAGCTTAAGGATTAGTCTCTTGTGTGGGACTTTATCAAAGGCTTTTTTGAAGTCAAAGAAGAGAGTTGTGACATACAAACCATGATCACGCTTAGCGGTAACATCATCAAAGTAGTCAAGTAGGCAGGTGGAGCATGATCGATTTTTCAAGAAGCCGTGTTGTGCTGGAGTAAACACTTTGTGAAGGTGGAGGTATGAAGCAATATCTTGCCCTATAACCTTTTCCATAACCCTGGAAACTACTGACGTGATATTAATCGGTCGGTAGTTTTCGATGTTAGAAGTTGGTCCTTGTTTGTGCCTAGGGGTTATAAACGACAGTTTCCAGCATTCTGGGTAACTGCCATTATTTAAGGACAGAATGAAAAACTTTAGTAGGATAATGGGTATATCCTCACCACCTCTTTTCAACAAGATAGATGGAATTCCATCGGGCCCAGCGTTATATGATGTCCGGAGGGATGCTATAGCGGAGGAAATCTTTTGTTGGGTGAATGTTATATTACCCAAAAAGTGATTTGGTATTGTCGGAACTTCAAGACTATCTACTGTTTCTTCGATAGTATAGTAGCTAGAAAAGTGGGAGCTGAATAACTCACATATCTCCTGCGGGTCTTCGTGTAGTTTTTCTCCATCTAGTAATAAGTTAGGGATACTTATTCTGTTGTTGTTGATTCGTGACTTAATTAGTTTAACTAATGCCTCTGTATTATCAGGTCGTGAGTGGAGGATGCGTTCTAGTTTGATGGACTCAGATAACTGATTAGATTTGTATGAATCATAAGTTTGCTTGAGTGTAATGAGTGATGAAAAGTCATTATATCTGTAGAATTGCCTAGCATGCTTACGCAGTCGGTTTCGAATCTTTACGGGGATGAAGTCGGGCTGTTTAGGCCTCGTTTTCACAAGTCTTACTGGAGCGATGAAGTCATGTGCAAATCCTAGGTTCTCATAGAGTAATTTGTTTGTCTCTATAGCCGAGCTGCACGTAAAGTATGGCTCCCAGTCTAGGGTGCGTATGTATGGTTTCAGTTCATCCCACTGAGCATGTCTGTAACCCCTGAGTAATACTTTGTTGGCGTTTATTGTCGAACTCATGCTAGTGCAAATATTAAATGTACCGAATACTACTCTGTGGTCGCTGCCAGGAAACTCTTTACCTACTCGAAGGGTAGTGGGGATGATACCATTAGTGAAAACTAGATCTAAAATCTTAGATAGCCTGGTAGGATACTGTACGTGTTGTTGCCATTCTTTTGTTTCTATTATGTTGATAAATTCATTGTACCGTTTTGGTGAGGAAAGTGGTTGCCAGACTACATCGGGCATATTAAAGTCCCCACATATAATTTTAGCCGTGTGAGGTAGTGAAGTGGCGTAAGCGAACGTGCTAGCAAGCTTCATATTACCTTCAACAGTTGAGCACGGGGGGTGATAGATGCAACCTATAAGATAGGAACTGGAGTGAGACAGTCAATAACTACCCGAAACACATACCAACATTTCATTCCTATTCTGCGAATAAATCACAGTATACTCATATCCATTATAACTTTCACAATAACATTGTCCCTCATAGCCGCTTCGGGCAGGATTTTCATCAGCGTCAGTTAACAGAAATACCCGGCATCATACATACAGCACGCATGATATCGGATCAATTTCATGCCGGCATGGTGGACAGTCTACAGCTAGGGCAAGGCATACTCCCCGGAAGATAGATGACGCAGTATCGGCGCCAAACACGGATACCAACATCCCTAAATACTAATATCTGGTTATCAAACAGGTGTCTCTCACTGCATACCCTATCCAAACGACAGACCACCCCTGACTAACACTTCACAAATTTCTTGAAGTCTTTCTATGATCTAATGATAATGGTTAGTGAGTCTAAAAACGTGTATATAGAGGATACTCACGGGATATTCGTCAAGATGTTGTCTGGTCACCGAAAACTTCCAGCCAGTGTTTATCTGCCATCCCAGTAAATATAAGGTGGGTTCTAAGCAAACTCTTGACACTAAGCGCATAAGTTTCTATATGCAGACCATCAGTGATTATGAATAATGAAACCTCGTGCACAAGTGAAATCCCTAATGATAGCCTAAGAATTGATAAATACAACCTTTTTCGAGGGGACAGACAGAGCGGCCACGGGGGAACACTAATTCAATGTGAGCAATCCATGTGTGCAACCCACTTCAGTAACCTAGTTCTGTCACAACTCAATGACTCGATATGGGTCGAGATAAAAGTTGTCACAAGTAAACATAAACTTGAGGGTTGTGTGTACCAACCCCCTTCATCCAGCAGGGAATATGATAATATGCTCAGCAACATTTTAATGGTACAGCCAGTCTACCCTTCAGTTATAAAATTATTGAGGGTGATTTCAAAATGCCAGCAGTATCATGGCCTTCACTCCGAGGATTCTAAATGTATGATAATCTCCTGAATTCCATCGACACAGGAGGGTCGGCTCAACATATAAATTCACCCACTAGATCATCTAGTACCCTAGACTTTATTTTCAGAAGCAACATAACACCATCTACAGTACACGTCGGACATGAATTTCCAGGCAGTGACCATAAAATACTAGTGTGTTCTCCAAGCACCTTTCCTGTAACAAAACGAAGCGATGAAGCTCGTCAGACACCTACAAGTTTATATAAACATGTCGATTGTGACTTGTACCAGCAGGTAATTAGATGCTCTAATTAGGACTCGTACTTTTCACACGAGTCCTTAGAGGCAACTTCCAACAATTTTTATCACAATATTAGGCCAATTCATGATGTCATTGCAACTGAAGAGATTCAGAGCATCAAATTCCCCCAAAGCGATTGTCAATGTAAGTGAAGATTGAGCGATCGATTCATGTTTGTTTGCTTAAACCCAACTTCCCCATAATTTTCGCGCGTAATCAATCTGCCAGCCATCGTCTCATCGGTCGCTGTACAGAAAGAACCTAGAAAAAACTGTCAGAAGTAACATCGTGATTTATTGTTGTAATATTTGTTCTTAGTCCATCATACCAATAATGTTGGTTATATGTTGGTGTTAGAATAAAGAATTCTCGAGTCGCCAACCTGTGTTCTGGTTTTTGCGTCCGTTAGTACTAAGCGTTCCTGAAAGGCTTCGAGGGACAGTGAGAGGCCCGGCGTGGCAAGAGCTCGACATTAACGGTTTATGAGACGTGATTGACAGCGATTATATTCCGACATCGTTAAGGAGAAGTCTACGAAAGCCTTCATCAAAATACTACGGATATCATGATTTACCACCATTAATTTTCATTACATCCCCTCTCACTACAATTCAACAGTTTGAAAATATAAAGCTCAGAAACAAAAAATGGGGACCATGCAACCATCGTTTAACCCGGGAGAAATAGCAAAATTTTTCAAAAGCAGGTTAACAAACTCAAAAACACCCTACCAAATAATAATGTACTTTGAAAGCGTTGCTTAAGAAAGTACCAAGGTCATACGTTAATTGTTTATCAAGCGAATTACCACACCTTAGAGGACGATCAAGTTGTGGACTTCCCACGTAAAACAAACAAGGTTCGAAGTGACATACTTTTCACTGCACTAGAGATCGATAAAGCTGTCGCAAATCTTGGCAACATTATTGGTTCAGACGGTGTATCTTCTATTACGCTGAAAATCGGTGTTGGTGACATAAATTTGCTCCTACTCAAGTTATACTCAATTTCACTAAGCGACGGGGCATACCCTGTTTCCTGGAAGAAGTCTTATGTTTCACCTATCCATAAATACAGGTTTAAGGCTGATATCAACAGCTACCGCCACATCAACATCACGTCTGTAGTTTCACGTGTAATGGAAAAGATAGTTGAGACTCAGATCATTCAGCAGTTGCTCTCAAATGACCTCCTATCTCTATCCCAATACGGTTCCTTAAGTAGAAGGTCACGCATTACTTGCCACTTAGATTATTTTGACTACATTACACAATGCATTGATGATAGGCGTTCGGTAATAACATTATTTTTCGACGTTAGCAAAGCCTTTGATAAAGTCCCTCATATCAGACTCCTAAAAAAATCTGATCCTACAGAATGACCGTGAAACGTCCCAAATGAATAAATTCCTTCCTCATAGAAAGAGAGCAATTAGTCAAAATCAACCACCAGCTCTCTTCAAAGCCGAGAACTAATGGCGTAATAAAATCAAGCGTTCCTGGCCCTATTCTATTCCCCTTATTCATAAACGACACAGTCTCTGTGATCGAGAATGGCAAGCCATACTTCTTTGCAGATGATCTCAAGATAGTATGTGATTATGGGTTCGATGACATGTGTCAATGTAGTTGAAGATTGAACGATCAATTCGTGGTTGTTTGCTAAAAACCGACTTCCCCAATTTTTCGCGGAGGCATCAATACACCAGTCATCGTCTCATCGATCGCTGTTCAAAAGGCACGTACAAAACCATCAAAAAAACTTAGTTGTAATATTGGCTATACGTTGGTGTTAGAATAAATAATTCTCGAGTCATCAAACTGGGTTCTGCTTTTGCGTCCGTTCGTACTAAGCGTTTCTGAGAAGCTTCGAGGAACAGTGTGAGTACCAGCGTAGAAAGAGCTGAGCATTAACGGTGTACGAGACGAGGCTGACAGTTTTTGACGGATTCAGACAGTTGGTGACAGTTTGGATAGTCACCGTTGATCTTTCCTGGTGCCGGCGAAGTCTTCTATAAAAAGCAATATCTGGAACGTTTTTGGAATTGGGTCAAGTTCAACAATGCCTGGATCAAAGAAGCGACAGAGCGTCTTGGATGCAAACAGGAAAGTAAGTCATGGTGACTTGTCTGTTACTTGTAACGATGCATCTGATGTTAAGCATGACATGGTTGATGTTACTGTTTCGCCGTTCAGGGATAATAGGAACATCAAACTCCCTGAATTTGAACCACGGTGTTTCGACGGAAACCCAGCTGACTGTTTACAGTTTGTAAAGGAGTTTGGGATCATGTTGAGTAGTTTTCTATTAAGTGATGAATTGAAGTTAATGTATTTGATGAGATATTGCACTGGAGATGCTTCAAGAGCTATAGAGTGCTGTAAGCTCATGCCCCTACTGCAGGATACACTGAGGCCAGGAATATACTATGTCAAAGATTCAGAAGACCTTCGATGATTGTAAGAAAATTATTTGAGGCTGTTAAAAATAATGGTAGTCAATTACAACATGACTCCATGGCACTCACTGAGTTTTTGGATAATCTGATGACTTATAAGAATAGCTTGATTTCTATGAATTGCATGAGTGACCTCAACTCGAGTTTTATACTAACAGTAATAGCGAGTCGCCTACCTACTCGACTGCGAAGGAAGTGGGTGAAGATAAGCTCTCCTATATAGGATGAGGGTATTGATCCAAGGTTCGATGATATTCTGAAACTGGTAAACGATAGTCTCAATGAATCTATGAGCAAGTTTTCCAGTATATTGAGTCTCGCCCTTAGAATAGAGCAGAAGGCTCCATGGTGTCTAGTAATACATACAGACCTAATGAGTGTAACAGGTTTCGTGGTGCATCCTCAACAGATAAGTTACAAGATACAAGGCAAACACGGTTGTGTTTTACACATTTGCAAGAGGTGCATACAAAGATGAACTGTGAATCAGTCAGCAAATTTAGTGATAAGATAAATGTGAAATCAAGGTCTGACTCCGAATTGTGTGACGATAACAGTGTGGTCAAGAAGCCTGTAGTTGCAACTAGTAAGCCATTGTTGAATAGAATGCCACAGAGGAGAGTTGCAGTCACAGAGGACAGTTCTGACTCCACAAGTTTACAAAGTATTACTAGTCAGAGTGAAGATATAAAACCTTAAATGATTTGTGAGGAGGAACCAAAATTGTCTACTTCTGTTATCAAAGAGTTTGAAAATGATGAGATTGACGGTAAAGTGAATATTCGTGATAATGATCATGATAGTGCACATTTGACTTTGGTTGATCATGATGAAATGAGGAGAATGCCTACTACTGCTAAGTTGAACAAAGGTTCTGCACAACTTGAACGTGATGTAGAATTGAATGCAGATGCAGTTGCAGAAGTTATGGATACTTGTGAGACCGTCAGTGTAGCCCACCTATCATCAGGTGATAGTGCTAAACCCGAACTAATAGTAAAGGACAGCAGTGGTGGTAGTCTTGCAGTTAGACAACCTTCTAGAAGCCGAAAGAGAACAGCTTCTGATCCACCGCTAAGTTCATAAACTGTTTTCAGTCAGTCGTCGTTGGTGTTGTCATTCACAATGAGAAGGGCGTCCATGAACTCAGGTGTCTTGAGCAATGACCATGATAGTTGTCAGCCACGTCTCATAAACCGTTAATGCCCAGCTCTTGCTACGCTCGGGCCAACGCTGTTCCTTGCAGGTTTTCAGAAACGCTTAGTAATAACGGACGAAAAAACCAAAAGACCGATTGGCCACTCGAGAATTCTTTATTGTTACACCAACATATAAAAATATTTCTATTAAGGTCTGTGAACAAATATTACAATAATAAATCACAAGATTACTTCTGATGGTTGTCTCCTGACTTCTTTCTGAACAGCGACCGATGAGACAATGACTGTCGTATTGATGCCTCCGCGAAAATTGGGGAAGTTGATTTTGAGCAAACAACCAAGAATTGATCGTTCAATCTTCAACTGCATTGACAATAGTATTGGTGCATTTGAAAAGACGAAAGATATTGGTCATTTTAGTGAGGATTAGCCAGGTGTAAACGAGAGAGTAATTGTTAAATTGACTTGCATGAATAAAGGCATTTCTAGTTTCAAGTTACTATTTGAATGTTATTATCTTTGGTGTAAATTACTCTGTTTTTACACTTGGTTGATGAGATATGTCGTGTGTTTGTTGGTCATCTATATTCTACGATACAATGACATGGGCATGTTGCCGTTCAGATTTGAGGATATAGCTCATAGAAGGAAGTTAGCAAATGAAGTCTGCGACGATTTTCCAACCTAGGGCGTCAACCTGAGAAGGGTTGTAGGCGTACTGGTGTAAGTCCTACAGTTCTTCAAGGGTAGCGCATCAATGCGCAGTGCAATGTGCTTGGTGTGTGATTTCGTACATAAGCTCATATTGTATATACTGAATTGTATCATCTGTCATCTAGCTGTTGGTAATTCTGTTTGTGTCCGGACGACTTCCACTTGGATCATCAACCTGAGAAGGAATGTAGGCGTACTGAAGTAAGTCCACAGTTTTTCAAGAGTAGTTTGTCATGCCAGAATTCACAACATTTGATGTATTGATGGTACATATGTTTGTGTTTAATAATTGTGTGAGTTCCAATTATTGTAATTATTGATTAATCTTGTTTGTGTCCGGACATTCTTCAAACTACAATCGTCAATCCGAGAAGGGTTGTAGGCGTACTGGTGTAAGTCCTGCGATTCTTCAAAGGAATTACATGGAGACACGATCTGCGACTTTGTTTGTACTGTGTGTATATACGTGTGTTGTGTCATATCATTTGGCGTCTTTTGATTCATTCTGTTTACTTGTTGTTTTCGTATCTTGTTGTTTTCTTATCTTGCTGTTATGCATAATTTTGTGAAATTTTACGTCGCGATTACTTCTGAAGTTGTTTCTAGTCTTCTACATTCGTGAATTAATTGACTGATGTTAAAGACAGCAGATGGGTCGTATACGCCGGGGAGGCTGTTGCTGAGAACGACATGCACACTGAGATAACTGTTAGCTGTGGTCCCACACGCCGGGGGGCGGGAACGTAGACAACTTGAGGCTTGCATACGTCACCGTTACTAGAACTAATGTAGAATGAGTGACAAGCGATTCCAGTGGTAATTGGTAGTGGGGAGATGAGAGGATATGCGAAGAGTCCCATGAGGTGCTCCTATGGTTATGTTGCATTCTGCAAGAGTTATTCTAGCAAGTGGAGATTGTGTTGCAGGATGTCAAGAGGATGCTTTTAACTGGAAGGTGTGTATCGTCGTCGATGTTTTGTAGGTATGCCTGTGGTGTGTTGGCTTTTCTGTTTGTTTTCCGTTTCAGCTCTGTCCGTGTGACCCAGGTTCTCGCAATGGCATCCAAGTCAACGTGTATTGGTCGTGATGGAAAAAACGGATAGATCCGTTTCTTGCCGGGGAGTGTCAATGTAGTTGAAGATTGAGCGATGAATTCATGGTTGTTTGCTTAAACCCAACTTCCCTATATTTTCGCGGAGGCATCAATACACCAGTCATCGTCTCATCAGTCGCTGTTCAGAAAGAAGATCAAATACGGGCAGAAGTATTATCGTCATTTATTATTGCAATATTTGTTCACAGACCTTAGTTGTTATGCTGCGCACATTTTGGTGTTAGGATAAAGAATTCTCGAGTCACCAATCTGTGTTCTGGTTTTTGCATCCGTTAGTACTAAGCGTTTCTCAAAGGCTTCGAGGGACAGCGAGGGGCCCGGCGTAGCAAGAGCTGGACATTAACGGTTTTAGGACGTGATTGACAACTGCCGTTTTTCGTATCGGAATGACTTTACCCAGTCAATAACTTCCTTCTCTCATATATTTTTCTACTTTTTTATAACATTTCACAGAATCGATAACATAACATAAGTTGAAAGGTTACTTTGCAATGTCCGACTCATACCATATGTAAATCGGTCATGAAAATTTAGCATAACTAGCTTTGTTAACCAGCTGTTTTCTTCAGGATCATTCTACATAATTTCATCACTATTTGTTACACTACCCATTGACTATAACTTAGTTGCAGTAATATTGACTACTACACTTGATGAATTTTTAGGGGAAACTTCATTTCCTAGTCGTTTGTAATAACCTGCTTATACAAACGTATACATGCATAAAGGTGATTCTGCCAACAATGTCCTCAGGTATCGATGTATCTGGTGACCTATTGGGAAGCACTTGTCATGAAAGCTATTAATGTACAGCATACTGTATGATTGGAACAGGCTCAAAGCACTGCGATGCTGCAACTACAGTCATTGCCAAAATAATCTCAGAGCTTTGCATCAAAAAGGAGGGAAGGTGGCGCATACTGATCAACAGATATGGTTGCGGTCACAAATGTAAGTCCCTCCGATCCGTAGGTCAGCAACATGCAGTTTTTGACAGCTGGAGAAATAAAAATTAGTCTGGAACCTCAGCAAAAAATAATAAGGGTTGTACAGACCTAAATTATAAGTAAAATAGTGCTATTCCTCCCACTATCTACAAGCCTGTCCAGTTTCTTGTCAAGATGCTACCCCATGAGCCCTACAGAAATTCGTGAGGCATCTTACATTTCAGCTTGTCTTACTGCTTCTATCTTCCAGATCGCCGAATTCATTTCTCGCTGAAATATAACTTATCTACCTCACGATAATCCTTTTATTTAAGCACCATCATAATCCGTTTTATCTCACATAATTAAGCCTCTATTAAAGGTGAAACGTACCATTTGTTAATATGCGTCGATCCCATAAATTTTGGTTGTTTGGATTAAAATCACAACAACACCAATTTTCGAACAGAGCTATAATTTCAGCGGTTTGGAGTCAAGTCTGCATGGAAGTTCTAGGCAAAAAGAGGGGACAGGATAAACAGTGGCTCACTACGGACACTTGGAGACTAATAGAAGAGAGAAGGACAGTGAAACAACAGATTATCCAATGCACCGACGAGCAACAGAAACAGGAGTTGAATGCAAGCTACAATACACTGAACAAAAGAGTGAAGAATAGTGCCAGGGAAGACAAACGAAAACACCATGAAGCCATTTCAAGTGTAGCATAACAAGCTTCAGGCAAGGGAGACCTCGCAACATTCTACCAAACAACCAGGTACCTTTCGGGAAAAAGTTCGACCCAAGTAAAGCCAGTGAAGGGTGACAATGGAAATTCAGTCGCCAAAGAAGTGGAGCAAAGGAGACACTGGGTTGAACACTTCAAAAGACTTCTGAATCGACCGCCACTTACAACGCGCCCGACAATACCAACAACGGAAGCAGAACTACCAGTGAACATCAGCCCTCCGACGAGAACAGAAATCCTGAAGGCAGTCAAGATGCTGAAAGCTGGAAAAGCAGCGGGACCAGATGGAATCCCAGCAGAGGCATTGAAAATGTACCCAGAGAGATAAGTGGACTTCATGGAACCACTACTGGAGAAGGTGTGGAAAGAGGGCAAGGTACCCGGGGATTGGAAGAAAGGATACTTGTTTAAAATGCCAATGAAAGGAGACTTAAGTCAGTGCAAGAACTGGCGCGGAATTATGCTCCTGTCCATCCCGAACGAAATACAAACCGTATCATCCTGGAGAGAATCAAACACGCCCTGGATAAAAGACTTCGACTGGAACAGGCTGGCTTCAGGAGGAACAAGTCATGCATCGATCAAATCGCAACACTACGTATGATCATTGAACAGAGCTCGGAATGGCAGTCAACTCTCCATCTGAACTTCGTCGACTTTGAAAAGGCCTTCAACAGCTCAGTTTCGATTGAGAGGTGATTTGGCAACTACTTCGCTACCACCGAGTGCCACCGACAATTATGCACCCCATCCAACAGTTGTAAGACAATGCTGCATGCCGAGTAATCCACAAAGGGAAACCTTACGGAATCCTTCGAAGTGAAGACAGGAGTAAGACAAGGCTGCCTACTATCGCCAATGACTTTCCTGACTGCAGTAGATTGTATAATGCTACAGATAGTAGGCAACGAGGAAACAGGCATAAAAGGGAGCCACACAAATGACTTGGAGGATCTGGACTTCGCCGATGATACATGTCTGACTTCCCACAAACTGGAAGATATGCAAGTGAAAAGCAACAAGTTGGCAGAAGAAGCATCAAAGATAGGACTCCAAGTAGACACAGAGAAAACAGAGGTGATGACGACTCCTGGCCAACAGCAACATCAACAACAGGTAACAATCAGCCAGCATAAATGGGAGGAACCCGAAGGAAACAGCCTCCTTTACCTACCTGGGAAGCATCGTCTCAACTACAGGCGGAACTAATGAGGATATCAAAGAGAGTATCGGGAAAGCAAGGCAAGCTTTCACTAATCTTAAGTCTGTGTGGGGGTCAACAAAACTCAGCTCAAAAATTCAGATCCGGATTTACAACTCCAATGGGAAGTCAGTACTGCTATACGGATCAGAAACTTGGCGCGTCACAAGGAGCACCTCATACAAAATACAGACCTCCATCAACAGCTGTCTTCGCCCTGTGCTCCATTCAAGATCAGATGGCCGGCCATAAACGATTAGCAACAGGGATCTCTGGGAGCGAACCAACCCAGCAGGAACTAACTGTGCAACAAATATGCAGGAAGAAATGGAGGCGGATTGGCCATACTCTGGGTAGACCATCAAGTGACACCACTAGATAAGCCCTCGAGTTGAATCCGAACGGGAAGCGGCGAGTTGGTCGTCAGTGCAAAGGTGACTTGGATAAGGTCATGTGAAGAGGAGATGATAGCATGTGGGCAAACGTGGAGTCATGTGAAGACGATGGAGGAAAACCAAACGTAATGGAGACGTGCGGCTGAAGCCCTATGTTCCTATAGGAGCTAAAGGAAACATTAATACGAACATATTTTGTGATGCTCGTTTGCGAAGTATTTAAATCTGGTGTGGAATTTTGAAATGGGTCAGTAAGTGGTAATACACCATGCATGACAATATCGGCCCGGTGAAAGCACTGTCTGGTAAGCTAAACCTCTGGAACTGAAGAGGCACGAACGTACCAATGGTCTTCGAGACAGTAAAAGAGCTGAAACTTAGATTTGAACCTTTCACCATAAACTTTTAGCCAGGTGAAAATTATAGCAGAGAATATAACGCAATAGGGACGTGCAGCTGAAGCCCTATGTTCTGCTGGGAAATAAGGGATATATTAATGATAATAATATTCTGACCAAATTAACTCATCATTTCGCCCACAATTACGAGCTTTGTAACACTCCCATCATGCAAGTGGAAACGGCATAAAATATGCAAATTTCACTACAAACGTCTCTAGAACTCCAGCACACTAATGATCACAAGGGTGTTACGACTGAGATTAGTTCTCCATTTCAGCATTCAGATACCCAGATTTCATATAGAGGAGTTCTGTTTATTTCTCCATAAATTAAATTTAGGTAATTTTTGCTGTATCTTGGTGACTGTAGTTATTTTGTTTGAAAGGTTTCCTTTGTTTTGTCAATCCAATTGCATCCAATATATGGCGACGGCGCTAAGCGACATTGTGTTTCGTCTTAATCAGACTTCAAGCGATATGATTGAAAGACGTTCTCTCTTACGTCTTACAGACGTTTCAAGTGGGTATTTGTTCGTCAGGCTTTTTTTTCGCTTGTCGTTTCGTGTTACTTACTGTTTTCTCTCTTCAGGTCTTGCTGAATTGGCGCATAGAGAGTACCAAGCTGGTGATTATGAACGTGCAGAACAACATTGTATGCAACTGTGGCACCAAGACCCTGAAAACACATCGACTTTATTACTACTTAGTTCTATACATTTCCAATGTCGACGAATGGATCGATCAGCTTACTTCAGTCAACTTGCAATCAAACAAAATCCTCTGATGGCAGAAGCTTATTCTAACCTCGGGAATGTCTTCAAAGAACGAGGACAACTGAAGGAAGCAATTGACAACTATAGACACGCATTGAGAATCAAGCCAGATTTTATAGATGGATACATTAACTTGGCTGCTGCACTAGTCGCAGCCGGAGACATGGAGTCTGCAGTGAATGCCTATGCCACAGCATTACAATACAATCCAGTATGTTCTACATCCATGTTACTGTATTTCCTAGGAATTGTATTGTGTGCGGAGTGACCTTGGAAACTTACTGAAGGCTCTTGGACGCTTGGATGAGGCGAAAGTAAGGCGGCATATGAGTCGCCGCGGCGCGCTGCGATTCTTTGCTTGGATGTTTTTGCTATGTGTTTTCTTTTTTGAAATAGCGGTTTTCACTGCCGCCGCGCTGCTTTTTTATCCAACCAAACTTTCCAGACTACCTACAGCCTTTCTAATGAACGAGGTTTTTTCTTTCAAACAGCTATGTGTGTGCAGTCTCTGGTTGGCCACTGTCCCGTCAATCCTTCGGTTCGAACTGGTTCTGTGAACAAATGCATTCGTGAGTTCCCCTTCCTAAAACCCTTCGCGCGATTCCTTAAGAGTGCAAGTTTTGCACTGCGCTTTAAGTTATTTCACATCAAGTTCGGCTCAGGAGTGGTGAGTCGCTGTATGTTGTAGGTACATTTGGCGCTAGCATGCATAGCTGTAGACCTGTTGGTTGGCAGCCGCTCAGCACACTCGTCTTCTCCATATCATTACGTGTTTTTTCCGCTTTGTAGTCGTGCTACCTAAAGGCGATCGAGACCTGTCCAACTTTTGCTGTGGCTTGGAGCAATCTTGGTTGCGTCTTCAACGCTCAAAACGAAATATGGTTGGCAATCCACCACTTTGAGAAGGTAGGTTTCATTGATTTAAGTAATTGCTTCCTAGGCTGTAACATTAGATCCCACCTTCTTGGATGCGTATGTAAACCTAGGAAACGTACTCAAGGAGGCCCGGATATTTGATCGAGCGGTAGCAGCCTACCTGAGAGCTCTAACATTATCTCCAAACAACGCTGTCGTCCACGGGAACTTGGCCTGTGTTTACTACGAGCAGAACTTAATCGACCTCGCAATCGACACATACAAAAGGGCGATTGAATTGCAGCCCAACTTCCCCGATGCCTACTGCAACTTGGCTAATGCTCTCAAAGAAAAAGGAAAGGTTTCGGAGGCAGAGGATTATTACAATACGGCTTTGAGACTATGTCCTACGCATGCGGACTCACTGAACAATCTAGCTAACATTAAACGTGAGCAGGGGAAAGCTGAAGAAGCTATACGGCTGTATGTTCGAGCTCTAGAGATATATCCTGAGTTTGCAGTGGCTCATTCCAATCTCGCCAGTATGCTTCAGTTGCAGGGAAAACTTCAGGAAGCTTTGTTACATTATCGAGAGGCGATTCGTATATCACCAACATTTGCTGATGCCTATTCTAATATGGGAAACACGTTAAAGGAATTGCAAGATGTTCAGGGTGCAATGCAGTGCTACCAAAGGGCCATACAAATCAACCCTGCGTTTGCTGACGCTCACTCAAACTTAGCCAGCATCCTAAAAGATAGTGGTAATCTCGCGGAGGCCATAACGTCCTACAAGACTGCACTTAAGTTGAAACCTAATTTCCCAGATGCGTTTTGTAACCTTGCTCACTGCTTACAAATTGTGTGTGACTGGTCTGACTACAAGCATAGAATGAAGAAACTCGTCTCCATGGTTCAGGATCAATTAGAATCCAACCGCCTACCATCTGTGCATCCGCACCACTCTATGCTGTATCCACTGACACATGAACAGCGTAAAAAGATAGCCGGAAAGCATGCCTCTCTCTGTTTGGAGAAGGTTTCTCTGTTACACCATCAACCGTTCAGGTTTGCCAAAAAGTTACCTGCTGGTCAGCGCTTGAGGATTGGGTATGTTAGCTCCGACTTCTGTAATCATCCGACTAGCCACTTGATGCAAAGCATTCCTGGTTTGCACGATCGAACAAAAGTTGAGGTATTTTGTTACTCGCTGGCACCAGATGATGGCACCAACTTCCGAGCCAAGGTGGCGAATGAAGCCGAACACTTTATTGACCTGAGCGGAATTCAATGTCACGGGAAGGCTGCTGATAAGATCGCTAGTGATGGGATCCATATCCTACTGAATATGAATGGCTACACGAAAGGTGCTCGTAACGAAATATTTGCGCTAAAACCCGCACCCATTCAAGCTATGTGGTTGGGTTATCCGGGCACAAGTGGTTCGACGTTTATGGATTACATAATTACAGATATGGTCACGTCACCTCTCCAACTTGGTCATCAGTACTCTGAGAAGTTAGCTTATATGCCCAAGACATTCTTTATCGGAGACCACCAGCAAATGTTTCCTCACTTACGCAATCGGGTAGTCCTAGAGAGTGCTGAAGACGCTACTGCTGGTCGTCGCGTGATGGACAATTCTATCGTGGTCAGCGGTCTGGATATCAAACCCTTGCTGCAAGTGGCTTGTGTACGTGAGGTCAACTACGGAGGGCGCTTGTTTGAGGTCCACGGTAACCAACGGAAAGAAGTATCTTATTTTGTGAAGCTGACTGTCTTAACTATTCCTTCCTTACAACCTATTCAAAATATGATACGCACGAATAGCCCCTCCTGTACCATCAATGGCGTGGTCATTCACAATGGCTTGGTGACACAGCAAACACAGTCGAAAGCCTCAGCTGGTGAGGAAGTGCCGCGTGACCTAATACTAACCTCTAGACAACACTACGGCTTGCCGGAGGACGCTGTTGTATTTTGCAACTTTAATCAACTGTACAAGGTTGATCCATCGACAATGCGGATGTGGGTCGAGATTTTAAAGGCTGTTCCTAACAGTGTACTATGGCTGTTACGTTTTCCAGCAGCTGGAGAAGCTGGGGCACTTGCGGCAGCCTCGGAAATGGGTCTTCAGCAAGTCAACCGTCGTATTCTTTTCAGTAATGTTGCACCCAAAGAGGAGCATGTTAGGCGCGGTCAGGTAAAGTCCTATAGTTTCCAATAACTTTTCAATACAGGTTGCCGATGTCTGTCTGGATACGCCTTTGTGCAATGGACACACTACTGGGATGGACGTCTTGTGGGCTGGTTGTCCTGTGGTCACCCTTCCTCTTGAGACTTTGGCCAGTCGGGTCGCGGCAAGTCAACTTCATACCTTGGGGTGTCCTGAGCTTGTAGCTAGCAATCAAGAAGATTATATTCGCATCGCAACTAAGTTGGGGAACAATCGGGAATACTTGCAGGCAATGCGGGCCAAGGTAAGAGTTGCTTTTTTCTTGTAACTTTCGTTTGACAGGTTTGGAAGGCAAGAGAGTCATCACCGCTTTTCAGCTGCCGTAGCTACGCTGCCGACCTGGAGGCTTTGTACTACCGAATGTGGCAACAGTACGAGGCCGGCACAATAGACCACATCGTAGAGTGGCCCTCAAAGTCCAACAAGGAGAACGCCTAGTTTGCTTAATGTGTTCTTTTCACCTGTAAATATATCATTTATTATCATCACTATGCTCTGTTTCTCTGAAGTGACGCATGAGGAGATATAATGTTAGTTGTTTACTGTGTGGTATGGTTCCGGTAAACTAATAGGGCTATTTGGTGGAGTAGTCTTCAGTTGCGTTTAGTCTGTTGGATAAGGTTTTCCTCACGAAGTGTGTCAGCATCTTGGTACCTGAAAGGTCGAGATACGTAGCTCAGCTTGGTTTCGCATGGGGAGCTTGGTTCTGTGTCCTGACACGATCGAAGACGTTTTCACGCGAATAAGGGAGTTCCGTGTGAGTCAAACGTATTTGTGGGGATGAATTCATTACTGGTCAGCTTTCGTAGGGACACTGGGTTACGGTAGTCTTGTGTTTTTGAGTTATTTTAGCCAATTGTAGTTGCTAGTTTTGTGTAACTTCAGCTTGAGGATTCTCCCTTTAGTTGGTCGCATTGCATATAATTGCAGTAGGAGCTTGTCGACAGCTTACTGCTATAAAAACACCAGTATACTAACCAGAGTCTAGTCTGTTTTGAAGACTAATGGTTTGTCAACTTGAAATTAGCTACAACTAATTCAACTCTAGCTTTTTGAACAACGGGAAAGTAAACTTCAAAGATCGAAGTTGACATATAGTGGTAAGGTGATATACAGCCCATGATCTATAGTGCTTTAGGAGTTGTCCTCTTTGTGAACTTGCAATGAACCTTCAGGGTCAAGTGTTACATTGGAGGTAGCCCTGTTAGACTGGTGTTTATCATTGATTACCCAGCTATATTTGGAAGTAGGCAAATCTAGCTGTGACAGCCACAGTGGGACTAGCTTGAGGAACACAGCATCTAAGATTCTACGTTTCATACTCATGCCAAAACTAGGCAGGCTTTGGAGAGATCGACACTCATGGAGCACAAGCATTCTTCCAACAAGGATTAAGCTGCACTGACTGGATTCAACATAGAACTTGGCACCGAAGTGCAGCAGTTCGAATTTCCACGAGTGCATTGACTACATCTTTGTTATTCGACAGAGCCCTGAATACAAGCACACATGCCGGCGTCTATTACCTTAAATGTCTCCCGACAATCCGTAGATGCTGCGTCAGTACCTGGCTGTAGAGGGAATGCCGAGAAAATACGTCATGCTAACCAAGGTACACCTATCGAACTGATGCATCTGTTTAGGAATGCATACACAACATTCGTGGTGACTGTATACTGTCTGAATTCATTGGTGGTATTTAATTTCTTTGACCAATTACTAATTTTGGACGCACATTTTAGTGAAGATACGCTCCTATATTATATTGTGTCTAATTTAAGATTATATCGTTTCTGTAAGATCGGTGTATTTTCCCCTAATTTTCTCATGCTTGGTGTTGAATCCGTAATTATGTTAAGCGATTCTTGTTCCGAGAGTGGCCTAGCTCTCGTATTGAAAATTATCTGATGGGATCTCACTAAATTTTGACACTACTAATGTTACGTCCAGTGACGCACCTTCAATCACTAATGTTGTACTTTATACACCATTTTTGTGTTATTTAGACCATATGTGGTTCATAATACTGTTTTGCATCGTTCGAATGGGGATTTTTGTTATCTGGGAAGCATTTTGTGTTCAGAAATAGTGCTCTTATCGTTTGGATGCAGAATAGTCTTACAACTGAAGTTTATTATTATATTTACTTGAAATTTTTTAGGTTCTGTAGGCAGTCTCCCAGTTTCGGCTGCAGCTTTTTAGTTTATGTCTGCTTCGAACAATCCGCTTTTTTAGGTTTCGATGGAGAATTATGTCTCCTTTTTTGTTTTTACTTGTACCCTGACTGCAGCAGCTCTTGCAATTTTGTGAGCTATAATTTTAGCCTCCTGAATAATGGCCCTAGTAATTCAGTGCAACAGGTCTCATGGGTTCCCTGCAACTTCATTTATTGCATCTTACTAGCGATGAATTTTTTAGTTGACTTGTATTCTTTTCTTTTGTTTTTTTGTCTACATACGCGTGTTTAATAGTTTGATATTTACCTAAGGAATACTTTAACGCGAGATCAGAATAAACAGGCAGAGGGATTAACGAAAAATTGTAGAAATCTAAAGGAAATTATCTGTCCCACTTATCTTTGCAGCATCGATCCAAATAATAACGGTGTGAATTAGGCTGTGAATACCATCGACCATCGGATTAGGAAGAGAAGATAGGCGGTTACTTCACTGGAATCGGTGTGAACATTGAGAGCAGTCATCACAAAGAAGGAGATACGGATCTTAAACAAGCGTCAAGCCAGTGATTGCATCTAGTTCCCGGGCTAGCACGTGCTCCACCAAAGTCATTTTAAACAGCTTGATGGAGACGTGCAGCAAGAGATGCACCTTTCGGTTTGTAACAAAGATCGTATGGCCGGCAAAAAAGAATAATAAGAATTGTAGGAGGCAGCAAACCCGTTGGGAACCTATTGTACAGCAAATGTTCTCGTAGAAGATCTATTGGATGGACGCTAGAAACGCTCAAGTAACATCAGATACCAGTCCCTCGAATGGGACGCCAATGGGGAACGTTAGGTTGCGTGTCCGCAGGAGAAATAAAGATCATGTGAGAAGGTGATGATTGCTTGTAGGTGGTTGTGCAGATGGCTGAAAATTATAAAAATACACTATTCTCACTTTTTAAACGTGAGGAACACCAGTTCACAGGCACCATCAATATGATAAATAACATTTATATGGAGTAAGCATATTTACAATTATTCGATTACACAAGATATATATGAGACAAGAGAGCAGAACAATATTTATATATACAGGCAGAGCCAATGTGTACAGTTTATTGGTGAGCTTCATCGTTGACCAAATTTAACCGGGATACGCATCATAAATGAAGGTTGAGTTACTGGTGATAGGTACGGTAGGTTACTCATAAAGTGATGAAATTTTCTTGTGTCCATTTAAAGTTACTTAGAAGTAAAGTTATAGGAACAAATAATTTTCTGTCCATATGCAGCTAAGAATCAGAACAGGGGCAAACTAATCAGCGTGAAATGACAAGTGGAGCATGAAGGAGTTGGAAATTATCATAGCGGGAGTCAGTCAGATTATGAATGCTAATTGTTTCTTATGTTACCAGATATACTCTGTCTGTCTGTCTGGATTCAACATAGAACTTGGCACCGAAGTGCACCAGTTCGAGTTGCCACGTTCCAAATAGCACACAAAAGTAGACAAGAAGATGAGTGAAGAGAATCAATACAGTCTGACAAGTATAAGAGTGAAACAAAAAATGGGTAATGGTAGAAAGGAATATGAAAGATTACAGAGACTGAATACATCTGCGCCACTGACAACGATTTTGAGCCATGTCACCTATTGTCTCTAGCCGTTGATTCCCAGAGTCCCGAGGGCCCCAACCCGGAAGTCTGCATCTCCCTACCTGACTCAGTTTAACGGTCAAGGATTTCATGGATTGATGCCATGTTTTTGTTTGGCCACCACTTACTCTTTTCCAACCTGTACCTATATCAGCTAGTAATGCCCGTCGCGCGAGGCGATGGTTAGGCATGTGCAGCACGTGACCTAGCCATCTCAATCTATGTAACTTTATAGCCTCGTCGATTGATTTTCCCTCTTTGCCCAGCACTCTACGCCTAACGTCAACATTACTTACCTTATTAAACCACCTAAGGTGAGAAAGAGATCGCAGACATCTATGATCGAAAGCAGTCAACCTTTTCATGCCTTCAACTCGTATTGGATTGTTTCAGAGCCATAGAGAAGGACGGAGCGAACTGCTGAGCAGTACATACATCCTTTGATTGATAGCCGATGTCATGCCGGATATACTGGCTCTGTAAAGGTTTTTATTGGGAGCTATTTATCGGTAAAATAGAAATATTTCATAACTGTCATCCAGGATGCGTTGCAGGAGAAAGTAATGTGTATTTCGCGGGCACTTGTAGGATTTGGGGGCAGTAATTTGTTTTTGTGAGTCGCCGAAGATCTACGTTCTTAATCATCTGAGTACCGCAAGACACATTATTATTATTGTTCCCTTGGGTTCCTAGTGGAACATAGGGCTTCCACTGCACGTCTCCACTGGCTTCTGCAGCACTGCTCACCTTTATCCATGTTAGTCCATACTGTTTCAACTCCTCTTCACACGATCTCCTCCATGTCACCCTTGCACTGACGTCCCACTCGCCGCTTCCCTTTGGACTTCCACTCGAGTGATAGCCTGACGCGCGATGTCACCAAGCGGCCTCCTCAGCGAGTGTCCAATCCATCTCCACTTTCTTTTGCATACTTGTCGGGCGATTGGTTCCCGTTTTGTTTGTTCCCATAGTTTCTTGTTGGAGATTCTTTCCGGCCCGGCCATCTGATCTTCAGCATAGATCCAGCGAAGATAGTTTTTGATAAAGGTCTGCAACAGGCTGTTGTAAATATTCTTTGTGACCCACCCGCCAAGTTTCTGATCCGTATGGAAGAACTGACTGACTTGACGTTGTTTGTTATTGAAAATCCGACTGAATTTTGTTAATGATGCTGAGTTAAGTGACGATGATTTCTAGATTGGTTTTAGGTTGATGAATGTATTTCTCGCCTTTCCGATTCTCGCTCGATTTGAAATCCTGGTCCGTTCCTCCTGTAGTTGAGACAATGCTACCTAGATAAGTGAATGAAGTAACCTTCCGTTGATGGTGATTGGCGCTGGATGCTGCTGCTGTTGGTCGGTTATTTTCATAACCTCCGTCTTGTCTATGTTCACCTGGAGTCCTGTCTTCTCCAGCTGCTTCTTCGACCAGTTTGTCGGTTTTCGCTTGTAAGTCTTCGATTTTGTGTGACATCAAGCATAAATCATCCGCGCGCAAAATCCAGATCTTCTAGTTTCTTCACGTTGGTCGGTCCAGGACATCCCTGTCTTCTTGTTGTTTCCCACTACCTAACACATAATCCAGTCCACCACAATTAGGAATATCATTGGTGATAATAAGCACCCTTGTCTGACTCCTGTGTTTACTCCAAACGCCTCGCTGAGTTTTCCGTTGTGGATCACTTGACATGTGCCGTTGTCGTACAGCTGTTGAATAAAGTTGATGAATATTCGGGGTACGCCGTAGTACTCGAGTAGCTTCCAAATTACTTCGCGGTCAACGCTGTCGAAGGCCTTCTCAAAGTCTATAAAGTTGAGGTAGAGGTTTGATTGCCATTCCATGCTTTGTTCGATGATGATGCGTAGAGTTGCAATTTGGTCAGAACATGATTTGCCTCTCCTGAATCCAGCTTGTTCTGGTCGGAGTTCTGTATCCAGTGCATCCTTAATTCTCTCCAGGATGTTACTTGGCGTCGACAGGAGCATGATTCCTCGCCAGTTTTTGCAGAGTCCTAAGTCGCCCTTCTTTGGTAGTTTCACGAGGTAACCTTTCCTCCAGTCAGTAGGCACCTTTCCCTCCTTCCAGACCTTTTGCAATAATGGAGTCAGCATATCTGCTGTCGTCTCTGGGTCCACTTTCAGTGCTTCAGGGGATATTACATCTGGTCCAGCTGCTTTTCCAGCTTTCAGAAGCTTGATTGCATTCAAGACTTCAGCTTTCGCTGGAGGATTGGTTTCAACTTGCAGTTGTGTGCGCGCTGTTGTTGGTATTTCTGGGCGGGTTGCAGTTAGTGATCGGTTAAAGAGTCCTTTGAAGTGATCCGCCCATTGTTTAATCTGTTTTTCTTCCTTGGTAATTGGGTTCCCTTGGCTGTCTTTTATAGGTTTCACTTGTGTTGATCTCTTCCCGGATAGAGATTTGGTTATCTGATATAGTGTCCTCAGGTCCCTTTTGCCTGCTGCCTTTTCAGCTTCAGTGGCCAGGTTGCCGTAGAATTGTCTTTTGTCCTTCCTAGCACTCCTTTTCACTTCTTTGTCCAGTGCTGTGTAAGTTGAACTCAGCGTCTTCTTCTCTTGTCCGTCTTTGCATTGAATCATTTTCTCTTTCACCATTCTCCTCTCCTCTATTAGCTTCCAAGTGTCCGTTGAGAGCCATTCCTTGTCTTGTCTCTTCTTTCTTCCTAAAACCGTTGAACACGTTTCGTTGAGAATCGCCTTCAGAGACTTCCAATGTTCTTCCACGCATGATTCTTCAGTGATGTCACGTAGTCTTTCCTGCTTTGCTCTGACAGTTGCAGTGAAAATGTCCTTTGTGGTTGTGTCCTTCAGTAATTGAGTGTTGAACTTGCATTGTGGCCTATCCCCAGCTATCCTCGAGGCTTTTAGTTTCACCTTGAAAGTCCCTTGTACTAGATAGTGGTCTGAACCCACATCTGCTCCTCTCCTCAACCTTGTGTCCAGTAGGCTCCGTATCCACTTTCTTGAAATTGAATTGAAGTCTATCTGGATTTTGGTGTTTCCATCTGGTGAAATCCATGTCGTCTTGTGTATATCCTTGTGTTTGAACACACTGCCACCAATCACCAAATCATTGAAGGAGCAGAAGTCTGAGAAGAGTTCACCATTGTCGTTCATTTCACCGAGGGCCTCACGACCCATGGTGAGTTTTCTTCCTGTATTGTCTCCTCCCAGCTTCGCATTCATATCACCCATCAGGATTTTGATATCGCCATTTGGGACGTTGTCCATTATTGTTTGTAGTTGTCTGTAGAACGCCTCCTTCTTTTCTTGTTCTGAGACGTTTGTAGGCGCATAGCATTGAATGACTGTAACCTTTCTTCCTTCTGAGTTGAACCTGGCTGTCATTATCCTGGAGTAGATTGGTTCCCACTACATGAGAGCTTTGGCTGCTGTTGGTGACATCATGATGGCCACTCCCTCGGTGTGCTCGTGATTGTCCTCTGGGTACCCGGAATAGATTATTGTCTCCCCAGTTGGTACCTACCACATGCATTCCATCTGCTCTCGCAGATTCCCAACACTTCTATTCTATATCTCCTCATTTCTGCGGCTAACTGGGCAGCCTTTCCAGCTTCGTACATTGTACGAACATTCCACATGCCCATCCTTATTTTTGCTTTCATCGAAAGAAGGCACATCGGCTGACTGGCTTCCCGAAGGCTTTCACCAGCCTGCGTCATTTCACTTCCCCGATTCCAGCGAAAAATAAGGTTACTGTTTATATTTTTAGAATTTTTAATATATTCGTGCATTGTAGTTTCTGTAGCGATTTGGTTGTTTTACAGGGGTGGAGTTGCTAGCACCACGCCCCAACCCTCCCTCTTTACCCGGGCTTGGGACCGGCTAGAATACTAGCAAGCTAGTAGTCTAAGTGAAGTTGCATGACACTTAGGTCTGCGTTTTTCTTGGAACACAAGGAATGAATACTAACACAACAATTGTTACAACAAATGAATTCTCAAGTTTTAGTCCTGCCCACCAGTCTATTTCCTATGCCGTTACGTGTGTGTGTTCGCTTGTGCAGTATGTAAGTGTATTTTGATTGACGAAGCTCAGTGTAACCACACTGTTGAGGTTCAATTTCCGACCTTTTGCCCTTAAAATATAAAGGCGGCGTACCTACGAGGATAAAATCGAATAATAGTATAACTGTAGGGCGGCTGAATCGTTATACCAGTTTTTATGATGGACAATTATTTACAAGTGATTGGGATAATGGAATTGCTACATTACTATTGCGGAAGTCTTCTGCACATTGCATAGGGCTTCGTAGGCTTTGACTCTTCAGTATTATTTGTTTGTATTCCACGCTAACAGTCGTTAAATGAATGCCTAGCTGAGCTATTCTAACATTAAGAGCTATATGCTTTTAAAAAATTAATTTAATTCACAAAATATAAAAGCAATTATCATCAATCAAAGTATCTATAGAATATACAAGATTAAATAGGAATTTAGGATCAGAATAGTTTATTCATGTACAGGTATTCCTTCATTTAGTGATTTACAGTCACGTCGATGTCTTAGCATAGAAGTTTGTAAAGTTCCTTGAATAGGAAACGATTGACGACAAAGTTCACAAGTTATAGATTCACAATTAAAATTATTATCTTCTACTTCATTACTGGTCGGTTCATATGAAGATGTTTTCTGCTCAACAGGTTCATTTCCAGATAGTGATGATGGTGACGTCACAAGTGTTTTAGAGATAATTTGTTTACGAAGTCGTAAAGCAAGATCATAACTACTACTGGGATCATAAAATGTTTCATCTAAATCTTCAGTTTTAGTCTCATGCCCGTCTGAGATTAATTCAGGATACAATCTGTCGGTGAAAAAAAGTAGAATATTATATATATATATATATATAAGTTAGAGTAAAAAAAGGGATATTACAGCAGTGAACAAAATAAATCCTTGTGGTTTATAATTACTATCACCACGTTTACAAACGGCCCTGTCAGAATACGAAGTGACAGGGTTTCAACCTGATCACTTATGTTTTCCATAATGTGTATTGAGATCATACAATTTATAATCCAGAATCACACTTCATCCAGTAAATCGTGTTAGTCACGAATTCTAATTTCAACTTTCAAAAATTCATATCAAAGCAATTCAGTGTACTATATTTGCTGAAAGTTCTCTTGCTGACGGTGGTTTATAAAAAACAACCTACTATTATATATGCTTATTAAAAATTCAAGAACATAAAACCACATATTGGTGTCCATTGACGGAAGCAGTAACTAGCATAGTACGTGAAAGATCTATTAAATTAATTTATAACCCAATAAGATAATAGCTTTATTCCAAAATAGTACTTGTGTACAGAATGGAATTCTCAGCATTTTACTACAATATTGCATCCAGTTAGTACATTAACAATAAATAAAGTTCTATGTAGATTAAGGTTATCTCAGTTAGTTTTGACAACAATATATTAGCATGTCAGTAGCAAAGCCAAAATTAAACAGAGTGTTAGAAGGTGTTGGAAAAGTAGGTTCTAGCTTATTTACTGGCGTTAGCAGAGGAAAGAAACAAGCAGCACATAAAAGAGAAAAAAAGAGAGAGAAAAGGAAGGTTTCTCTCGTAAAGGCTGCCTTCCTTCGACGCTTGCCCCAGTACTCACCCCCAGTAACCACGCATAACATCTTGACGACGGCTAACGGTGCTAAATTGGAAGCTCGATCTGCTACAGATCTAAAGCTGCGCCTTGGAGACCTAAATCTGTGCAACATCGGTTTCTTATCTGTGCTCAGATAACATGGGACCTCATCCTCGGAGTTGACTTCCTGAAGTCCCACCAAACCCTTATAGATATTGTCAATTCTCGAGTCACAATTGATTCTGTCCCTATATCCTTGTATAGCTCCCAACAACCGACCTCTTCTGTGTCAAGGGTACCAGTGTCTCCACCTTAAATCAAATTTCGGTTGACCCATCCGCCCCTGCTCCCCTCCGAGGGCGAATACTAGAATTAATTGATGAATGCGCGGATGTGCTTGATGATGGGGGTAATCCAGGACGTACTGGTGTTGTCCAGCACCGTATCGATACAAGCAGCCATCCGCCGGTGCGCCAGCTACCTAGACGCATCCCTGTGCATTATCAGGCCCAACTAGAACGTTTGTTACAGGACATGCTGGACAAGAAGATCATCGTAACTTCCTCGTCCCCATGGGCGTCACCTATTGTGTTAGTTAAGAAGAAAGATGGATCCCTCCGTATGTGTATCGACTACCGCAGACTGAACGCCGTGACGAGGCGTGACTCCTTCCTGATCCCTCGCAATGACTATACTCTCGACGCACTGAGTGGCTCGAAATGGTTCTCCAAGTTAGATTTAGCATTTGGGTACTGGCAAGTTGAGGTACACCCTGACGACTGCCTTCATCCTTCCGACTGGGTTGTACGAATTTCGCACCATGCCCTTTGGTTTGTGTAATGCCCCGCCACTTTTCAACGGCTGATGCAAGTTGTCCTGGATAGGTTAGTTCCACATCAATGTTTAATCTATCTTGACGATATCGTTGTCCACGGAAAATCCCCGGAGGAGCACATAGATAACCTACGTACTGCCTTTAAATGCTTACGCACGGCTGGCTTAAAGTTGAAACCGTCTAAGTGTACCTTTCTTCAGCAAGAAGTTATTTTTTCTTGGGTTACCGTATTTCACCAGATGGCATCCAGACAGATCCAGCAGAAACTCGCCTCGTCTCTGACTGAGCCATACCTCAGTGTAGTAAAGACGTTCGCAGCTTCCTGGGCTTAACATCGTACTATCGTCGTTTTGTCCCCGCGTCCGCCACCCTAGCATCACCCCTAGATCGCTTAATGGAACAGGGTCGAAAATTTTTGTGAACTAGTGAGTGCCGAAATGCCTTTAACGAGTTGAAGAAACGCCTCACGTCATCACCCATCTATGTCGAAAACAGACAGACAGACATCACCCATCCTCGCATTTCCTGACACGTCACCATCGGCTGGCTCCTTCATTTTAGATACTGATTCAAGTGCCACTGCCATTGGTGCCGTTCATTCCCAATTGGCGCCCGATGGTCAAGAACGGGTTACTGCATATGCTAGCCGTAAGCTGGACAAACGTGAAACCCGGTTAATTCAAGTCTGGCTTGGTTGGAATAAACGTCTCTTCCTCGCCTTCTTTGTCTTCTACCTTCGTCAGTTGTGGCTGTGGTCTGTGTGTGTTACATATGACACTGTTACACCAGGATGCTAATAGGAGATGAGCTTTTCAGCTATACTGACTGATAGTCATTTATAAACACTCTTCACAACTTTAGAATGCAAGATACCATTTTACAGGGCATACAGGTTTGTGTTGACACTATCGGATAAAGTGAAGCAAGATGGTTGAATATATAAAGGAAGAAATTAAACCAGTTTTAGTTAGTTGATGAGTCGTAAAAGGATTCTAATTAACTTACACCGCTTGTAATACTAGTGAGATATCTAAATATTTGTTAAGAGTTGATTAGTCTACACTACTATCATAAGTGAATAACGACCATTAAAAGTGGTAAAGACTGTAACGGATTCGATCACTCAAATTATTACTATTTTGGAGCATCTCTTGCGAGTTATGGGACCATAGTGAATGGGAAGCAATAAACTTGGATTGATTGGATTATGACACGTCACTCATCTCCAGCTACCGTGTTCCTCAGTAATTACACATAATTTAAGTAGATTCTCAAATATTTTTCAGGGGAATAACATACACTCACACATATATAATCATGATGTATACTTAAAAATAATTAACTTACGAATCAACATTCAAATAATCTGTTACTTGATAACCACCTTTAAGAGGATGAAATTTAATGTCTGATTCTGGATCTGGATTCGGTAATGGCATATGGTCTGGGATTACTGGCTTCTTAATGGGATTTCGTCGGGCTATAAAAAGATGGTGAGAAATAGCAAGTATCACAGTTATGAGAATTTAAGCATTATTATCGACATAAGTATGAACTAATCAATTATGAAAAGAGTTCACGTAGTCAATATTGACCTCTACACATGCATTAGAAATTTTCTTACATTTGATGATTTATTTGCATAAAAGGGGGATGGATTTCTGTAGGCATACCGAAAGAATTTACAGGTAAATGAAGTATTCAAAAAAGTAAGACAAAAATAAGAACAGTAAATATCACCGGTTCATGTAGTTAGTTGGGAACAGATCAGATCAACCAGCGCTGCTTCGTTTTGAGGTTCAAGTAACCTAGTTGTCAGACAGTTATTTTATCCGTTTGGAGCTCAACTCAGTTATCGTCATTATTTTTCACTTAGGTTTCGAGTGGAACTTATAGCTTCAACAACACATCTTCACTTTGTTCTACTTTCCTCTCCCCTCTTCATCTGGATCCACAATTGCCCATAATCTCTCATCTCCTCCTCGCCACACGATCTCCTCCATATTAACCTCGCACCGACGACCTACTCGTTTTCTCCCATTCGAGTTACACTCGAGCTATGGCATGCACTGCGCGCGATATCATTCGATGGTCTCCTCAGTGTATGCCCAATCCATCTTCATTTTCTCCTGCATATTTGTTCAACGACAGGTTCTCAGTTAGTTTGTTCCCATAGTTAACTTGTTGATAATTCTTTCCGGCTAGCCTCCCAGCTGCTGATAAAAGTCTGTTGTAGTCTGTCGGAAATGCTCTTCGTGATGCGTACTGTAAGTTCCTGACCCATGTAAAACAACTGGCTGACTTGAAATTTCTGTTGAAAATCCGAATCTTGTTTTTCACACTGACTGAGTGTAGAAAATTTCCAAACCGAATTCAGGTTGGTTGATGGAGGCGTATGTGTTGCCTTCCCAATTCTGGTTATCTGACTTTGACATCTTCATCCGTTCTACCTGTGGTTGAGATGATGTTTCCTAGATAGGTGAAGGAGGTGACCTCTTTCAAATTTCTCCCGTGTGGGAGTGATTTGTGCTGGTTGTTGTCGTTGTTACTGTGGGTTGGTTATCTTCATCACCTCTGTCTTGACCCTGTTTACCTGGAGTCCTGTCTTCGCCACCTGCTTCCTCAGACAGTATTTTGGTTTTCACCTGCAAGTCTTCAAGTTTGTGTGATATTGATAGTCCACGAAATCCAGATCTTCAAGAGCCCCCTTATTGGCCCAACGTATTCCTTCCTATCTTCTTAGTCGCCACACACGGTTCGCCGTATAATCCAGTAGTCCACCACAACTAAGAATATCAACGGTGATAATAGGCAGCTTTGTCTTAACTCTGTATTCCCTTCAAAAGCTTCGCTGAGTTTTCCTTTGTGCACCACTTGAATCAATTTAGCTGAGAAAGTCGAACTACTCAAAAGATCAGAATTCTAGCTAGCTAGTTGAGAAAGCAGAATCAAATAAATAATTTCGAGGCGAAATCTCACATTACACCCTTATGAGACTGATCTAAAGGTGTACGAATTGTTGCTGTTCTTATAAATACTGGTATCACTACACAACACTTTTAATCGGAGACAATAATAATAATATTATTATTTAAAGAAAATCGATATACGTGAACAGAGTGATTTCAAATATAATAAGAGTTAAATAGTGTGATTCATCTTTTTGACGGACCACACAGACACGCACATAAGATATAATTTCACATTGTTCTCTCCTGACTCGTCATTTTAGTAGTTATTCTAGGTGGTCTCATAAAGACGCACACAAATACAAATAAATGATTTCAATTTTTTGACCTAAACTGTCTGAGACACTTTTTTGAATGCGACTTACAGTTTCAATTCACAAAGATTAGAAATGGAGAGAAAAAAGTGTTTTCGAACGACTAGTATGATCATGTTTGATGCATATTTTAGGTGGAATTCATACGCACATACAGATAGACAAAATTCTCGCCAATTGAAGTGAAACATTGAGGCAGTATAACCAGTTATACCTGAAGATAGGTAGTTCATATTTTGTTAAACATCAAGCTTTATTTCAATTCCTTAGTATTTTTACTTATTTCTTCTATATAATGCCTATAGACGTTAGCATCACAAATTTATTTTATTTTTATACACTCATCTTCGTTGGTTTTTGAGGTGGTGGTTGAACGTCAGTTCACTTGAAATGATTAGAACGCTGTGTAGTTAAAGAAAAACAGAACTGACTGAGTAAGAACATATACTGACTTTCACTATTATTGGTCTGTTTTCGGTATAATTGTTTCACATCAGCTGCTAACAACCGTTTTATACAGTATGCTCCACCAGGTTGACCAGCTAGAAATGCTGCTAGACTATGTGATAGCATACGTTGTAATCGTCGAATCTTGAGTCTATTTTCATCCTGTTTGAAAGCAGAATTCATTTTCATTGATGCTTTTCTCGCTGCTGCTGCTGTTGTTGGTGTTGATGTAACAACTGTATTGTTATCTCCGGCACCACTATCTTCTGTAAATGTTTCATTACGACGGCGTAAGCATTCTGAAATGTATTGGAAATAAGTAGATAAATAAAGGAAGGCTTATAGGTAAGGATAAAGACAAGTTGTCCAGTATTCTCTGAGGTTCATTTATACATCACTAGTCTGTGTGATATTTTTAATAATAACTCCACTAAGAAGTGAAATATATTTACGAAGAAATACAGAAAGCTCCGACAACATAAACTAATTTCAATTCTTAAATTCAACCATGTTTTTTTTTAAAAATTAGTTTGCTTTACCTAATTTAATATAAGTTATCTACACTACCTAAAAGAAATAGAAACTCCTTATAGAACTGTTTTGAATGTATACAGTCTTTTTAGTTTAATTATTACTTTCCCAATTAATAAATAACATGGAGGATTTTTAGCCATAGTGGGGGTGGTTTTGCTGTTTTCAGCAGTGAAAACGTTATCTAGAAGCAAAAAGAACGCTAAAAGCAAAAAGGTTATCCAGCACAGAGAAAACAACAACATAGAGAAATGTTTTCCATACTCGACGCCTCTAGTCAGCTCTTATGTTTCACTTATGTGTGCGTGTGTGCGTACAGTTACAGAAAAAGTAGTCGTACTCATCATTTCAGTACACTAAGTTCTTGATGAAAATATATACTAGTTGTGCTCCTTACTCAAGGTACTGGAGATGTGGTTCATTGATTTATACACTCAACTTTCAGTTGATGAGTATCGAATTCGAATCCTACTTCATCCATTTCAGCCTGGGCAACTGGGTAGTATCACCAGTCCTCACATAGCATGGTACATGAAAAATCTGACCAAAAAAACTAAGTTCTAAGTAAAACTGTAACCTACTCTCTTCCTTACTAAATTCTTTCTTCAAGATTCTTGTTTTGTAACAATAAATTAATTTGGTTTAAATTAAACTTCTGCTGTTTTTGGAGAGTAAATAACACTCCGAATGCTACAGTTTATTTTTAACCTATTGGGTGTGGTTCACAATCTAACATACAGATACGTACAAAATTAGTAGGTCATATTGATTTTCATTTTAGTATATCTTATCAAATAACTAAACACAACGTTGCACACATTTTTAACTGCATAAGGCAGCTATGACTCATCAGCTTAGTCATCACTGTTGGAATCAGTGAGTTATGCTTTCGAATGCACTTGTATCTACCATAATGTCTCAGAGATCAGATAGCATCAACAATGCGGTTTTGATATTCAGTGTAGTGTAGTGAAAATGACAGTTAGTACCAAAGATTCGTATTGTTTTTTTATTACTATTTGATATGACCACTATTACTGTCATTATAATTATAACCCTACTAATAGGTTGATGGTTATATAATAATAAAAAACAGTTAGTTCTTAGCTATCCAAAACGAATTCTCCATGTACAAGGGCCAATCATTCCTTCTATGTTCCGCGTGGAAAAATGAGCTTCAAGCTTTCTAAACTCTGAAGGTTCAGTAGCCATTGTGTTGTTTTTAAGGGGTGTGGCTGTTAGCCCTACGTCCGACCTCCCCCCTTTAACAGACTTACTACCGGCTTAGCGAGGTCTAGTTTTATATCAGCCCAGAAGGGAATCTCGGACCACTTGCGTGGTTGGTGAGCACTTTACCGCTGAACCACCATCGTCTCAGTGATGACATTAATAATACTAATACTTATGGTAATGACAATAATAATAAGGCTGCTCACCTGCTAGTTCACATTCCATCAAATATTGCATTGTTGAGCGTAACCAAATAGTAGTTGCCACTGCCCTCTGAGCAGCTTCTACATCATGTAGTCTTATTTCCAACCAAGAATCGAAAACAATCCTAATAAATCAATAAATCGATAAAATAATAGTAACTTAAACTGAAATAAATATGTTTAATTAAATAAAGCAGAGAGAGAGAGATGAAAATTCAAGGATTTGAAAGTAACTTAATCTAGATACAAAACAAAAAAATGAAATATAAACATATGGTCACAAATTAGAAATGTGTGAATGAAAAACAATTCCAACAGTTGATGTGGTTACAGGAAATAATTTCGCTCGAAATATTATCAAAATCAAAAAAGTAGTCGTTGTGCGTAAACAACCATTGAAATATAACTAGAACCAATTAATTTTATCCCATTTGTCGAATATTACTGTTAATACTAAAAGACATAATGAATACTGAACAAATCTTTCAAAATAACTTAGCTGGAAACACCAATGACCCTTTTGTCTAAAGAGGGAAATGTAGTCAATCGTTACATTTCATTAGAAACTGTTGGTAGCCACTTTACAATTTTCGACAAATCAACACACTAGGCAAATTAATTTTCTTCATCAAAGATTTTCTATTTTCCTCAGTTTCATTCTTTTTGCTTTCCGGGTGAGATATACAGTTTTAATCATGAGCTTTTAAGTTTCAGTAGTTGTGGTTTCCAGTTTTTTATGGGATGGGATTGATAATCACATGTCTGACCCTTCCTCTTTACCGGACTTACTATCGGCTAAGCAACGTTGAGGAGTGCATCACTTGGGGATCGAACACCGAACCTTTGTGCGGTTAGTGAGTATTCCTACAGCTGAACATCACATATAAGAACTTGTTAAATCTTCGGTGAGCAAGACCAATTAGAAGATAATTGCTTCCCTCTCGTCGTAATATTTCCTTTTTGTATCAATAACAAATCCATTCGAAAACTAGTGTTGACATTGGTTGACTGATAGGACTGAAATGTTCGGCATTTTAATAAGGACATTTCGTCAGTGTTTTAGAATAAACCTGATGTTATCTGGTGGATGGTGATTAGCAGTGGAATCCAGAATGAACGCTTTATTTTATTTGGTAATCGTTGGCTGTATGTACGTGCAGTCAGGAGTGAGTGATGGCGTTCCTACTGAGACTAGAAGCCAGCACCCATCGGTGATGTCTAGTTAGGTGAAAATCGAAGCCATGTGGATAGATACATATTTGTTTGGAACTTCAACACATCATTGACTTACAAGTTTTGAATAATAACTGTCCACAGATAAAATTGCTAACAAGTCGAATTAAGCTCAGTACAAATTTCTTTTTTTAGTGAAATCAACAGTCAGTCATGCACAAAAAAAAATTAAGCATACATAGCTATAAACCTCGTGAGTGATATTTAATTAACTTATCAAAGAAAACAGAAAAGATGAAAAGAAAAACAGTGAAACAATTCTGATCGATGATTATAAGACTGGATTTCACGCTCTGCTAAAGAGGAAAACCTGTACATAAAATCGATAAAGCAAGCATGAGGCGTGATACCTATAACTTATTAAATAGTCAGTAGAACAACTGGATCTCGTCTTTCAACTCATATTATTAATAGGTACAACGTTTTCTTTCTCTCTTTTCCTTTCCTCTCTCTTTTTTTCTATTATATGCTGCTTTGTTTCGTTCTTACTTACTAACTCTATTTAAAACACTCTTCTTCGTTCTTTCACACTATGTATATTTCGACCTTTTTGTTGCTGCTTACGCTAGGGAATATGCAAGCATCTACTTTTCTAACACCGCCAAACACTCTGTTCAATTTTGGCTTTGCTACTGACATGCCAATATGTTGTTGTCATAACTAACTGAGATTACCCTTAATCTATGTAGAACTTTATTTATTGTTAATATACTAACTGGATGCAATAGTGTAGTAAAATGCTGAGAATTCCATTCTGTATCCCAAGTACTGTTTTGGAATAAAGCAAATTATTATTATTATTTGATAACATAACAGTTAGGAAAGACTAGTTAGATAGGGCACCTTCATTCAACTATGCTTATAAAATACTTATCATATATTTCACGATATTATATTTCTAGGAGTCATCCCAACAGAAAGACACAGACAGCAACATCGGTTACCATATGCTGATCAATTTGCGCTTATTTCTGACCAGTTAAATATATCGAAAGTTAACTATGAATTCATTATTACTTATGCTTTAGAAGACGAAACATTAAATATTATGCATCAAGTGAGGGTTAAAATTTTTAACATAGAATTAATTTGTATCAATGCCTGCTGATTGAGGTTGAAGCAACAAATAACGGCGGCCTGTTTAAATTACTAGGTTACACCGATTTCTAACCAAAACAATGAATAAAAGTTTTCCCAGATTAATTTGTTTACTAGATGTATCACACAGTGAAATAGTATTATTTACTGGATGAAAAAGTTTCGAACACAGTTTATTGTTCATAATCATGCCATCAATTATAATCACACGACTTTAAAACTTGAGTTTTATAGTCTTCTTTATTCTTTCCTATTTGTCGTCGTCGGGGTAGTAGAATTTTCCAGATATCTGGGTAAGTAGGTGTTGGATTATTCCTATTACACGTATTTACAGTTGATTCGATAAATAAAGCTTCCATTATCAATCTCTTCCTCCACCTTATCTTATCTCATCCTATTGTATCGTTGTGTGTAATTGTATGTAGTGAGTGGTATAGTTGAATTATTCTCCAGATTTCTTATCTTATCTTAGAGTCAACTGATCTAGAATTAGCTAGATTTTTGTGCTCCGCTAGTCTGACTGCACCTGTTCTACTACTTTGACCTATGTATTTTGATCTAACAGTCATTGCAGGTTGGGTATTAGACAAACTAAATTGTTTTGTTTAATTGGCCTCACCGGATCCTTTAATTGACAAAGCTTGTTTCTAATTGAGTTTGTGGGTTTGGGTGCCACGAATATCAATAAAAGTTTCTCTATTTTTCTTTGTCCGTAGGTCGTTACATATAACTCATGCATGTTTTTAATTGGCTTTAAACCACCTACTACTACTACTACTACTACTCATTTCTCAGACAGGAAAGGAAAATACGATAAGGAATTGTTTTATACTTCAGATCGAACAGCACTGTGTCGTATGAGATACTACAGACTCCTTTTTTACCTGAAGATCGTGGATGAAGAGAAATATTATGCAATAAACTAAATTAAGTTGAAAATGTTGTATATTGTGTTGACCTTTTGTGCAGAATAAAGCTGTTATTATTTCTATAAGCAGTCTTGAAGATTAAAATGATCAATATGTTTCTTTTATGTAAAATGTAAACGTAATCTGAAAGACTGAACAGACGAACACAATGGTTGACTGTTGATCTCAGCTAACATTCAGTAAAAATAACCGAAATAGATTGATGCAGCCTATAAGCTGTACGCATTAAAATTAACCACAATAACATATATTCAGGGTTTATCCTCACTGAAATATTTCCACTGGATATATGTAATCTCATTTTTTTCATCCTTGCTGTAACGGCCTTTCACAATACCTGATATTTACAATACTCAATGCTCAACCATTCTTCTAGTTCACTTTCATTTCAGTGTATTCCTATGAAATATGGTCAATTTGATCAAAATTGGACTGTTTATAGTTTTCTAAAAGGAATTTTCTTTTAAAGTAAGTAATCTTACATAAATAAACATTTTTCAATGCTTACAGTGTCATTAAATCTTTTTTTCTCCTAATAATAGTAACAAACAATCAACCACAGAGGTTCCACTTTAGATTGAGTAGAAGGGTGCAAAGTACATATAAGATGTAGTAAAGATAAAGAAATATCATGATGTTAAGTATTATTATTATTATTAAAATTACTTATTGCAGACTCAGCATAAAACAATTCAGGCCTTGTAAAAAACTGATTGAATTTTATTTCTTTGTATTTGCATTTTTCTGTTGTTGCTTTATCTGGAGTGGGATATCTGGCCTTATTACATAAACCATTAGATATTGCCTAGAAACTTAGCTTATTACTAATTTGTTGAACGGTAAGGCAATGAAATACATTGCGAGTGTTGATTTCTATCTAAGATATGCAAACTGGATCTGGCTGTACATCAGAGTAAGAACATAATCAGTCGCTGGAATGTAGATATATCCGGCTAACAAGTCGTTAAAAAGAACCAAAAAACATGCATCCATGAATTCACTGCTGGCCACCACCATTCACCAATTGACTTCATAGTTATTAAGACATTGAAGGTTCAGTAACGTTAGTGCTGTTTGATTTACGGGGTGAGGTTGCTAGGCTCAAGCCTACCCTTCCCACTTTTCAAAGGTTATTATCGGTCAGTAAACTAGGGGAGATTAAGAAGTTTTTTGAGGTGGTTATGTTCCCTGACCTGGATAGTTAATTTGCGAAGCTTTCATCGCCCTACTAGGCGACATCTTCAGGGCATACTTCAATTTGAAGTGAGCTTTTAGATTTCTCCACGACCTTATTATTCATCTCTCCTGGTGGCCTTGGACGAGATTAGTTGTTTTTGTGTGTTTTCACACACTGATTGTTTCTTTGGCTTGAACTTTGACCCTTTGTGTGTGAAGTTTCTTTCTTATAGGTTGATAAATTTTGTCTATCTCTATGTGTCTATTGATTGATGATTCACTGGAGTGCCAAGCTTCTAAAAATTCTCTGGCATTCTTGTTGTTTCCTCTGTCTAATATTTGAACGTTGTCCCAGTTGAATTGATGTCCGTGGTTGTCTATATGTAGTGATATGAGGGAGTGGATATCATGTCTTTTGACGGCTAGCTTATGTTCGTGGATACGATGACGAAGGGGACGTCCATTTTGGCCAATGTAGTGTTTTTCGCAGTTGTTACAATTTATTTTGCAGATACTGATGTTGGTTTTATCTTCTTTTGCTGTTGAGTCTTTTGGTTGACATAGAATTGAGTGAATTGACTTTGTTGGTTTGTGTACGACATCAATTCCTAAAGGTTTGAAGATTCTTGTAGTGATTTCTGAGGTATCCTTTATATATGTATATATATATATGCGCTGAAGATGTCGCCTAACAGGGCGACGAAAGCTTCGCAAATTAACTATCCAGCTCAGAGAACGCAACCACTTCAAAATCATCCACCTGAGCTACAAATCTTCTCTATCATATCTAGAGATTAAGAAGTGCATCGACCGGAAATCGGAACCCTAATCATGTGAATAGTTAGTGAGCATTCTACCTTTGAACCCCTGACAATCCAAATTAAATTTTTAGTTAAGAAAAACTAGCTTTTCTAGTTGGATCATCAATCGAGAATACAATTTGAGTCAATCTAAGATAACTGATCAATGGATTAATTTTAATTGGACCGGAGGTTAGTCGATATTCGGATGGCTAAGTTCACAAAATACTTCTACCAATTTACTGAGTGATTTGGTTTTTGACCGACTTTGATAGACAAATGAGTTCTATCAACACTTGAAGTATGTTTATCTAATCAACCTCAGTTAATGTACAAATTTAGAAAAGGCAGAATTTCCTGCTTATGGTGTTCAGCCATCTAACTAAGTAAACAGTCACTCACAACTAAATGTACGTGTTCAATTACACTATTGCAAGCAGTGTTAAGAGACAAGGAGGAAGATTATATATATATATATATATATATAGCCACATGACATTTGTTTTCCACTAAAATGTAAGAAATAATCAATTACTTTGTTCTAATTTTAAGAATTCAATGTTAAAATAAGCAGGTTAACAATAACAGGTGTCATGAAATGATTTGTGAAAAATTGTATAAATTAGTTAACATTTGGTTAAAGCAAATTACCACATTTTTATATTCACTTACAATTCAATTCAATGCCATCAGTCTACTAACTGGAAGAACGGCTACCTTGTTAGGCTACCGAGGAAGGGCTCACCTCTGCAAGAATTGGTGTGGAATAATGCTTTTGTTCACACCAAAGTAAAATACTAAGTCACGTCATTCTGAATAGATTAAAGATCTACTGGATACAGAACTCCACCCGCCAGAACAAGCTGGATTCACGAAAGGCGTATAATGTGCTGATCAAATTGTAACTCTGTGTATCATCATCGAACAGAGCATATAATGGCAGTAAAACCTGTAATTCAATTTCATTGACTTCGAAAAAGCCTTCGACAGTGTTGGCCAAGAAGTCATCTGGAAATTACTTCAACATTATAGCGAGCAGTGTCCAAATCTCTATCAACTTCATTCAGCAGCTATATGACAACGCAACGTGTCAGGAGATCGACAACGGAAAGCTCAGTGAGGCTGTTGAATGGAAGACAGTAGTAAGGCAAGATGGTCTACTATTAGTGATGATATTCCTTACTGAGGTGGGTTGGATTATGCATCACACCGTGTAAAGGTAGTGAGAAGACAGAAATACCCCGAAACGATAAAAGAATTTAGGAAACCTGGACTTCGCAGATGATTTATGTTTGATGTCCCAGAGACTCGAAGACTTGCAGGTGAAAACCAAAAAAACTGGCGGGAGAGGTACGGAGGGAAGGCAGGACTCCAGGTGAACATGAAGATAACCAATCCACAGCAACAACATCAACAAGGAGCAATCACCATCAACGGGAGAAATTTGAAAGAGGTCACCTCCTTCACCTATCTAGGAAACATCATCTCAACCACAGGCAGAACGGATGAAGATGTCAAAGTCAGATAGCCAGAATCGGGAAGGCAAGATACGCCTCCATCAACCAACCTGAATTCGGTTTGGAAATTTTCTACACTCAGTCAGTGTGAAAAACAAGATTCGGATTTTCAACAGAAATTTCAAGTCAGCCAGTTGTTTTACATGGGTCAGGAACTTACAGTACGCATCACGAAGAGCATTTCCGACAGACTACAACAGACTTTTATCAGCAGCTGGGAGGCTAGCCGGAAAGAATTATCAACAAGTTAACTATGGGAACAAACTAACTGAGAACCTGTCGTTGAACAAATATGCAGGAGAAAATGAAGATGGATTGGGCATACACTGAGGAGACCATCGAATGATATCGCGCGCAGTGCATGCCATAGCTCGAGTGTAACTCGAATGGGAGAAAAAGAGTAGGTCGTCGGTGCGAGGTTAATATGGAGGAGATCGTGTGGCGAGGAGGAGATGAGAGATTATGGGCAATTGTGGATCCAGATGAAGAGGGGAGAGGAAAGTAGAACAAAGTGAAGATGTGTTGTTGAAGCTATAAGTTCCACTCGAAAACCAAGGAAACAATAATAATACTGAAACCGGTGCAGTGTAGTGATTAGGCTTAGATATCTCAGAAGCCTATAGAACTTTGCTGGTTGAAACGCGTGTCGCTGGAAGTATTATCATGTCAGACGTTTTAGCTGGATAGCTGTAAGATCTTAAAGAAATTTCATAATAATTCAAGCTGGTCGACATATCGTGTGAGTTTTCGGATGAAGTCGTACTAGCAGCAGCAAAGAGTATAGTGACAGTAAGGTGTGTATTCTGCCAACCAACAAGTTAACTATGAAGTCTTCCCCACTGGGAAAACAAGAAGTTATAAATTATACATTCTAACTTCGAGTAAAGTTTTGGTACAAAGAGAACTTCACACACTCATTTAACTTACAACAGACTACATGTGACCAACTTCAAGTAATTGTCTTATTTAGGTACTTCAAGAAGAAATTACCTCCATTAGGTACGGATCAATCGGAGACATGATCGCACTAATACGCAAAATACATATATTTACGGTATAAATTATTTCGATCTTCCCCACAAAATATTGCTAATACCTACATAGTTTGTTCATGTTTATGCTAACTCTATGACGACTGCTAACGAATTAAGTCACAGGAACATCATTCATAATTTATTAAACCAACATTCCTAACTTTACATTGTGGCATTCAATGCTGAAATCCTATACCGAATATGAAGAGAGAAAAACTCAGGTATCTCGAGTGATGAATGTTTTCTTTTGAATCTTTAAGAAATCCATACAGTAGGCTCAAGTATGGGTAACCTACTTAACACATCACTTAAGTAGTAAATTTTAAACTACAAAGTCTGCTGTATAAGTATCAGGAGATCCTTTGTCTAATTTTAGTGAACTTGATTGACAATAAGAATCTATTACAGACTAATAGATGCTTTGTTAACACCTTTACCTAATCAGCTTTACTTTTATACTGGTTTGTAGCAAACAACAGACTTCCCTTTAGATAACATAACTGAGAAATTTTAATTTTGGTTATAGCTTGGAACCACACAGTATTTTTGGTACACGTATGGAATTTTCAGCATGGATATCGGTAGCCCGAATTTCGCAGGCCGATACCAGATGTGCGTCGGCAGGCGATCGAACCCCGGAGCATTTGCATGGTTGGTGAGAGTCCTAACCGCTGTGCCACAGACACAGTATTGAGAAGAAAGAGACAAGGCATATATACATAACTCGAGATGCCTAAGTTTTTCTATTTTCTGATTTGCCATAGGATTTGAGCGTTGAAAGACCCAAATTATAAAGTTAAGCATGTTGTTTTAATAGACTCTGCATGACGTCCTTCTGACTTAATTCGTTAGCAATCGTCATAGAGTTAACAGAACATGAATAAACTATGTAGGTGTTAGTATCAGTCTATATATATATATATATATATATATATATATATGAAACAGCAGGATTAAGCATTAGTCCATTATTGTTAATCATATGTTTAACCAACATCATAGAATGTTCTCAAGGTTTTCAATCAATAATTATTAGGTGGAAGTGACTATTGTGAGTAAAATTTAGTAAAGCAGTACAGATTAAAGTTTTAAGACTAATTAAAACTGCTTTATGTATGAGATAATACCACCTACCCAATTGTGATCAATCCATATTAAAAATTGAAAGCATTTCTTACTGGTAGTAGTAAATTTAAACAAGCAACAATTATGGAGAAAAAACAACAGTATTGAATGAATTCAGCTGAATACTCTATAAACATGATTATTTCTGCTAATTTTTAAGGTAAAAATACATACAAGTATTGGTTTTGTAGGGATTTTGTTTGATTGTATGGAGGGTTTCACCATGAGCTGACATCAGTTGCAGAACCACTGGGTAACCTGGGAGTACTGGACAGCTGTTTCGTCCTAGTTTAGGACTCTGTGTCGTGAATTGGCAGAAGTTAGAATTCAAGAACCATCGGATCGGGTTCCAGTGGCTAAATGGTCTACGAGGTCGCTTACCTTGTAACCACGTCCTGGGTTCGAACCCCGATGGGTGCGTACTGCTGAAGAGTCCCGAACTAGGACGAAACAGGTGTCCAGTACTACCAGGTTTTCCACTGGTTCTCTAACTGATGTCAGCTCATGATGAAATCCTCCATACAAAAATACATAAAAACACATGGGTATTGTGATAACAAATAAGTATTAAATTATATTAGCTAAGACTTGGTTTGAACCTGTGATTGACACGAAGAAAGTTAATAGTTTAAATGAGCGCAAATATTAATGCGGAAACTATTCAATATAAGACGACTAGTAGACCATTAAGCCACTGGGACCCGATTCAATGGGCAATGAATTCTAACTTCTACCAATTCACGACGTAGCGAGACTACTTAGCAATGGCTTCGATGAGTAACTGACCTCACCTTCAACCTGCTGTACGCAACCAGAAGGTCCAGGGTTCGAACCCCAGTGGGTGCATACTGGTGAGGAGTCCCACACTAGAACGAAACAGCTGTCTGTTCAGTACCCCCAAGTTTTTCAATGGCTCTCTAGCCGATGATGAATCCTCCAACCAATCAAACAGAAAAATACCCTACAAACCAATACCTGAAAGTATTTAATATCAAAATATAAATTATTGATGACTGTGGTTGAGAACAAAATCTACACTTCATAACCGTCTACACACTCCGACGCTCGCGCCAACTAAGCATGTTACCTGGGATTCAATCCGCAGCCGATACACTCCTAAACCTTGCTAAGCCGGTAAAGGGGGGAGCTTGAGCATGAAGTTTGCAACCCCACCCCGTAAAATAAAAATCACTACTACCAAGGATTCGAAGCCCTAGCTCTATGTTCCACTCGGAGCGTAAAGACATAAAATAAATCATAAAAATACATTTACTGATATGCGGACATTAGTCATTAAACTTCAATACTAAACCCTCTTACTAAGAATAAAACACTTTGTAAGCTTTTAACTTTTACTTAGAAGTACAGGTACTTAAATTCTGCCTACCTACGATAAGGTTCATTGATCAACCAACAAATTATCTAAAGAATATTGATAAAATTACTTAAAATTCATAATCTGAGATCAACATAATCTTATATAAGTGATCACTACAATCACTAACAAAAAAAGTTGAGATGTTGAGAAATCTAAAAAAGGCGATTTTTACTTCAAGCTATTTTGTATCACTTTTATCATTCTTCAATAGACTTATATCTCTTAATTTATGAATTTGAAGCATAACTCCATTATGGATAAGATTTTATTTTGACAAATCACACAGTGTTATACAGTAATATTAACTGATGACGTTTCGAGCACAAACTATTGTTTATAATCATATCAAAATTTTGTTTTCAACTGAATTCTTCCAACTCTGCAATTAAAAATTTATGAATAACGCTAGAACACAATCCAGATGACGTAAAGTGGAAAGGATTTATTGACAAAAACAGACAATTTTAAAGAATGTTTGATATAATCTTATCAGGCCAGACATTGTCTACAGTCCTACTAACACCTCAAGAGAAAAAAGAAAGTGTTAGCGACAAATACTTAGCCAATTAAGAAAACAACAATTTATCATAGGAGTACGCAATCATCACACTTAATTTAAAAGCCATTCAACTGAGAAATTAGTTTATAAAATTCAAGTATCATCTACAGGTAATTTTTTTGATGAATTGACATCAGCTAGATGGGGAATTACAAAGACTAACTGGGGCTCAGGAAAACTCGGAAGGTTTCAAGATCCGAGGCGGATTCACTGATCACATTTGCAGCGTCAGATAGTTTCTGAGAAACCAGTCTACATATTGGCATCAAATACTTCGTATTTTATTTGACCAAAGAGCGGTATTTGAATTCATCAATCAGGACATGGTACAGCGATGTTTGGCTGAGAGGAGAGCGCTGAGAAAGTATGCCATGCTAATCAAGGCAATGCATTCGAACTCATGAAGCCGTGTAAGAACCTACGTAGACTTATCACATGAAATAACAATGACTAGCAATACCAGGTGTCACTGTTTTTAGGTAACTTCCTTAAATACACGCCAACAAATGTGATCCTGCTTGACGTTTTAGAAATTGATTTATTACAATGGGAAAGCCACTTTCATCTAAAGTACGAGGACTAAATAGCCCTTTCAGACAGAGATAATGAAAATATGAAGTATTTTCAATACTTTAAGCAAGTACACTATTCAACTGGGCTCTAGAGGATGCCGAAACACCAATGGATCCAGACTGCTACTGGCATGACTTAAAATCGTTTGGAATCGCACAGATGTATGTATTCAGTCTTTTTTATTATCTAGATTTTGAAAATCCTGACTAGTATTCGTCTAATTATTCTTTATGCTGTACATTTTGGTCTGTTATAGTTTTATTACAAGTCCTTGCTCTACTTTTATATGAACTTTTCTAATTTGTGTCACCTTGGTCTACAGCATTATGGGTAAAATTTGTTTTGATAAGGTGTCACAGTGTTATACAGTAATGTTTATGTAATGTGCGGCAGTTGAAGTCGCCACACCCCATGTACCACACAAAGCAACACAAGAAAGTAGAAGAAATGCATAATAGAGACAGTAAACAGATGTGTGAGACAAAGGAATAGTAATAACGAAGAACAATATACTTTCATTGGAAATTATAAGTCACAAGGAGTGGATGCATCTACGTTAGCCATTGAGAACGATTTTGAGCTAGCCATATCACCAATTGTTTCCAACCATTGGTTTTTACCGTCCCGAGGACCCTAACAAGGAAGTCTTCACCTTCCTACGTGGCTTAAACTAACTGCTGTAGGTTTCACTGATTGGTGCTTTGTTTTGGTTTGACCGCCGCTAGCTCTTTTCCAGCTTGACCAATCCTATGTGAGCTAACATTGCCCGTCGGGAAGGCGATGACTAGGCATACGTAACACATGCCCTAACCATCTCAGTCAATGTAATTTCACAGCCTCGTCGATTGATTTCCCCTCCTTACCTAGGAATCGACACCTAACCTCAATATTGCTTACCTGATTATACCACTTCACGTGGGAGATAGAACGCAGGCACCTATGATCAAAGACAGCTAATCTTTTCATGTCTTCCACTCTCAATGGTCAGGTTTCACAGCCATAAAGGAGGACAGAGCGGACTGATGAGCAGTACACCCGCCATTTACCATTTTACCCATAATGGAATTATACTCTACCACCACAGTGCACAAGTTTTATTCTTATATCATTTGATCTACTGCATTATTTATGCAAAGTTTTTCGTCAACAAATCAATTCAGTTCAGAGTTCCAGCAGCATTTGTATACAACTAGACTGCCTACAGATGACTTCCACAAAAATATGCATAAAAAACAACTAAACACAACAACAAATATAAGTTTACAATCAACTTAAACATAGAGAGCATAAAATGATTGTTTATAAATGGGTTAAATTTGTTGTCAAACTGAGAAGTCACAAATAGGCTTATATTTAAGAGTCATATAGAGCTGTAAACAAGATTTATTTGAAGGACTTATTATTATTATTGTTTTTCACAATTTCATCCATCGCGAAAACAGATAGTCACATGCTTTATGTGAAAAAAATAAATAATAATAATAAACAAAGGCAAATAAAGTGTATCATATCATAGCAATCAACAAAGATTTTAGACTCAATCACATGATGCATAGGAAAGAAAACATCCTAAGGCATGATTATTTATTTTGCACTAACAGTAAGTAATATCCCTGATATGTTTAATTGCTGTCTACACCAAGAGTGGAATAAAGATTATATTAATGCAATCCAAGAAAAAAAAATACATATATTTTCAATTTGTACACCTTTCCTGTTAGATTCTCAATATAATACCCTGGATAGATAGAAAATCCATAATATCTACATCCGTTATCTATGACTACTGATATTAATAGTAAACAGGTGAATAAACGGAATTCAGTGAGGAGTTTAAAAAAAATAATATATACAAAACTGTAACGGTTAGAGTTGTCGTATATTGAGAAAAGCAAAGAAATACGAAATGGGACAGAGATGAAAATAATAAAGATGAGGCAGGTAAAGAGTAAAGAGGAAAACACATGAACTAATGAGACCTTCCTGTTTTACAGAATGCTACAGATGAAACACATCTATGTGCGTCGGTGGCACAGTGGTCAGGACTTTCACCGACCATGCACATGGTCCGAGGTTCGATCCCCTGCCGATGCACACCTGATATGTATGGTCGGCCTGCAAAATTTGACCTCCCGATATCCCGTGTAAAGTGGCATAATAAGGTGAGCAACATGGAGGTTAGGCGTAGAGTTCTAGGTAAACAGGGGAAATCAATCGACGAAGTCGTGAAGCTACAAAGACTGAGATGGTTAGGACATGTGCTACGTATGCCAAGCCATCGCCTCCCTCGACGAGCAATGTTAGCGGATATAGGGTCAGGCTGGAAAAAAGCTAGCGGCGGTCAAACAAAAACTTGGCACCAGTCAATGAAATCCACAACAGTTGGTCTAAGCCACGTAGGGAGGTGTAGACTTCCAGGCTGGGGTCCTCGAGACGGTAAAAATCAATGGTTGGAAACAATTGGTGACATGGCTCAAAATCGTTCTCAGTGGCTAGCCAGATGCAACCACTCCTTGTGACTTATGATCTCCAATGAAACTGTTTTGTTCTTCGTTATTACTCCTCCTTTGTCTCACCCCTCCGCTCACAGTTTCTATTATGCTTTTCTTATACTTTCTTCTCTTGCTTCGCGTGCTACACGGAGTGTGGCGACTTGAACTTCCGCACATTTGTGCAAAGTTCTATGTCGAAAACAGACAGAGACAGACATGATGAAAATGCCATACCTGTACCAAAAATACGGTGTGGAATCAAGCTGTAATCAAAAATATTTTAAAAAATATTAACTGTGCCAGGTTTTTGAACTGTTTCACCTAGTGTTGCATAACTAACATGAGTAACGTTTAGGAGATGTTAAACAGGTGGATTGCATTTCTTTAAACAACTGACATTTAAAGCGTTTGTTTGATCATTGCTAATCTTCTTCCGATTTAATCATATTCCGGTGACTATGAACTATAGCAGCCCAAAACGAAACTACCTAATGAACGGATTGATGACCTTGACGAATTTATGTACAGAAATTGGTTTAACCTGGTTATGAGGACAACTGTGAGAAATTGGGAGGTTTTCTTGGAAAATATACAAGAATACTAACCTACGTAACCACTTTTTGACGTTGCATTACTTGTTTACAGACGTTTATTTCAAAGTACGCACTTCTACTTCTGAAGCATCTGATTGGTGGCTGGAGGCAGTTTCGTTTGGGCTGCTATAGTTTATTGTCACGCATATTCTCAGTAGATACGTCACCATGGGATACAATGATATTTGGCAGCAGAGAGTTGTTTATTTGACAATGAGAGCAAAAGACAAAAACTTTACGTTCAAATTTCAATTTGCAAGAAGTAGTTTTTGTTTGTTTTCATTTCATGCTTTTTATATTATTTTACAAATATCTTCACTTCGCCTCTCTGCAACAGAATCCGTCGCCTTACTATTCAAGATCCTTTCAGAAGACATCACTAATAATACAGTTTAAAAATTCTTGTCAGTAGCACATGCCATAGATATATGTTCAGATGAGTTAGGCAGTAAGTAACTTAGTAATATATGTGTCGTAAATTCCAATCATCTCTATCAAGGAGAATTCATAACTTCAACGGTTGACTTTCAAACTTCGTCAACAACTTGACAAATCTCAACATTCACAGTATGTTTTGTTGGTTTCTAAAGTTGAGTTTCGTGTTTGCTGAAATACGTATACTTTGAATAATATTGTCCCTTTTAGACAAATTTACCATAGAAATACTCTTCATGACGAGCGCTTTCTTGTTATTTGCATCATTTGTGGTGAAAAATTAGGGAATTTCATTATATATATATATATATATATATATATATATATATATATATAATCCATTAACGTGTATAGTGTGAATAAATGATTATTTTCAATAACATTTAACATATTGCTGCACTGACAAACTTAAACAACAGTGGCACAATCTACAAGTCACGTTTATTATTATCACTACTAGATGATGAGAATTTCAAGTAATGATAGATTAATTTTTCAATGTGTTAAGAAGAAATATCTCAGATAAACAGTTCTGTGGACAACTAGAAAAGAGGTCTTTGATTGAACTCTAGTTAGCAACTTGACGACTGATAGTATTCAGTCTGCAACAAACAAAGGATTAGACACATTACACTAACTACTAACTAGTGTGCAATCAAAGTATTTAATATCGCTCTACAAGAAGCCAATCGCCAGTGCGAATAGCACAGCGGTAACGCCTCTGACTGCAGCGCTGGATAATACGGGTCCGAATCTCAGAAGGGACATGAGTTACTTCAAGGTTGCAGATACACCTTCCTGACTAGGGGAGTACCAACTAGCATGAAACCTAGGTCCAAGGCTTCCTGTCGATTTCCACCAACCTTATAGTCTGTCTGTCTGTCTGGATTCAACATAGAACTTGGCACCGAAGTGCACCAGTTCGAGTTGCCACGTTCCAAATAGCACACAAAAGTAGACAAGAAGATGAGTGAAGAGAATCAATACAGTCTGACAAGTATAAGAGTGAAACAGAATGGGTAATGGTAGAAAGGAATATGAAAGATTACAGAGACTGAATACATCTGCGCTGGCCATTGACAACGATTTTGAGCCATGTCACCTATTGTCTCCAGCCATTGATTCCTAGAGTCCCGAGGGCCCCAACCCGGAAGTCTGCATCTCCCTACCTGACTCAGTTTAACTGTCAAGGATTTCATGGATTGATGCCATGTTTTTGTTTGGCCACCACTGGCTCTTTTCCAACCTGCACCTATATCAGCTAGCAATGCCCGTCGGGGGAGGCGGTGGTTAGGCATGCGCACCACGTGACCTAGCCATCTCAGTCTATGTAACTTTATAGCCTCGTCGATTGATTTTCCCTCTTTGCCCAACACTCTACGCCTAACGTCAACATTACTTACCTTATTAAACCACCTAACGTGAGACAGAGATCGCAGACATCTATGATCGAAAGCAGTCAACCTTTTCATGTCTTCAACGCGTATTGGCCATGTTTCAGAGCCATAGAGAAGGACGGAGCGAACTGATGAGCAGTACACACGTCCCTTGGTTGATAACCGGATGTCACGCCTACGCCAGAGATGGTGTAAGTCAGCGAAAGCAGCTCGAGCTTTTCGGATCCGTGCTGAGATTTCATCGCCAATCAGTCCGTTGGTGCTAATACAACTTCCCAAATAGGTGAAGTGGTCAACATGTTCTATCACTTCACTCCCTATCACTAAGTTAGGAGTTGACGTGGTCCAGTCCTGTAGCAGCATCTTACATTTTGTAGGGGCGAATCGCATGCCAAACATACGAAGATTGCTGCTCAAGGTGTTCAGAAGACTCTGCATTTTGTCAGCATCCTCCCCTAACAGGACTATGTCATCTGCATATTCTAAGTCCATAAGACTATTCCCTGGTAACAAGTCGATTCCTAAGTCATTACGTTCAGTTAAGGATACTTCCATCAGCATATCTATGATGAAGTTAAACAGAAATGGGGAAAGTGGACATCCCTGTCGGACACCACTGGTTGTTACCAATTCAGATGACAATTCCCCATAAGCCCTTACACGACTACGTGAGTTTGAATAGAGTGCCTTGATTAGTGCAATGTACTTTCTTGGCACTCCCTTCACAGTCAGACATTGCCATAGTACCTTTCGATCCACGGAGTCGAAGGCCGCCTTCAAGTCAAGAAATATGGCAATTGTTGGACGCCGAAAAGTGTGTCTATGTTCTAGAATCTGTCGAAGAGTGAAGATATGATCTATGCACCCTCTACCTGGTCTAAAGCCTGCTTGATTTTCCCTTGTCTGTTCCTCCCGAGTTCTGCTTAGTCTATGCATGATTACTGAGCCTAGGATTTTAGAGACTATGTTCGTTAGGCTGATCCTCTTATGAGGACTTGTTTCCCTTCTTGAATATCGGTATAATAAGTGACTTACCCCAGTCTGATGGAACTGTCTCTGATTCCCAGACTTTGCCTAGTACCTCAGTTAATCTACAAACTAGTATGTCACCCCCATATTTAAACACCTCCGGAATAATTCCGTCGGGTCCTGCCGCTTTGCCTCGTTTCAAATTACTGATAGCTTTTGTGACCTCACTTACAGACGGCGGACCAGTGTCTACATCCCATTCGGGTGTGGTGGATATCGGAGAGGTTCAGTGTGGCTGTAGGCAAGTTAAATTGTCCCTCAAAGTGTTCTTTCCAGCGTTAAAGGTGTCTATCCTCAGAGCTAATTAAAGAGCCATTTTTCTCAGAAATAGCCTCACTTATGATTTTTGGAAAATACCCATATGGACATTAGAAAGAAGAGAACACGAAGTTCAGCAAAGATATCTTTTCGGCGATTTCATTCTCAAAAGCTGTACAATCGCATTTATATAGATTATTTTAACATGGATAGAATTATTATTTGTTTAATTTCACATAGTAACGAAGGTGATAATAATTTTCAACTTGATATGATAGTTTGAAGGTACGAATATAGATTACAAGAGGCTTAGAGACAAGATTTCATAGGATTAGAAAATAGTTACAACGTATGCAAAAAATTAATATTTGATAACTGGAGAAATAATTTTAAAGGCGAATCGAAGGTGATAATTATTTTCGACTTGATATGAATAAAAAAAAAAAAAAAAAAAAAAAAAAAAAAAAAAAAAAAAAAAAAAAAAAAAAGAGCATGGAAACAAATTGAAATCAAAATTTTCAACTTGACATGTTAGTTAGGGGGTATGAATATAGATTACAAGAGGCATAGAAACAAAAAATTACACAGGATTAGAATATAATTGTAGAATGGTTATTTTAAACGGATTACAAGTGTGATCAGAAGGAGCATGGAAACAAAATTAAAATAACTAGTTTTTTTAACTGAAAAAATAATTTGAGCCTGAAATGAAAGTTAGGACGTGTGAATATAGATTACAAAAGCCTTAGAAACACAAAAATTGCACAATATTAAGATATAATTGTAAAATAGTTATTTCAAACGAATTATAAATGTGAACAGGGAAAGCATGGAAACAAACTTAAAATAACTGTTTTTATAGCTGAAAAAAAAATTAGGTGGAATAAACGAAGATTGAGGGACTAAGAATCAGACACACAGCGAACGAAAAATGCTCTAAAGGAAAAAACAAGAACGAAAACAGATGAGGAAGAGAAAAAAAAGACGGAAACAAAGAGAACATACCAAGCTAGGTCCATGGTAGTTGTAGAGGTTGGATTAACTTCTTTTGAACACACAGCTCCGGCTTCTCGATGCATATTGCGAGGGCTTCTGCAGTACAAAGAAGTCGGAAACATATTGCTTTTGGTAGGTTTCTGTTGACTTTGTAAATCACTTTGAAAGAATCGGTTGAGATTTTGTGGGAGGTGTTGACCAGATGTTCAATAATGGCACTTCTGATTGAACCGGTGCCTCCTCTTTGCAGCCACGCTGGGTAGTGTTCTCTAACACGTTTTGAGAGGACGCGCATACAACGACCTATGTACCTAGCTCCGCACGAGCAAGTGAACTGGTATATGCACATTGAATTGGTCATATGCGAAAGTTTGTCCTTCGTGTTGTTTCGAAGTATTGGGCGGCTAGAGAATGTCACTCTTAGTGTTGCTGCAGGGAAGGTTTTCTTTAGAGAGTTGGATATTCTCCTCTTCAGGATATCAGCTGCCAAATCTCCCTTGAAATTCAGATTTAGATACAGCGTTTTCTTTGGCGCTGAATCGCATTCTTCTCTTTTAGGTTTAGGTTTCATGTTCTTTTCGACAAAACGTGTCGGGTAGCCATTTTGAGCCAGGATATTTTTGAGGAATAGGAGCTCCTCTTCCATGCAATCGTTGCTGCAGATTTTTCTAACGCGATGGGTTAGTGCGCTGATGAGGGCTCGTTTTCGGCTCAGAGGTATCCAACTATAGAAATGCGTTAGTTGGCCATTCCATGTCGGTTTTCTGTGGATGGACCTCTTCAGGGTTCCATCATCTCTTCTTGTCAATTCCACGTCCAGAAATGGAATCTTTGAATCGCTTTCTAACTCCATTGTGAATTTAATCGAAGGATGGGAATTATTGAATTCTTGTAAGATGCAGTTGAAGTCCGAGTTCTCGTAGCAGACTATAAAGGTATCGTCAACGTACCTTTTGTATAGTATTAATTTGTTTATTGTTGATTTTAAAACTCCACTCTCCAAACTGGCCATAAAGCAGTCTGCTAAAAGCGGGCCAAGAGGAGATCCCATTGCAATTCCATCTTTCTGTCTGTAGATGTCGCCGTTGAAGGTGAATTGTACATTCAGCGTGCATCTCAGCAACAATTCCTTCAGATATGATATTGGTACTCCGACGTTTATATTAGATTTCTCCATATAATTGCACAGAAAGCAAATTGTTTCTGTTAGTGGCACGTTGGTAAAAAGAGATTCAACATCTAGTGATAGCATTCGTTTATCATTTACATTCAAATCTTTTATGCATTCGATGAACTCAAAAGTATCACGAAGAGAGTATTTGCATAGGTGTTGTCTTACCGGCTCCAACATTTCGGACAACCATTTGGCGATTGGATGGTATGGTGACCCTGACATGTCTAGAATCGGTCGAAGCGGCAAGCCAGGTTTGTGCACCTTTGGTAAGCCGTAGAGTCGGGGAATAGTTGATCCTGTCGGTTTGAGGCGGTCAAACAGGTCTTCAGATATCAGACGATCGTTCTTCATTCTTCTGAGAACATCTGTTAGTTGTCTTTCAATCAGTTCTGTCTTGTTTTTCTCATTGTCGGGCTTGGCAAATTTCTTGTCATCTGATATAAGTGTTGTCAGTTTGTTAATATATACATCTCTGTCCATTAGGACCACTCCTGATCCTTTGTCAGGACGTGTTATTATTAAATCTTTATTGTCTCTTAATTCTTTGAGTTGTTTTCTATGTTCTTTTGTCAGTAGACGTCGGGCTTGAGATTTTAGGCTAAGATATTGATTACAGCAATCGAAGATTGTTGACTTAAAGTGTAGAAAATCTGCGTCAGAGACTGGAGTAATATCATGAGTTTGGCTTATGAGGTTCTCGAATTGAATATACGTATGAAGTCTGTTGCTGTTAAGATTAACATCACAGAATTTTAGTCCAAGAGATAAAGCTTCTAGTTGTACCTTTGATAACGGAACTGAAGAATGATTGAAAACAAATATATTAGGATCGCTGGGGAATTTATTCTGGACTTCCACGGGCTTCAGGCTTTCTTTTTTTTCTCTTCCTCATCTGTTTTCGTTCTTGTTTTTTCCCTTTAGAGCATTTTTCGTTCGCTGTGTGTCTGATTCTTAGTCCCTCAATCTTCGTTTAATCCACCTAATTTTTTTTTTCAGCTATAAAAACAGTTATTTTAAGTTTGTTTCCATGCTTTCCCTGTTCACATTTATAATTCGTTTGAAATAACTATTTTACAATTATATCTTAATATTGTGCAATTTTTGTGTTTCTAAGGCTTTTGTAATCTATATTCACACGTCCTAACTTTCATTTCAGGCTCAAATTATTTTTTCAGTTAAAAAACTAGTTATTTTAATTTTGTTTCCATGCTCCTTCTGATCACACTTGTAATCCGTTTAAAATAACCATTCTACAATTATATTCTAATCCTGTGTAATTTTTTGTTTCTATGCCTCTTGTAATCTATATTCATACCCCCTAACTAACATGTCAAGTTGAAAATTTTGATTTCAATTTGTTTCCATGCTCATTCATATCAAGTCGAAAATAATTATCACCTTCGATTCGCCTTTAAAATTATTTCTCCAGTTATCAAATATTAATTTTTTGCATACGTTGTAACTATTTTCTAATCCTATGAAATCTTGTCTCTAAGCCTCTTGTAATCTATATTCGTACCTTCAAACTATCATATCAAGTTGAAAATTATTATCACCTTCGTTACTATGTGAAATTAAACAAATAATAATTCTATCCATGTTAAAATAATCTATATAAATGCGATTGTACAGCTTTTGAGAATGAAATCGCCGAAAAGATATCTTTGCTGAACTTCGTGTTCTCTTCTCACTTATGATTTGCCTTCTCCCGCCCGTTTCCCTGATGAGTCTAAAGAGTTGACTAGTGTTGCCTATCGCCGATGCTTTTTCCATCTCTTTTGCCTTTGTCAGCCACCACTGTTCACGGTCCTTGCGGAGACTTTTAGTAAGTTTCCTTTTGTGCAGCTTTCGCTCCTCATTGAATTTGGAGCTCGCCGGAATAAGTCTTCTAGCATCTATCAGTTCGGATGAGGCAGTCGAAATCCAGTGGTTTTTACTCCCCTTTGGATTTGCCTTATTCACAGATTTTACAGCTGTATCTATAGCTGACTGAATATTCTTCCAGGCTTCTCCAGGGTGAGCACAGATGTCGAACTCAGACATGTGTTTGGGTAGTTCTTCCTCAAATAGGGATTTAGTTTCCTGATCGAGCTGGGGACGTGATGGTTTTACCGCCAGCTGTTTCCTACGTCCGTTCAGTCGTAAGCACACCCGAGCACGGACCAGTGCATGGTCGGTATCTACACACGTGTTCCAGAAGAAGCGACAATCTCCTACCGACCCACGCCAACGATAGCTTATTGCTATGTGGTCTATTTGTGTCCAGCGTTGGTTTGATGATGGGGGTCGCCAGGTTAAACAGTGTATCTCCTTGTGTTTAAAGTTAGTGCTTACGAGAAACAAATGATTATCAGAGCAGAACTGTAGGAGACGGTCACCGTTGTCGGTTCGCTGGCACGGGACTCCATAGGTGCCACCGATAACCTTCTCAGATTGACACAATTTCCCTACTTGAGCGTTAAAGTCACCAGCTAGAACGACTATATCTGAGCGTTTAGCCTTTCTCACCAAACTAGACAGCTTTTGGTAGAACTCATCCTTCGTTTCATCCGAACTGCAGTCAGTGGGGACGTAGGCGGAGAGGTTGGATTAACTTCTTTTGAACACACAGCTCCGGCTTCTCGATGCATATTGCGAGGGCTTCTGCAGTACAAAGAAGTCGGAAACATATTGCTTTTGGTAGGTTTCTGTTGACTTTGTAAATCACTTTGAAAGAATCGGTTGAGATTTTGTGGGAGGTGTTGACCAGATGTTCAATAATGGCACTTCTGATTGAACCGGTGCCTCCTCTTTGCAGCCACGCTGGGTAGTGTTCTCTAACACGTTTTGAGAGGACGCGCATACAACGACCTATGTACCTAGCTCCGCACGAGCAAGTGAACTGGTATATGCACATTGGATTGGTCATATGCGAAAGTTTGTCCTTCGTGTTGTTTCGAAGTATTGGGCGGCTAGAGAATGTCACTCTTAGTGTTGCTGCAGGGAAGGTTTTCTTTAGAGAGTTGGATATTCTCCTCTTCAGGATATCAGCTGCCAAATCTCCCTTGAAATTCAGATTTAGATACAGCGTTTTCTTTGGCGCTGAATCGCATTCTTCTCTTTTAGGTTTAGGTTTCATGTTCTTTTCGACAAAACGTGTCGGGTAGCCATTTTGAGCCAGGATATTTTTGAGGAATAGGAGCTCCTCTTCCATGCAATCGTTGCTGCAGATTTTTCTAACGCGATGGGTTAGTGCGCTGATGAGGGCTCGTTTTCGGCTCAGAGGTATCCAACTATAGAAATGCGTTAGTTGGCCATTCCATGTCGGTTTTCTGTGGATGGACCTCTTCAGGGTTCCATCATCTCTTCTTGTCAATTCCACGTCCAGAAATGGAATCTTTGAATCGCTTTCTAACTCCATTGTGAATTTAATCGAAGGATGGGAATTATTGAATTCTTGTAGGATGCAGTTGAAGTCCGAGTTCTCGTAGCAGACTATAAAGGTATCGTCAACGCACCTTTTGTATAGTATTAATTTGTTTATTGTTGATTTTAAAACTGCACTCTCCAAACTGGCCATAAAGCAGTCTGCTAAAAGCGGGCCAAGAGGAGATCCCATTGCAATTCCATCTTTCTGTCTGTAGATGTCGCCGTTGAAGGTGAATTGTACATTCAGCGTGCATCTCAGCAACAATTCCTTCAGATATGATATTGGTACTCCGACGTTTATATTAGATTTCTCCATATAATTGCACAGAAAGCAAATTGTTTCTGTTAGTGGCACGTTGGTAAAAAGAGATTCAACATCTAGTGATAGCATTCGTTTATCATTTACATTCAAATCTTTTATGCATTCGATGAACTCAAAAGTATCACGAAGAGAGTATTTGCATAGGTGTTGTCTTACCGGCTCCAACATTTCGGACAACCATTTGGCGATTGGATGGTATGGTGACCCTGACATGTCTAGAATCGGTCGAAGCGGCAAGCCAGGTTTGTGCACCTTTGGTAAGCCGTAGAGTCGGGGAATAGTTGATCCTGTCGGTTTGAGGCGGTCAAACAGGTCTTCAGATATCAGACGATCGTTCTTCATTCTTCTGAGGACATCTGTTAGTTGTCTTTCAATCAGTTCTGTCTTGTTTTTCTCATTGTCGGGCTTGGCAAATTTCTTGTCATCTGATATAAGTGTTGTCAGTTTGTTAATATATACATCTCTGTCCATTAGGACCACTCCTGATCCTTTGTCAGGACGTGTTATTATTAAATCTTTATTGTCTCTTAATTCTTTGAGTTGTTTTCTATGTTCTTTTGTCAGCAGACGTCGGGCTTGAGATTTTAGGCTAAGATATTGATTACAGCAATCGAAGATTGTTGACTTAAAGTGTAGAAAATCTGCGTCAGAGACTGGAGTAATATCATGAGTTTGGCCTATGAGGTTCTCGAATTGAATATACGTATGAAGTCTGTTGCTGTTAAGATTAACATCACAGAATTTTAGTCCAAGAGATAAAGCTTCTAGTTGTACCTTTGATAACGGAACTGAAGAATGATTGAAAACAAATATATTAGGATCGCTGGGGAATTTATTCTGGACTTCCACGGGCTTCAGGCTTTCTTTTTTTTCTCTTCCTCATCTGTTTTCGTTCTTGTTTTTTCCCTTTAGAGCATTTTTCGTTCGCTGTGTGTCTGATTCTTAGTCCCTCAATCTTCGTTTAATCCACCTAATTTTTTTTTTCAGCTATAAAAACAGTTATTTTAAGTTTGTTTCCATGCTTTCCCTGTTCACATTTATAATTCGTTTGAAATAACTATTTTACAATTATATCTTAATATTGTGCAATTTTTGTGTTTCTAAGGCTTTTGTAATCTATATTCACACGTCCTAACTTTCATTTCAGGCTCAAATTATTTTTTCAGTTAAAAAACTAGTTATTTTAATTTTGTTTCCATGCTCCTTCTGATCACACTTGTAATCCGTTTAAAATAACCATTCTACAATTATATTCTAATCCTGTGTAATTTTTTGTTTCTATGCCTCTTGTAATCTATATTCATACCCCCTAACTAACATGTCAAGTTGAAAATTTTGATTTCAATTTGTTTCCATGCTCATTCATATCAAGTCGAAAATAATTATCACCTTCGATTCGCCTTTAAAATTATTTCTCCAGTTATCAAATATTAATTTTTTGCATACGTTGTAACTATTTTCTAATCCTATGAAATCTTGTCTCTAAGCCTCTTGTAATCTATATTCGTACCTTCAAACTATCATATCAAGTTGAAAATTATTATCACCTTCGTTACTATGTGAAATTAAACAAATAATAATTCTATCCATGTTAAAATAATCTATATAAATGCGATTGTACAGCTTTTGAGAATGAAATCGCCGAAAAGATATCTTTGCTGAACTTCGTGTTCTCTTCTCACTTATGATTTGCCTTCTCCCGCCCGTTTCCCTGATGAGTCTAAAGAGTTGACTAGTGTTGCCTATCGCCGATGCTTTTTCCATCTCTTTTGCCTTTGTCAGCCACCACTGTTCACGGTCCTTGCGGAGACTTTTAGTAAGTTTCCTTTTGTGCAGCTTTCGCTCCTCATTGAATTTGGAGCTCGCCGGAATAAGTCTTCTAGCATCTATCAGTTCGGATGAGGCAGTCGAAATCCAGTGGTTTTTACTCCCCTTTGGATTTGCCTTATTCACAGATTTTACAGCTGTATCTATAGCTGACTGAATATTCTTCCAGGCTTCTCCAGGGTGAGCACAGATGTCGAACTCAGACATGTGTTTGGGTAGTTCTTCCTCAAATAGGGATTTAGTTTCCTGATCGAGCTGGGGACGTGATGGTTTTACCGCCAGCTGTTTCCTACGTCCGTTCAGTCGTAAGCACACCCGAGCACGGACCAGTGCATGGTCGGTATCTACACACGTGTTCCAGAAGAAGCGACAATCTCCTACCGACCCACGCCAACGATAGCTTATTGCTATGTGGTCTATTTGTGTCCAGCGTTGGTTTGATGATGGGGGTCGCCAGGTTAAACAGTGTATCTCCTTGTGTTTAAAGTTAGTGCTTACGAGAAACAAATGATTATCAGAGCAGAACTGTAGGAGACGGTCACCGTTGTCGGTTCGCTGGCACGGGACTCCATAGGTGCCACCGATAACCTTCTCAGATTGACACAATTTCCCTACTTGAGCGTTAAAGTCACCAGCTAGAACGACTATATCTGAGCGTTTAGCCTTTCTCACCAAACTAGACAGCTTTTGGTAGAACTCATCCTTCGTTTCATCCGAACTGCAGTCAGTGGGGACGTAGGCGGAGAGGTTGGATTAACTTCTTTTGAACACACAGCTCCGGCTTCTCGATGCATATTGCGAGGGCTTCTGCAGTACAAAGAAGTCGGAAACATATTGCTTTTGGTAGGTTTCTGTTGACTTTGTAAATCACTTTGAAAGAATCGGTTGAGATTTTGTGGGAGGTGTTGACCAGATGTTCAATAATGGCACTTCTGATTGAACCGGTGCCTCCTCTTTGCAGCCACGCTGGGTAGTGTTCTCTAACACGTTTTGAGAGGACGCGCATACAACGACCTATGTACCTAGCTCCGCACGAGCAAGTGAACTGGTATATGCACATTGAATTGGTCATATGCGAAAGTTTGTCCTTCGTGTTGTTTCGAAGTATTGGGCGGCTAGAGAATGTCACTCTTAGTGTTGCTGCAGGGAAGGTTTTCTTTAGAGAGTTGGATATTCTCCTCTTCAGGATATCAGCTGCCAAATCTCCCTTGAAATTCAGATTTAGATACAGCGTTTTCTTTGGCGCTGAATCGCATTCTTCTCTTTTAGGTTTAGGTTTCATGTTCTTTTCGACAAAACGTGTCGGGTAGCCATTTTGAGCCAGGATATTTTTGAGGAATAGGAGCTCCTCTTCCATGCAATCGTTGCTGCAGATTTTTCTAACGCGATGGGTTAGTGCGCTGATGAGGGCTCGTTTTCGGCTCAGAGGTATCCAACTATAGAAATGCGTTAGTTGGCCATTCCATGTCGGTTTTCTGTGGATGGACCTCTTCAGGGTTCCATCATCTCTTCTTGTCAATTCCACGTCCAGAAATGGAATCTTTGAATCGCTTTCTAACTCCATTGTGAATTTAATCGAAGGATGGGAATTATTGAATTCTTGTAAGATGCAGTTGAAGTCCGAGTTCTCGTAGCAGACTATAAAGGTATCGTCAACGCACCTTTTGTATAGTATTAATTTGTTTATTGTTGATTTTAAAACTGCACTCTCCAAACTGGCCATAAAGCAGTCTGCTAAAAGCGGGCCAAGAGGAGATCCCATTGCAATTCCATCTTTCTGTCTGTAGATGTCGCCGTTGAAGGTGAATTGTACATTCAGCGTGCATCTCAGCAACAATTCCTTCAGATATGATATTGGTACTCCGACGTTTATATTAGATTTCTCCATATAATTGCACAGAAAGCAAATTGTTTCTGTTAGTGGCACGTTGGTAAAAAGAGATTCAACATCTAGTGATAGCATTCGTTTATCATTTACATTCAAATCTTTTATGCATTCGATGAACTCAAAAGTATCACGAAGAGAGTATTTGCATAGGTGTTGTCTTACCGGCTCCAACATTTCGGACAACCATTTGGCGATTGGATGGTATGGTGACCCTGACATGTCTAGAATCGGTCGAAGCGGCAAGCCAGGTTTGTGCACCTTTGGTAAGCCGTAGAGTCGGGGAATAGTTGATCCTGTCGGTTTGAGGCGGTCAAACAGGTCTTCAGATATCAGACGATCGTTCTTCATTCTTCTGAGGACATCTGTTAGTTGTCTTTCAATCAGTTCTGTCTTGTTTTTCTCATTGTCGGGCTTGGCAAATTTCTTGTCATCTGATATAAGTGTTGTCAGTTTGTTAATATATACATCTCTGTCCATTAGGACCACTCCTGATCCTTTGTCAGGACGTGTTATTATTAAATCTTTATTGTCTCTTAATTCTTTGAGTTGTTTTCTATGTTCTTTTGTCAGCAGACGTCGGGCTTGAGATTTTAGGCTAAGATATTGATTACAGCAATCGAAGATTGTTGACTTAAAGTGTAGAAAATCTGCGTCAGAGACTGGAGTAATATCATGAGTTTGGCCTATGAGGTTCTCGAATTGAATATACGTATGAAGTCTGTTGCTGTTAAGATTAACATCACAGAATTTTAGTCCAAGAGATAAAGCTTCTAGTTGTACCTTTGATAACGGAACTGAAGAATGATTGAAAACAAATATATTAGGATCGCTGGGGAATTTATTCTGGACTTCCACGGGCTTCAGGCTTTCTTTTTTTTCTCTTCCTCATCTGTTTTCGTTCTTGTTTTTTCCCTTTAGAGCATTTTTCGTTCGCTGTGTGTCTGATTCTTAGTCCCTCAATCTTCGTTTAATCCACCTAATTTTTTTTTTCAGCTATAAAAACAGTTATTTTAAGTTTGTTTCCATGCTTTCCCTGTTCACATTTATAATTCGTTTGAAATAACTATTTTACAATTATATCTTAATATTGTGCAATTTTTGTGTTTCTAAGGCTTTTGTAATCTATATTCACACGTCCTAACTTTCATTTCAGGCTCAAATTATTTTTTCAGTTAAAAAACTAGTTATTTTAATTTTGTTTCTATGCTCCTTCTGATCACACTTGTAATCCGTTTAAAATAACCATTCTACAATTATATTCTAATCCTGTGTAATTTTTTGTTTCTATGCCTCTTGTAATCTATATTCATACCCCCTAACTAACATGTCAAGTTGAAAATTTTGATTTCAATTTGTTTCCATGCTCATTCATATCAAGTCGAAAATAATTATCACCTTCGATTCGCCTTTAAAATTATTTCTCCAGTTATCAAATATTAATTTTTTGCATACGTTGTAACTATTTTCTAATCCTATGAAATCTTGTCTCTAAGCCTCTTGTAATCTATATTCGTACCTTCAAACTATCATATCAAGTTGAAAATTATTATCACCTTCGTTACTATGTGAAATTAAACAAATAATAATTCTATCCATGTTAAAATAATCTATATAAATGCGATTGTACAGCTTTTGAGAATGAAATCGCCGAAAAGATATCTTTGCTGAACTTCGTGTTCTCTTCTCACTTATGATTTGCCTTCTCCCGCCCGTTTCCCTGATGAGTCTAAAGAGTTGACTAGTGTTGCCTATCGCCGATGCTTTTTCCATCTCTTTTGCCTTTGTCAGCCACCACTGTTCACGGTCCTTGCGGAGACTTTTAGTAAGTTTCCTTTTGTGCAGCTTTCGCTCCTCATTGAATTTGGAGCTCGCCGGAATAAGTCTTCTAGCATCTATCAGTTCGGATGAGGCAGTCGAAATCCAGTGGTTTTTACTCCCCTTTGGATTTGCCTTATTCACAGATTTTACAGCTGTATCTATAGCTGACTGAATATTCTTCCAGGCTTCTCCAGGGTGAGCACAGATGTCGAACTCAGACATGTGTTTGGGTAGTTCTTCCTCAAATAGGGATTTAGTTTCCTGATCGAGCTGGGGACGTGATGGTTTTACCGCCAGCTGTTTCCTACGTCCGTTCAGTCGTAAGCACACCCGAGCCCGGACCAGTGCATGGTCGGTATCTACACACGTGTTCCAGAAGAAGCGACAATCTCCTACCGACCCACGCCAACGATAGCTTATTGCTATGTGGTCTATTTGTGTCCAGCGTTGGTTTGATGATGGGGGTCGCCAGGTTAAACAGTGTCTCTCCTTGTGTTTAAAGTTAGTGCTTACGAGAAACAAATGATTATCAGAGCAGAACTGTAGGAGACGGTCACCGTTGTCGGTTCGCTGGCACGGGACTCCATAGGTGCCACCGATAACCTTCTCAGATTGACACAATTTCCCTACTTGAGCGTTAAAGTCACCAGCTAGAACGACTATATCTGAGCGTTTAGCCTTTCTCACCAAACTAGACAGCTTTTGGTAGAACTCATCCTTCGTTTCATCCGAACTGCAGTCAGTGGGGGCGTAGGCGGAGATTACGAAAAGGCATCGGCAAGTAGTGCAGTCCTTCCTCCTTCTTACTGATCCGTTCAGGCGGACAGCACACATTCGGCTATCTACCGGGATCCAGTCAAGCAATGTCTTTTCTGCCCTAGTACTCAAAGCTATCCCTACGCCAGCTAATCCTCGTGAACAAGCTGTGGCATCTCCTGACACCCTCAAGGTGAATTTTGAAGATTCATCCTGTTGGCCAGGTGGGGTTAGGTGAATAACCACACTTGGGTCTTGTATGCGTGTTTCTGAAACACAGCATACATCAATGGCTCGTGATGCCAGGGTCTTAGCTAGTGATGCTTGTTGTCCTATTTGGCAAAGTGTCCTAACATTAAGAGCTCCTATATGAAATTGGTGGCGCGGCTTTAGGAGACTATCGGTGGTGGTTTTTTGGCTTCCATCGTTTTTAGTGGACACAGAGTGAAGAGGGAGTGAGGAGCCATCAAGTAGAGGAGTTGCATCAGTGGCAGGAAGGCAAGGTAATAGAGATGAAGATGAAGACAAAGATAAGTGAGGATTAGAGAGGTTTTGTGTGCATTTCGGATTGTGAGGGCGATTATTAATTCCCGGCTGCCCACACCGTGGAAGTTGGTTGCGTGACTGCAGAGCCCAGGGGACAACTGCTTGAGGCCGGTCACACGCGGCCTGTTTTTGTTTGTTCTTTTTTGTTTGGTGTGCCTCAGTAGCATACTTATCACTCCTGCCCTGTGACACGGCAGCAGGAAGCGCGGTCGTTGTTAATCCGGGCCACGGCCGATCCGGCATGAAATCTTGTGATTTTGTTTGGATCATGATGTTGGATTGGGTAGCTGCTTTTTGTTTAACCGCTATCCAAACAACCTGCCTGGCATGGTAGAACCTCAAGAGACATAAGTCTCAGCCAGTATAGCTTGATTAGGTCATTGCGGTGTTCAAGCCCGACCACCACGTCAAGGTAGCAGCTTTCGGTCGGGCAACCTTCTAGTAGAAAAGAAGCAGCAGATTGTGACTGAAGAGAGACAGGTGGAGGGAAATAAAGAGCTCCTGAAAACACTTATTTCTTCTGGTTTATAGAATTTAAATATGGAAATTGTGCATTAGTATATATGCTGATCAGAAGAATCTATTGAATGCTAGCCACCTGAGCATATTAAAGTTTATTCTAATCTATAGTTAAGTACTATCAAGAAATTATTTGTCATGCAAGAAGAAAGAAAATCCACTATAGAAAACTTTTTTGTCATAGATCATACGATTTCAACATAGAATAGTAATGCTACTAACTTTAGATAAGCATACGGTTTGTTTTGAAGGTATTAGTAACAGAATAATTTCAATGTTATGTTGTGTGAGGATTGGTATTTATATAAGTGTAGCGATTAGGTGTGTGCATTGTGGTTGGTATTATAATGTGCTATTTAGCCAGCTTAATGAATAGACTACAACATACTTGGTCTGCAGATTCACAACTTCAATAATCAGAGATAGACGATTGCAACAGTAAGTTGGTGGATGGTAACTATGAGTGAAATTCAGGATACAAACTTCGCCCCATTTTAAAGCCGTCATCTGGATGTACCCCCACTTTCCATTGGGTGATGGCGTTTCCACTGAGACTTAAAACAGTATGCCTTGTTTCAAACGCCAAAGGCGTTACCCGCTAAACCACTTGGATGACGAGAGCCACCTCTTGTGTAACAGACATCAGTTATTATTTATTTTTACTTCAGATTAATCCCGAGACATCTACAAAGCGTCCTTGCTACAAGCCAACATGTCAACCGACGCCAAAAATTCCCGTCCAATCAATCCATGGGGAAATCAAAATTTAATTAGAAACAAATAATTATAACAGTGTGCGTCGGTGGTATAGCGGTTAGGACGCTCGCCGACCATGCACATGGTCCGGGGTTCGGTCCCCGGCCGACTCACTCCTTTACCTTGCTAAGCCAGAAATAATGCTGGTAAAGAGGAAAGGTTGGGCATGGGGCTAGCAACTCCATCCTGTAAAACTAAACACTGGTACAGAAACTTCAAGCCACTATCTTGAAGCCCTATTTTCCACCGGGAACGTGAAGGAAAAAAAACTATAACAGTAGTTACGACCCAATGGTAAATGAACCTCCTGACTTCACCCATGGGTGAGAAAACCAAGTTTACGTCTTCATACAGAGGAAACACTTAGATCTTGCAACATATTTTATAATAGGCAGTAACTTAAAAATATGAGGGTCAAAGATAATGTATCTCTTTGTTGAATGTTCATGCTTTCGTGAATACATTGATATTCCATCTGCATCATATGTGACATAAGGACTGAAACACTAGAATTTCTTGACATAATCTTTTAAATCAACGATTATATCATATAAACTCAATTCCTTAGAAGACCAATATTTTAAAAAAGTATTAGGGATACGCAAAGATACTTTCCAAATAAGGGAAGAACGATGCTAAATGACGAAGTTGAAGAGAAACAAAAAACAACTTATAAGAGATACAATTCAAAAAAGATATTTACAACAAACCATCACACTAGTTTAAAATAAATTTTTATAAGATTTACAAACCTTGAAATATCTGCATTAGTATCAACCTCTCGACAATACAATAATAATGTTGGTAATGCTGGAACGCGGATAGTATTGACTAGGAATGGCTTGGTAGTTTCCATGAGATCTCTGTAAAATGAAAAGAGTAACCAGAGAAGAAAAATACGTTAGCAATATTTATAGATATAAACTTGCACACGGTGTCAACAAATCTAAAAATAGAGATTTTAAGTTGTAATAACAACACGTGTTTGTTGCGAGTCAATAGACTCTTTGATAACACTTTACCACAGAGAAAATGACAGATGGATGGATACATTATGAATTTCCATCAGGTAAATACACCTCTGTATGACCAGTTTCACGGTAGGAAATGAATGTTAGAAACTATAAGAATAACACTTTAGGTCTCAGTTACAATATCAAGTAGAGTATTGAGACTAGGAAGAGAGGACAAAGATAAAAATCAAACGAGGCAAGTAAAACAGACAGAAGTTGTCACGGACTTAAATCAAAAAGTATTTTAAAAAACATCTGGCTTTTTTCTTTAAATTTTTTTCTTGGAAAGCGTTTTAGTCTCAAATAAGCAGATAAATACAACTCTACTGATTAAAGTTATGAAGGAATTTAAACAAAGAGACTAAGCTTTACTAACTTCCAATGACTTTAAAAAAACTTGAGGAATTCAGTTAATTGTTGAATTTTTATAAACTTAGACCTTCAATGTTTCCTTTAATGATTTCACAAGAATTACAGTGAAGAATGACTGACTGTCTGGTTCCAAAGTAGAACTTTGCACAGATATGCAGCAGTTCGAGTTCCCACACTACCTCCATCAAGCATTTAAAGCAAGAGAAGAGAGTAAAGAGAGATATGAAGGGAAAAGAATAGTAATATGGAAGGACAATATAGTTTTATTGGATGTTGTAAGTCACAAGGAGGGGATGCATCTGAGCCATTGAGAACGATTTTCAGCCATATTACCAATTGCCTCCAAACACTGACGACCCCAAACAGTCAGGAAGTCTACAGCCCCTAGGTGGGGCTGACCTAAACTAACTGTTGTGGGAGTTTCCTTGACCAATATCATGTTTTGATTCGACCACAACTAGCTCTTTTCCAACTTAATCCTATGTCAGCTAATATTGCCCGTTGAGGAAGGCGATGGCTAGGCATACATAACGCATGTCCTAACCATCTCATTCGAAGATTGACACTGTCTGTCAGGAGTGATTTAGGAAATATCAGAAAGGGTATAACCTGTAGAAACACTCAGTAGCACCATGTACTATTTATTAGAGAAAAATGATTTCTTTAAGGTCATAAATAGATTTCCCTAACAAAAAATAACAAAAATAGGTAACTTTTTTGTTGAAGACCCCTTAATACTCCAAATAGACTGTTTGTCACAACTTCTTCACGTTGTTTCGTCCGTTACAGTCATTTATTTCACCAAACAAATCAAGGATTACGTAACTGTTGTGCGGAGGTAATCAAAGGGTGTTACTGAATGTAATGTGATTTGTATTTGGCTTGGTATATCTGCGAATAAGTCTGAATTCGATGTATTTTACTTGATTAGTAGTGACTAACAATAGAATCCAGTATGCATATGTTTTTTCCTATTTGAATAACATCATCTGGATATACACACGACAGAAATTTCAAATATTTTGATCAATAACTCATTTACTATACTTTATATAAATAATCATAAAAAGCTCTTTAAGCAAGAAGGTAGAAGATGAAGACAGTAACGATACATGTAATTATGAATTAGACAGAGACATTAATTGAATGCATATGTGTACCAGTCAAATCGCTTCTGTAATATATATATATATATATATATATATATATATCGCAGACCTACAAGCCGAAAATTCCCCTTCAGTGGTGAAGAGACAATAAGTAATTTAATACAGTTTCCTTTCGATAATCTTACTATAGATGATATACCTCATAAAGGCAGACAGTAGTTTTAGTTGCATCAGAAAGGTTATAGTAAAAAGTGGATAAATGCGTATTTCAGTAACCCAATATGTAAGTGATTAATTGAGGTCAACTAGAGGTTCTCTTCCATTTAGAAACTACTCTAGTAGTATAATTTCACACACCACCGAACTTATAATCTGCCGACTAAAGGTCGCTACTTCAACTAGCAACTAATCAATCAGCTGTAGAGTAGGAACATAAGCCTTTTTCTATTGTTCTGGTAGCCATAAGGTTTTATCATTACATGACATGTATTGAGTACGAAAAATTTGGAAAAAATTGTTCAAAACTCTGAAGATGATAAAGAATAAATACATCCGTGACATTGTAACCAATGCTGAACCATGGCGAAGAAAACCTGAGCCCATCTATGGTTTAAGTGATTATAACAGCAATCCAGCTTGCCTTCATATAAAACTCAGATTGAAAGGAGCTTTAAACTCTTGACATGATTGCTTTTTAAAAGAATATATATGAAAGTATTGATATAAGTGGTTTAGCAATTCAGTAGAGATCACGTGAGATTTCCAAGCATATGAACACATGCATTTCACATGATCAACGTAGCTGATGGTATCCGGAACATAGTCAGATTATTCAAAATACACAAAATTATCTAATAAACTAGAATTTAGATAGAATTATTCCAGTGTATGGAAATAACTTAATGGCGCACAGCTTATCTTCAGCAATCTTACCTAAATTATACGGTGAATTTCAACTTCTTTCAATGTTCATTATAATAGAGGTTTTGTATTTCCCAATGAATGAAAAACAAAACGAGATTGTTTTTACTGACGTTTCGCTATTTAATGCTAATAGCTTTCTCAATTTTCTTTCTTTTTCAATGTTATTCGGGGAACACAACTAATCTAAATGGAAGACTGCTTCTTGAGCAAAAAAGCAAATGTCATTACTATAGAATATTACACAAAAGAAAATGAGCCATAGAGACAATTATGAATGTAATTTTTGGTCGAACAATCCTCCGACGATGAGTTCCTTTAGATAATTGAATAACTTTCAAATCCTTCTAAGAATGATGACTAAAATATGATTGAAAGTACAGGTCTTAAGAATACTTTAGCCAGAAATCAAAAATCTTGAACTGTGAATATTCTACAGCATTTCAACTATTAAAAATGGGTAGATTGAAAACAATTAAACAAAGGGTATTAACAATGTTTGAAGGCATTATAGTGTGAATAGAGTTGTACTGTCTTAAGAATTCAGACCACTAATATTCCCGAAAGCAATATCAAGGCGACTTTAAATTTTATGAACTGATTCAAACAACAATTCATCAACTTTCAGAGCGTTGATGTCAATTCCTCAGAGCAAGTGTTGATTCGACATCCACCTCGGTTGGTGAAGGTGTAAAACCTTATCAGCTGACTTGCCTGAATTATGCGCAGAACTCCATCATGTGTCTACCATTTTATGTCTTCCAAACTAAAAATTAATACTTTACAGGATTCTTATAAATTTTTCCATTCGGTCACGAAAAGATTACCCGTAGATACATGATTAATTTTGCTGAATATTCAAGCAATATCTAATGGGAAAGAAACCAATCGAAAAATAATGAAAAAGTGAACAAGATTTTGGTCTTGGCTTGAAGGATGTTCATTAATTCGAATAAGCAATAACCGAAACATATCACAGTTGAATATGCTCAAAAACACAGAGTACTGGAATTCTCACCCAATGATTAGATGGCACTTTGTTTGTGATAAGAACCAAAGAACTTCAGGTGAGCAGGTTAGTATTCAGCCATTGAGTCAGAATTCTATTGCTCATAAAATCTATTATTATTATTGTTCCCTTGGGTTCCTAGTGGAACATAGGGCTTCAACTGCACATCTCCACTTGCTTCTGCTGTACTTTTCACCTGCATCCATGTTACTCCATACTCTTTCAACTCCTCTTCACACGATCTCCTCCATGTCACCCTTGCACTGACGTCCCACTCGCCGCTTCCCTTTGGACTTACACTCGAGTGATAGCCTGACGCGCGATGTCACCAAGCGGCCTCCTCAGCGAGTGTCCAATCCATCTCCACTTTCTCCTGCATATTTGTTGGTTGACGATTGCTTCTTGTTTTTTTTGTTTGTTCCCATAGTTTCTTGTTGGTGATTCTTTCCGACCCGGCCATGTGATCTTCAGTATAGAGCCAGCGAAGACAGTTGGTGATAAAGGTGTGCAACAGGCTGTTGGAAATATTCTTTGTGACCCGCCCGCCAAGTTTCAGATGCCGATAGAAGAACTGACTTGACGTTTGCGTTTAAGATCCGAATTTTGTTATTGATGTTGAGTGACGAAGATTTCCAGATTGGTTTCACGTTGATGAATGTGTTTCTCGCTCGATTTGACATCGTCGTCCGTTCCGACTACCTGTAGTTGAGACAATGCTCCCTAGATAAGTGAATGAAGTAACCTCTTTCAAATCCCTCGCGTTTATGGTGATTGGCGATATACCGCTATAGTCATCCAATACCATTGAGAAGTATCTGTCTTCACATAGAATCGGCAGAGGCCCACTGATAACGAATTCTCACTGGAAACTCAATAATATCACTCCGTGAGCAATTAATAATAAGATGATAAAAAATCTTTAAGTTTTTGTATTGTTGGGAGTTTGACTGATTTCAAGGTAGATTTCTTAAAAAATCTCATATCAGTTAGCGAACGACTAAGTGCAGATTGCTGAAGAATCTAAATGGAGTATTGACCGATTGTCAAAATCAACACTCCCTAACTTTCAATGATCCTATAACTGACATCGATACGTGATAAAAAATCTACCTTGAGACCAATTGAATCTCTACAAACCCAACACAATGAAATATTAATTTTTACACTGTGAATAAGAGGATGCTGAGCATCTTTCACTGAAAAATAAGTGAAATATTAACGCATACCACTTTGAAAATTACAACGAAATTACAGGATGCATTGAGTTTATATGAGAGAACTATTGACAGGTAGGAGGAATTCAGGTGCTACTAATAAATGTATGACAGTAAACTAAATGAAACAATCACTTCACTGGAATAACTCTTCAACAGATACACCACGGACAACATCAGTTAGGGAAAGAAACGTTTTTCTGAAACTCTACTATAGGACGAAGCACAAAAGACAAAAAATATAGCGAAATTTCTCTTTGTAAACTAAGTAAGAGAAACTTCAGATATCATACAATGCGAGATATAAAAAAAATATCGAATTCTGTCAAAACCAAGGATTAATGCAAACTAAACGACTATTATTTTTTATTTTTTATTACAGCTTGATTCCACTCTGTATTTTTGGTACAAGTATGGAATTTTCAGCATGGATATCGGTAGCCCAAATTTCGCAGGCCAACCATAGATATCAGGTGTGCGTCGGCAGGGGATCGAACCTCGGACCATGTGCATGGTCGGCGAGAGTCCTAACCACTGTGCCACCGACGCAAATCATGACACATTGTGGCAACCAAAAATTGGTCTCTGTCAACTGGGAATCTATAAAGTGGAGTCAAATAGAATTCAATTTAATTTCAGTATAAGCAATAGCAGACTTTTATTAACAGCTGTCCACTTCGCTGGCTCTATGTTGAAGATCAAATGGCGGGCTAGCTAGAAAGAATTAGTAAGAAGAAATTATGGGGAGAAACTAAGATCTTATCGTTCAACAAATATGCAGGAAAAATGGAGACGGACCGGGCATACGTTGAGGAAACCGTGGAATGGTATCGCGCGCAATGTAGGTCATAACTCAAGTGTAACTCAAATGGGTCGTAGATGCGAGGGTGACATGGAAAAGATCGTGCGAAGAGGAGATGAGAGATTATGGGCAATCGTGAACCCATTTGAAGAGAAGATCGGAAAATAAAACAAAGTGGAGATGTGTTGTTGAAGCCCTATTTCCCTCTCGGAACTCAAGGGAATAATAAATAATAATAATAATGAACGACAGCAATGGAGTCTATGGGAAAGTCTTCAAACGAAAATTCGGTCCCCACAAATCCAATATTTCATTTCATTATACATTAACTAGATATTGGATAGTGCTGATTCTAACCTACTTAACCAAAGATATATGTTATTGAGGCACATTTAGTTAGGTATTTATTATGTGACAGAAAATCATACAAATACATTTCATCATAACATTCAACAAACTACAAAAAGACAAATGTGAACTTGTGAAGTAACTAAATCTTCTTTAAGCATTCAAATTCACGTCAGTGCGCTTTAACCACTGTGGTATTCACACTGTGTACAATGACAACGCAAGTTATCCCAATGCTCATTTAAGCCATGATGACATTATTATGATGATTTACCTAGAGTAGAATATTTGTAATTGCAGATTCATAATGAGAACCATTTGGGTTATTTCAAGCGGGATAGTGTAGTATCATTATGCATATAAGTAATATAAAAGAAAGGCAAGGAAGACATCTGTGAGATATATATAAACTGTTAGACAGCGAAATATTAGTTATTATCTATTAAAAAGTTAACTATTACAAACATTACAAAAATCTTAATATTATGATTAATACAATTGTTCCTCTAGCTAATTTTCATATCATCAATACCATCCGACACATTCATCGGACCGGGGCTATATACACGGCCTGACTAGAATTGATTTTTTTTCTTTCAGAAGTCATTTGAAATACAGTCTGAAAACCAGTCAGTTGACGAAAACCCGCTAAAGACTTTCTCTAAGTTAATCGTTATTCATGGACACACACACACACACCTATACACACATACAAACAAACAAAGAAGAATAAAAACACATGTACAACACGTACAATAAAGCATAGTTGTTAATTTACATTGATGATATAGTGGCTAGACACACCGATATAAGTTTACGTGTGTCTTTCAAAATGTGAATGGCTGTCAGGACATCGAATTAATATACCATAGAAATGAAAAAAAGAGAATGAAATTATGTAGAGTTCGATGTTTATTTGTTTATACAGCCTAGCATATTAACAACATACCAATAATATAATATGTCTTTTTCTTTGAAACAGATCAATTTTTTTCAAGCTACATTCAGTCCTATTGCAGTACATGTTAATATCAGCCCAACAAGTAGATTTTGTGGTGTTCTATACGTCTATTGATTGTGAGAATAAGGTAATTACGGTCAGATATTATGTGATTAATACACAGACGTGGGTGGTTGTCAATATGAAAACATTTAAACAGATATTATACTCACATACAGAAAGGTTATGTAATGCTAATTAATATATACAGACTGAATTGAAAAAGCTGTTTGAGTAAACTACTCATATAGGTTTATTCTCTTGTATAGTAGTCGTTTTGGTGTTCACAAAGCTATCAAAGCGAGTGGTCAATATGCACATGTAGATTACTTAATCACAACAATGTTGTCCAGCACTACACATATGAGATAAACTCAACTAAGCAGATTTTACTATTCACTTCGAGAGTTTAACTCAGAAAGTAGAATGGATTTATTAGTATTATTTTATCCTTTAGCTCCTAGAGGAACTAGGGCTTCAGCCGCGCATCTCAATTGCCTTCTGTTTTCTGCCAACTTTTTCACCCCGCTCCAAGTCTGTCCACATGCTTTCATCTCCTCCTCACATGACCTCCTCCAAGTCACCCTCACACTGACGACAAACTCGCCGCTTCCAATTCAATCGGGTTCCACTCGAGCTATGGCTTGTCTAGTGATGTCACTTGATGGTTTCCTCAGAGTATGACCAGCTAATCCATCTCCATTTCTTCCTGCCTATTTGTTTCACAATTGGTTCCTTGTTAGTTCGCTCCCAGAGATCCCTGTTGCTGATCTTTTCTGGCCATCCGATCTTGAGCACTGAGCGAAGACAACTGTTAATAAAAGTCTGGAGTATGTTTGAGATGCTCTTTATGACTCGCCAAGTCTCTGATCTGTATAGAAGCACTGGCTTTACATTGGAGTTGAAAATCCAGATCTGATTTTTGATGATGAGTGCTGTTGACTTCCACACAGACTTAAGAGTAATGAAAGCCTGCCTTGCTTTTCCGATTCTGGCTTTGATGTCCTCGTCAGTTCCGCCTGTAGTTGAAACAATACTTCCCAGGCAGGTAAAGGAGGTTGTTTCTTTTAGGTTCCTCCCATTTATGCTGGCTGATTGTTATCTGTTGTTGCTGTTGGTGGTGTTGGCCAGGAATCTTCATCACCTCTTTTTTATCTATATTCACTTGAAGTCCTATCTTTGATGCTTTTTCTGCCAACTTGTTGCTTTTCACTTGCATATCTTCCAGTTTATGGGAAATCAAACATATATATGTCATCGGCGAAGTCCAGATTCTCCAAGTCTTGTATGAGTCCATTTTATGCCTGTTTCCTCATTGCCCCCGTTGTCTGTCGCATTATCCAATCAATTGCAATCAGGAAGATCATTGGTGATAGTAGACAGCCTTGTCTCACTCCCGTCCTCACTTCGAAGGATTCCGTAAGTTTCCCGTTGTGGATTACTTGGCATGCAACACTGTCGTACAACTGTTGGATGAGATGTATAATTGTCGATGGCACCCCGTAGTAGCGAAGTAGCTTCCAAATCACCTCTCAATCGACGCTGAGCTGTTGAAGGCCTTTTCAAAGTCGATGACGTTGAGATAGAGAGGTGACTGTCGTTCTAAGCTTTGTTCAATGATGATCCGTAGAGTGGCGATTTGACCAATACATGACTTGTTTCTCCTGAATCCGGCCTTTTCCAGTCGAAGTTTTTCATCTAGGGCTTGTTTGATTCTCTCCAGGATGATGCGGCTTAAAATTTTGCATGGGATGGACAGGAGCATAATTCCGCGCCAGTTTTTACATTGACTTAAGTCCAGAATGGATTTATGCTATATTATTATTATTTTTGCTTTATTCCAAAACAGTACTTGTGATACAGAACGGAATTCTCAGCAATTTCGCTAAAGTATTGCATCCAGTTAGTACATTGTCACTATATAAAATTCTACATAGATTAAAAAAAATCTCAGTTCATTATGACAACAACATATTGGTATGTCGATAGCAAAGCTGAAAACTGAACAGTGTTCGAAGGTATGCAAATGTTGGATGGTGGCTAGCAGTGGAATCCAGGATGAGCATTTCGTCCTATTTGGGACTCGTGGCCCAAGTGGTCTAGTGGATAACGCTTTGGCGTTTGAAACTATGGGTACTGGTTTCGAGCCTCAGTGGGAACATCATCACTCACTGAGAAATGCAGGTACATCTAGCTGACGAGTCCCAAATAGGACGAAATGCGCATCCTCGATTCCACTGCTAGCCACCATCCACCAATTGTATACTAATTAAATGCCCAGACATCGTCGAGGCATCTGTACAAGAAGCCGACATGTCAACCTGAGACCGAGCACTTCGGTCCAATCAATCGACGGAAAATCAAAAATTCAATTCAATAGTGTTTGAAGGTATTAGAAAAGTAGATGCTAGCATATTTACTGGCGTAAGCAGAAGAAAAAACAAAGGAGCAAGTAACAGAGAAAGAAAAAGAGTAAGAGAGAAAAGGAAAAGAAAGAAACAAAACGTTGTACCTATAAAAGATATGAATTGGAAAGACGAGATCCAGTTGTTCTACTGACTGTTTAATAAGTTATAGGTATCACACCTAATGCTTTCTTTATCGCCCAGAACACGAGCTAAGTATGGTATGGTTGAGGTTTTGTGCTGGCTAGTGCGAGCATACAGTTTTCTATATAGGCTTCTGGTTCTGCCTGATGAGGGTGGTGTGAGTTAGATAGATAGAATGGATTTAGCCCATTTTTCACATGAGTCCATGTGCCTGTCAACCAGAATATTAACAAGCTGGTTAAGTGGCACCCTGTGGCTTACCCTTCTGACAACCTTTAACATCCTGCGTAATAAGATATAGTCTTTCTTCAGTAGCCCTGGAAAAACTAAGGGGGAACAATAGAGAATAATAGACAGGATGCGGGAATTAACGAATTGTGGGAGTAAGGGTTGGGTTATACCAGAATGTCTTAACTTCTTGATGTAGAAGATAAGACGGAATATTTTCTTAGAAATCATCAAGATATGAGACGACCAGGAAAGATCAGCAGATAGAATGACGCCTATGCATTTAATTTCCGACTTGGTTTCTATTTCACTGCCATCTATGCTGCACACCTAATGAGTACTAACCAGTTTGTTTAGGTCAGATTTATGCCTAAAGGTGAAATTGACTGTTTGGCATTTAGAGGGATTTAAGGTTAGACTGTTTTCCTTGGACCATTGGATGATTTCTGATAAAAAGCCACCTAGTTTAGAGCAGTCACTTTGATATTTGACAGGTAAAGATACAGTCAGGTCGTCAGCATATTTGACAAAGTTAATGTCATTTGAAGATGGTAAGTCATGTAGAAAGAAAGAAAGAAAAGGAAGTGGGGAGAGTACAGCACCTTGGGGGACACCAGCTTCAGTGAGCACAGCAGAGGAGGATTCGCCTTTGTACACGGTGTATTGCATTCTGTTAGAGAAGTAGGAATGCAACCAGTTAGTGATCCAGGACTCAGTTTGTATCATAGAGAGTTTATTTAGCAAGAGACATCTAGGTACAGAGTAGAAAGCAGAAGTGAAGTCGAGAAACGTGCAGCGGACGTATTTGGCACCTTTATCTAATGATGAAACGATACTGTTGTGTAAGACGGCTGCAGCGTCTAAAGTGCTCCTACCCTGTCTATAGGCAAATTGTTTGGGGTCTTCAAAGATGGCTTTATACACGGCTGGTAACTACAAATAAATATTATGTTAATAATAATGGTTTCATTTTGAAAAAGTGAAAATACAGGACAAAATTTCCTGCTTAGTTTTATCTTCTTTTGATAGAGAATCTTCAAATAAACAGTAGTCTAGAGTATATCATTCGACCGAATTCGGTTCTGTCCAAAACATGCTCCTACGCCTGACGTATTTATGCCTTCAAAACAGCCCAAACAATATGTTGAAAGCCATTTAGAAATGCACTTGAGTAAAGACTGTCCTTCAAGGACGTAAGCAGGTAATTAAAATAAAGTATAGCTGATTAAATTTAACACATTGTGTGCTGTGGGATATAAAGTAGCCCAAAGAATAGGCAGGCCATGTGTCTAGCTATGACCTAATCAAGAAGTTATACATCATTCTGTACAATGGAGCAAAAGAGTGTGAGTGATGGAAGAGGAACTTACCAACTCTTAGCCACACACACACACACACACACACACCAAAAACGAATACATGAGAATAGAGAAGATATTTTAACATGGTACTTCATAGAAAGGGTCAGTCGGAAGAAAATAATACGTTATCCAACATTCCAAATTGCTGTCAAACATGAGAAAAGTATAGATGCAACCTTGACTAAATTCTGGTAGACCCTGTCACTGAGTTATTAGTATCAAACACTTTATGATTAAACCACTTCAGTCAAAAAATAAAAAGAGAGGAAGCAGAATAGGGCATAGTAGTATTCTTTAAACTTAGTAACGAAATTGCATATCTGATAAATGAGTTTTGATCAACAGTTACTTACAAAAAGGCTACAAAAACCTTTAGTTTTTATTCCTTTAGGTTCCCAGTAAAACATATGGCTTTAAGCTAGAGGTTTGAAGTTTCAGTAGCAGTGGCGTTTACTTTTACGGGATAGGGTTGCTAGCCTCATGACCAACCTACCCTCTTCACCAGTCTCACTACCGGCTTAGTGAGGTGAAGGAGTGCGTCGGCCGGGGATCAAATCTCGGACCACATGAGTGATTGGCGAGCATGCTACCACTATGCCACCAACACAAAAGCCTATTAGTTATACTTTAAAACTGTTTGAGAAAAGTTAACAAATGATTTTGTATAGTAAGCTGCCTGGCTTACTATTTGCACTCATGCAAAAAAGTAATTGTCTCATAGTACTATCTGTTTATGATAATGTAGCTGGCTACTACTCCATGTGCTACAATAGAGATAATCTTGGTGATTACCAACTTACTTCCAGTAGGCCTATTTTTCATTCCTTCGCCTTCCAAGCAGGACATAGGGTTTCATGCTTCAGCTTTAAAGTTATAGTAGCAATGTCGTTGCTTTTTTAGGGATGATTTCATTTTTTAAGCATCGAATGTTATAAATACGGTGATTTTCATATCTTGCTTCAGTTTGTGAAAGTCGAGTGAGTTTATGCTAGGACTACCAAATACAAAAACTCCACAATACCATATCTGGCACAGCTGTTATGTGATGAGAAATCCGTTAGGTATGACACGATCAACTTACTGCGGCACTCTAACAAATAGTCTCATTAGTTTTTGTTTTCCTTTCCTCGTTACTATTACACTGTTGTTCTCATCTTCTATCACACATCAACTTTATATTTCATATCCTGTGGTGCATTGTTTGAAATGTAATACTCTACGCTGTTTTTTTATTTTTATTTATTTTATTCATTTATAACTTATTTATTTTACTTTTATTTATTTATCTTTGATTTTGAAAATCTTATATAATTTATGAGGTAATAAGATGCAATATACTGTAATGCACGCTGAAAATTCCATACCTGTACCACAAATACCGTTTGGAATAAAGCTGTTATTATTCTATTCTATTCTATAAGTCTTCGTACAGGAAGACCATAAGTCATGTTAATATATGTGTAAAACTTGGGCACTGTGGTAGTAAGTAATTCCATATTAGTTTGTTTATTAGATGTATCACACAGTGAAACAGTATTGTATACTGGATGACGTTTCGAACACAATTTATTGTTCATAATCATATCAACTGATTGATATGATTATGATACAATTGATATGATTATGAACAATAAGTTGTGTTCGAAACGTCATCCAGTATACAATACTGTTTCACTGTGTGATACATCTAATAAACAAACTAATATGGAGTCGTTGCTTTTTTTATAGGGTGAAATCGCTATCCTCACGCCCAATCCACACTTTCTATCAGCTAAGTAAGCTTTAGGAGTTCGTCATTCAGGAATCAAACTGGGACCACATGATTAGTTGGCGAGTATTCTGCTACTGAGATACGTTCGATGTATAAGTTCCAGGAAGTGCTATCTTCAAACTAATAAAAATAGAGTAGTATGTAAGAAAAATCTATATAACAACGAATCCTTACGTACGCTTAAACTTTTGATTGTTTAACTCAGGAAAAAATTCTAGCGTACAGACAGAGTTGATTACTAATCACTATCATTGTATATGCTAAAAGCTGTTTCAACAAAGAAAGATAAAAATTAATGCAAATATATATTAATAATGACCTTTTGACCTATATATATATATATATATATATATATATATATATATATATATATATATATATATATATATATTGAAATGAGTCGTTTTAGGTCATTCATATGATTCATACAGATATTAGCTGACTAGAAGGAAGTCATTTAAACACTGAGTGTATTTCCGCATGATGAAAATAAAAACACCACTTAATATAGTTGTACACACAACATAATTAGTTTATTAAACAGTTGAATTATTTAAACTTTATAAATTATGCCTAATTATAATTGAACAAATAATCAATTTTCAACAGTCAAACTAAATTGTTTAATATTATTGATTTTAAATAAAAATGTGCACTGAGAGTTCATTTCATCATATTCAAACTATATACTGCGTTGGATAGAGAAAAGTGTTTACTAAAATGAAATCATATCGGAATTACACCATGCTCTTTACTCACTAGCATATACTACTAATAATGTTAGCTTTATTCTACAACTTATGTTTAAGCACAGTAAAGAATTCTCAAAGTTCGGAATTCGGTATATAACCCTGAAAGCTGTGCTGACATCGAAACGGTGCATTTCACCTACGAAGGAGAATACAACAACTCTCTACACTTCCTCGACGTCCTAATAACGAGAAGAGAGGATGGTTCCGTCGAAAGAACCATGTTTAGAAAGCTAGAGACCAAAGCTCAGTATACACACTTCCTTAGCTTCGTACCGCTGAAATGCAAACGTAATCTAATCAGCTGCTTAGCATTTACAGCGAGGTCTATTTGTTCCGAAGACTGCGTAGAGAAAGAACTCCAGGTCATCCGAGACATTCTAAGCTAGAACGGATATCCAGAGAATTTCACTAAAGCCAACTTGGTTTACAATAGTCGTAAACATGAACTGGCAACAGTGGAGAAAAAGCCCCTATTTTACGTCTCCGATTCAAGGGAGATAATCCTGCGGAGATTCTATCGCAACGTTTAACCAGGGAGACCAAGAAAACTTTCTACTCTGCACGTCTGCGTCTAACCTTCAGTAGGCGTCCAATGTTCACCCAGCAACTCAGACTAACTGGAGTCACTCAACCTCTGCTTTCACAATTTGTCAACTCTCGTATCCTACCTATTCTACTTTACTGCTCCCCATTAGTTTTTCCTGGGTTACTGAAAAAGGACTATACCATCCTGAGAAGGATGTTGAAGGTAGTTAGTAGGACTAGCGGTGTAAAACTCAGTCAACTCGTCACTACATTAGTGGATAAGCATCTGAATACATGCGAGAAATGGACTAAAACCATACTCTCTGACCCCCAAAACCCCCTCTATTCCCAACTCTCTCCTTGAATCTCATCAGGTAGAACCAGATATCAGTACAAAATAATATATGCTCATACAACCAAGTATAGGAACTCAACGACACCATATTTGGCCCGCGTTCTAAGTGACAGAGACAATATTAGGCGTGGAACTTATGACTTGCTTTGTTGTTAATAACATAATTTTGGCCCTTGTTATTTCCCCCTTATACTCTCTTATTTGTACTCTATAGTGAACAACCTTCTTAAACATACTTAGCTACTTAATATTATTATCATTGGCTTACTATTTTGTACTTTACTCTATTCCTTCTTTTGTATATCTACTGGGTCCGACTATATTATCACTATGATTATTACAAAATTGTCCTGTCATTAACCATCATGTAATATTAGTTTTGTGGTTGTTTTTTTGTTCGGCACTATTTAACTGACAATCTTGTTTGTGAACGCCACTATCACCATCTTAAAAATTTGTATTATGCATGATTCCTCACACTACCACTACAAACACCGCATTAGTGCTGACAATAAAAAACACAACCTGAAATGTTTATTTTATGATTGTTTAGTGTTGTTCAATCAAATTAACTGATCATCTTGGCTATAAACATTCTTAAGAACATCTCATAATTTCATGTATGATTATAGCTGTTACTGTCCACCACGCATACACATATCATAGCTTCCACTAACCAATACTGAAATATTTTTTTCATTATTTGTGTTTATCTTCCTTTCTACTTGGTATTTTTTATTTGCATCTATTTTTCTTTTCCTTCGTTTTTTTTCTTTGTTATTTCTGAGTTTCGTTTATTGGGTTTATTTTTATCGTTTTTTATATTTTTCTTTTGTAATTCTCCTTTTTAATGTACGATGAAATTAGATGCAATATTGTAGATATGTGCTGAAAATTCCACACTGTACCACAAGTACTGTTTCTGGAATAAAGCGAAATTGTTATGTTATGTTATATTGGACATCGTGTCGATGTCAACACCACTTTCAGCTATATACCGAATTCTCAGAGTAATTTCTTGTAAAAAATATTTACTCCCTGTGTAGAATCTCTAAGTAAATATTCGCCAACAGTAATATCCTATGATGTACTGTCATTTACCCCGAAGGAAGAAAGACTCAATTCTCTACAACATTTTTTCTTCATTTTCTTCTTGAATACTGCACAATGGGAGGGATGGAAGTCAACTGGAAAAATTTCTATGAGATCATGTCTCATCGAAGTACAAATAATTGGAAGATTAGAACAATAAGAAACGGAGAAAAGTAGATTCATTCTCCTGGATAGAAATTTATGTAGCTCAGTGGTTTAAACACACTACCACTTTGATATTATCTGATTTCAATGTTCAAGTTAATTACTATGTCACGTAGGCAATCACACTTCTAAAGATAATGTGTTTAGAGTAATTGTGTTATTTCATTTTTCTGAATTCTTCATTCAGAGATCCTGAAAATCCTACATATCCATCATATCTCACGTGCTAATAAGTGAAAATGAAAAGAACGTGAAATTCTTGAAGTGACGTTGCTGTTTTTACCCCAATGCCTTATGTGAACGCCTTATGAAGTAGATGCAAAAATGACCAACACAAAGTTATACTACTTTTCATATCTATTAAGTAGTCACAAACAGTAAAACAATACGGCATATTTTATGAGGCAAAGAAAACATTATTAACTCCGTGAGAAGGAAGATGTTGATAAGCGGTGCAGGTATGATAAGATATAAAAAAAAAAGTAAAATGAAAATACCCTCTGTCCAACAATAACAAATGCCCTCCCCATTTTGTAATAAATAAATTCTTTGTTTTCCCAATACACCGAAAAGTATATGATTTGTCAACTTACAAATATACAAGTAACTGGTGATCATACGCGAAACCGGATGGTAGAGTTTCAGGAGTATCTTCTTCTTCACAGTCATCAGGATCATCACCTTCTTCCAAATCTTCTTGTCTTGATATTTGTACAGACTTTGTGTTTGATGCCTTCTTGTTATTATTCCATCGTTTGGATGTACTTTCGGGGAATAGAACATCGGGTTGCCTGACAAAGACATCATTTGGATGAAGCATTACAAAACCTTTATTCTAAAGTAAATAGATAGATGAAAGACCTTAGAAATATATTACAAAGAAACAAAATAATCTGTTTATACATGTAATAGCTGTATTGAATTAATTGTCTGAAATACATTCAAGGTAGATACAATCGAGGAGAGATATTATCACCTAATGAGCTCGATGAATACCAGAAATAAATGTGCTTAGCTTAACATGAAAAGTCCTGAGAAGTGTACACACCTAACTCTATGCAAAGCTGATTGCCATAATGTCAATGAAATAATCAAAGACCAATGGCCAACAAGACAATATTCAATAATGAACGTGCCAAATTGAAAGGTATGGTCTATAAAATTCCAATTATATAACTGCAAGCCGTAAGCATTATGTAGCCGGTGAAGGTTGTATTGAACTACTGAAGAGACTTGAAGTAAGATGAAAAAGATGATCGACATCACTTAGTTACAACTGATAGTGCTCAAGCCAAACTTATTCTGTAATGAAAAAAAGACGAGAAATCTAGATTCAAATAAAACTGAAGAAGTGCTTGATGTTTAAGGATCAAAATAAATATGCCTTACGTGACTTTATATTATACAGACTCGAAGATCTACAGGTGAAAACCAACAAGGTGGTAGAAGAAGCAGTGAAGATACGATTTGAAATGAACATAGAAAAGACAGGGGGTGAAGGAGATGACTAACCAATGGCAACAACAAAAACTAATGCCTATGAACACGGCAAGTTTACAGGAAGTCACCTCTTCACTTACCTAGGCAATATCATTTCCACTATAGGCGACATAGAGGAGGATGTCAAAGCCAGCTAAGATTGGAAAGGCAAGAGAGACCTTTATTACCCTGAAACCAGTCTGGAAATCAAATGCCCTGAGCATAAAGAACAAGATTGGGATTTTCAAAGCTGATGATGTCAAGTCAGTTCCTACATATGGACTGGCGACTTGGAACACCACTGAAAACACTTCAAACAGACCGCTGTCTTCTATCAATATGTGCCTCCGTTCCATATTGGGGACGAAATGGCCGGACAGGATTAACGACAAGGAACTCTTGTCACGAATCAACCAAACACCCATTGCTCAATAAATGTACCGGAGAAAATCGCGATGAACTGAACACACGCTGTGGAGAATGTTGAAGGACATCGTGCGCCAGATGCTCAAACAGAACACGAATGAGAAACAACGGTTTGAGCATCTGAAGATGACATAGAAGAGATTGTGTGAGTAGGAAATGGAAGTCCATGCACAATTGTGGAGGTGCATAAAAAGGACTGCAGAGAAATGAGGGAAACAGAGACGAATTGTTGAAGCCCCATTTTCCACTCGGAAATCGGTGGAATAATACTAAAATATAATTATTCTGATATCAGTTAATATTTTTCCAGCCAAGAGTTTTCTCCATAGTGCTCCATAGTTCAGCTTATCAAGTACGATCTAGATATCTTTGAGTCAGACAACTTTACTGTCGTACCATGAATACAAGAAAAGACATTATGAAAATGGCGTCTGGTACAGTGGCTCACAGAAAAAAGAAGAAAGATGTTATAACCAAGGGTGATATTGCAATTTGGATTCATTTCTACTGTTACTTTAAAATACAACGGTAGACGACTGACTACAGGAATGCGATTTTCACAGTGAGGAAGACACAAAAAATTGTCTCAGAAGGCAAAGATTTATTGTTCCATGAGAAACTCAGCATGACTAGAAATTCCAACTAATTATATAATTATGTTACATAATTAACAAATTACTAGTTTAAAATATAAACCTTTTCTGACTAGCTAGCATGTACCGCTTAAAATTTGCTGGCCTGACCCTTAGCCTATGTTAGGGTCAAATCTCTGGTTAAAGGTCACGCAAACAATGAGTCATAATGTATATCCATCTGTGCTAACAAATATGAAAATAAGCCATTTGAGTTCTGCAAAGTTAATTTGTAAATTAAAGAATATTTAGGGAATCAAACACCATAAGAACCATCAAGAGTGAACTCTCTGAGCTCCAAAATTAGGATGAACACCAAGACTACTCCCTGTAAGGATTCAGTGAATCACCTCACGAGAAGCCATGATGCACGAACCCCAAAAGTGAAATCAACAATGTTCTCTAAACACTGAATGTAAAACTGTCTAAATTCAACAGTGTGGTAAGTGAAAACGCTGATACGGCTTGAGAAGTATTAATAACATCCCGATTCTCAACAGTTTTTGCAATATTCAAGTATTGGTTTTGTAGGGATTTTGTTTGATTGCATGAATGATTTCATCATGAGCTGACATCAGTTAGAGAACCATTGGAAAACCTGGGAGTACTGGACAGCTGTTTCGTCCTAGTTTGGGACTCTTCATCAGTAAGCATCCACCGGGGTTCGAACCGAGGGCTTTCTGGTTACAAGGCTAGCGAGCTAGTAGACCATTGAGCCACTGGGACCCAATCCAATGGCCCATGAATTCTAACTTCTGCCAATTCACGACATAGCGCGACTATTTCGCAATGTCTTCTCCGATGGGTTACTGTCTCATTTCCAACCTGCAATAGACTACTTTTAAGATTCTATTTAGAATAATCAAAACGGGATTATAGACAGGAAAACTGATAGCTTACAAAAGCTGTTGACGAAAACACTGTGCTTACCTTAGTATGAAAGACCATTTCGGCTCCAGCACCAGCTGTACCTCCACGATTTGCTACCCGATAGGAATTAGCATCATCTCCAATAGCCAAATGAGGATACATACCACCAGCTAGTACAACTTTTAACAGCTGAACATCAGCTTGTGTCATACTCTCTTGAATATTTGCTGATTGAGCTAAATCAGTCAAATTATAGCATAGAACTAATTCTAAATCTTGTACTGAAATATTTAGCGAATTAATATTAACCGATGAACCAGTCGAAGCATTTAACCATTTACGTAATTTAACTGCATCATTTTCTGTCTTCTGACTTTCATTTTCAGATTCAGAGTCATCAGTAAGCTATATAAAAAGATTAATTCAGGGGAGTGAATTGGAAATTCTATCAATAGTTATTCGATAATACATTTTTATTGTTGAAGAAATAAGGAAATATATAGTACGAAAAAAAGTCTTGAGTACTGAGGGAAAAAAAGGTTACGAACCATCCACTAGTATCAATGAACTCAGGAAGTCAAAAATTTAAAAGAAACCGTGAACAACTTTTACTATTTCAAAACTGACATCACTACTATAAAACAAAATACCATCTAAACATTTTGAGTTTAGTCAAAAGATGGATCTAACATATCACCTAGGCTGTAATAAATGGACTCATAGTTGAATATTGCCAATAAGGAACTGTGTGCAATGCAGTTTATCCAGGTTAAAATAAAACTAACAGTACATAGACAAGACACTAGTGGAAAGTATTTCTTTTAATCCTATATATTCACACAATCTTTACTCCAGATATTCTGTAGCAATTATGAACAGAATCGCCTAACAAGTGTATGATGAATTCTACTGATTCACTTCGTTAAGTAGATGATGACAAGTGAATAAATGAGTCTAGAAGTACGTGTGTGTGTTCTACTCACGCGTCCATACTTCATGATGACGAAGTCTTACTTTTTGAAATTAGTAGTAAACGGTTCAAGGATTGGACTTCATTGCTTAAAGGATTTCATTATGAACTAACCTCATTTAGAGAGCCATTTGTAAACCTAGAAGTACTGGGTAGCTGTTTCGTCCTAGTTTGGGACTCTTCAGTTCCAATATGCAATCACCATTGTCTTTCACACAAAGGAGTCATCATTAATGACACTGTGGTGAGAAATAGCTGCTAGCCAAATTAGTAGACAGTAATTGACGTCAATATTTATGTCCCAAGTATTAGTCATGTGAAAACGAGAACAAGATTGACAGCAGACTTTGCATAGGCGGACACAGTTAGCATATAGGTGATCTGACATTCAAGAAACAACCACAAAGAGAAACAACCAATTAGAAGGCTGTTTTTCTGCTAACAATAATCTAAAATATGTACATGAAAATATATAAATACGTGTTGATTTCCTTAATAACGAATCTGTTGCCTGACTCTTGTCTTCTGTCGTTACAACACCACATTATGGTATTGATGAAAGCGTAATGTTTATCAAGATCACATTTATGTAAATAAAGTAAAAACAAGGGAGAAATATTAAGATGATTACTGATGATCCGAAAAGTTCCAAGTGCTATTCGAAGCTTAGAGATGATGGTAAATCACAATAGATAAAACACGTATAGAGAACGTTATTTTTTTCAGCTACACAAACCTACATTATCTTGTAAAGTAAGCAGTCGACGACGTTTTGTTCGCATTCTTTCACTACGTCTTGCATAATTTAAATTTTTAAAATGATAACTTCTTGACGATGAACTTGTATCCGCTTCTTTAGATTTTCTGTCAAGAAGACCACTATCTCTTAAAAGTTGAGCAAATTGATTACGTAGTCGAACCATTTCATGAAGGCGTTGTTCTTGAGCACCAATACGACGACACCATCGTTTAATATTTGTCGATCTTTTCTGATCACCAGTTTCGTTGGATTCTTCCTCGTAACTGAAAATGCCAGTCGCCTCTGACTTCATCTGATTGTTGTAAGAGAAAATAAACGGAAAACAATTAAAATTAAATAACTAATCAATAATTTAGTTGCTAACAAATAAATATAAAGAGATAAACAATTTACTAAATAGATAGAGAAAATAAAGTTTTATATCATATTCATTCATTTCATATTACCTTGAGAGATTTTAAATGGTTACGCCTAAACGGTAAGCAGTGTACTTTAGCTTACTTTTCCCGTGGATTCATTATTTAACAGAAGATGCATTTCATGACCAAACTAGATGCCCAGTAGAACAAAAGTGTTCAGATAACATGTTAGAAGGAGTTTTAACCACTCTGTTTATACATCGGCTATTTCGTGAGTTCATAACCCGTATGTGTTGATGAGATGTGTTTTCATCGAAAGCAATAAGTACCAACTTTATGCATTAGAAACAAGATAAAAACTGTCATTTGCTTGTATAGTGTGAATAAGAACCAATTCCACCGATGTCTGTGACAAACTAGTAAAGGGAAACACACCACAAAGGTATTCATTTCTGTGTTATTAATGCATGAATTATTTTACGTCACTACATCATTACTCAGACAGTAACCGGCTAGAGGTGAATTGGTGACTAGCAGTGGAATCCAGGATGTGCGTTTCGCCCTGTTTGGGGCTCATCACTTGGATGTACCTGCATTCCGCAGTGAGTGATGATGTTCCCACCGAGGCTCGAACCCAGTGCCCAGAGTTTCAAACGCCAAAGCCAATCAGTTGACGGGAAAATCTAAAATTCAATTAAATAATTGATATGATCCGTTGCACAAGAGGTGGCTCTCATGGGCCAATTGGTCTAGTGGATAACGTTTTGGCGTTTGAAACTGTGGGCACTAGCTTTGAGCCTCGGTGGGAATATCATCACTCATTGTGGGATGCAGGTATATCCGAGTGACGAATCCCAAATAGGACGAAATGCGCATCCCGGATTCCACTGCTAGTCACTATCCACCAATTCACTTCTAATTACATGCTCAGACATTGTCGAAGCGTTTGCACAAGAAGCCGACATGTTAACCTGAGACCGAGCACTTCAGTCCAATCAATCGACGGGAAAATCTAAAATTCAATTAAATAATCGGCTATATTTATAACTTAAACAGAAAGAAAGTTTTGAAAATTACACATCATTTCAATGAAGAGAATTACATCCACGTGTCAGAAATTCGCCAGGTACTAAAATATTTTCATAAGACATTTAAGAACACTACTCCAAAGGAGAAATTGTGTAGAATAAACAAGTATAAAGGAAAATACACTACAATATAGGATCTGCTTGATACAGGAAACACCATCAACACGGGAAGTAAAATTACAAGAGTAAGAACTACTAACTAATACGAGTAGTCGGAAATCATTTACGTTATCCAGTATCGAGTTTTTACTCATTATTATTACTATTATTATTATTAGGCTTAAACAGTGGAATCAGTAATAACCACTTCACCGAAGTAGTTAGCTGGAGTTCGAATGGTTTAAAATGACTTAGCTGTCTAAGTCCGCGTACAACAATGAAGTATACCTCAAAACTCCGCGTTAGGAAGACAACAATAATGCAGATTTATTATTGATGCGTTAATTGGACGCACACTATTGTTCTGAATTCATAGACTGCTGGAACACATGATGCGCATATATGCCTTAGATAATGATGACATCTAGTCCGGTTTACTATATTTAGCAATATGCTGTTCAAACCAAACCGCCATTTTATTTTATGTTCAATACATCACTTTGATTACAAGTACATAGATCAAAAGAATGTATATATCTACATATATATGATCGATAAGTTTGTTGATTGGATACATGTTAGAACTGTGAATGATTAAATTCCAATATCTGTCACTAATCAAGAAGGTTGGTTTTTGTACATAAAGGTCAAATTAATGATAAGGACAAATTAGTTTAGATTTCATTAAACATATAACACAAAATATTTCCCATCAATTAAAAACAGGCTGTTGAATACAATTAAACAATAATATACAAAAGACAAGGATAAAAAGTGAAATGGAAATCAACAAGATTTCATTAGAATTACCTTGATCCATTCATCAAAAACATTGACCAAAGTAAATGCATCACCATGATTACTTTCATATTCAGCCAATGAATCCACCCGACGAGTTTGTTCTGCTCCACTGAACGCCGTATGCGGTAGCAATGGACACTGGACAGCCATACCAGCAGCTAAGCTCAACACAGGTTGAACAAGTCTTAGCAATGAGGCTAGTATTAACATTCGACCCAGTGAAAATTCTACTGGGATCTCTGATAATAACTGACCAAGTGGAGTCACTGTCAGTGTAGAACTTGTAGAATTTTGTGGTACAAGAGCTCCATGTGACTAAAAAATAGAATATATATATATATATATATATACAGCAAGGGGGAATTAAACACTGGAGAGGTGATGATCACATCGATTAATAGCATTAGAGCTACAGTGTAATATACAGAGTTAAAAATTCCCCCACATATCATGACTCTAATTAGGATTAAACGACAGTTTGAGTAGCAGTGGTATTCGGAAAAAAATAACTTTAATTTATCGATTGACACCTCTGTCAACTGATCTTTGAGACGCAGCTGTTAACCAGGTCTTGATATAACAACAGTCACACAGGAGGTCAATCGTGAGCCCAAATATCTCAGTGGTAAAGTCTCTGATTGCAGCAGTGGGCTACATGGATTCAAAGTTCAAGGGGAATATGAATTTCTTATAGGTTGCAGATACGCCTTGGTGACTGATGAGTGCAAGCTAGCACGAAACCTACGTCCAAAGTTTCCTGCCGATTACCTCCGACTATCTAATAACAATAATTCAGAGCGCAATGTAATAGCGCGGGTGAACCACTTGAAGTAGTTGATAAGTTTGTGTACCTGGGTAGTTGTGTGAGTGCTGGGGGAGGGGTGATGGATGAGATTTCCAACCGTATAATGAAGGCTACGGTGGCATACATCAACTTGAGCCACCTATGGCTCCGTCGCGATGTTAGACTGACTGTCAAAGGTCGGGTATACAACGCTTCGGTGCTGGCTGCCCTGCTCTACGCCTGTGAAACCTGGCCTCTCTGAGTAGGCTGAGGATGTGCGGCGACTCTGTGTGTTCGATCATCGCTGTCTCCGCAGGATTGCTTGCGTTCGATGGCATCATCGCGTGAGTAATTCTGAAGTTCGGCGGCGTGTGTTTGAACACAGTGGAAGATCACCATTCATTGAGTGTCGTCATCTGGAAACACCGGCTCCGGTGGCTTGAACATGTGCTGCGAATGTCATCCTAGAGGCTTCCGTACAGGTCTCTGTTCGCTAGCCAGCCCTGGGACGAGATGGAAAAGGCGGAGAGGTGGTCAGTCCATGACGTGGCGTCGTGGGATGAAGGATTTTTGTTCTAGATTAGCATCGGTTGGTGCGTCACGACTCCCTGGTTGGGGTCCGCTAGATAGCTCAAATCGATGGCTCGAAACGTTATCGGATATGGTCAAGAATCGTAGTAAATGGCGAACGTGTTGCAATTTCCTTCTTTCTTCCCTTCCCGATGATAGTTAACGAATACTGTTTGAACTTGTTAGGCATGACTGTTTTCCTTCCAGATGAAGTTCTTTATCCGTTCTCTACTTATATATTTTCTACTTTTGATCTATGTTGTTTTATTATTATTCTGTGGCGCATCCTTCTTGGTACCATATTGTACCAAGTTTTTATGCATTTAAATAAATAAATAAATAACGTGATGACAAGCCACTCAGCATGGTGGCCACATTACAAAATTGACTGATAAAATTCAGTCCGAATCAACCAAACGACTAGACGCATGACACTAGTTACTGACTACCTAGTGTGTTCAATCAGAGAACTATGTATAACTTAGAAAATTAGATAATACTTATCTACTATGTACAATAATGATTCCTGATATCAGTCAGAGGTATTTATTTCTTTTTACTAGTTTTACTTTATTATCACTTTGACTAAGGACACATCATAACAAACTTAGAATTATCCTGAAGTAACTACAACTAGTAAATTAGTAGTTATGGCCATTACTTAAAGCAGGTAAATTTCAGGAATCAACACAATCTAAGAGTTATTCGACTAAAATCTAACATACTATAATAGATTCGCAAATCAATACTAAAACTTGCTAACATACTTTTAAAATTTCATATGCTTCATCAATACATTTCATTTCAGGAGGATCTATAAAAGGGAATATTTTCACATCTGGTAAACCCATTACCATCATTTGTAGTACAAGTGTTTCTAAAGGAACACGACGTATTTCAGGTGTACTAAAAGCCTTGGGAAAAGAGGCATAAAAAGAAATAAGGTGAAATACTTAAATTTAACGGTGAGGTCAGATACTTAACGAAATAAAATAGGAGTGATGTACAGGAATATGTATTTCAACGGTAATTAAATATGCTAAGACACAACAAATGCCTGCTACTATGTTGTTAGCACTAGTATCCAAGGTCATATAATCAAATCTATTAACTTTTGGACATTATTAAGATGGTTCGCTAAATTTAACAGCCTAGCAGGTAATTCTATGGAGTTTATACCGACTCAACAAACAGAGATAACGATGAATGCACTTTCAATTTCAATGATGACTGTTGTAAAACGAATAACATCCAAATAAAACTGATGGAATCGTTAAGCCAACCTTAAAATGATATCTATATAGGACAACAGCTACGAATTATCTTTTATTTCATTCCTTTTCGTTTCGAGTAGAACATAATGCTTCAAGCCTGGGCTTTGAAGTTTCATTAGCTACGGTGTCTTTTTTACAGGGTGGGTTCGCAAGTTTCACGTTTAGCCTTTCCTCTCTATTAGCCTTACTATTGTCTAAGCAAGGCTTAGAAGTGTTTGGCCCAGAAATCGAACCTGGACCATGTGCATAGTGGGGGCGAGCATTCTACCATTGAACTAACGACGCACAACAGCTACGAATTGCTTAGCTCAGAAGAAAATGTACAAGAGATGTCGTCATGGATGCATATAGTCACCCTGTAAACAATCAATTTCAGATAGTATATACTGGTGTAGTTTAGAAACAACATTGCATTGGTTTGTTTAGAAGACTTCGATGTATATACATCAGCAATTGGTTTGTAGAGCAGGAAAATTATATCTCAATTTCTATTAAAATGCTGCAGAACTGTTAAATATAACCGACCAAAGTCAAAATTTTGAAAAGGTTAGAAGTATTTGATGTGTCATCGCATATAAGCAAGTGACAACTACTCAAAAGACAGCGCAAAAATACGATGTAGGATATTAATTGAGGAAGATGGTCAGGTTCGCCCTACAAAATCATCGACAGAAGTGTTTCATGCGATAACACGCTACATCGTTCTAAATAAGACCAGATTAGATAAAAGCTACAAATATGACTGGGTAAATAAATAAAAGATATTGATAAAATAGCAAAGAAGCTTATGTCTTCACATTAATGTTTAACAGCAACTAAAATCTTCAGTTGGAGGCTTTTTTCTAAACAGCCTTAGAATCTATTACAACAAATGCTTAGAAGCTTTACCTTCACTAGGAAATTTCTTTATGCCTCTTTTCAACATTATTTGATTTTTTCCAACAGCTGGTAAATTTACACGGACTATATTTTTAGATTTCCTTCTTTTCATTGCCGATTCATTGTGTTGATATGAAATATGATAACTGTGGTCGACAAAACTTTTATATCACGTTCCATACTGAATAAATTTTGCTAAAGTCTATTTTCAGATTTCAACAGATTCAGTCATACTACTAAAAGTTAGAGAAAAAATTTTTAAGAGTGATTTATGAATTTTCACAATTTCCTGTTTTGTATTCCAAATATATAATTCGTTCGGCATATGCCACTAAATCATTGAAATTAGTTCTCAGCATACCCTGGATTCATGGGCGATAGCACCCAGTGGCTTAATGGTCTACGAGGTCGTCTTGTAACCAGGAGGTCCTGAGTTTCAACCTTCAGAGGTGGGTGAGTACTGCTGAAGAGTCCCGAGCTAGGAAGATAGGCTGTCCAGTACTCCCAGGTTCTTCAATGGTTGTCTAACCGATGTCAGCTCATGTTGAAATCCTGTAACCAATCAATCAAATCCTACAAACCAATACCTGAATAATAAAGTCGACCCCAACTGTACAAACGAGTCACAGCTCTTTCTTAGTATTTTTTAAAATTTTCTTTGTGTTTCAAGTGGAACATATACCCCCAGGCAGTGGTGTATCAGTGGCGGTGTCGCTTTTATCGGCCTCAAACCTGATTTTCCTTTTTTTTCTGGGTTTGCCGACAGCTAGGCGAGATTTAAGAGTTCGTCGGTCGAGAATCAAATTCGAGACTCATGAGTAGTTGGTAAGTATTCTATCTTTGAGGCACCAATCTTTAGAAGACGATTAAAAACTTGACTAATATGCCTTAAGACAACTATCAAATAAATATTACGAATCAAATCAAACTAACTATACAAAACTAGAAAAAGCTTGGATGAGTGGAAGATACAAAATATGAGAGACAACACAATTAGAACAGATGAATACAAATTGACAAAACAAATTACCTCAAAAGCATTATAATCCTCTTGTGTATAGAAACGATAACAAACACCGGGACCTGTACGACCAGCACGACCTTTGCGTTGATTAGCACTTGCTTTTGATATTGAAAATTCTTTTAAACAACGCATTCTTGCTTTTGCATCCCAACTTAATTCTTTCACTTTGCCTGAATCTGCTACAAATCTAACATAAATGCGATAGATACATTTTAGCAAAATTAGCGTAATTAGGATAAAGGTTGTTGCTATTTAATGATTAATAATCAAGCACTGCAACTTGTTTTTCAATCACTTCAGTCTTAAAAAGACGGGTGCAACTTTTTACAAATCGAATCAGGTGGTTTGAAATTATTCGATTCACTGAGCTAATTCAGAAGCAGGTACACACGTGATGAGCTCAGTCACGAACTAGCGAGGCGGCCACTGGTGCTTAGATCAATTTTATCTGACTAGCAAGCAATACTGGTTGATGTGAATGGTATGCAACTACTCATCTCAATCAATCAATGGTATGTAGCTTCATGCTTTCTTAATTACTATTTATGGTAATTGCAAATTAGTCTACAAATTGCGGATTCAATTTATGACAAATTAAATAAAGTTTTCATAGATACACTAATTAATCACGCTATGATGTAATCAATATCATGTGTTTAGCCTACCGTACTGGTGCTGATCGGATTCTATCAATTTAGATTATGATGTGATCATCAACTGTTATAACCGCAGTGTAGTGAATGAAACCCTGTCGCTTGTTTGTTATAACTGTACTGAACTGAATAAACCCATCGGCAATTTGTTATGCCTGAACCCGCTAATTGGTAATAACGGTAGTGAACTCGACTGGTACCCTAATATGCCTATTTGCCCATTGTACCTTCCAATTCAGTGAGCCACACAAATATCAAAGGACAAAGGGTGGCCTGTGACTGTAAGATACAGGTAGTGTACCGTATATTTATTAGGAAAACGACACATGATATTTATACATTTTTATAACAATAAGGTAGGCTCACAGTGGTGGAAAATAATTGATCACACAAGACACAGTATGCATGAGAAATGATTGATCGCATAATCAATGATAATATGCGTGAGAAATGATGATATACTAATTTATTCGGGATCCTGTCATCAACCCAGGAGATTCACAAACTCAGTGCACTTTGAATTTACGTTAAGTGATTGATAGCATTCGGTAGGAAGCCTTGAATCTAGGTTTTGAGCTTTTCGACACTCGTCACCAAGGCGTATTATACTATTATTGTTCCCTTGGGTTTCGAATGGAACATAGGGCTTCAACAACACATCTCCACTTTGTTCTATTTTCCGCTCTCCTCTTCAGCTGGGCCCACGATTGCCCATAATCTCGCATCTCCTCCAACTGGCACGATTTTCTCCATGTCACCTTCGCACCGATGACCCACTCGTTTTCTCCCGTCCGAGTTACACTCGATCTATGGTCTGCATTGCGCGCGATGTCATTCGACGGTCTCCTCAGTGTATGCCCAATCCATCTCCATTTTCTCCTTCATATTTGTTGAGCAATAGATTCTAGGTTGGTCTGTACTCAGAGTTTCTTGCTGCTAATTCATTCTGGCCATTTGATCTTCAATGTGAAGGGAAGGTAGCTGTTGATAAGAGTCTGCAGTGGGTTGTTAGAAATATTTTTGGTGACGCACCAAGTTTCTAACCCACATAGAATCTGTAGGGAACTAACATCTTTTCGACGTGGTTGAGCTTTATGAGCTGGATGATGCTTCCTATGAGATTCGAGCCCGTATTTAGTAAAGGCATTTTAAGTATTTGTTGAACAAAATTATCACTACTCGAAATTATATACTATTTGGATATTAATCGCATACGCTTTAGTCAAGGACCTGTTTACGTAGAACAATATTAAAAATGGAAAGAGAATTTTATAAAATGAAGAGGGATTACAGTTTAACAAGAAATTCTAGGGGTAATTAAGTTTATTAATAGTTTTGTTTGCCTTACAATCATTGATTAAAAATTGTCAGTGATTCATTTATCATTAAAGCGTGAACAGTCGACTATTCCATACATTTTAATTAACAAAAATATAGGAATACCATGTTGTCGACTTTAAAGTAACATTTTGATTGGTGTTGAAATTATCTATTCACATTAATGAAAACAAAACACGTAAATCAGCGAAGAGCCTCTTTTCGGCGAATTCATTTTATTAGCTGTACAATCGCAAATATATATACGTGTGTTATTTTGCATGTATGTGTACATTAAGTTTGTCAAATAATATTACAATTGGTTATGGTTATTTTAACTAAACAGGTGAAGATTGGTAATTGGAGTTACGTAATACAAAATCAGTCAAGAAAATTAGGTGTCAATGAAATTAGGGTAGTAACAAAGGTGATGAGTTGTAACAAACAGTTGTTAAAAAGAAGTTACGTAATAATAATATGAATAGTTTGACGAGTGAGTTTTACTCAGGATGCACATAGAAACAAAGTAGATAATACGAAATTACGTAAGAGTTCTGAATGAATACAAGAATTATAAGCAATTAAAGAACAGGCAAAGAAACAAATTTGAGTCATCAAAACCAAGAAAACTCAAGTAAAATTTTAAAAAAGTTGTTACCATGACAGTAGAAGCGATTGAGTAATCTTCTTTTGTATGCACAGCTCCAGTTTTTCTATATGAATGGCCAGAGCTTCAGCGATACAAAGAAGACGAAACCGTATGGCCTTCGATAGGTTATTCTTGATTGTGTAGATTACTTTGAAGGAGGCGTTTGTTGAAATGGAATGATCAGTGTTTACCAGGTGTTCACTTATCGCACTCCTTATTGCACAGGGTCCAAGAGGATTCAAGAACATTATCCAGCATGGTTGCGAAAAGGCAATAGTGATGGTACCTTCATATTATTACATAACTTCTTTTAACAACTGTTTGTGACAACTCATCACCTTTGTTACTACCCTAATCTCATTAACACCTAATTTCTTGACTTGTATTATCAATCTTCACCTGTTTAGTTAAAATAACCATAACCAGTTGTAATTTTGTTTGACAAACTTAATGTACACATACATACAAAATAACACATATATATATTTGCGATTGAACAGCTAATAAAATGAATTCGCCGAAAAGAGGCTCTTCGCTGATTTACGTGTTTTGTTTTCACTAATGCCTGAATGGGGATTATCCATGAATATTCACATTTAATCGTTTGTGATCGTAAAGTCTATAGATGATGGTAGTTTCTTATTTTTTTTCATTTTCAGTCTGTTTCATAGTTGTTGTTGTTTTTTCCAGTCATAACATTTATGAGGCAGTGAACAAAACGAGTGTAGATAAAGAATTTAAGATAAATAAAATCATAGAGTAAGAAGGGCATAAAGATAGAAAAAAAAATGAAGATAAGTGATAATAAATGTAAGGTATTCTTCTTTTTTTCTAGTTTGAACAGATACGGGACATATTATGAGTCAGTGTTTTCTTCGTAAATAGTGGACCAAAAACAGTCGGCCTTTACCTAGATGAAAGGTCGTATACTTTCATTGAAATTTTATTGGTACGTTGTTGACGATCAGTCGAAAGATAGTTTTTTTTATATTTTCAACTTGTAATCGATTGGTTGTATAGATAGCTCTATATGAGTAGCTGTATTTTCTGATCGTTTGGCTATTTTAATGGAAGAATAAACTGGGCTATTTTAATCTGTCATCTAAGTCTTCCCAGAGTGTGAGAATAGTTATATATATATATATATATATATAATACTATCCTAGGTCGTAACTAGACTCTTAGATGAAACCAAAATTCAGATTAGTTAAGCAATTCTAATGGTAATATTTTGCAGCTGAAGCCCTATGTTCCTGTAGGAATTAAAGGATATAATAATAATAATGGTAATATTTTAAATTTTCAAAGTGCACTGTAAATCTTAAAAGTACAAGTTTACCACTGATCACATAGCTAAAATCAAATGATGACAATACTTCAGATGACACAGACGAATCAGTTTAATTAAACAGACAATTTTATCTCAGATGATACAGACTACTGTTATCTTCTTCCTAAAGTATATACTAGACGGACAGTATTATTAGCAGAAGATTGAATAATAATCCTTTTGTATTAATGTTCGAGTGCTAGTTTGAAAGGATTTGATTGGTTGGTTCCAGGATTTCATTATGAGCTGACATCGGTTACAGAACCACTGGAGAAGCCTGGGAGTACAGGGCAACTTTTGTATTGAATGGGCATAGTGGAGGAACCAGAATCATGCATCTAGTATACCAAATGAACCTTGTTGCTGGATGCATACTTGCACATAACCATAGTATCTTCTGTAACGTTTGACATCACGACACAGTGCAGTTCACCGAGCCTACTAAACATATCGCTGGTCAACTACGGTCAGTAGAATTCAGGTATTTCATATTAGTTTGTTTATTAGATATATCACATGGTGAAACAGTATTATTTACTGGATAATGTTTCGAGCAAAATTTATTGTTCATAATCATATCAATCATAATCACACGACTTCGAAACTTTCGTCTTATAGTTTTCTTTGTTTTCTCCTATTTGTCGTAGGGGTAGTAGAATTTTCCAGATATCTGGGACAGTTGTTGAATCATTCCTATTACACGTATTCTCTTCAGTTGATTCGATAAACAAAGCTTCTGTTATCAACCTCTCCCTCCACCCTGTTATATTAGATTTTAAAACTGTCATCTTATCCCATCCTATTGTATGCATAGTTGTGTGTAATTGCATGTAGTGCTATAGCTAAACTATTCTCCAGATTTGATAACATAAGCTTTGTTTATCGAATCAACTGAAGAGAATACGTGTAATAGGAATGATTCAACACCTATCCCAAATATCTGTAAAATTCTACTACCCCAAAGACGACCATCAAAACTCAAGTTTTAAAGTCGCGTGATTACAATTGATATGATTATGAACAATAAAATTTGTTCGAAACATCACCCAGTAAATAATACTGTCTCACTATGGGATACATCTAATAAACAAACTAATATGGAATTACTTACTATCACAGTGCTCAAGTTTTACACATATATTAGAATTCAGGTATGTTGGGTATATGCAGTCGGAGATGTCACCAAACAGTTCAGTGATAGCACGTCTGACAGGAACGATGTGTCATGCCCGTTCAAGTTTCTGACAGGGTATCAGTTTTCTCGATGTGGCAGTATGCGTCATTCATTGACCAGTACTAATAACGAAGAGACCCAGTCTTAGGACTTCTTGCTAATTACCTTCAACCTCTTATTAATAAGGTAAGGAGAAGCTACATAGCGATACTATGAATAGCCAAGTATATGAATTATGCCTATAACTTACCTAATACCATCAATGGTTAGAGAAGTCTCAGCAATATTTGTTGATAAAATACACTTGCGTACGCCATCTGGGGCAATATGAAATACTTTTTCTTGATCTGATGCAGACAGTGCACTATGCAACGGCAGAATAATCCATCTTTTAGTTTCTTCAGCATAAGCTTTAGCTGGTTCCATAATTGCCTTGTATACAGAAAAAGAAAGAAAAGTACATTTAGAACTACCTTTCAAAGGGAAATAACTGAAGAGTTAAACGAAAAGAAGTTTAACAGAAAAGGTGTAAAAACAGGGAATAACTATGAGGCGACAAATATTACTGATGAATTTTATGTTGACCGGTTTTATTTGCCTTTTATAAATGTTTTAATTTGCTAAATTTTACGTTTAAACAAGGTAGAGTATAAAGGCATGAAAAACGTAACCATGAATACCAGAAAGATGATACAAGAGAAGTAAACAACTAAAAGTTAGTGAAGAAACTGGTCAAAATCAACCGTAGAAATTTAACTGTAGCATGAGATTTCATCAATGACTTTACCTTTTTTGGCCAAGATAAACTTTAAGCACCCCACTAGCCATCAATGGAAGACGACCGCACCAATGAGCTTGAAACTCTCACTGAAACCTGGCAAATACTGTTGTCGTCACCAATAAAATATGTTCGTCGAAGTGTCATGCTATCGAATGGGATATCAGGCAAGTTTCAGCTTAGGTTCGGGAAAGATTAAGTTACGCTTTAAGCAAAGTAAAAGCCAGGGTTAGGTTAACCTAATAAAGGCAACATTAGGGTTGGTTCCAGTTTGATTACAGTTAGTTAAGGCATATTTTCACATTAAAGTTAGGTTTAGGAGAGATAAGGGTTATTGTTAGGGTAAGAAGACCTAAATAGTTACATGCATAGAATGTGGTTGTCCATTGTGGTGAAGTATAATTCCATTGCGCGTAAAATTTATTTTGATAAAGTCTCACAGTGTTATACAGTAATATTTACTGATGACAACGCTTCGAGTACAACTTATTGTTCAGTACACATTACTGTATAACCCTATGAAACTTTATCAAAATAAATTTTACCCACAATAGAATTACTTACTTTACTTTACTTCGGCTATCTCCTACGGGAGGATGAGCCGGCTTCATGAACATCTCGAATCATCGCTGCCCAGACGCGGCGATCTGATGCAAGGTTTTGCGACAGGGTTATCCAATTCTTGTTCCACAGACGGAGTCCGTAGACGGTTTGTAGCCCCAGCCCAGGCACTCCATATCAGCCTTGACTGTACCAAGCCATGTTTTCAGCTGTCCACCCCTGCGACATCGCCAAGATGGAAATGGCGAGGGATTTAGAACTGATTTGACCAGATTGTCATCTGGTCGGCGCAGAATATGGCCAAACCACCGAAGGCGACGTTGTTGGACCAGTACTGGAATTTGGTTGATGTTGTAGAGAGTTTATGAAGTTTCATGGGAATTAGGTACGAGTAATGTCCCCAATATCGCCCAGCCTTTTGTTTGAGAGTGCAGCTCTAGCCTTTACATAACCAAGTGTAACCTACAAGGCAGTAGGAGTGGAGTAGGGATTCCACTATCCATTGGCAGCCGGTGACCGGAGTCCGATTCATACGCCTTTTTGAATGGGGCCAGACATCCAGGGCATTCAATAAGCCTTTGTCCATACGTCTGCCGGTGAGCTTCATACGCCAGTTGTTGGAGGTTTGGAATCAGGGTTTAGCCATCTCCCTAGATTATCATCCAATGGACAGTCAACCGGTGAAGAGCGCCGGGCATCCGCTTTTGCCCTCTCACTTCGGTGAAAAACACCTCCGCCACGTGAAGGCAGTGAGTAGGACTTCCTCAGGAGAGGCTATGTAAGACGCCCGGTCATATGGGAGAACTTCAAGAGGTGTACGGAGGGGTGGCCAACTCGCAGCGCAAGGCACCCACCCCCGACCATCCTGAGGCTTTGGAGGCTCATAATAGAATTATACTCTGTTGATACTGCAACCACAGACAGAGAGCTAGTTATATCACATATTAGGGGGAGGTATCCTCTGTAACACTTTTACACAGTTTTTATGCATTTTTTTCATAAACATATGTATTCCACACAAAAAATGCCTCCTCACGTAATTGATGCGTTCGAGGTCATCTTCTGATTGGTAGTCAGAGGTGCTTAAAGTTTAACTTTGCCCCATTTTTGTTTACCTTATAGTATTTTAGCACTATCAACTGAATTATTTTCGTGCTTTTGTGTAATGGAATAACTATTTTTTTTAATACAACCTTTTCCTACTATTCTCTTACCAGTGAACGTTGAGCTATTTTGACCTTGTCAGTTTACCGTTTGTCGTTTGTAGCTTTCTTACAAATGGTTGATATTTAACCTCCGAAATAATTAATGCGTTGTAACACATAGAATCACTTATTCATACAAAAAAGAAGAGCATTTATTATATAGTTTTACCGTCAACATCTTATTTTTCCCTCTCATATTTTTACTTCCACAATAATCAGTTTGCTGACTTCCCTGCTTGTGGATATTCTTTACGTTTGTGCAGTAGACATTTAGCTGCGAGTGATGATAAAGAATACACATTCATTCATAAACTTCAATGAAGTAGTCATGTTAGTCTTTGGCAGTAAATACTGTTTGATGGTCACATCTAGGGGGCAGATTTCAGAGTTAAACACATAAAATAGCATCTTCATGGATTTATGCTAGTATATGTGACCTATTGCATCAGAAATGCCTCATGTTTACTCCTACCCTAGTAGTGTATCTTGAAGTGCGCGTAATCAATCAACTCTCAGCTGCCTTCATTCACAAATGAAAGTAATTTAAAGCTCACCAAGCTTCACATTTTCGTCATTACTTTCACCATCTTACACAATATGAATCAATTTCTGTCTTTAAAAAGATCATGTCTGGTTCCCTGAGTGAATGACGTAACTGTCACTTATTATTCAACTGTTATGTTCTCAGTAAGGATAAATAATACTGAACAGTACTAGACAGTAGTATTGTCGAAAATAATTAGCAATATATACTGTTTCTCGTCTCTGAAATACAACAATAATGGAAGATCTTCAGTATAACGTCATTTTCCTTTTGTTCCTTCTCTCTTTAAGTATATCATTTTATAATTTGGTTACTTGGATCGATTCAATTTTGTGTAGATCGGTCTTATTTGCCTTTTATAAGTGTACTCAACGGAGTGAATTCCAAATATACAAGTAACTTTCGACTTAGACTTTGTGATACAAAACTCACTTGAATATCAGCCATACCAGACAAAAATATCAAAAGATCACCACGTTCAGTAGCTGGATAGGTGAAATCTATTCGCCTTAACAAACGAATATATGGCGCTGGATCAATTCGATCGCTAGTATCAGCCATTTCAACTGGAGATAGTGGAATATAGTGCAAATCTATAGGATATAAACGTCCAGGTACCTATACAATACACCAGAAGAAAACAAACAGCAATATTTAAAAAAAACATTGTTTTCTAAAAACAAACGTAATATTAAGTCGGTGAAATAAGTTATATAACACGCTTAACAAATGACGATCAGTCTCAATACTTTTTCGTCAGTAGAGTAAAACTGATGCTAACACGAAGAAAGACAGAGAAGTCATAACATATTGCTACAATTAGAGGGTCGTGAGTGAATTAAACTACGCCATTATCATATGACCTACCTTATATGTCACGTGGACATATGGTAAGGAATTGGACAATATCATACAGTGTCTCAAACAACAGTTAGACTTCATGAATTACCACCGTATTTTTGTCACGGCAGTCTATATAAATCAATTGATACGAGAACTTAGAAAACACTCACATCAACCAGTAGCGATCACTAACCAGATACAAGCCATTTTTGAAGACTGGAAAACTCTTTTGTCTGTTTGAATGAGACTCATTTGCTAATAAGTACTTACTTACATACAATATAACTACGGTAACTTAAGGCTTGCAGTGATCTAGTTTAAACATTATGATACATGGAATGAATATACTCATTTTTATTCAGAACTTTATCCTTAGGAAATGGTAACACTAAATGAAATCTGTGTAAGTACATTTAGAGATTCAAACAAAGAGTTACATCTGAATGATAAACTTTCAGTTCCTTTTTAGTACTCACATACATTTATAAACTCTTCATATTAAGCCACATTTCACACAGTATAGATTATTTTAACACTATTCAACCTTCTTAATTAGTACACTTATATACTTTCTCATGTACATAAAATTCAAGTACAAAATGTTTATTAAGTAAGTATACAGAAAAATGAAAAGATTAATATTAAAAACTACCTCTTTTATTTTATAATGAATGATATACTGCTGAAAAGTGTAATTCAGTAGTTTATTGATTTCTGGAATGTAATGTAACACAACAGCTATGTACAAGTCTATGAGACTTAACGTGCGAAGTACATGGTACTATCCAGTTGCTTACTTAGAAGTAGGCAGAGAAGAGTCTGAACTTTAAATAGCATAAGTTAGTTAGAAACATCTTTACTTACTCGTTTCTAGACATAAAAGTTTTTAACACAGTTTAACGTTGTCAATTAGTTAGATTACTTAATATAATTAAACATACCTGAATAATTGGGCAGTCATTGAAAAATTTAGAAAATGTATTCACATTTATTGTAGCGGACATAAGGACAACACGAAGTTTAGGACGTGCCATAGTCAAGCATTTAACAAGTCCTAGTAGACAATCTGTTTGCCAGTGTCGCTCGTGTACCTGTAGAATAGAAGAAAAAACAGTTTTACTACAAAAGCAGTCAGTAAGTCAGGCTTAATATCATGGGTTTAGTGTCAACATACCAAGATCGTATGCAATACACGGTGCTTAAGTAATCTGCAGAAACCTATTGGACAGATAGTCATGAGATCAAACATACACACATTTATTGGAAAGAAAACTTGTCAATCTCTCACCACATTGTGATTCCAGATTATTTTGTTCCTTATTCGCATATCACTTAGTTATTTTTTTTCTATGCGATTACAATGACCTCTTTAATCACCTACGTCTAAAATTTTCAGAAAACTGTCATAGTGAATATCATTAAAGTTCAAAACTGAATGAAAGTGCGAAGATGTTTTCTCCATGAAATGAGGACAATAATCTATAGAATAAGAATTAGCTTTATTTTCGTTTAACCATTCAAAGGAAAGGTTGTCATCAAAAATTGGTAAGCTTTTAACATGTAAACTCTTATGAACTGGATGTCGAAAATATGATATCCTACTTTCTATTAAATAACACTGATTTATTGCAATCAATAGTTGGATAGTGAACGGTACAGTTGTCTGTTTCCAAATGTTGATCCAAATTAATCAATCAGAAGTGTAATCTGATCATAAATTTAAGTGATACATTGATGCTATACATCACAATTTTGGTATGAAATACAAAGAGGCAGTCAGCACAAATTCCTAGACATAAGCTTCGTTTTTATTGAGACTTATAAGAAGAAGTGTCTGAATTGTTAGAGAAACCCACATTCTCTTTGGATTGAGAGACGAGGGTTCATCAAAGTTCCAGCTAAACATTGCTGGGTACAAGACATAGGTAGGTTCAGAGTTCAAACATAAGATTCAGTAATAATAATTAAACGCTTTTTGAAAGAAACGATTAGTAACAGAAATGATGGTGAAAATAATGTTTAAAATATACTGGTAGCCAAAAAATTTATTCAATATCTTCAATACAAATAATATTTTGCGCAACTTAACTAGCTACTGAAAAATATAAAAGTAGTCAAAGTGGGTATAAAAATATTTATTTTGCCAGGATGAAGGCTTGAAACCAATACAAATATTATTAGAAGACAATCTGACACCAAGTCAACAAAGAATAACATCAAAACTTAGCCACCATTTTAAAATTGTTGGGATGCTTACAAATAGAAAAATTAATATTGAATTGTGTTGTCTTCAAATAAAATTCATGTTGACTACTTATTAAAGGTGGAGCCGATCTAATATTGTTTTTAGTTCTTAGGTATGACTGAATTTTTTTACTCAACAGACTCGCTTTTGTAATGCATTTTCAGTCTGTGTTGGATAGTTAGAGGCAATCAGGGTTTCCGGCTTATTGACACTCGTCAACAAAACATGGAAAGACTAATGGACCCTCATAAATCTGAAACTGAATCATCTAGTGCTCTAGTCAGAGATTTTAACATTGAAATCGGTGGTAAAATCTCTTCATGCAGCCACCTACAACAAATGTGCTCTGCTGACCAGACCTGAATAGCGGTATGTCTACTAAGTTCAGACGACCAAACAATACTGTGAAGTTAGATGGTTACATATTTTTATGCATTCGACAGCAAGTTGGATTCGAAACATTATGGTCAGCATTTTGAATCTACATTGAAACCTTGATTAGTAAAATTCAATAACATAGAACATCAGACAATACAATATTGTTTTTCAATGCGGAAACTGACTGTTGTACAACAATTATTCCTGTAAGGTTTAGTCATGACTCAGATATCTCAGAAGCAACATTTTTTTACTACGGTATTAAGCAACCCAACTTCAAGCTAACATAGTTCGCTCTCGAGAGTTGCACAAATACTTTTCTTGTATGTACCGACGAGGATAAAACAGCTTGAAAAGGCTGTGAAATATTACTAATCACTAAGTACACCAATAATCAACTCAACCAAATCACTTCGTTTTTGAGACACCATTTAACAGTTTAATCTGGTTAGATTGATTTCTCATACACAAATGTATCTCCTTTGCAAAATCTCTGAGTACTTCTAGTCATTTAACTAAAAATTACTTCACGTTTCAGAAACAAGTGAATAGTTTTGGTAGAACTCTGCGCTGTCAACATTCCACATAAAGACTGAGATAACTATTAATGAAATAGATGTGGTTCATTGGCTTAAGCACTCGACTTTCAGTTAATGAGTCCCGAGTTCGAGTCCCAATCCACCTACAGCTTGGGCAACTGAGTAGTATCATTAGCGCCCCCCCCCAAAAAAAATAATTGTGGTGCACAGTCCCAGGTACTGGGAAACCGAGTAATAACTATCAGTAAAACAAATCCTACAAGAAAAATTCAAGTATGTGATATTCTGCGCATGTTATCTATTCTGTTTAATTTTCTCACCAAAACTGAAGGAACAAAAAGTGGAAGAGTGAAAGAGGAAACTTTTGAATGCATTCGAGAGAGAGTCAGAATAGACATACACACGAATGTCACGAAATAGTAACCAACTTAGACTATAATTCCCCTCCCCTACTGGTAGAATCAGGCTTTTAGTACTGATTGTTAGCTAAGTGGTGTAACTCTTTGAAACACTAATTCCTTTATCCACTACCGAATTAATGATCTCCCAGACGTAATTAAACTGCATTTCATGTAAGGGAAGGCGAACACTGTCACGAAGGAATTTAATGTGTCAAAGACACATTTCGCTAAATAGCACCAACTCGGATAAAAATATACAATGCATTAAAATTTATCATATCCACCCTTAATTCATAAAATTGCAGCTTTCTGGCTAATTGCTGTCGTCAGTACTCAGTTTATCAACTAGTCAATAGCTAAAGATTAAGATCAATCATGTGTATTAAATTGTTTTTCAGCTATTTGGAGTCACAAGAAGTTGTTAAGTGCTCTTACTATACTACATGAAACAATAATGACGATAGAACCAGTCGTGTTGATGGTACAATTTTGTCTACATTTCAAGTTGCATGCTTGAGTGATTTTACCATTATATGTTATTTTTCGATTTTAAAACGACACTCTTGACTTTTATAAAATCACAGTTCATATGACACTCTTGACTCTTTAAAGGCCACTTGGTTGTTAGAATAACAATCTGTACATCATTTTTCAGAAAGATGAACTGAAAGGTGAACATAACAGACTGATATTTAAAATTTACATAACACAGAATTTCTAAAATTGATTTTTAAAGTGTTTTATATTGATTAAGCGACGCAAGGACGCAAAAGAATGCAGTACAATGTATACAAAGGTAAATCCTCCTCTGCTGTGCTCACTGAAGCTGGTGTCCCCCAATGTGCTGTACTCTCCCCACTTCCCTTTTCTTTCTTTCTTTCTACATGACTTACCATCTTCAAATGACATTAACTTTGTTAAATATGCTGACGACCTGACTGTATCTTTACCTGTCAAATGTCAAAGTGACTGCTCTAAACTAAATGGCTTTTTATCAGAAATCAGCCAATGATCCAAGGAAAACGGTCTAACCTTAAACCCCTCTAAATGCCAAACAGTCAATTTCACCTTTAGGCATAAACCTGACCTAAACAAACTGGTTAGAACTCACGAGGTGTGCAACATAGATGGCACTGAAATAGAAACCAAGTCAGAAATTAAATACCTAGGCGTCATTCTATCTGCTGATCTTTCCTGGTCGTCTCATATCTTGATGATTTCTAAGAAAATATTCCGTCTTACCTTCTACATCAAGAAGTTAAGACATTCTGGTAAACCCAACCCTTACTCTTACGATTCGTTAACTCTCGCATCCTGCCTATTATTCTCGATTGTTCCCCCTTAGTTTTTCCAGGGCTACTGAAGAAGGACTATATCTTATTACGTAGGGTGTTAAAGGTTGTCAGCAGGGTAAGCCACAGGGTGCCACTTAACCAGCTTGTTAATATTTTGGTCGACAGGCACTTGGACTCATGTGAAAAATGGGCTAAATCCATTCTATCTATCTAACTCACACTACCCTCTTCATTCACAACTCTCCCCTTGTATCTCATCAGGCAGAATCAGAAGCCTATATAGAAAACTGTATGCTCGCACTAGCAAGTACAAAAACTCAACCACACCCTACTTACCTCGTGTTCTGGGCGATAAAGAAAGCATTAGGCGTGAAACTTATAACTTATTAAATAGTCAGTAGAACAACTGGATCTCATCTTTCCAACTTATATCATTTATAGGAACAATGTTTTCTTTATCTCTTTCCCTTTCCTCTCTCTATTTTTCCCTGTTATGTGCTGCTTTTTTTCTCTCTTCCTTGCAAACTCTACTTAAAACATTCTTCTCCGTTCTTTCACACTATGTATATCTCGACCTTTTTGTTACCGCTTACGCCAGTAAATATGCTAGTACCTACTTTTCTAACACCTTCAAACACTCCGTTCAATTTTGGCTTTGCTACTGACATGCCAATATGTTGTTGTCATAATTAACTGAGATTACCCTTAATCTATGTAGAACTTTATTTATTGTTAATATACTAACTGGATGCAATAGTGTAGTAAAATGCTGAGAATTCCATTCTGTATTACAAGTACTGCTTTGGAATAAAGTAAATTATTATTATTATTATGTTTAAGTTTTCAATAAACACTTTTCCAGTAAGTGACAAGAAACTTTTAAAATCTAGAAATATGTAGTATATATTTTTCTCATCAAGGACATTGATTTGAATGCCGATAATAGGTGGAGTTTAAGCTTCCTCTTGGAATTCTGTCATAAGATTACATAATTATCATCTTTGTAAGGAAAGTCTTTTCGGCTTTCGTCTGGTAGTGAAGGTACTTTCACAAAAGTGGAGACCTTTATAATCGGACTGACATTTACTCAGGACGCAACAAGAAGAGCAGAGAAATATCTGGTTACCAACTAATGAATTCCATATTTTGCAGGATATAGAATGAACGAATGGTATATAAATTCAATTTGGTCACTAAAAATTAAAAAATTCCTGTTTTTAGTGTCTGTCTGTTGCGTTGTAGATTAGGCGTGAAGTTAAAATCTCAGGGATTCATTTCCTGAGACAGTTAATTATTTCAATTTAGGTATACAAATAGGAACTCATCGTATACGTAAGATTTGACATAACACTTGATCAGGCAATTAGTGTATCTTTAAAAACCCTGAAAAACTTTTATCAATGCCAATTAAGACATCTGTAAACATTTAAGATACTGGATGTAAAATGATAGTAAATTGTAAATTATTGATAACACTGACAATGTAGAAGTACACGTTCTTATTATATCACAGAAACACCTTTTTTATACAATCCTAACTATAAGAAAAAGTATATGCCAAAAACTCAGACCCAAATTTCCTTATCTAAGTGCAAGAAAATCTTTAGAGATTAAAAAAGGCTCACTGTCTACCAATCAGCATGTCCAACAATGAATAATTCTTTTTAAATACCAAACATCACTCACACTTTTAAAAAGAATAGGAAGTACATGCTAAATGAACATATTCTATGTATTTGCTTACTTCGTCGAGCACTAGGGCGTCATAATCATTTAGAAACGGATCCAGCTGCATTTGTCGTAATAATAAGCCTTCAGTGAGAAATAGGATTTGCGTGGCCTTAGTACGACTGCGTTCAAAACGAACCTAGAAAAAGCATAGAGGGAATTTCGGAAGTTTATATATATATATATATATATATATATATATAAGCATGTGTTAGTGGGTGACACATTTTCTAAAAATAGGAAAAGATATAACTGTATAACAGCCTAAATTGGCGTACTTCACTTAACTCTTCTTAATGGAGTACAATAAAATTGATGATTTTAAAGAACATTAAACATAAAAAAGTAAAGATAAACGATGAAACACAAACGTATCTACTTTACTGAATTCATTTTACACATTATATCGTCCGAATTCTCAAAACGTGTACTTCCGTTGCGTAATGGAATCTAAAGGCGAAATTCAGTTGTCTTATACAACCCAGATTAACAGCAGATGGTTTTATTCCTAGTTGCTATTGTCCCTCATTCAATCTGTCTGAGCCTTATTCCAAATTACAACAAGCACTAAGTTAGACAGTTGGTCAGTCTGCCCATCTACCCGACCGAAAGCTGCTACCTTGACGTGGTGGTCGGGCTTGAACACCGAAATGACCTAATCAAGCTATACTGGCTGAGACTTATGTCTCTTGAGGTTTTACCATGCCAGGCAGGTTGCTTGGATAGCGGTTAAACAAAAAGCAGCTACCCCATCCAATACCATGATTCAAACAAATTCACAAAATTTCATGCCGGATCGGCCGTGGCCCGGATTAACAGCGACCGCGCTTCCTGCTGCCGTGTCACAGGGCAGGAGTGATAAGTATGCTACTGAGACACACCAAACAAAAAAGAACAGACAAAAACAGGTCGCGTGTGACCGGCCTCAAGCAGTTGTCCCCTGGGCTCTGCAGTCACGCAACCAACTTCCACGGTGTGGGCAGCCGGGAAGTAACAAACGCCCTCACAATCCGAAATGCACACAAAGCCTCTCCGCCCATCTAAGGTCTATGGACACGGGATACAGTATGTTCAAAATATTTGGCGTTTCCCTAACACTTAGAAATGCAAGTATTACTTATCTAGGAATATCGTAAGTGAATAATGTAGAAATTGTTCTGCTATGAATCCCAGATTTTTAAAAAGCAACACAATGCAGGAAGTATTGTTCTAACTTACTTGATATCCAACCTTGGAACCTCTTTCATTCAGCATCTCAGTACTCACTCGTGCAGCCAAACTGATGCATGCTATACGCCGAGGTTGAGTAACTGCAATATGTTGGTAAGAATTTGGTCCAGGTGTATCGTTTGAAGGGGATTCGCCATAATATAGATACTGTGGTACTTGAGTTGACTTTCCGCAACCAGTATCGCCAGCAACTATAATAACCTGATGATTTGATAGTGTAGATAATATCTCATTTCTAAAATTAGCAATTGGTAGAAGAGTCTGATCTCCCCTAAGTTTCACAATTCGAGCGAACTGAAGTAAATTTACGATAAAAAGAATGTTAGTCAGGCAAATTATTTTAGCAATTAGCTAAATAAATCACTCAATAATCAGTGGCTACAATACTTGAAATGTAGAGGTTTGAGATAAAAAGTGAAACAAGCAACACAGACCGTAATATAAGATCAAATAAAGTGAAAGCCGATTAGTACAAGCATTTACCGTGGCCGAAATTCCATGAAAGTAAGCAAACGCAAATGTTCGAAAGTTGGAATTTTCAGTGACAGAAAAATATAGTTGTGGCCGTTATGATACCTCTTCTATAACCGAATAAATGACATTTTACAGTTCAAATTATTCCTAACTGACCTATTATATCTCAAGCCATAAATCTCATCTGGGGGCTACAGTACGGAAAGACACTTTAGAAGTTACTGGCAAATATTAAGCTTAACCCATAGAGCATAACTGTGATGGGAGTTCATATAACAGCGTCTAGTAATACCTGTAGAAAGCACAACTGAAAAATCTAAATACATTGATTAAATATTACTGTAGGCGTTTTTTCAACAACGAGGAAGACCCTGTTACTTAGTAGATAGAAAGGATGTTTCAAACAACCTTATATATCATAAAAACCAAATAGTAAAGAGTTTATTTACCCACCCCAAAAAGCACGTATTTTAGTAAACACAATGGTTAGTATACCCATTAATTCCATTTCATCACCCTTTAGTTCTTTCGTTAATATTCTATAAAAATTTGCCGCGTCTTTGTCTTCTATGTTGCTTATAATATCCTGAACTTTAGCTAGAATTGAAAGTGTAGTATAACTAGATAATACCAATATAAAAGGCAATTACTTTTTTTCGGGACTAATTTATATTGGATGGCCCCCCGCTTTTTTCTTACAACCAGGGGGGGGGCCACTGGCCGGGCGGCGTTCTTTTAGGGCAACCGGCCAAACTTTTCACTTGGGACCGGGTCTACCGTTGGGGTTGAAGGTTCCTCCCCTCCAGAACCCGGAGAGGCCGGGTCCGCTTTTGCCCTCTCACTTCGGTGAGAAACACCTCCGCCACGTGAAGGCAGTGAGTAGGACTTCCTCAGGAGAGGCTATGTAAGACGCACGGTCATATGGGAGCATTTCAAGAGGTGTACGGAGGGGTGGCTAGCCCGCAGCGCAAGACACCCACCCCCGACCATCCTGAGGCATCCTGTGTGGCAGTGTAAGTTGAGTCGAATTCTAGAGGATCTTTTTCATTTTCATTAATCTCAGTTTTAGTTTCAACAACTGTAATTGTTTTAAAGCTAGGCCAACTGTCAGTCTTTCCTCTTGGTGTCTAACACTGTTTACAAAGTGAATAAACCCCTTCCTAGTCCTACAAAAGCAAATGTTATACATATTTTCACCACTGTAAAATATTCACTGCAGCGAGGTGTAACGAGGTAACCTGAATTTATATTGAGTGACATTCGTTTCAAGCTTGAAGAAGTTTTTATCAATATCTTATAGTTGTCGCGTATAATAACAGAGAAAGACAAACCACAAAACCGCAACACGACAGTTTAAGTCGTCAAACATTTTGGAAATAGGTTTGGAAGACAACTATAGGACAAGGATTTAAACACTAATACAGGCAAACATAGTTTGCTGTCAATCAAAAACAAGTGAGAATGTAGATACACAACTTTAGAATGTAGGTGAATATAGCATGGAGCGATCCTGCAAGCGAAGCAACACAGAAATAAGACTACACAAAATGGATTTATTTACTGAGATGGAGAAATCTTCACAAACTTTTTCCCATGTGTTAATTGGAATCTACAACAATTTCGATGGTAAGGTAACTCACTGTTAGTAGAAGTAGCAGTTTTGATTAAAAAAGACTTCAAATTTTAAGTAAATTTGTGTCTAATATGTTTGGTGACAGCCTGTCAAAAGCAACATGGAATACACAACAAAAGTATAGGTCAAACTGTACGCAGCTTTGCGAACACATTTGTAATGACCGCAGGAGATCGTCAAATATGTTCGCCACTTAGCTGTACTTGTAAGTAGTTAGGTGTCTTGAAATAGGTGATCAAAAATAAGGCACCTAGACAACTGACCTGGGAACCTGTTCGCAAGACACAAACTAAACTACCATTTAATCACATTTATTACATAACAGCCTCAGTAGTAAGAAGCACCCATACAAGCAAACATGAAAATGGTGACCGAACAGTTGGTATTTGCCACCACTGAAATTGATTATCAGTCATGGGATTTTGTATCGCACACAGAGTCACCAAATTCATTTTACGTGAACGAAATTCATCCGTATAAGAAAGTATTTCACAATTCTTCGCCTTCTAACATGCATCAGGCAATATTTGGCTTGAAATTATAATCCGCATATGTTAAACTGAAAGTATATATTTTTAAAAGTCTTATTTGTGTATATTCCATGAAAATCCATCAGATTTCTTAAGTTATAATTTCTTAACAACCTGAATATATGTAGACATCGTCACTACATTTACAGTCACCTAAGCTAAGCTGACACTTGAATTACTCCTATAGTTACTTCTTAAGCTTGAGATCTTGTATGAGATCAGAAAAGCATGATAAACTTGTCGGAAAAACTTAAAAATTCACATACCTTGCGTTTCTGAAGAAAGTCGAGGTACATGTCATAAATAAGATGGAAGCACTCGAGCTGCTCACGTGTAAGAGACCTGGATGAATGTTCTTTGAATAGGACCTAACAGTTTATAGTCTTACTTGTAGCATCATTATGTCTAATGTAATCCTCTAAACGATAATTACGAGTACGTATATTCAGCCTTGACTTTTTACCTGAAAGACACTTACTGAAACCTGAGGAACAGTGAAAGTTTAAGAGGGTTACCAACCATCTGATGAGCTTTTAGCAACTACTTTCTGCAGTCTCAGCAAGAATTTCCAAAACTCATCATAAGAATTTGAATCCCTAACACAATATTCCAGTATGAATGTGAAAATACTTACCGGCTAAGGATAGCGGATTTTGATTCCGGGAAAAAAATATCCGTTAGGCGGCGCTTGTGAGCAATAAAATCTGCTAAAGCATCCTCATCCCTCATTTGCAACACCGGTAACCCACCGTTGGAAAAATCGCCAAGGCCACTCTCCAATATCCAATATCCTGATGACGAGCTAGTATAAACCAGTGATTTCTTTGAGCTCGCTTCTTGATTGTGAGGTAGAGGTTCCAGATCTTCGGTGAGCTTCTGCGTAGTAAGTCCCGACACTCGACTGCTTTAGCTCTGGTAGACTCCAGGAGGAGTGGTGCGGGGATTGGTCGAGATGTGGTTTGTAGTATGCAGTATGTTAGGACTGTATTGCTGCCGTGAATGGAGTTTGACCTAACTCCCCTTGGTCATTCGGTGTAGTCATAAAAGCAGAATAGTAATAATAATAATAATAGGTTGTAGTGTAGATAATATAGGTTGAGATAAGTGGAATAATAAAGGTGACCTAAGGAAAAGATAGAGTGAGAGAAGGCAGAATAGGTCGTGGGGATTTAGTTAGTACGCTTATTCATTGACAGTTTGGTTTCAAATTTTATGAGGATAAGCCATTGAGACACAAACCTTGCATTTCTGCATGATTGTCTAGCTTCCGCTTAAAAATCTCCAGAGATGGCGCTGTAGTCACGGCCGCCGGTAAAGCGTTCCAGAGACGGCAAACACGAAGCGAAAAGAAATGTGATCGCACTCGAGTCTTTGGTCTCTGGTGTGCTATCCTTAGCGGGTTACCTCGTGGAAGCCTATAATCGCTTAATGGCAGGATGCTTTTATTTGGGTGGGCCTGGTCATTTAGGATCTTGTAGACGGTGATGAGGTCTCCCCTGTGCCTACGGTAACTGAGTGTGAAAAGACCTAATTTCTTTAGTCTTTCCTCATATGATTTGTTGCGGAGGCCGATCACCCATTTTGTCGCTCGTCTCTGGACACTTTCTAGAATGTTAGCATCCCTTTTGAGTAGCGGAGGTGCAATGATATTATGCACCTCAAGGTGTGGCCTCACATATGCCTTGTATAGCCTTAAGAACAGTTCGGGAGTGAGAGCTCCCAGCTGCCTGTGCATAAAGTGTAATGTTGCGTAGGCTTTGGCGACGTCCCTCGAGTAATTTCCACTGGTGTCTAGCTTTTCTGTTAGAATAAGACCTAGATCACGCTCTGATGGAACACAACTCAAGTTCTGGCCACCAAGGGTGTAATTTACACTCTGTGACCTGCCGGAATGAAGCTGCACTACTTTGCACTTCTTTAGATTGAAAGGCATTCCGTTAGCCAAAGCCCAATTTCCCAGAGTTTGCAGGTCAGCCTGCAATCTATCTGAGTCTTCCGATGAGTTTATTGCTCTCCAAATCTTTACGTCGTCAGCGTAAAGAAGCGCAGAGCAGTTTAGTTGGGGGGGCAGGTCATTGATAAAAATCAAAAACATCAACGGCCCTAGGATAGAACCCTGAGGAACCCCTGATGCCGAGGTGTGCCAAGATGATCGGATGCGGTTGACTTTGGTGCAGAATTCTCTCTCGCCTAAGTAATCTGTCAGCCATGCGAGAAGTGCTCCAGAAACTCCCGCCTTGCCTATTTTGTGAAGGAGCAGACCATGGTGAACTGTGTCGAATGCTTTCGCAAAGTCGAGAAAGATCACGTGGGCTGGTACCTTTTTGTCCCAGGATAGTGTCCAATCGTTCCAGGCTAGTAGAAGATTCGTCACGCAGGATCTTCCCCTCCTGAAACCGTGCTGTGCTTCGTGAAGAAGGTTAGTCCCATCGAAGTATTTTCTCATGTGGTCGTCAATGAGACTTTCCAATATCTTCGATACCACTGGAAGTAGAGCAACTGGTCTGTAACTGGTCACATTCTGCCGGTCACCACCCTTGAAGATAGGGGATAGGATTGCACGTTTCCATTCACATGGAAGTTTCCCTACATCAAGGGAGTGTTGGAACAGATCACTTAGGGGTTGACAGAGACTTTCTGAACACTGCTTCAGGACAGATGGTCTGATGCCATCACAACCTGGAGACTTTCCCGAAGCCAACCTTCCCAATTTTGCAAGTACCATAGCCGGGGTAATTTGAAATGTCCCCAGCAGGTTTTCGTGTGTTGGTTCTGCGATGTAATCTGGATGTTCTGTAGGGGTAATATCCTCGTTACTATTTAGTTGCCTGTGAAAGGCTAGGCTGAATGTCTCTGCCATTTCAAGACTAGTAAGAGATTTCCCATCAGAACCCACTAGATTGCATGCTCCCTGGTTGGTCGGTTTTCTTTCGGCCATAAACCTGTATAGGCTTTTGGGGTTCACGAGAAGCTTATTGGCGAGGTCTCCCTGAAATGTCCTTCTATCGCTCCGGACTCGTATGTTACATCGATTCCTGAGTTCAAGGTACACTTCATATTCGGGTTGACTCTTCGATCGTCGCCACGCGAACCAGGCTTTACGCTTTGCCTGCAGAAGGCGTTGTGTCCCTCTTTTCAGCCATGATCGTTGCTTCCTAGCTTTTGGTGAGACTAAAGGAACAGTGTCTGAGACCGCCTGGTGAATGATCTCCTTTACCACTCTCCAGTGTTCTTCTACTGTTAGCTCTGTCCATTTTTTAGGCCAGTTTGCTTCAGACAGAAGTCTTCGCATTTTGGTAAAGTTGGCTTTGTTATAACACAGATAGGGCTGTGTATTGTCCCACTGTAAGCGCTCGCGGAGGACTATGTCGAATACTATGACCGCGTGGTCACTACTACCTATGGGAGTCGTGATCTGAACGTTTTCCACTAGTAGCTGGTCACTAGTGAGCACGTAATCCAGTCTAGAAGACTTCCCATCAGGGCCCCATCTAGTATCCATCTTGACATTTTCAGTGAATCCAGCCTTCCTGATGGTATGCAGCAGATTTCGATCAAATCTATCATGGGCTTTTCCCGACACCAAGTTAAGAGATGGGGCATTGAAGTCACCAGCTATGACAATTTGATCATAACCCATGTCTTGAGTCGCTGAAATTGTATTTAGCAGTACCTGGTTGTGGTCTGCTCCACATGAAGGTGATCGATAAATGCTGCCCACTAGATATTTGCAGTACCCAACGGTGAAGTGGCACCATATGGAGTCAGGGAGCTCTGTGAGGGGAGGGTCCGTCGCGTGAACACATCTGAGCTGTTTGTCGACGTATATGGCGACTCCACCTCCTTCTTTCAGGTCCCTATCTCGCCTGACTAGGACCATATCATTTATACTGACTTCGCTGTCTGCCACCGTAGGGGTTAGCCAGGTTTCCGTCAGTATTATGATTTTGGAGTTTAGTTGTGATTGTAGGTGTCTAAGTTCAGCTATTTTGCCTCTTAGCCCTCTCACATTACTATACAGGCAACTGGTAGTCAGTCTCACCACTTCCCCGTATTGGGGGGTAGTTGACTTGATATTGGCTATCGGTTGAGGAGTTATCCTACGAACTAGTTGGCCGATTCCCCAGGAACCGGCCTGTTGGCGTTTTTTTCTTCTAGTTCAGTTGGAGCACTCGGATGACACTGGCTATCATCGTCCGTGCTGCACCGCTGTAGTGTGACTAGGGGTTGAGGATTTTCTTTTACTACGCTTTGTTCTCTCCTTTGAGTGCGAGGCCGGCTCTCGCAGCAGCGAATGTGTTTGCTGACCTTGTCCTTGGTCTCGTACCATCTATGGAGAGCGGTATTCAACTGGTCTTGGGAGCTGAACTTGACAGCTAACAGACGTGGCGAGTTAATTGACATAAGATGAGTGGGTCGAGGCAGTCTATAAATAGAGACAGCCCCTGAACTTCCCAGGGCCATCTGGGATGCTAACCATCTCCATTGTTGTACATCATGACAATGCTTTTCGCAGGCGTTCCCAGTTACCAGTTCGGGAATGCCATGCACAACCATGGAGGCAGAAGGAATGAGCTCTGGCGACTCCCTCGCCATTTGTCTTTCCTTCCACGGCCTGTCTGGCTTAACACGTATGTTACAGGCCCTCCCTATAGAAAGGACTTGAGAAGCCAGTAACACTTTTTCAACATCCTCGGTAGAGCCCAATGTTACCCTCAGTGGGGATGGTTTGCCTTCAGGTGCAGCAGTGCCCCTATACAATCTGCATAGATTTACTGGTTGGATGTCCAAACCCAGTGTGCTACTTAAGATGGACCACTGTTCCTGATCAAATAGGGCCCTATCTTTCAGCAGACTACTGCTACAGTCTGGTACATTAAAGAGGATTACACAATTTGATCTGCTAACCGTGGGCTTGGGCTCGGTCCTCGCACGTTTGTGATCACCTTTAAGACCGTTTTGGTTTGACTGGTGCGACTGGGTATTTTTATGTGTCTCAGTGCTATAGCCAGCATTACTGGTAGACGGTTGGGGTCTTTTTCCAACGACGGAAACCCGTGGTTCTCCAGCCTCTGTGTCTGGAGCGGTTATGGCAAGAGTTACAAGTTTAACCGGTGAGGATTTTGGTATCCCCGGTTTACGCGCGTTTGTACTAACTTCCGGATTGGTGGGGGTCGAGCTTTTCACCTTTTTCCCCGCTACTTCTGTGCCATCTTTAGTTTTCAAAGGACTACGCGAGGCTACATCAGGACGGCAACTCGGGCATATGTACCAGAACCATTGGCATGGGTTTTTACGCATAAAGTCATAATATGCTTTTGGTACCCCACTGTCGCATCTGCAATGCACCCATCGGTTGCAAAAGTTACATTCGAAGGCAGAGTCTGCTTGTTCGACAACAGAAGCACAGACCTTGCAGTCGTCTGTCTTCTTGGGGAGCGTTCTTGTCGTCTTGCGACGTCGTGAACGTTTCTTTTTGGCCTTCCTATTTGTTTCATGGTCTACCATGGGGATGGGTGTTATGAAGTTCTCACTTAGTGCAATTTTCCCACTCGGATCTGTTAACCTAGTCGTGTTAACAGGGGTGGAGCCACATCCACTTGGCTGACTTTGCACAGCTTCACTGTAGGACTGTGGCGACATGGGTAATCTGTACGAGCTGGGAATATTAGCCCTGGTCTTCAGGACCGGTATGCGTGAGTCCATCACCTTCTCCTGTTTGCCTAGTTTGGCTGAAGCCCTGGTAACTACAGAGTATGATGTCCCATTACTTATTTTAGGTTGAGAATCTATTGTCATTTTACTCCTAAATTAATACTGGTGATTAAATAATAAGAGACTGTTATTTTGTCCAATAGACTTACAGCAAAAGACAATAGAGAGCGCAGAAAAGAAGGATAAAGTATGTAAGTAAAAGCTTTAGACTTTACCTGTAACTTTCGGGTTATTCGGTTTCACAGCAATCACGTAACAGACCCACAAGTCCTGTATATTTGAAAGAGTGAGGAGGGTGTTGCTACAGAAGTAGCACCTGAAGCTTTGGCAGTAGTTCGAGACAGCGGGAAGTACCACACACAGGCTCGGTGAGGAAGAAATGGTTGAATAAAAATTCGCCGGATAGGAAGATCAGGTTTCCCAAACGAATAATTCACAAAATTGGATATTTCCGGTTAGGGAGGAAAAGCACGTCTTATTCAAGGAGCGCGCGTCTAAAATCTACTAGTTTTTACAAGCCAGTATAAGCCGAATCGTTTTCAATGAGCTCGACTTTTTGCTGGAGGGTTCAGAAACCACTACACCGGTCCACTCCCAAGCTTGTTTGTCTGAGAATGGAAGTCTTTGAGACTGTTTATCCTATTATATTTAGTGAATATGCTTATCCATTCACGTTGGGATTACCTTGTAGGCAGCAGATGGCTGCTTGAATGCACTTTTCTTATTTGAACCACACTGAAAATGTAAAAGGCAAGAGTAATTTACTAAAGAAACAATCATAAAGGTGTCCAAAAACGCTGGACACACATAAGGGTTCAGAAGGTATTAACCCGGAGTTGTCAACGTTTGTTCAGTGAACTAAGCATGTTGCCATGTGTGACTGTAATGCCCCTGAAATACAGCTAATTATTCACTGAAGACGTACTCCCAAAATTGTCTCAAAACAATGATCTGCAACTGAATGGTAGTGTACAATGCGTCGGTGGCACAAAGGTTAGGACGGTCGCCGACCATGCAAATAGTCTGGGGTCCGATAAACAGCCGACTTCAATACCATATCTTTTCATTTCATTTGCAATATAAGCAGCTCTGCCAGTCTCATACATGGTGCGGACGTCCCATGTCTTCACACAGACTTTTTTGACACAAATAGATTCATTCGTAATGAGGTTTCTGTAGCAGTGTCCAGGGTGGGGTTGCTAACCTTACGCCCGATAAGGAAGTTGTTACGCAGAGATATAAGTTGCAGAGAAGAGACGTCCTGGGTTGCTGCCTTTAGGAATCAGGAAAACAAGAGATAAGCTAATCAGAACAACACCAGCAAAAGGAAAACGTTTACAAGAGGAAGGGCAACGACAACAACAAACAACCTGTAGCAGTAGTGTCACTGTTAAATACAGTTAGCAAAACTAATATGAAAACCATAGACTCACTGACTTCGGTCAACTTGGGCATGTAAATCCAATGATATATGGAATTACAGATATTAGTCGGTGCTAAACAGTCACAAAATTGCAAACGGTTAGTTTTAGGTATTAACTGGGCAACAAGATTATATCCGCGGAATCAGTGTTCGAAGGTAAACGAAATACAGCAATATCTACAACTTTCTGGCACGAAACACTAGAGAAATTAGTTTCATTGTTGCAATATACACTCAGACACTTTTCAGAAAAAGGGTATTATTATTATAGATAAGAATGAATATATATTATTATTAAAAGTCTCGGTGAGTGTATTTGGCGAGATAGTCCAATATTCTAGGCTAGTGAACATACCTATGGTATGCATAGCAGGTACGTGGTTAGACGCACTAAAGGATGAAAGTCTTGAAGCCGCACAAACGACTGTACTCTGCTCCTCTGTGGACAGGTAGATTTGGGCTCATTTCAAAATATAAAGAGCGTCGAATCTTAAGAACATTGTGCATTAGAATTGCTTGACTCACTGGCTCCCTAAATCAAAGTTTTGCCAGTTGTACGGTGCTTGGATTCCCAAGCCTATTCAGCATTGTACACCCACCTGTAGTGTGGAGCAGATGACTGGAAGGATTAATGGTGGAGAGTCAGTCCATTTCATACTGATTGTGACCGTAAACGAAGCCCTTAGTCAATGAGAGAAATATTGTACAGGGTCAAAATAAATTGGGTTATATGCAGTGGTTTGGGGAGATTACATGCATATCCCCTTTCTGAAGTGGTGCCCACAGCTTAACCCTGACGGCATTTACGCCGCTTAGTTGATTCAAGTCGGGGCTGGTCGTTCAGAGAAACGCAGTTCACATGAATAGGGTGCTTATTTTGCTGTTGTTTGATAAACTGATATGAAAACTATCGTTCGATATTGTTTTTCGAGCACTTACGTGTTGCTTGCGAGGCAGGAAGCTTAAATATATGGTTCACGCAATGATTATCTGACACACCGAGTATGCTTCACATACATTTCAACGACTGTCTTTTGAGAGATTTGTTTGCAGCTTCTTGGCGACCTGTACCCGGTAGTAAATTTCCCGATCAGCAGTTGTGCGGTAGCTATTTCTGTTGCAGGAACCAAAGAATATGGTTGACATAGAATTCATGCATGCTTCTGCACTTTTAGGTGGCATTTTGATTGCTAAAAGTCAATGGGATCCATATATACAAGCGAAGGCTATTGTTCTCAAATCGGCAGAAGCTGCAATATGTTTTACGATCACTTGCAATGTTCGCCGTTTCCTGCCAAGATATTTACATAAGACGCGCGCTTCGAAAAGCAGAGTGGCAGTTTTCGTTGTGAAGTAAATTCTGCTTTTGTTGTGTCATATGTTCAAGTTGGCCCAAGTCAATGAGTCTATCGTTTTGATATCATTTTAGTTAACTGTGCTTAACTGTATTGCATGTTGTTGTATTGTATTGTTGTTGTCGCTTTTTGCCCTTTTTGCTGTTAATTGTCTTCCTTTTGCTGGTGTTGTTCCGATTGTTTTATCCTTTGTTATCCGATTTTAAGGGGAGCAACCCAAAAGGCCACTTCTCTCTAAACTTTATCTTAATGTAACAATTCCTTTCTCAGGCGTGAGGCTAGCAACCCCACCCTGTAAACAAAGTTGCCACAGAAACTTCAGCACGATGAGTCTCCTTGCGCTAAAAGAAAAAGTCATTGTGGGGACATGGAATGTCCGCACCAAGTACGAGATTGGCAGAGCTGCCCAGATCGCAAACGAAATGAAACGATACAGAATTCAAGTACTGGGGATATGTGAAAGCAGATGGAACGGTAATGGACTCACCAAATTGTCAACGGGTGAGTCAGTGATCTACTCCGACCAATCAGAAGATAAACAGACGCACACCGAGGGCGTGGCTATCATGATGTCACCAACGGCAACAAAGGATCTGATGCAATGGGAGGCGATCTCGTCCGGGATACTGACCGCCAGATTCAACCCCAGAGGAAGCAAAGTGTCAATTATACAATGTTATGCACCCACAAACAACGCAGACCTCGGAGAACTCTTCGCCGACTTCTGCGCCTTCAACGAACTAGTGATTGGTGGCAGCGTATACAAACACAAAGACATCCACAAGGTTACATGGGTGTCACCAGACGGGCAAACCAAAAACCGAATTGACTTCATCTCAATCTCAAGAAAGTGGAGGCGCAGCCTACTGGACACAAAAGTAAGAAGAGGAGCAGACGTCACCCCAAACCATCATCTCGTGCAAAGAACACTCCAAATCAAATTAAAAGCTTTCCGGGAAACAGGAGCTGCAGATAGACCACAAGCCAAGTTCAACACTCAAAAACGGAAGGACTAGGTTACAAAGCACACCTTCATCGCAAGCATAAGGGACAAAGCCGAAACACAAATCAACACTAGCGAAGAGGTCGGGTTAGGGTTAGGGTGCGACAAAAATTTGGCAACTACTTCTCTACTACGGGGTCCCATCGACAATTATACATTTCATCCAACAGTTATACGACAATGCTGCATGACAAGTAATCCACAACGGGAAACTTACGGAAGCCTTCGAAGTGAGGACGGGAGTGAGACAAGGATGTCTACTATCGCCAATGATCTTCCTGATTGCTGTAGATTGGATGGTGTGACAGACAACGGGCGATGAGGAAACAGGCATAAAATGAACTCACACAAAAATGGAACTTGGAGGATCTGGACTTCGCAGATGATATATGTCTGATTTCCCACAAACTGGAAGATATGCAAGTGAAAAGCAACAAGCTGGCACGAAAAGCATCAAAGATAGGGAGGAGTTCAGGCGAACATAGAGAAAACAAAGGTGATGAAGATTCCTGGCCAACACCACCACCAACAACAACAACAGACAACAATCAGCCAGCATAAATGGGAGGAACCTGAAAGAAACAACCTCCTTCACCTACCTGGGAAGCATCGTTTCAACTACAGGCGGACGGAACTGACGAGGATATCAAAGCCAGAATCGGAAAAGCAAGACAAGCTTTCATTACTCTCAAGTCTGTGTGGAGGTCAACAGCCCCACTCAGCATCAAAAATAAGATCCGGATTTTCAACTCCAATGTGAAGTCAGTGCTACTTGCTATCCGGATCAGAGACTTGGCGCGTCATAAAGAGCATCTCAAACAAACTTCAGACCTTCATCAACAGTTGTCTTCGCTCAATACTCAAGATCAGATGGCCAGAAAAGATCAGCAACAGGAATCTCTGGGAGCGAACCAACCCAGCAGGAACTAACTGTGCAACAAATGTGCAGGAAGAAATGGAGATGGATTGGCTGGCCATACTATGAGGAAACCATCAAGTGACATCACTAGACAAGCCGTAGCTCGAGTGGAACCCGATTGAATTGGAAGAGGCGAGTTGGTCGTCAGTGCAAGGGTGACTTGGAGGAGGTCATGTGAGGAGGAGATGAAAGTATGTGGGAAGACTTGGAGCCAGGCGAAAACTCTAGCAGAGAACCAAACGCAATTGAGAAGCACGGCTGAAGTCCTATGTTCCTCTAGGAATTAAAGGATATTATAATAATAATCAGAAGCTTTTTGGTTTACTTTAACTGATTTGATTAGTTGAAGAATTGTTTTTAGTGCACTTCTGTGGACTTTTGTGTGGTTTATATATCTCTGTACTTAGGTATATACATATTTGTATGTGAAACTTCAAAAATTTATACTGACATGAATCTCCCAAATAGCTGTGGACGACCAGACTGCCACTTGCCGGTGGGTGATGGGATACAGTGTGATAACTGCAGCCTATGCTTTCATAAAGTTTGCACTGGCCTATCACCATCAGCCTATAAGAGATGCAGCGAGCCTTCATCTCCGTCCGTGTGTAAATTTTGTACTAACCCTTTGGACGTCCTCAACAAAGAGGCCGTAGGACTTCTCATGTCCAAGAAACTTACAAAATCCTCAGATGAAGGGAAAAAGCCAACATCTGATTTCGATGTTATCAGTGAGAATTCTTGCCTAAGTCATAAGGCTGAGACAGAACCACCTTTCCAAACTTCTAAAAACTCAACAAACTCCATCATCCGTGAAGTAATTCCTGAAAAACGAATGGCGTTCACATAAGGAAAGTCATCAGAATCGGTAAACGAAACGCCAATGCAACGGATAGTTGCCCACGACTCCTGAAAATAGTACTGTGGAACGAATAGAGAAAAGCATTATTCTCAACAACGCATTCAAGATCAAGAACAAAAAGATGAGAATTAGGCCAGGCTTGCCTCTGGAAGATAGAATAAGGAGAAGAGAAGCCGCGGCTGAATTGAAGTCCCGAACAGAAAAAGACCTAAATCTGTTGGGTTCCCGGGTAGTGAGGTCTCGGAAGCCTACGTTGTCCAGGTCTCTGTTCATAAGTTGAGTAAACATGTATGTTTCTCAGTATGCTATGCGAAGGCTTGTTATAACTAGGTCGCTTTAATATTAACTACTTCTATACTTGATAAATTTCTAAGGGGAATTTAATTTACTAGTCTTTTTTATCGAATACTTAATTACATTTATGCATGTATGAGGGTGATTCTGCTAAGAATGTCCTCAGGTATCGATGTATCTGGTGACCCAATGGGAAGTACTTTTCATGAAATCTGTTTATGTGCAGCACACTGTATGACTGGGACGAAATGAAAGCAATGCAATGCTGCAACTACAGTTATTGCCAAAAGTATCTCAGAGCTAAACACAAAATGGAGGGAAGGTGGCGCATGCTGACCAGCAGATATGGTGGTGGTCACAAGTATGAGTCGCTCCGATTTGCAGGGCAGCAGTATGCATTTTTTGACAACTCGAGAATTAAACATTAGTCTGGACACTTAGCGAAAAAATAAGGGTTGTTAGGATCAAAACTATAAATAAAAAGTCCTCTCGCTCCTACCATCAACAAGCCTGTTCCACTTCTTGTCAAGGTGCTACCCAATGAGCCCTAGAGAAATTCATGAGACATCTTACAGGCCAGCTTGTCCTACGGTTTCTGACCTTCCAGATCTCTGAATTCACTTCTCGCTGAAATATCACTTATCTATTTCACGATAATCCTTTTGTTTAGGTACCATTATACTCTATCTGATCTCAAATACCTAGGTCTTTATTAAAGCTAAAACTTACTATTTATTTATGTTTGTTGCTTGCTTAAGGTCTGGCTGCCTTTATTAAAACCATAACAACACCAATATTTGAACAAAGCTATATTTTAATAATAATAGTGTGTATTCTCATATAAACATATAAATTTACATGAAAATGCATGCCATTTTTACAGGCACGATCAAGTATAACATAATATCAAATCCTAGATTGTCTACAAGTTATTAATGTTTAAACAGATAAATACTTGATATTTATATAAATACACAGATTGTCTGAACCAGGCCGTATAGTTATTGAATTGCACAATTGTCCTCCAGGTTGAGCGGGAAAATCGACTTCGTTTAATTTTCATCCCGTGGTTGTGGGCACACGATAACCAACCAATATTGAGGTAAGTACAACGTTTACATGGGATTGAAAGCTGTTTTAGAAAAGTGAAAGTGCTAAGGTGAATCAATAAAGTGCAATGAAATGGGTAAGTGCAAGTATCATTAATAAATGCATTAATAAAGGAAACTCCCTAGGCTGACAACGTTCATTTGCAATGTATAATGCTTCCTGTATAGTTTGCACTATCATAATGTCCACTTTTGGTTTTAATACATTTTTCCTCATGCCGGTTTCTTTTTATTTTATACCCTTTGTGCATTTAGTGCACAACCGTACCCTACAGAGAATAGGAATAGAAAAAGTGGAATCAAATTCATAAAGAGCTACAAAATGTTAGGTTTAATGGAATATAGTAAGGATCAAGTAAAGACGTTATTAGAAAATGAATGAGATAAGACAGTGTGAAGTGGTATTCAAATATCCGACAATGGACAGCAAGTTAATTTATAAAATACCCCATAAATCTGTGCAGAGCCCATGTGGTCGCATCTCAACAGTAGGCTGAGCGAATGGTATATAAATAAAGGCAGAAGCAAGATCTGTCTAGGCGTTCATTATTATCTTTTTCAAGATAAAGATCTAAGCCCTCATAAAACCATGAAAATCCCTAGCCGTCAAATTGCATATTGCTGTTCCTGCAGAATGGGGCGATTCAACTTAGTGACCACCATCATATCTGCTGATCAGCTAACGCCACCCTCCCTCCATTTTTGATGTTAGGCTCTGAGACTATGATTATCATGCCTACCGAAAATATGTTGCTTCGCACAAGACATGTTCGTACCTCAAATTCCATTTTCATAGAAAACGTCATAGTTTCCACGCTTAGTTCGATATGGTTAGCACTAAACATAGCAAATGCATACTGCCAATACAAGAAGTCTCCGAATCCTGCTTCTATATATATATTGCCAATATACTTATGTAAGCCAAGTCTCGTAAACCATTAATGCCCAGCTCTTGCTACGCTGAGACTCACGCTGTTCCTTGAAGTTCCTCAGAAGCGCTCAGTTATAACGGACGCAAAAACGAGAACAAAGATTGCCGACTCGATAATTCTTAATTGTAGCACCAACATATAGCCGACTTTAAAATTAAGCTTTAACTAAGATCTATGAATAAATATTACAATAATAAATCACAATATTACTTCTGACGGTTGTCTCCTGACTTCTTTCTGAACAGCGACCGATGAGACGATGACTGCCGTATTGATGCCTCCGCGAAAATTGGGAAGTTGGTTTGAGCAAACAACGATGAATTGATCGTTTAATCTCCAACTACATTGACAACTTCCAATGATGTATTATCCATAGTTGTATTTTATGCTTTCTGTTTCGGTATTCTGCTGGTGCTCATAATCTCTTTATCTTCTCATCGTGTCAATGTATTTGAAGATTGAACGATCAATTCATCGTTGTGTGCTCAAATCCAACTTCCCCAATTTTCGCGGAGGCATTAATATACCAGTCATCGTCTCATCGGTCGCTGTTCAGAAAGAAGAGTAAAACATCGTCAGAAGTAATATTATGATTTATTATTGTAATATTTGTTCACAGACCTTAGTAGTAACAGTGTTTAAATGTTGGTGTTACAATAAAGAATCCTCGAGTCGCGAATTGGTATTTTGGATTCTGCGTCCGATAAAACTGAGCGTTTCTGAGAAACTTCAAGGAAGAGCGTGAGCCCGAGCGTAGCATGAGCTGGGCATTAAAGGTTTACGAGACGTGGCTGACAGTTTCTGACGGAGAAGTTAGTTTTCAACGGGTTTGGACCGTTGGTGACAGATTGGATGGTTACCGTTCATCTTTCCTGGTGCCGGTCAAGTCCTCTTTGAACAAGCAATATCTGGAACGTTCTCAGAATTGGGTCAAGTTCAACAATGCCTGGGTCAAAGAAGGGACAGAGTGTCTTGGATGCAAACAGGAAAGTAAGTCATTGTGACTTGTCTGTTAATTGTAACGATGTGTCTGATGTTAAGCATGACATGGTTGATGTTACTGTTTCGCCGTTCAGGGATAATAGGAACATCAAACTCCCTAAATTTGAACCACGGTGTTTTGATGGAAACCCAGCTGATTATTTACAATTTGTAGAGGAGTTTGAGACCATGTTGAGTAGATTTTTATTAACTGATGAATTGAAATTGGTGTATTCGACGAGCTATTGCACTGGAGATGCTTCAAGAGCTATACAGTGCTGTAAGCCCATGCCTCATAATGAGGGATACGCTGAGGCTATGAGCATATTACGTCAAAGGTTTGAAAGATATTCTGTCAGTCACGTCTCGTAAACCTTTAATGCCCAGCTCTTGCTACGCTCGGGCTCACGCTGTCGCTTGAAGTTTCTCAGAAACGCTCAGTAACAACGGACGAAAAAACCAAAACACCAACTGTTGACCTGAGTATTCTGTATTCTTTTACCAACATATAAATCAAGTATGACTAAGGTCTGTGAACAAATATTACAATAATAAATCATAATATTACTTCTGACGATGTTTTACTCTTCTTTCTGAACAGCGACCGATGAGACGATGACTGTCGTATTGATGCCTCCGCGAAAATTGGGGAAGTTGATTTTGAGCAAACAACCATGAATTGATCGTTCAATCTTCAACTACATTGACACTCCCCGGCAAAAATGGATCCAACCCCTTTTTTCCTTCACGACCAATACACGTTGACTTGGATGCCATTGCGAGAACCTGGGTCACACGGACAGAGCTGAAATGGAAAACAAACAGAAAAGCCAACACACTACAAGCATACCCACAGCACAATCTCACACATCGCTGACGACCTGCGCCTCCCGATAGAGACCTCCTCTTAACATCTTGCAACACAAACTCCACTTGCTAGAATGACTCTTGCAGAATACAACGTGACTATGGCAGTACCTCACGATATTCTACGCTCATCCTCTTATCTACTCACTACCAATTACCACTGAAATCGCTTGTCACTGATTCTGCCTCAATTCTAGTAACGGTGACGCATGCGAGCCTCAGTCGTTTACACTCTTTCTCCCCGGCGTGTGGGACCACAACTAATAATTATCTCCGTGTGCATTTCATTCTCAGCAATAGCCTCCCCGGCGTATACGCCCCATCTGCTGTCCTTAACATCAATCAATTCATTCATGGATGTAGAAGACTCGAAACAACTTCAGAAGTAATCAAAACGAAAATTTTAACAAAACTACGCAATAACAACAAGATACGAAAACAACGAGTAAACACAATGAATCCAAAAACACCAATTGATATGACACACCACACATATACACAAACTGTACACACAAAGTCGCGGATCATGTCTTGATGGAATTCCTTTGAATAATCGCAGGAATTACAACAGCACGCCTACAACCCTTCACAGGTTGACGATTGTAAGTTGTGGAATGTCCGGACACAAACAAGATTAACCAACAATTACGATAATTGGAACTCACACAATTATTTAACACAAACATATGTACAATCAATGCATCAAATGTTGTGGATTCCGGCATGACAAACTACCCTTGAAGAACTGTAGGACTTACAGCAGTACGCCTACATTCCTTCTCAGGTTGATGATCCAATTGGAAGTCGTCCAGACACAAACAGAATTACCAACAGCTAGATGACAGATGATACCAATTCAGTATATACAATATGAACATATGTACATAATCACACACCAAGCACATTGGACTGCTCATTGATGCGCTACCCTTTGAAGAATTGTAGGACTTACAGCAGTACGCCTACAACCCTTCTCAGGTTGACGCTCTAGGTTGGAAAATCGTCGAAGAGTTCATTTGCTGACTTCCTTCTATGAGCTATATCCTCAAATCTGAACGACAACACGCCCGTGTCATTGTATCGTAGAATATAGATGACCAACAAACACACAACATATCTCATCAACCAAGCGTAGGCACAGAGTAATTTACACCAAAGTTAATAGCATTCAAATAGTAACTTGAAACTAGAAATGCCTTTGTTCGTGCACGTCAATTTAACAATCACTCTCTCGTTTACTCTTGGCTTATCCTCACTAAACTGACCATTGATATTCGTCCTTTCAAACGAACTAATACCAGCATAGTCATTGCGCAAGATACTTGAGTTGATGGGTGACTGTTTCATTGTGGATGACAACACCAACGATGACCGATTGATACCAATTGATGAAGTTAGCTGTGGATCAAAAGCTGTTGTTGCTCGACTTTCAGAGAGTTGTCTACCTGCAAGACCACCACCACTGCTGTCTTTTACTATCAGCACCGGTTTAGCACTAGCATCTGATGATAGGTGGGCTACATGCTGATCACTCACACTGACGGTCTCACAAGTATGCATGCCTTCTCCAACTGCACCTGCATTTATTTCTACTTCACGTTCAAGTTGTACAGAACTTTTGTTCAACTTAGCAGTAGTAGGCATATCCCTCATCTCATAATGATCAACCAAAGACAAATGTGAAGTATCATGATCATTATCACGAAAATTCACTTTACCGTCAACTTCATCATTTTCAAACTCTTTAATAACAGAAGTAGACAATTTTGGTTCCTCCTCGCAAATCCTAACAGGTTTTATAACTTCACTCTGACTAGTAATACCTTGTAAACTTGTAGGGTCAGAACTGCACTCTGAAGCAGCAACTCTATTCTGTGACACTCTATTCAACAATGGCTTACCAGTTGCAACCACAGAATTCTTCACCGCACCGTTATCGTCACACAATTCGGAGTCAGACCTTGATTTCACATTTAGCTTATCACTGAACTTGCTCACTGGTTCACAGTTCACCTTTGTATGCACCTCTTGAAAACGTGTAAAACACAACCGTGTTTGTCTTCCACCTTGTAACTTATCTGTTAAGGATGTACTACGAAACCTGTTACACTCACTAGGTCTATATGCATTACTAGACATCATGGAGCCTTCTCGATATCCACCTCTCTGAGGCCCTTTCCTCATCAATGATTGCGTTTTACCCTCAGACTGCTCTATTCTAGGGGTGAGATTCAATAAACTGGCAAACTTGCTCATAGATTGATTGACACTATTGTTTACCAGTTTCAGGATATCATCAAATTTTGGCTCGATACCCTCATGCTCCATACGGGAGCTTATCTTCACCCACTTCCTTTGCAGTCGAGTAGGTAGGCGTCTCGCTATTACTTCTAGTAAATTTATGTTTATATGAAAATAAATTATTATTATTATTATTATAGTATAAAATTCGAGTTGAGGTCATTCATGCAATTCATAGAAATCAAGGTATTCTTATAAGTCATAAACTTATCTAAAAACTCAGTAAGTGCCTGGGAGTCATCTAGAAGTTGACTGCTGTTACCTTTGACAGCTTCGTATACAGGTAACAGGGACATACAATTCGCACAGGAAGGTTCTTACGATCTGCGTAACCAAACTTCCACAGTGACAACTCATTCTTTTAAGTCAACACTCCGTGAAACCTTCTTCACAGTCACGTATTCTAAAATATGGAATAGCCTGCCCCTAGATGTCAGAACTTGCTCTTCGGTTACAAGCTTCAAACGCTCTCTGTACAGACTGTTTCACTCTACTGATTATATTAATAAACTATTTACTCCTAAAGCGAATCAACTACTAATCTACTACAGCACCTAAAAGACGCACTTCAACACCCTTAGCAATCTAAAAACTATAAATAAACTAGCAGCATGGATGCATAAAGACTGAGTACGGAACATACAGGATTAGTTTACCCTAAGAAATAGGACCTGTCACTCTACTGTAACCTTCAAACGCTTGCTATATAAACTGTTTTATTCCAAAGACTACCCCTACCAGAACCCATCACTTATTTCTAAAACGCATCAGTCATTAGAACACTAAAACGCTCAGACTCATTAATACACATTATGACACTAAGTAAACTCTAAGACTTCGCATAAATACGTGAAAAGACAACGATAATTAAAAGTAATTTTTTTACTAATATGTTATAAAATTGGCATAAACATTTACATATATACATTGATGTCCTCTTAATGTTCATATACTTTCTATTTTTGGTACCCTGATACTCCTATTCATCTTCTGGTCGAGGTCGAACAACCCTGCACCTAAACTGAAATGAAGAATAATTCCAAACCATCTATCTCATAACCACCCAAATTCCATGAGCGATCCAATTCTACCATTTGAAGACGCTGGCGAACATGCTGTAAATGTGTATTCATGATCTGAAATGAAGAAGCAACTGGTTTTCAAACAGTTTTCAACATTTTTCTGAACTTACGAGTGCTGTCCGCCATGCAGACACAAATGGAGCAAATGGAGAATTCTGGAATCGACCTCGGCACCATTTGATGCAGTAAAACAACTTAACATGACCTTATCTAGTTTTCGCCTCCACGATCAAATTTCTTTCCTGTTATAAAACTACGATAAGACCGCTGAAAAAATGGAATAAATATATCACTGATCTCAACATAATACATCAATAATCTTTAAGGCAAGGGTGCTGTTCACAACAAAGTCATATAAGAGAATTGACTTCAAGCTTTATTTTTCCCAGATATCTGCATTACATCCATGTGATGTCTGGGTTTTTTTTATCTATATCTCTTTATGTGCTACACAAACAAACTTTATAGCAGACTGTTCCGACTGACTCTAATGTCAGAAAGAACAACCAAACTGTAAATTCATCATACATTAAATTATGTGTAATTTGTATAATAACTTATCCATGCCTGTACAATTGGTATGTTCCTGCATAAACAGGAAGAAATATATATAATAACCTTTGGTTGGCTCCGTATTGGGGAAAGAATAAATGGTTCTTGAGTCACCAATTTGTGTTCTGGATTTTTGCCTTGGTTATTGCGCATAGTTCCGGAAAGACTTCTAAGGACAGTGTAAAGTCCAGTGTGGTTAGACGTGGACATTTTACAAATGTGTAGTCTAATGTAGTCAAAATAATCTGATTGGCGATTGATGCATGACCTTCTACTTAAGAAACTGTATTGGGATTGGAATAGTAGGTCATTTGACAGCAAGTACCGAATGATTTGAGTCTTTACTATCTTCTGCATTACACGTGAAACTACAAACGTAACGTTGATGGGACAATGGTTGTTGATACCTGCTGTATTCCCGTATTTATGGATACGTACAATTAAAGACTTCTTTCAGCAGGTAGGGTATATCACAAAGATTAGTGAAATCGAGGATAACTTGAGTAAGAGTAAATTCATGTCATCACCACCTGTCAATGTTGTTGAAGATTGAACGATCAATTCATCATTGTTTGCTCAAATCCAACTTCCCCAATTTTCGCGGAGGCATTAATATACCAGTCATCGTCTCATCGGTCGCTGTTCAGAAAGAAGAGTAAAACATCGTCAGAAGTAATATTATGATTTATTATTGTAATATTTGTTCACAGACCTTAGTAGTAACAGTGTTTAAATGTTGGTGTTACAATAAAGAATCCTCGAGTCGCGAATTGGTATTTTGGTTTCTGCGTCCGTTAATACTGAGCGTTTCTGAGAAACTTCAAGGAAGAGCGTGAGCCCGAGCGTAGCATGAGCTGGGCATTAAAGGTTTACGAGACTTGGCTGACACCATCGTTCTTCAGTAGAATGGAAGATATACCGTCCGGACGAATAGTGTTACTAAGCTTAAGATTTGCGACAGCTTTATCACTCTCATGTGTGATGAAAATTATTTCACTTAAGTATTCGTCTGTTTTACGTGGAAAATTCACGACGTTATCGTTCTTTAAGGTTTATAGTCTGGCGAAGTGTTTGCTAAACAGTTCACATATCACCTCATTATTTTCATAAGCAATGCCGTTCAAGTATATTATTTTCGGACAGGCTGTTTTGGAGTTCGCCAACCTACTTTTGGAAAGTTTGGATATTTCTCCTGAGTTATGCGGTGCCTGAATGGCCCGCATTTCTTTGTTTCTGAGGCCTATATTTCTCAGCTCTTCAATTCTAGTTAGATGGGACGTAACAGCAACTAATAATGATAAGTCATGATATCTGTAGTATTATATTGAGTGCTTTCGTAGACCACTCCTAAATGATGTCTAAATATAATCGCTTTGGGGGAATCTGGAGCTAGGTTTCTTCTCAGGTGCAGTATCGTCATGAATTGATTTAATATTCTGATAAAAGTAGTTAAGAATTGCCTCTAAGGACTTGTTCGAAAAGTACGAGTCCCAATCAGAACATCTAATTAGGTGGTGATACAAGTCCCAGTCAGCATGTGTATACAATCTCATAGGTGTCTGGACAGCTTCATCTCTGCGTTTTGTTTCAGATAAGATGTCAAAAGAATACACTGCTATATTATGGTCACTACCTGTAAATTCATGTCCCACATGTACTGCAGGTGGTGTTATGTTTCTCCTGAAAATGAGGTCTAGGATACTTGAGGATCTAGTGAGTGAATTTATGTGTTGATTCCACCCTCTTGTGTCGATGGAATTCAGGAGATTATCATACCTTTGGGGTCCCCGGAGTGAAGACCATGATACTTCTGGCATGTTGAATTTCACCATCCATTTTAAGTTCGTAATCTTATTGAGATTATTAAAAGTTAAAGTACCGGTGGGATGCTTGCCACTGAAAATTTCTGGCTGTTTATGGGATTTCTGGAGGTGGTGTAGATGGTGATCATTTCAGGATTCATCTGTTTTATCTCTCTTCTTTTCCCGGAAAGCCACTCGGATATCTGGTATATTGATCTTAGGTCCCTCCTACTGTAAACTTGTTCTGCCAAAGTTGCCAGTGTGTTGTAATCCGTCTTTTGTCTTCCCTAGCACTCCCGTTCACCTCATCATTCAGTGCATTATTAACTTTTGCACTAGTTCATCTTCTGTCCCATCCTCCCTCTCTCGTTCATTTGCTTCTATATGCCTTCAGAGAGTCATCTTTTGTCCTGACTTCCCTCTCTAAGACTGAGATCTGGGTCTGCTTCAGCATCACTTTTAGAGAGCCACAGTATTTTTTATTGCTGGTGATGCTAAACTGTATCTCCAAATATGCGTGAGGGTGCCTTTGCCGTTTGTCGTTTCTGAGCGTACAACTTGAATTGTGGTTTGTCTCCAGCTGCTTTGAAGGCTTTCAGCCTGACTTTGAAGGTTCCTTGAACTGGACAATGGTATGAGCCCTCATCTGATGTCTTTCTCTATTGTGTGTAGAACAGGCTGCGTCTCCACTTTCCCAAGATTGGCACGAAGTGTACTTGGTGCTTGAAGTGTCCACGAAGAGTTACGCATGTTACGTTGTGCATAGTTTTGCGCTTGAACACATCGCCACCAATCACCAAATCACTGAACGCACGGAATTCCACACACGGTCCTGCACTCTCTTTCATTTCACTAACAACCTTCCCACACATGATAAATTTTCTTCTATGGTACTGCTCCCAGTTTGACGTTATTATCCGTCATTGTTATTTTGCTTATGTGTCTTATGTGCCACCGGAATAGATTATTGACTTTCTAGTCTACTCTGGCGAATTCCTGGCACTTTTATGCCTAATATTCTCATAATGTTTACGGTCTGGGCAGTCTTCCTATCATAGGGACATTATGTATGCCACTGATTGTCAGACCCATCAGGAAGCCTATTTTATGTAATGACCAGCAGGTTTAATTGAAGTGACGTATCGAGTGGAACAATTTATTTGATAGTCATTGAACAGTGATATGAAGGAAATGTGTGTAAGATAATCTGGGGTGTCAAACCTAGCAGTGTGTGGCCGGACGAACTAATTCCAATGTCTCGAAAGGATTATAATAAACATCGCCGATACACTGACTGTTATCTTCAGTCTATTCGTCATATTATTGTTACCACCCTGCTGAAAAGACATAACAGTAATCATTATCCATAAAACTTAAGGCATAAGCATTGTCATTTTCACCAAATGTCTTTTTGCCTAAAAAGCACCCTAACCAAGGAACTTGTAATGGCTTTGGTGAAAAAGCTTACTATCTAACTCACGGTATGGTTTTCAGGAAGAACTGTATGTCTCGTAGATTTCTGCGCGACAATATAATTCAAAGTTAATCCTAAGAACATCACGGAACGCTTCCATTTTCCCTTCAATGTCTTTAACAATCTATTTATGTTATAAACATAATCTATGTTTCATATAAACTGGTGTTTACAAGAAATGCATGCCATTTTTACAGGTAAGACCACTTATGCTATAAATTACAATCCTGAAGTATAAAAAATTAATGCCTTTGCGAAAGTTTGAATTATTCGATCAGTGTACAAGAAATCAGAACAGGTCTTTATAAATGTGAAAATATAACACTTTCACTAACGCCACCGTCAAAGTTGAGCGGCAACCCAGACCTCGCTCGGTTTCCTGCTGACAGTTATGGTTAACCAGTGAATAGAGTATGGGTAAGTGACAAAAAGCCATTTCAGGTAGAGGAGAGCGTCCCAAAAACTGCAAAATGGCATAATAATATATTTCTTCCTGTTTATGCAGGAACATACCAATTGTACAGGCATGGATAAGTTATTATACAAATTACACATAATTTAATGTATGATGAATTTACAGTTTGGTTGTTCTTTCTGACATTAGAGTCAGTCGGAACAGTCTGCTATAAAGTTTGTTTGTGTAGCACATAAAGAGATATAGAAATATTGTCTTCGCATTAAAAAAACCCAGACATCAGATGAATGTAATACAGATATCTGGGAAAAATAAAGCTTGAAGTCAATTCTCTTATATAACTTTGTTGTGAACAGCACCCCCGGCTCAAAGATTATTGATGTATTATGTTGAGATCAGTGATATATTTATTCCATTTTTTCAGCGGTCTTATCGTAGTTTTATAACAGGAAAGAAATTTGATCGTGGAGGCGAAAACTAGATAAGGTCATGTTAAGTTGTTTTACTGCATCAAATGGTGCCGAGGTCGATTCCAGAATTCTCCATTTGCTCCATTTGTGTCTGCATGGCGGACAGCACTCGTAAGTTCAGAAAAATGTTGAAAACTGTTTGAAAACCAGTTGCTTCTTCATTTCAGATCATGAATACACATTTACAGCATGTTCGCCAGCGTCTTCAAATGGTAGAATTGGATCGCTCATGGAATTTGGGTGGTTATGAGGTAGATGGTTTGGAATTATTCTTCATTTCAGTTTAGGTGCAGGGTTGTTCGACCTCGACCAGAAGATGAATAGGAGTATCAGGGTACCAAAAAGAGAAAGTATATGAACATTAAGAGGACATCAATGTATATATGTAAATGTTTATGCCAATTTTATAACATATTAGTAAAAAAATTACTTTTAATTATCGTTGTCTTTTCACGTATTTATGCGAAGTCTTAGAGTTTACTTAGTGTCATAATGTGTATTAATGAGTCTGAGCGTTTTAGTGTTCTAATGACTGATGCGTTTTAGAAATAAGTGATGGGTTCTGGTAGGGGTAGTCTTTGGAATAAAACAGTTTATATAGCAAGCGTTTGAAGGTTACAGTAGAGTGACAGGTCCTATTTCTAAGGGTAAACTAATCCTGTATGTTCCGTACTCAGTCTTTATGCATCCATGCTGCTAGTTTATTTATAGTTTTAAGATTGCTAAGGGTGTTGAAGTGCGTCTTTTAGGTGCTGTAGTAGATTAGTAGTTGATTCGTTTTAGGAGTAAATAGTTTATTAATATAATCAGTAGAGTGAAACAGTCTGTATAGAGAGCGTTTGAAGCTTGTAACCGAAGAGCAAGTTCTGACATCTAGGGGCAGGCTATTCCATATTTTAGAATACGTGACTGTGAAGAAGGTTTCACGGAGTGTTGACTTAAAAGAATGAGTTGTCACTGTGGAAGTTTGGTTACGCAGATCGTAAGAACCTTCCTGTGCGAATTGTATGTCCCTGTTACCTGAGAATGATATTTTGTGAAGGACCTTAAAGAAGAATATTAGGTTTATAATAAGTCGCCTTGTCCAAAGTGGGTCAAGTTTTAGGATCATGCACCGTGAGATGTAGTCTTTCTTACAATCATAGCCAAGTAGTTTTGAGGTAAAATATCGTTGGATACTTTCCATCCTTAGCTTGTCACGTGTGCGAGTGCTGCTTATAATAAATGGACAGTATTCTAGTAGTGGTCTGACACATGTTTTGTACAGAATTAGCTTGGCTTCATTGTCGTGAAAGTTCCTGAGTATGCATCCTAAGAGCATCCTCGATTTTCTAGTCTGTGATGCTACTTGCTCAGAGAATGTCAAGTCACTAGAGTACCTCAGGCCTAGGTCAACGACACTTCGGAGTCTGGTTAGGTTAGCAGATTGGAGCGTTAATTTCAGGTCAATTGAGGGTGCGGCGAAGCAGATCCAGCCACATTTGTTCAGATTAAATTGGAGATTCCATAGGGAAGACCAAGCGGTCATTTTATCTAATTCCTTCTGCACTACATTCTCGAAGTTCCCTAAGTCATCACTTTGGAATGTATAAGCTACTTTTAGGTCATCTGCAAAGATGAATGGTTTCCCGTGCGTGAAGCAAGCGCATATGTCATTGATGTATAGTGTAAATAGGAGGGGTCCAATGACACTACCTTGTACTACACCAGAAGTGATAGGGCTAGGTTTGGAGGTTGCAGACCCGAGTTTAACTATTTGGGACCTATTGTTGAGGAATGATTTAAGCCATCCTAATAATGGGTCACGTATTCCTAAGGAGTTCAGTTTATTTGTTAGCACACAAAGTTTGAGGATAAGTGTCGTAACAATAAATCACAATAATACTTCTGATAGTTTTCTCCGTCTTCCAACCGACAGCGAACGATGGAACGATGACTGCAGTATCGATGACTCCCGCCAAAATATAGAGTTGGGTTTGAGCAAACAACCATGAATTGATCGTTCAATCTTCAACTACACTGACACTCCCCGCCAAAAAAGGGATCCATCCCTTTTCTCCATCACGACCAATACACGTTGACTTGGATGCCATTGCGAGAACCTGGGTCACACGGACAAAGCTGAAATGGAAAACAAACAGCAAATCCAACACAACACAGACATACCCACAGCACAATCTCACTCATCAACGACGACCTACGCCTTCCAGTTAAAGGCATCCTCTTGACATCTTGCAACACAATCGCCACTTGCTAAAATGACTCTTGCAGAATGCAACGTGACCATAGCACCACCTCATGATACTCTACGCACATCCTTTTATCTATTCGCTACCAATTTCCATTGCGATTGCTCGTCATTCATTCTGCCTCAGTTCTTGTAACGGTGACGTATGCAAGCCTCAGTCGTCTACGCTCTCGCTCCCCGGCGTGTAGGACCACAGCGTAAATAGAAACATTCATTCTAAATCATTGATTCCACAGCTAATCCTTATCTCCGTGTGCATATTATTCTCAGCAATAGCCTCCCAAGCGTATACGAACTATCTGCTGTCCTTAATGTCAATCAATTTATCTACAGATGTAGAAGACTAGGAACAACTTCAGAATTAAGCACAACGAAAATCTCAACAAAATTATGCAAGACAACAAGGTACGAAAACAACAAGCAAGCACAGTAAATCCTAAAACACCAATTGATGTGACACACCACGCATATATAAAAACGATACACTCTGTATCGCGATACGTTCAACGTATGCGTTACATTTTTACGTGATTCGTTACATAAAATTTATCTTGTTGTAATACTTGCACAAGTACTATACCACTTCCATACTTGTAACCACTAACTGTTATTTCCAATAGTTATGGTTAATCAAAGTAAAAAGCGACGAACCCATTCCCCTGTAAAACTGGTGTCAAATATAACGTCCTTGATTCCTACATCAAGCAACACCCCCCCCCTACAAACGGCTATAATGAGTCACATAACTCACTTGTATGCCGTAAGCGTCGAGCTGGAACTGAGGATAAAACTGTACTGACAGCTAGTATTAGCACTACTCCTAAAAATTCAGTACCCTCTGCTCATACAGAACCCCTCCCTTCACCTTACGTGCTTATCGAAAAACTCCAGCCATCAAGCTCTTTTTCAGTACTATCTTCAGAAATAGAACTTCTAAAGTTGTCTATAGGTGAACTTAAGGCTGAGTTAAGGCAAATAAAAGACAGTAAGTGTGGTGATTGACTATTTATATCTTTGTATTGTTTAAATACTTACTGTTGATTGTTAATATTTTCATATATGAATTGAATTCTAATTCCGCTAAATACAAATTACTGATTGCTGCCCTCTTTGGGTTTTGATTAGATTCCTATAATTCCGTCATCCCGGTATATTAATATTTTAAAGTACAATAAATTACTACAAATTGACGTCGCGATGGAGCTAAGTAACCTGGGAAAATTTCGTCTTAATGGTTCTCCGCGGGAGATTGCTGATTATTTGGAATGCTTTGATGCGTGGTGCATTTCCAAGAATGTTCGGGATGATAAAATACCTGCTCATTTCATCACCGCTATTGGGCTTGATGCATATAGCCTGGTGAAGAATCTGGCATTTCCAGATAAACCCATTTCTATGCCATATGCTAAGCTCCGTGAACTTCTTATAGATCATTTCCATGTAACTACTTTTGAGACCAGAGAGAGGGCTCACTTCAACAAACTGGTACGTTCTCCCAACCAGAAGATTCGAGAATTTATTCTTCAACTCCAAATTCAAGCCTCAAAGTGTAATTTTGGAGATAAGCTGCATACTCAACTACGTGATCGTCTAATTGCTAGAATCAACATTCCTAGATTAGAGAAAGAGTTAATTCAGATTCCTTCTTGTACGTTTCAAACTGCTAAAGATGTATGCATGACATATGAAGATGTCAATAATGAATACTCTGCTCCCACTACGTCAGTGTCTGATGTTATGCTTTCTAAAGTCGAAAATACAAGTGGTCATGGAAAGAAATCCAAACTGCCATCCACAGGTAACAGAATGCAGCCAGAGATCAAAAACATTAAACCGCGTTTATCCTGTGGAAAGTTACATCTACGAAGCACTTGCCGTTTTCGGAGTGCTAAGTGCCATAAATGTGGTAAAGTTGGACACATCAAGACGGTTTGCAGAAGTTCAAATACTTATGTTGCTCAACATTCTTATAATTCTCCCAAGCTGTCTAGTAAAATGGAGTCTATGTGTCTTTCAACCTTTCAAAATACTCAAGCTAATCCGATGAAAACCTCCACTACAAGTTCGGCAACTCAAGTGTCAACTGTTTTCAAAAATGAGGTAGCTGAGTTGCAATGTGAACTGTCGAAAGCACGAAAAGACCTGAATGAGATGAGAGAGCAACTGATTAAAATTGAGGAATTACTGCATATGCATAGACTACGTCTGGTGAATCCAGAGCATACAAGTTCTTGTGAAAGTCCTGCAAAACTATTCAAATCTCGAATTCTCAAAAAGCATCTGATGTCCACGACTTCTAATGTACATTATTACAAAGATAATAACTACAGACCTTCTGTTGGAATTATACTACAAAAAATGGGAAATCGAGTGGTGAAGATATTAGACATCAAAGATCACTCAGTTCATAACGGACACCTGGACAAAGTGACAATAAATGAAGTAGGTCGTTCCAATTATAATATTATTGATTCCGCTAATAATCCTGATTTTGTAGATAATTCAGAAATAATTCCAGATAGTACTGATGAAAATAATATCACAGAATCAGTTAGCTTGAAGCTACTTGCAAGAAGACCGAGACATCGTTATAAATACGCGAGGAGATATTCGAGGTGTGGCGGATGTGGTGATTGACTATTTATATCTTTGTATTGTTTAAATACTTACTGTTGATTGTTAATATTTTCATATATGAATTGAATTCTAATTCCGCTAAATACAAATTACTGATTGCTGCCCTCTTTGGGTTTTGATTAGATTCCTATAATTCCGTCATCCCGGTATATTAATATTTCCAAGTACAATAAATTACTACAGTAAATCAGTAAATACTGGAAACATCGAAACCGATACCGAGATATCCAAATTATCAGATCAGATCAGCGATATCAGATCGCAGGTCTGTGAATTGACACCTCTAACTATCCTCATGAAAACTGTAAACCTTAACAAGCTTGACACAGAATCGGTAACTAAGGTAGATAACCTCATTAATTTTGTTACCACAGAAGTAACAAAACGACTCGACGCAAAACTGAGTGCTATTGTCTACAACGTTCCGGACAATGAGGCACTAAAAAAGGTACAGCGCATCTTACTTAGTGAAGCGAAAATGCCTAACTCCAAGACTAAGTGCTATAGGCTGAAGAAGAGTCAACATGAGAAGTGTTGTCCTATTCGTTTTCAGTTCGAAACACCGGCAGAGACCAGAAAATTCATCCACTCCCAACACACCCTATCGCAAGCCAGAAACTACAAACATATAAAGGTCGGGGTGGACAAAACAGTCATAGAAAGGCGCGCATACAACTATCTCGCTAAGACTAATTGTGAAATAGGTAATAGGACATTGCAAGCAGCCATTATTCCCAACCCTGTGAAAGATACAGTAGACCCCACCGCATCACCCCTCTCAAAACACACAGAATTATCCCATCAGAGTGCAACACCAGCCGAAAGGCCACTAGACTGTAACCAAATAAATAACAAAACCATACCACCTATCACCGCAGAATCTAAAATGCCATTAAATAACCCCAGAAAAAAAGTCAAAACCCCCCGAAATTCGACTTTGTCCTCTCCTAGCCATAACTTCATTGCTAAAGGTAAGGAAAATATGCCCCTAAATCATACCAACAAAAACAGTGGCAGCTTAAATAAACCCACACTTCCCACGGTCAATAGTACTAGCACCCACAACGTGCTAAATCGCACCATGGCACACACTGATATCCAATGTCACAACAATGTCACCCTCAATAGTACAAGTGGTAATAGTCAGAACTCGGCTATCAACAACTTAGGGTCTTCAGAGTATGGCACACAAACAAATTTTGACCGGATATATGGTACAAGTCTGCTGGGAACTAACCCACAATGCAGTACACACGAAACCCACACAAGGACACAACTAGCATCAAACAATAGGTGGAATAATAAGCCATGGTCATCAAAAGGATCCAATCATTTTTTATCCCCCGCGTCCCTGTCAGCGTTGAAAAAACAGCTGGTAGGGATGTTAACACTCCTAAACCACTAGAGCTGGCTCCCTCCTTGCATGAAAACAGGAACGGTCTAGTGCACCCGTATCCATTAGGCACACTTGACACTTGCACAAGTATAGGTCAAATAAAGAACCCTACCCACTTCTGTAACCTAACTAAAAATAAAAATTCCTTGGTCTATAGCAAATCCAGTACTCCAACTCCTAATTCTTCACCGAAAACAGCACACACCAACTCGATAGACATAGGTGAGCATGATGCTGAAACTCCTCTTAACATAGGATCATCATGTCAAGCAGAACTACTGGGTGCTGAACCATATTCGGGGCTGACTAACGAACTTAAATACTTCAAATGCTACTTCAACTCTCATCTTTACCTAATCCTCATAAATGCTAGATCTGTTCTAAATAAATTGCCGATGCTCAGAGCACTCACAGTAATATACAAACCCCCTGTAATTGTCATCACTGAATCTTGGTGTCATTCGAACATCTTGGATGAAGAAATAAGCTTAGATAACTACACACACTTTCGGTGTGACAGGGAAGGTGGTAAGGGAGGGGGTTGTCTCATGTACTTTCTGAATGCACTTACTGTATCACAGCTAGAAAGTAGTACACTTAACATGCCTGAGACTCTATGGGTTAATGTACACTTAAATAACGTAACAGCATTAATTGGATGCACCTACAGAGCACCTGGCACCTTTAGTAATTACGAGACCCAACTTATTAATACTCTGGAGCAATTATCCGACTTACAATACGACCATAAGATCCTATGTGGGGACTTTAACTTACCTGAAATCAACTGGGATATACCCACAGGCCCAACTAAATTTGATAAGTTCTTAGGCACACTGGATATACTTGGCTGGAAACAAACTGTCACTACTCCCACAAGAGGTAACAACGTACTAGACTTAATCTTCTGCCACAATATAAGCCCCCTTTCAACGCTAGTAGGTTCTGAGTTTCCAGGGAGCGACCACAAAACAGTGATGTGTGCACTGCCAATTCCGCTGAGTAGCAATGCATCTCATACCTCCACTTCACAACAAGTAATATATAGGAACTATAGTAAGGCAAACTGGGCCTTGGTAGAATCAATGCTAAGATCCTCCGAATGGGATGAATACTTCACTACTGATGACCTCTCGAGAGCCCTAACCATCTTCTACCATAACACTAACACATGCTTAGATGCTGTCATTCCACTCCAAACACTAAAGGTTTCCCCACACAGAAAGTCATTCATAAAACCAAAGGATCGTACGAAACTGAAGAAACTCTCAACAAGTTACTTCAAACACCACGACTTTGGCACTCTAGGTCTAATACTTAACACCCTTAGCTCCATCTCACAAGCTCGAGATTTCCGTATGAGAAAGGAAGAACGCATCGCAGTAGCCAGTCCTGCTAGAGTGTATGCACTCACAGAAATCTTAAGGAAGCGAATGAATCGCAAAAATCACAGCATTTCTCTCCTCATAGACAAAGGTAGGCTATGCACTAACTCTGCAGACATATGTGAACTATTCAACAAAACGTTTGCAGGTAACTACATTAAGCCCTCAGTCCAGCTACTCGATATACACCCTATTACTAATATGGCACAAACTCCATCTCCACTCACACCAAACCAAATTAGCACTGTTCAATTCACTTACGCTAATATTAACCAAACTATAAGAACCCTCAAAAGTTCAAAAGGTTTCGGTACCGACGGTATATCATCTTACTTCTATAAATATGGTGGCCCTGACATTCCTCTACTGCTGCTTAAAATATTCACAATGTCCCTAGAAACTCAAACTTACCCTGACATATGGAAGACTACATTCATTATGCCTAAACACAAATCTGGCTCGAAAACTGAAGTCAGTAACTACCGGCCGATCAATATCACACCTATAGCATCTAGAATCATGGAGAGACTAGTCAAAGATAACTTAATCAAACATATGCTTAGCTGCAATATTATAAGTCCGAACCAACATGGATTCCTGAAATCCAGATCATGTTTAACATGTCACCTAGACTTCTTCAATTTTGTAACCAGCAGTCGTGACAGACGGCAACTAGTACTTGTCATCTACTTTGACATTTCTAAGGCATTTGACCGTGTTGACCATTTACTGCTAACAAATAAGCTGAACTCCTTAGGAATACGTGACCCATTATTAGGATGGCTTAAATCATTCCTTAACAATAGGTCCCAAATAGTTAAACTCGGGTCTGCAACCTCCAAACCTAGCCCTATCACTTCTGGTGTAGTACAAGGTAGTGTCATTGGACCCCTCCTATTTACACTATACATCAATGACATATGCGCTTGCTTCACGCACGGGAAACCATTCATCTTTGCAGATGACCTAAAAGTAGCTTATACATTCCAAAGTGATGACTTAGGGAACTTCGAGAATGTAGTGCAGAAGGAATTAGATAAAATGACTGCTTGGTCGTCCCTATGGAATCTCCAATTCAATCTGAACAAATGTGGCTGGATCTGCTTCGGCGCACCCTCAATTGACCTGAAATTAACGCTCCAATCTGCTAACCTAACCAGACTCCGAAGTGTCGTTGACCTAGGCCTGAGGTACTCTAGTGACTTGACATTCTCTGAGCAAGTAGCATCACAGACTAGAAAATCGAGGATGCTCTTAGGATGCATACTCAGGAACTTTCACGACAATGAAGCCAAGCTAATTCTGTACAAAACATGTGTCAGACCACTACTAGAATACTGTCCATTTATTATAAGCAGCACTCGCACACGTGACAAGCTAAGGATGGAAAGTATCCAACGATATTTTACCTCAAAACTACTTGGCTATGATTGTAAGAAAGACTACATCTCACGGTGCATGATCCTAAAACTTGACCCACTTTGGACAAGGCGACTTATTATAAACCTAATATTCTTCTTTAAGGTCCTTCACAAAATATCATTCTCAGGTAACAGGGACATACAATTCGCACAGGAAGGTTCTTACGATCTGCGTAACCAAACTTCCACAGTGACAACTCATTCTTTTAAGTCAACACTCCGTGAAAACTTCTTCACAGTCATGTATTCTAAAATATGGAATAGCCTGCCCCTAGATGTCAGAACTTGCTCTTCGGTTACAAGCTTCAAACGCTCTCTATACAGACTGTTTCACTCTACTGATTATATTAATAAACTATTTACTCCTAAAACGAATCAACTACTAATCTACTACAGCACCTAAAAGACGCACTTCAACACCCTTAGCAATCTAAAAACTATAAATAAACTAGCAGCATGGATGCATAAAGACTTAGTACGGAACATACAGGATTAGTTTACCCTTAGAAATAGGACGTGTCACTTTATTGTAACCTTCAAACGCTTGCTATATAAACTGTTTTATTCCAAAGACTACCCCTACCAGAACCCATCACTTATTTCTAAAACGCATCAGTCATTAGAACACTAAAACGCTCAGACTCATTAATACACATTATGACACTAAATAAACTCTAAGACTTCGCATAAATACGTGAAAAGACAACTATAATTAAAAGTAATTTTTTACTAATATGTTATAAAATTGACATAAACATTTACATATATACATTAATATCCTTTTAATGTTCACATACTTTCTCTTTCTGGTATTCTGCTGCTCTATTCATCTTCTGGTCGAGGTCGAACAACCCTGCATCTAAACTGAAATGAGGATTAATTCCAAACCATCTATATCATAACCACTCAAATTCCATGAACGATCCAAATCTACCATTTGAAGACGCTGGCGAACATGCTGTAAATGAGTATTCATGATCTGAAATGAAGAAGCAACTGGTTTTCAAACAGTTTTCAACATTTTACTCAACTTACGAATACAGTCCGCCATGCAGACACAAATGGAGCAAATGGAGAATTCTGGAATCGACCTCGGCACGAAAATAGATATAGGCAGTTTTTTATTGGCTGTTGGCTAGCTGGCTTTTTATTGGTCTAAAATATAAATTAAAGCGCCAATCTCTTTATTTTTACACGGAAATTTACAGTCAGTAAAATTTCGGGCTTACATTACCATAATATAATGGCGTGTTAATTTTTTTGGTGTGAGTGTAGTGTGACAGTCACACGCTTTTTGGATGCATTGTTGATGTTTTAAGTATGTTGAGATGTATGAGAATGTCCAGAAAGTGAATATAAATCAACAATAATTTTGATGCATTTATTTTAAGTCCAAAATAGGATGTATGCATTTTTTATTACTAGGCGAATATAATTTAACTACAATTTCTAAAAATTTAATGTGTCCTTAATTAGTACATATAGATAAATGTATGTATTAACTAATCTACTTTTTTAAGTCGTCAATTCAATGACATGTGGGATTTGTGCATACTAGGTCAGCATAAATCAATTAAATTTCCCTTCAAACGGCTGAGAGCGACAGTTTAAAGCATACCTTGGTTGATTATTTCGTGATGAAAGCAATTTGGAGTCAGTTATAAATTACACCGATCTGTGTCTTATTCATACGTTTTTCAGCTGAGGATTTCCGGTTCATAGCATATCCTGAATAACGGTGATTAATACGATTTATCACTTAGACCGCAGCACCACCAAGCTTAAAACAATTCTAAATTTATTCTAACTTATTCCTCGATAATGCCTTTTTATGGTAACTGAAGAACATATTTACCCACTATGTTCTGAAATGACATTGGTCGTGCTTAAAAAGACAGCTGCGTGCTGAATCAAAACTTTCCGCTAAGGAGAAACGCTAGTCCATGCTTAATATGTCCTGTGAGGGCTGGAACAAAGTTGATAAGCAGACTCAGTAGGTTCGATTTAGTGCCACTCATGCTGAAAAATCAGCGCACAGTTTCACTGTCAAACAATGGCAAAACAGTAAGGGAGTTTAATGTTACTATTACTAGCATAGTCTATGTTACTATGTTAGCATAGTATACGTTAATTAGCTCAATGATTGCAGGTTTACAATAATCTTTGACTACCAACATAATAACTGTGAACTTCAGGCTAAAAATAAGCTAAATAGTAGCACCCAGTGACAAAAACTTACCTACACACTGCAAAATGAGCAAAACATCCAGAAAAACCTTTAAAATTTAATGGAAAACGAATTCACGAAAACATATAACTAGCCGGCGCAGGAACTCATCATGACCTAGAAACTGACTGTAGCCTCTTTCCCTCGGCACCATTTGATGCAGTAAAACAACTTAACATGACCTTATCTAGTTTTCGCCTCCACGATCAAAATTCTTTCCTGTTATAAAACTACGATAAGACCGCTGAAAAAATGGAATAAATATATCACTGATCTCAACATAATACATCAATAAACTTCAAACCAAGGTGTTGCTCACAACAAAGTTATATAAGAGAATTGACTTCAAGCTTTATTTTTCCCAGATATCCGTATTACATTCAACTGATGTCTGGGTTTTTTGTTAATGCGAAGACAATATTTCTATATCTCTTTATGTGCTACACAAACAAACTTTATAGCAGACTGTTCCGACTGACTCTAATGTCAGAAAGAACAACCAAACTGTAAATTCATCATACATTAAATTATGTGTAATTTGTATAATAACTTATCCATGCCTGTACAATTGGTATGTTCCTGCATAAACAGGAAGAAATATATATTATTTATAACCTCGCAGATCATGTCTTGATCTAATTTCTTTGAAGAATTGCAGGACTTACACCAGTAGACTCTCCCCAGGGTGTGAGAATAAAAATTTCTTTTGCTCTGTGTCAACAGTGCCACCTTTGACCTGGTCCATGGGGTGTTAGTCGCTTTATATCACTATTTTACAATCCCCTCCGCGGTATATCAAATCGCATACACTGACTCTAACACTACTCGATTCGTTCACATGTTTAGAAAACTAGAAATGACTTCAAAAGTACTTATGTGGTGAGAGTGGGTTGCTAGCCAAAAGGTAGATATTAATCTACGTCTATGTCTGGGTCACTAATATTGGCCGTGAGAAAATATGAACAAGGCTGATTCAACAACCAGTCGCGGCAAACTTAACGTGGGCAAATATGATTCGCAGATAGATGGCTCCACTTTTCGATGTTACCCGAAACAACCAATCAGAAGCCTGCGTTTGTCTGCTTAACTTCCAAGAAACAACTAATCAGAAGACTGCGTTTGTCTATTGCACAAGCTATAATAATTTACAGGAAATATATATAAATACGTGTTGATTTCCGTAATAAAACGGTCTGTTGCCGGCACTTGTCCTCTGTTGTTACATACGCAATAACATTACAAGATGTTTCACACAATGCGACAACTATAAATAATCCAGTAATAGGCTGAATCGGAATCCACTCAAATACTTAGCACAAATATATAAACAATCAACAAATCTTAAATTCTTCTCAATATCTATGGACACTGGCACTTACCCTAGTGAGTGGAAAACTAGCTTCACAATTCCACATTACAAATCTGGTGATAGGGCAAACGTCCGCAATTACAGACCCATAAATATAACCCCAGTTATCTCACGAATCATGGAGAAAGTTGTAAAAGATCAACTGCCAGACTACCTAATTAGGGAAGATCTTGTTACAAGGTCTCAACATGGATTTCTCAAAAATAGATCCTGCGTTACTTGCCACTTCGACTTTTCCAACTGCATCACTAGTAGTCCCGAAGCACGTAAGCTAGTCGTTGTTCTCTACTTCGATATATCTAGGGCATTTGACATGGTATCTCACAGTATTCTCTTTGAGAAGCTGTACTCTTGTGGAATTCGCAACCCATTACTTAACTGGTTAAAATCATTTCTAAGCAACAGGGTACAAATAACCAAAGTTGGATGTGTATTGTCTCATCCTAGGCAGATCTCAAGTGGGGTCGTGCAAGGTAGTGTCCTAGGTCCACTTTTATTCACAGTCTACATTAACAGCATTTGCAAGTGCTTCACCTCAGGTAAACCATTCCTATATTCTGACGACCTCAAAGTCGTCTACTCCTGCTACACTCATGAATTAAGCGATATGGTTACTAAAATACATCTTGAACTAAGTAGTCTCGCAACATGGTGTGCTGAATCCTGTCTAAATTTTAACATTGACAAATGCGGCTGGATTTGTATCGGAAACAGTAAGCTTGATCTAACTCTTGAAATAAATGGGCGAAAACCAGCTAAGCTCAACTCAGTCGTAGATCTCGGTATTAGATACTCTAGTAACCTAACGTTCGCTGAACTGACTGATTATGCCAGATGTAAAACACGAAGGCTGATAGGATGCATAACACGCAATTTCTTTTGTTGTGAAACTAGGGTTTTATTATACAAAGTATGTGTCCGACCTATCTTAGAATACTGCCCGTTTATTCTTAGCAAACTCAGAAAAAATGACAAGCTTAAATTAGAGGGAGTGCAACGGCAGTTTACCTCAAGAACTCTTGGTTTAGAAAGTAGTCTGGAATACCATGAGAGATGCGTAAGACTAAGATTAGAACCCCTCTGGAAAAGACGCCTTAAGCTAAACCTAATCTTTTACTATAAGCTGACTAATCTTCTCTTGCATTCCTCTGAGCCAATAACTAAACCTACCACTGTCACCAGTTACAATCTTAGAAATCATCACACCCTAGCTGCTTTGGAGCACTGTCGGATTTACGTGCGGTACAACTTCTTCTTGAATAAGTTTTCAGTCATTTGGAATAGACTACCAGCTAATGTGCGCGATGCAAACACACTTCCAGTGTTCATCTCCTCAGTCACCAGACTGCTCAAAGATGACAATGCACTACTACATCTGGCTCTTACACCCTCTTTTTCACCCTACATAGATATTTTAAGATCTTTAAACGTGTAGTTACAACAAACTACAATTATAAATTTTAATATTATTGAAAATTTATGATAAACATTTCTACACAGTACAGTAAAATTAGTTCACACATAATATAAAAGTTAGCATAACGGGACTAGTTAGTTGATGAACAAAAATAAGCATAGTAACTAGACAGAATATATATGTCAATGGAGTTGAAGATTGAACGATCAATTCATGGTTGTTTGCTCAAAATCAACTTCCCCAATTTTCGCGGAGGCATCAATACGACAGTCATCGTCTCATCGGTCGCTGTTCAGAAAGAAGAGTAAAACATCGTCAGAAGTAATATTATGATTTATTATTGTAATATTTGTTCACAGACCCTAGTAAAAACATTATTTTTATATGTTGGTGTAACAATAAAGAATCCTCGAGTAGCCAATCGGTCTTTTGGTTTTTCATCCGTTATTACTAAGCGTTTCTGAAAAACTTCAAGCGACAGCGTGAGCCCGAGCGTAGCAAGAGCTGGGCATTAACGGTTTATGAGACGTGATTGACAGTTTCTGATGGTAGAAACAGACTTTGGCGGATTCAGACAGTTGGTGAAAGTTTGGATAGTCACCGTTCATCTTTCCTGGTGCCGGTCAAGTCCTCTTTGAACAAGCAATATCTGGAACGTTCTCAGAATTGGGTCAAGTTCAACAATGCCTGGGTCAAAGAAGGGACAGAGTGTCTTGGATGCAAACAGGAAAGTAAGTCATGGTGACTTGTCTGTTAATTGTAACGATGTGTCTGATGTTAAGCATGACATGGTTGATGTTACTGTTTCGCCGTTCAGGGATAATAGGAACATCAAATTCCCTAAATTTGAACCACGGTGTTTTGATGGAAACCCGGCTGATTATTTACAATTTGTAGAGGAGTTTGAGATCATGTTGAGTGGTTTTTCATTAACTGATGAAATGAAGTTAATGTATTTGATGAGGTATTGCACTGGAGATGCTGCAAGAGCTATACAGTGCTGTAAGTTTATGAAGCCAAAAGAGGGCTACTACGAGGCTATGAGCATATTACGTCAAAGGTTTGGAAGACCTTCGATGATTGCAGGGAAATTATTCGAGGCTGTTAAGGGTAATGGTGGTCAATTACGGGATGACTCCAAGGCACTCATTGAGTTTTTAGATAATTTGCTAATTTACAAGAATGGAATGATTTCGATGAATCGCATGAGTGACCTCAACTCGAGTTTTATACTAGAAGTAATAGCAAGACGTCTACCTACTCGACTACAAAGAAAGTGGGTGAAGATAAGCTCCCGTATGGAGCATGAGGCTATCGAGCCAAAGTTTGATGATATCCTGAAACTGGTAAACAATAGTGTCAATCAATCTATGAGCAAGTTTACCAGTTTATTGAATCTCACCCCTAGAATAGAGCAGTCTGAGGGTAAAACGCAATCATTGGTGACGAAAGGGCCTCAGAGAGGTGGATATCGAGAAGGCTCCATGATGTCTAGTAATGCATATAGACCTAGTGAGTGTAACAGGTTGAATATTTGTGATAATGATCATGATAGTGCAGATTTGTCTTTGGTTGATCATGATGAGATGAGGGATATGCCTACTACTGCTAAGTTAAATAAAGGTTCTGTACAACTACAAGGTGAAGTAGAATTGAACGCAGATGCAGTTCCAGAAGGTGTGCATACTTGTGAGACAGTCAGTGTAATTGATCAGCGTGTAGCCCACCTATCATCAGATGATAGTGCTAAACCCGAACTAGTAGTGAAAGACAGCAGTGGTGGTAATCTTGCAGTTGGACAACTATCTGAAAGCCGAAAAAGAACAGCTTCTGATCCACCGCTAAGTTCATCACCTTGTGTCACTCAGTCATCGTTGGTGTTTATATCCACAATAAAATTGACGTCCATGAACTCACGTGCCTTATGCAATGACTATGATAGTATTGGTGCGTTTGAAAAGACGAAAGATATTGCTCAGTATAGTGAGAATAAGCCAAGTGTAAACGAAAGAGTAATTGTTAAATTGACTTGCATGAATAAAGGCATTTCTAGTTTCAAGTTACTAATTGAATGTTATTATCTCTGGGGTAAATTACTCTGTTTCTACGCTTGGTTGATGAGATATGTTGTGTGTTTGTTGGTCATCTATATTCTACGATACAATGACATGGGCGTGTTGTCGTTCAGATTTGAGGATATAGCTCATAGAAGGAAGTCAGCAAATGAACTCTGCGACGATTTTCCAACCTAGAGCGTCAACCTGAGAAGGGTTGTAGGCGTACTGCTGTAAGTCCTACAATTCTTCAAAGGGTAGCGCATCAATGAGCAGTCCAATGTGCTTGGTGTGTGATTTTGTACATATGTTCATATTGTATATACTGAATTGGTATCATCTGTCATCTAGCTGTTGGTAATTCTGTTTGTGTCTGGACGACTTCCACTTGGATCATCAACCTGAGAAGGAATGTAGGCGTACTGCTGTAAGTCCTACAGTTCTTCAAGGGTAGTTTGTCATGCCGGAATCCACAACATTTGATGCATTGATTGTACATATGTTTGTGTTAAATAATTGTGTGAGTTCCAATTATCGTAATTGTTGGTTAATCTTGTTTGTGTCCGGACATTCCACAACTTACAATCGTCAACCTGTGAAGGGTTGTAGGCGTGCTGCTGTAATTCCTGCGATTATTCAAAGGAATTCCATCAAGACATGATCCGCGACTTTGTGTGTACAGTTTGTATATATGTGTGGTGTGTCATATCAATTGGTGTTTTTGGATTCATTGTGTTTACTTGTTGTTTTCGTATCTTGTTGTTATTGCGTAATTTTGTTAAAATTTTCGTTTTGATTACTTCTGAAGTTGTTTCGAGTCTTCTACATCCATGAATGAATTGATTGATGTTAAGGACAGCAGATGGGGCGTATACGCCGGGGAGGCTACTATTGCTGAGAATGAAATGCACACGGAGATAATTATTAGTTGTGGTCCCACACGCCGGGGAGAAAGAGTGTAAACGACTGAGGCTCGCATGCGTCACCGTTACTAGAATTGAGGCAGAATGAGTGACAAGCGATTTCAGTGGTAATTGGTAGTGAGTAGATAAGAGGATGAGCGTAGAATATCGTGAGGTACTGCCATAGTCACGTTGTATTCTGCAAGAGTCATTCTAGCAAGTGGAGTTTGTGTTGCAAGATGTTAAGAGGAGGTCTCTATCGGGAGGCGCAGGTCGTCAGCGATGTGTGAGATTGTGCTGTGGGTATGCTTGTGGTGTGTTGGCTTTTCTGTTTGTTTTCCATTTCAGCTCTGTCCGTGTGACCCAGGTTCTCGCAATGGCATCCAAGGCAACGTGTATTGGTCGTGAAGGAAAAAAGGGGTTGGATCCATTTTTGCCGGGGAGTGTCAGTGTAGTTGAAGATTGAACGATCAATTCATGGTTGTTTGCTCAAAATCAACTTCCCCAATTTTCGCGGAGGCATCAATACGACAGTCATCGTCTCATCGGTCGCTGTCCAGAAAGAAGAGTAAAACATCGTCAGAAGTAATATTATGATTTATTATTGTAATATTTGTTCACAGACCTTAGTCATACTTGATTTTATATGTTGGTGTAAGAATACAGAGTACTCAAGTCAACAGTTGGTGTTTTGGTTTTTTCGTCCGTTGTTACTGAGCGTTTCTGAGAAACTTCAAGCGACAGCGTGAGCCCGAGCGTAGCATGAGCTGGGCATTAATGGTTTATGAGACGTGTCTGACAATATATGTATATATTTTTATCTTCGATCTGATGCGGCCAACAGGCTCAATAATACGAAGACTTTATTGTCTACCAAAGGTACACAAGGTTGGTCTCCCACTTCGTCCAATTCTGGATATGTCAGGTTCCCCTTACCACTGTATTGCACAATGGCTAGCAGATATTCTGGAACCTGTAAGGAAGCAATTATGTACGTACTCGCTACGTGACACCTTTCAGTTCATCGAGTGCATACAAGACACGAATGTATCTAACAAAATTATGCTGTCCTTCGACATCGAGTCACTTTTCACCAATGTCCCACTCACAGAAACGGTCTGCTTCATATGCAGATATATAGATGACAACCACCTCGATATTGGAATACCGACAACATACTTGAAAGAACTATTATTGAGATGCACTCTGAACGTCCAGTTCACATTCAACGACACCATCTACAGACAAAAGGATGGTATTGCAATGGGATCTCCGTTGGGTCCACTACTATCAGATTGCTTCGTGGCAAGCCTCGAGAGAGGTTCACTAAAGCCAAGCATCGACAATTTGCGACTGTATAAAAGATACATGGATGACATTTTCATTATTTGTGACAACAACAACGACCCCAATCTGCTGCTGAAGACATTTAAGAATTGCCATCCAGCAATAAAATTCACTCTCGAAATGGAAAACGAGTCAAAAATTCCGTTTCTTGATGTGGAACTGACAAGAAGAGCTGATGGGAGCCTAAGAAGATCAATCCATAGAAAACCTACGTGGAATGGTCAACTAACAAGCTTCTATAGCTGGGTGCCCATTCAACAAAAGCGAAATTTAATTAAATCACTTGCTACCCGCATCCGACGCATCTGTAGCCCCGACGTTCTGGAAACAGAATTAGATATTCTGAGAGAAATATTCATCCAAAATGGATACACAATAAGATTTATCGACAAAAATATGAAACCAATAATTCGGAAAAACGAAACTTTAACTGCGCCTAAAAAGAAAATCTACATGAATTTGGATTTCAAGGGAGATTTAGCAAGCGATATTCTCAAGAGAAGGATCACATCATCTCTGAGAAGAACGTTCTTTGCAGCAACGCCACGAATAGTGTTCTCCAGTCGCCCACTGATCTGCAGAAGCCTCAAGGACAAGATCCCGCATCTGGCCACTTCTATGTGCATATACCAGTTCACCTGCTGCTGTGGAGCCAGGTACATCGGTCGTTCGACGCGCATCCTGTCCAAGAGAATTCAAGAACATTATCCAGCATGGTTGCGAAAAGGCAATACTGGTGCAATAAAGAGTGCGATAATTGAACACCTGGTCAACACTGATCATTGCATTTCAACGAACGCCTCCTTCAAAGTAATCTACAGAGTCAAGAATAACATATCAAAGGCAATACGGTTTCGTCTCCTTTGCATCGCTGAAGCTCTGGCCATTCACATGGAAAAACCGGAGCTGTGCATACAAAAGAAGATTACTCAACCACTTCTACTCTCATGGTAACAATGTTTTGATTTATTTTGAGTTTTTTATTTTGATGACATAATTTTGTTTCTTTGCCTGTTCCTTAATTGCTTATAATTCTTGTATTCACTTAAATCTCTTACATAGTTTCGTATTATCTACTTTGTTTCTATGTGCATCCTGAGTAAAACTCACTCATCAAACTATTCATATTATTATTGCATAACTTCTTTTAAAAACTGTTTGTGACAACTCATCACCTTTGTTACTACCCTAGCACTTAATGGTCTTGACTTATATTACCAACCTTTATCTGTTTAGTTAAAATAACCTTAAGCAATTATAATTCTTGTATCCACGTAGATCTCTTACATAGTTTCGTATTATCTACTTTGTTTCTATGTGCATCCTGAGTAAAACTCCTTATTATTATTACAACTGATTGTGACAACTCATCACTTTTTTTACTACCCTAGTTTCATTAGCACTTAATTTTCTTGACCTGTATTACCAACCTTCACTTGTGTAGTTAAAAGTAACCTTAACCAATTGTAACGTTGTTTGACAAACTTAATGTACACATACATACAAAACAATGCATATATATTTGCGATTGTACAGCTAAGAAAATGAATTCGCCGAAAAGAGACTCTTCGCTGATCTACGTGTTTTGTTTTCATATATTTATTAATCACTCCTCAAGCACTCCTTGCTTTCTTTTGCGTTGCTGTTGTTTGTCTTCTTTTTTCTCTCACCATTTTAGCTTCCATTGGACTTTTTGAATGAGAATGAATAATGTGAATGTTTGATCATTTACAATGACAGACACTATTGGTCCCATATCTTTCAGTTGCCAAGTTAATAACGAATTAACTTTCCCCAGGACGCAACCTCGATTACGTTTGTGCAATATACTCTCATACCAATGGAAAAGTATCAATTTATAATACAAGGTCACGATTGAAGCCTATAACATAGCTGATCGTATCTGTAAAAATAGCTTTCTCATTAGCCAATTTGGATATAAATCAAAAATGAGATTCGGACTTGTACACACCTAAGTTATATTGTGGAATTACCTCAAGCTTTATTTTTTCCCAAGTATTTTTAATCCATCCAAAACATACTTGGGTTTTTTTGTTAACGCGAAGTCAATATTCCTATATTTCTTGATGTGCTCCATTGAATGACTGGTTATCATATTGTTCCCACAAACCAAAGACAAAAGCGTCAGCAACCATGTGATTTAACCATAAGCCACATTTATGAAATTTAAATAATGCTCATCCATGCCTGTAAATTTGGTGTGTCCTTCACAGATAGGAAAAAATATATATTTTATTAAAACATTATTATTAAGCATGATTGCTAATCGTATATGTAATTTATCATATTGATGATCCCTGTAAACTGGCGCCCCTCATGTACAAAATGATAATATATTATTATTATCAAATGTTGTAGATTCTGCCTTCACGAACTACACTTGAAGAACTGTAGGACTTACAGCAGTACGCCTACAACCCTCCTCAGGTCGACGCCTAGGTTGGAAAATCGTCGACGAGTTCATTTGCTGACCTCCTTCTGTTATCTATACCCTCAACTCTGAATGGGGACAGGCCCACACCATTGTATCGTAGAATATAGATGACTAACAAGCATCCGACGTATCTGACCAACCTAGCGTCCGAACAGGGTAATTTACACCAACAATGATGGCATTCAAAATAGTAACTTGAAACTTGAAAGGCCTTTATTCATGCATTTCAGTTTAACAATTACCCTCTCATTTGCAGTTTGATTACTTCAGTTAACTGACCATTGATATTTGTCCTTTCAAACGGACCGACACTAGCATTGTCACAGCACAAGACACCTGAGTGCATGAACGTCCCTTTCATTGTGGATGACTACACCAACGACGACTGAGTGACACAAGTTGATGAACTTAGCAGTGGATCAGAAGCTGTTGTTTTTCGACATTTAGAAGGCTGTATAACCGTAGGATTACCACCACTGCTATCTTCTGTGATTAGCTGCAGTTTGGCATTAACATCTGATGATAGGTGGACTACACGCTGATCATTTACACTGACGGTCTCACGAGTGTCCATACCTTCTACCATCGCATCTGCTCTTAGTTCTACTTCTCGTTTAAGTTGTACAGAACTTTTGTTCAACTCAGTAGTAGTAGGCATTCCGCTCGTCTCATCATGATCAGCCAAAGACAAATGTGCACCATCATGATCATTGTCACAAATATTCAATTTACTGTCGTCTATCTGGTCGAGTTCATTTTCTAACTCTTTATTAACAGCAGTAGGTGATTTGGGTTCTTCCTCTCAAATCCCTAAAGATTTTATACCTTCACTCTGACTAGTAATACTTGTAAACTTATGGGTCAGAACTGGACTCTGAAACCGTAACTCTCTCTCCTGCACAAACCGTGGTGTCGTCTGTGACACATCTTATAAACTAACTTGCTGTCCACTGTCTGATCTTTAAATACCACTTCACAATGTCTTATCTCATTCATTTTCCAATAACGTCTTTACTTGATCCTCATTATATCCCATTAAACCTAACATTTTACAGCTCTTTATGACTTATTATATTCCTACTCTCTGAAGGGTACGGTTGTGCACTAAATGCACAAAAAGTTATAAAACAAAAACAACTGGCACAACTGAGGATAAATGTATTAAAACCATCATGATAGTACGAGATATACGTGTAGCATTATACATTGCAAATGAACCTTGTCAGCCTAGGGAGTTTTTTTATTAATGCATTTATTAATGATACTTGCACTTACCTATTTCATTACAATTTAATGATTCACCTCAGCACTTTTACTTTTCTAAAACAGCTTTTAATCCCTTGTAAACGTTGTACTTACCTCAATTTTGGTTGGTTATCGTATGCCGACAACCACGAGATGAAAACGAAACGAAGTCCATTTTCCCGCTCAACCTGGAGGACAATTGTACAATTCAATAACTATACAGCCTAGTTCTGACAATGTGTATTTATATATATATATATATCAAATATTTAACTGTTGAAACATTATTAACTTGTAGACAATCTACGATTTGATATTATATCATACTTGATCGTGCCTGTAAAAATGGCATGCATTTTCATGTAAATTTATATGTTTATATGAGGATATACATTATTATTATTATATTACTTTATTCAACAATGGCTTACCGCTAAACTTGCTCACTGCTCCACAGTTCGCTTTCGTATGCACTTCATGCAGACACAACCGTGCTTGTCTTGCAGCTTGTAACCTATCCGTCGGAAACGTCCCACGAAAGCTGTTACACGAACTAAGTTTGTATGGATTACTAGACAACAGAATACTTTCTCCTTATCCGCTTCTTTGAGACACTTTCGTCATAAATGATTGCGTTTTGCTCTCAGACTGCTCTATTCTAGGGGTGAGATGCAATATTCTGGCAAACGTGCTCATAGATTGATTGACATTATCTTTTACCAGTTTCAAAATATCATCCAACCCGGGCTCTAATTTCCCCTCCTCTAGACGGGAGCTGATCTTTATTAACTTTATTTGCAGACGAACAGGTAATCTCTTTGCAACAGTCTCAAGCGCGGAACTTGAATTCACTTCATCTTCGCAATTAAGAGACACAAGAGTATTTCTATATACCAGTAAACAGTCCGAGAACTCTGAGAGTTCCTCTGAATTATCATTTGCCTGTGATCCATTACCTTTCACGGTCTCAAAAGTACTCTGGGATATCATAAATGGCCTTCCAAACCTTTGACTTAATATCCTCATGGCCTCTGTATATCCTTCGTTTGGGGACATAAGCATGCAGCACTGTATGGCTCCTGCAGCAACACCAGTGCAATACCTCAACAAATACATTAACTTCATTTCGTCATTTAAAATAAAACCACTCAGCATGACCTCAAACTCCCTGACAAACTGTAGGTAGTCGGCTGGGTTTCCATCAAAGTACTGAGGTTCAAACTTAGGAAACCTTAAAGCACTACTATCTTTACTCGGCGAAGCGTGAACATCAGACTTATCATGCTGAGCATCATGCATATCATTACAATTAACAGGTAACTCGTCGTTACTTACTTTCCTGTCTGCTCCCAAAACGCTTTGTCCTTTATTCACCCAGGGATAAGTGAACTTGACCAAAAGATCCAGTAAACTTCCAGATAACACTTGTTCAAAGAAGACTTGCAGACGTGAGGAGAGACGAACTGACAACAAATAAAACGAATAATTCCAGGAGAATTATCAAAAACTGTCAAATGTCCAGGTCTAACTACGCTGGACTTTACACTGTCCTTAGAAGTCTTTCAGGAACTATGCGCAATAACCAAGGCGAAAATCAAGAACACAAATTGGTGACTCAAGAACCCTTTATTCTTGCCCCAATACGGAGCCAACCAAAGGTTATCGTACAAAAAGTTTCTGATAGTTTTTCTCTGTCTTCCAACAGACAGCGAACGATGGAACGACGGCTGCAGTATCGATGACTCCCGCCAAAATATAGAGTTGGGTTTGAGCAAACAACGATGAATTGATCACTCGATCTTCAACTACGCTGACAGCATTAATAATGGGAGTTCTGTAATAACGTTATTCCTCGACGTTAGCCAGGCCTTCGATAAAGTCCCACATATCAGACTCACAAAAACTGCAATCCAATAGAATAGCTGGAAAGCTTCTCAAACGGATAAATTTCTTCCTCACAGAAAGAGAGCGATTAGTCAAAATCAACCACCAGCTGACCTCATCAAAACTGATAACTAGTGGTGCAATAATGGTGTAGGGTTCTTGGCTCTATTCTATTCCTCTTATCTATAAATTACATAGTCTCTGTGGTCAAGTATGACAAGCCAGAGCTTTTTGCATATGATTTCAATATAGTATATGATTATGGGTACGATGATAAGAGCGTCGAAAGCAAGACCCAATATGACTTAAACAATCTAGGCGATTGGAGCGAAAAATGACAACTGAATCTCAACCCATACAAGTGCGGTATAGCACACCGTGGACGCCAGGAACCGAGAATGCGCCTATATAGGTACGGTAAGCTCCTCACAGAACTGAACACAGTCACAGATCTCGGGATAACATATTCAGATTTATCCATTTACGATGTATCTGACTGTAAACGACTTACGGGATTTGGACTGCGTAACTCCGAAACCCAAGGAGGAAGATTAGATATATATAGGACATAATAATAATAATGTATATTCCCATATAAACATATAAATTTACATGAAAATGCATGCCATTTTTACAGGCACGATCAAGTATGATATAATATCAAATCGTAGATTGTCTACAAGTTAATAATGTTTCAACAGTTAAATATTTGATATATATATATATATATAAATACACATTGTCAGAACTAGGCTGTATAGTTATTGAATTGTACAATTGTCCTCCAGGTTGAGCGGGAAAATGGACTTCGTTTCGTTTTCATCTCGTGGTTGTCGGCATACGATAACCAACCAAAATTGAGGTAAGTACAACGTTTACAAGGGATTAAAAGCTGTTTTAGAAAAGTAAAAGTGCTGAGGTGAATCATTAAATTGTAATGAAATAGGTAAGTGCAAGTATCATTAATAAATGCATTAATAAAAAAACTCCCTAGGCTGACAAGGTTCATTTGCAATGTATAATGCTACACGTATATCTCGTACTATCATGATGGTTTTAATACATTTATCCTCAGTTGTGCCAGTTGTTTTTGTTTTATAACTTTTTGTGCATTTAGTGCACAACCGTACCCTTCAGAGAGTAGGAATATAATAAGTCATAAAGAGCTGTAAAATGTTAGGTTTAATGGGATATAATGAGGATCAAGTAAAGACGTTATTGGAAAATGAATGAGATAAGACATTGTGAAGTGGTATTTAAAGATCAGACAGTGGACAGCAAGTTAGTTTATAAGATGCCCCATAAATCTGTGCAGATCCCGCGTGGTCGCGTCTCAACAATAGGCTGAGCGAATGGTATATATTTAAAGGTAGAAGCATGAACTGTCAAGGCATTCATTATTATCTTTTTCAAGATAAAGATCTAAGCCCTCTGTCAATCACGTCTCATAAACCGTTAATGCCCAGCTCTCGCTACGCTCGGGCCCACGCTGTTCTTAGAAGATTTCTCAGAAACGCTTAGTTATAACGGACGCAAAAACCAAAACACTGATCTGCCGCTTTAGATTTGTTTATTGTTACACCAACATATAAAAGGAATAAGCGAACTATTCAAACTAAGGTCTGTAAACAAATATTACAATAATAAATCGTTATATTACTTCTGACGATATTTTACTCTTCTTTCTGAACAGCGACCGATGAGACGATGACTGTCGTATTGATGCCTCCGCGAAAATCGGGGAAGTTGATTTTGAGCAAACAACCAAGAATTGATCGTTCAATCTTCAACTCCATCGACACCCTCATAAAAATCAGAAATATCTCGAGCCTTTAATTTGTATACTGCTGTTCCTGCAGAATGAGGCGATTCACCTTAGTGACCTCCACCATATCTATTGATCAGCTAACGCCACCCTCCCTCCTTTATGTGTCAATGTAGTTGAATAGTGAACGATCAATTCATGGTTGTTTGCTCAAACCAACTTCCCCAATTTTCGTGGAGGCATCAATACGACAGTCATCGTCTCATCGGTCACTGTTCAGAAAGAAGTCAGCAGAAAATCATCAGGAGTAATATTGTGATTTATTATTGTAATATTTGTTCATAGACCTCAGTTGTAATATTGGTTATACGTTGGTGTTACAATAAAGAATTATCGAGTCGCCAATCTGTGTTCTCGTTTTTGCGTCCGTTATTACTTAGCGCTTCTGAGAAACTTCAAGGAACGGCGTGAGTCGCAGCGTAGCAAGAGGTGGGCATTAACGGTTTGCGAGACGAGGCTGACAACAAAGTGGACATTATGATAGTGCAAATTATACAGGAAGCATTATACATTGCAAATGAACCTTGTCAGCCTAGGGAGTTTTTTTATTAATGCATTTATTAATGATACTTGCACTTACCTATTTCATTACAATTTAATGATTCACCTCAGCACTTTTACTTTTCTAAAACAGCTTTTAATCCCTTGTAAACGTTGTACTTACCTCAATTTTGGTTGGTTATCGTATGCCGACAACCACGAGATGAAAACGAAACGAAGTCCATTTTCCCGCTCAACCTGGAGGACAATTGTACAATTCAATAACTATACAGCCTAGTTCTGACAATGTGTATTTATATATATATATATACAAATATTTAACTGTTGAAACATTATTAACTTGTAGACAATCTACGATTTGATATTATATCATACTTGATCGTGCCTGTAAAAATGGCATGCATTTTCATGTAAATTTATATGTTTATATGAGAATATATTATTATTAACATGTATTCGTTTGAAACTTGAATACTGTGCTCTCCTATTTAGTAACGTAACGTCTGCAGACCGAAATGTCGAAAGTGCCCAGAGATTCCTCACAAGTTGCATAATACGGTTTGACCAACAAGTGGAAAGTTCGACAGGTGTATACAACGGAAATTGGAACCTATATGGTTACGGAGAGTGAAGTGCAACTTATTTCTACTCTTTAAAGTCATTCGGAAACATTGTTACAGTAACTCATCCCTAAGGTGCGAAAATATTAAATCATATCAGCTGCGAAACCACGGATACCTTGTCAAGGTGGCTACCCACAGAAAGTCCATTAGGACAAACGTTTCCACCATTTAATTTTGCACTCTTTATAACCAACTACCATCTGAAATGAGATGTTGTGAAAACCCCGATGGGTTAAAACAGAGCCTAGAAAGACACATTAACATGTCCACCCTAGCTCGACTAAAAGATCACAACTACAGCATAGTCACATACGTATAATCCGACTCTAATACTAACGCAGCGAACTTCTAACTAACTTGCTGATTTCTATTCTCTATAACCTGCACTATGTTGTGTTGGTATAAATAACTCTGGAAATAATTATATTAGCAACCAAGCCTTTTAATATTTTACATATAAATATACAGTTAATAATACAATGCTATTTTTTTGTCGAAATGACTTGACTCAGTCAATAACTACCTTTTCTTATACACTTTTCTAAAACGTAAAATTTTTATAATAATTAGCTGTATTTTTAACATTATATAAGTTGAAGGGTTACTTTGCAATGTCTAATGTGTACCGTACGAAAATCGGTCATGAAACTTTAGCGTAACTAGTTCTGTCAACCAGCTTTTTTCTTCCGGATCATTCTACATAATTTTGTCACTAATTATTCCACTACCCATTTCACTCTGCTAGATAGACTATAACTTATTTGCTGTAATGCCGGCTACTTCTGCACTTAATACTTCTTAAATTAAACGCAATTCCTAGGCGTTTATAAAAAATACTTGCATGTATGAAGGTGATACTGCTAAGAATGTCCCCAGGTATCGATGTATCTGGTGACCTAATAGGAATCCCTTGTCACGAAAGCTATTGATATACAGTATACTATAAGATTGGGACGGTCTCGAAGCAATACAGTGCTGCAACTATAGTTGTTGCGAAAAAATCTAAGAGCTTAGCATCAAAAAGGAGGAAGGGTGGCGCATGCTGATTAGCAGATATGGAAGTGGTCACAAATGTAAGTCTCTCCGATCTGTAGGACAGCAACATGCATTTTTTGACAGCTCAAGAATTAAACATTAGTCTGGACCCTCAATGACAAAAAAGTAGATAAATATAATAACAAGGGTTGTACAGATCTAAATTATACATAAAAATGTGCTTTTGCTCCTACCATCTACAAGACTGTTCAGCTTCTTGTCAAAATGCTGTCCAAAAGTCTCTGCATAAATTCGTGAAACATTTTACGGGTCAGCCTGTCCCACGACCTCCAATTTTCCAGATCTTTGAATTCACTCCCCACTTAAATATCACTTACCTACCTCACGATAATCTTCTTATTTACGCATTGCTATACTCTATTTGATGTTAACTAACTAGGCCATTATTAAAGCTAAAACTCCCTCTTTGTTCATATTTGTTGCTCGCCCAAAGTCTGGCTGCTTTGATTAAAAACACAACAACACCATAGTTTGAACAAAGCTACATCATTATCGAAAACATCACATTTCCATGCCTAGACCAATATGGTTAGCACTAAACATTGCAAGTGTATGCTACCATTCCAAGCACCATATAGCTTCTTCTTCTTGTATATATCTTGTATTATACTTCCAATAATATATTATTCATAATTGCATTTTATACCACTTTGCAGCTGCGCAGAATTTTCTTCTCTTCCTGAAATAGCATTCAATCACGTGGCGGCATAGCACTCACCGAGATATACGCTGTTCACTGGTTGACATAACTATCATCAGGAAATGAAACGAGGTTTGGGTTGTTGCCCAATTCGGATGGTGACATTAGTAAACGGTTTACGATTTAACATTTACAAGAACCTCTTCTGATTGCTTGTACAATAATTGAACAATTTAAACTTTTGAGAAGGTATTCATTTTTATACTTCAGGATTGTAATTTATAACATAAGTGATCGTGCCTATAAAAATGGAATGCATTTCTTGTAAACTTACCCGTTTATACGAAATATAATTTATCATTATTATTGTAACGGAATTTCAATATTTGAAAGAATAAAAATAGCAGTTTTTCACCGTATCACTGTTAGTTAGCAATTTCATCACCTAAAAGACTTTTAAAAAGGTGTCTCAGAGTATTTGTACTTAGTTTTTCGAGCATAAACTCATTTAAAACTTCTTCTAACCCTAACTGGTGTGATGCGAGTGGCAAGTAGTTTACACAGAGGGTATCCACAGCTTGGCAAGTAGATACACGCCAATTTCCTGCGTGGATTAAAATGCTTTCCCAACGAGATGATTTGACGATACTCTACTCTCCCAACCTTTCTAAAATGTAACGAAGGCCAGGTCAGGTATCACTAGAAGGGTTAAGAGGGTGGCAACAGGAAGAATACTTAGAATACATAGACTCAGAAGCTCTAAGTGTAAACAGACTGCCTTAAACGCCTCATGTAGGTTAGGCGGAATAGTCTTCAAGTTATTAACATAGTGTCGGAAGAGCAGCAGAGATTACAGGAAGGATATCACTCAACGTATTTAAACTTCTATTTAGTTTCAAGTTCAGTGCCATCAGTGTTACAGAAATAATGGGAACAAACTGGTTCTGGCAAATAAAATTCGTGTTTTAAGGTGAAAAAAACAGTCTGATATTTGGTGGGATATAGCTTGAAACCATGGTTTCTGAAAAAAATCTATTCACTCTTAAATATTCTAACTGGGGAGTAATGAGGTGGAGGCAATGAAATCACTTGCATGCTTAACAAACTTGGTATCATCAGGATGAAGCGAGTCATGTAAGGATAAAGAAACAGAATAGGAGAAAAATCAGCACTTTGAGGAACACTAGTTACAACGAGGAGAGTGGTGAAAGACTTCCTTCTATACAATGTGGACTGTTTCCTGTCGAAAATAGGGTTGTGACCACATGTTAATCCATCAACCTGCTTGTTCGATACCAAAATTCCCTGATGGGAACAAATATATTCGTCAAAACTAACCTATTATACGACGTCCTAATGTTTTCAACACAGCAGTTCGCTAAGATATGTAGGACTGTTTCAAGAAAACGGGAATAAGTAGCTAAGTAATCATTGAACTTGTCCGGCAGGTTTGTTTAAATTATATATTGTACATTTAGTTGACATGACAATGACGCGTCAAGGTCGTGCGAGTGACACAAAATTTCGACCAATTAAAAAATCTGTAAAAGAAATATCGGTAACTTGCCCATCTATAGTGGACAAGTCTTTATCCTGCGATTCTCCTTATTCATTTGATAATCTCTTAGATGATATAACATCTGAAATATCCGTCAGTAGATATGTTAGGAATTTGAAATCAATGAATAACACTCAAAAGTTAGACGAGCTAGAAAGCATCTTAAGCTCACATCGAGAAACTTTGAATACAGATTATGAGTTCATTTCATCACTTCTTAAGAAAAATGAGGCTCTTCTGAAGGAGAATGCTAACCAAGTAAGAGATGTTATTTTATTCCGAATCATTGGAAAAATTTTCAAAATTTCCAAATTACTCATTCACTGATGAATTACTTTTATTTTAATTTTCTAGCGTTTTTTCACCAAGCCAAGTATTATCAAAGTTATTTAGTTTAAAGTAATTAATTTTGAAATGTTGAGTTAATTTCTATTTGGCTCCGCATGGCTGACAGAAAGGAGTGATTATTGAGATACGGCAGACAGACTTTTCCGCACAGTCAACGCGGTGATGACGTAAGAATTACGTCCCGAATTCATGTCATCAGAAATTCTCAATACGGTATGGGCTTATTCCCGAGAGTCACTAATATTCATGTGATTTGAAAGTTGGCCGCTTTTGATTTCTTTGTCAGTACTACCAACCATTATGATCTCTTATCCTTCCAAGCACATTTGGTGATATGTAGTCACTACTTGAGGGGAATAGTTCCATAATTTTCAAATGATCGCAAAGGAAGTTTGTAAAATAATCCTCTAAGAATGCCATACAAAGCGCCGCTCTAGTATGAAGTTTGGCAGTTACAAGTTAGAGCCATTGGGTAGATGGACAGTATAGTGCATAATGCCCAGTCAGACTAAAAGGATGAAAAAATGGGTAGATAATAGGCAAATAATGGTCGCGGCCTATAGTAAGAAGATGGATAAATTTTGGTTTTATAACAAGGTTTTTGTCATTTGACTATTAATTGCCCAATATTTCGCCGAAATTCCTCCCCCTGCGACCACTATTTAACCAACTTTCTACCGTCACTTCACCATTGTTACTATTTGCAGAGATTCTGCTTAGTTTGACTATAACTTGACTATTCTTTGTTCACTTTTGTCCAACTGGTTGATTATTTTTGTGCTTATATTTGGAAAAATATTAAAGCGATTGTCCCATTCTTCAATGCTCTATTCTTTCAGCATATTTTCGGTACGTTATTGAGCTTTTTGAAGTAGGATGCTAACTTTTTGTACTCAGGCTTATTATTTGACAAAATCACATGCAGTTTGTATTATCTGCAATTTTTCCCTAGAGAAAATCAGCTATTCTGTATACTGAGTCTGATAGTTGCCAAAACTGTGGACGCTTTCAGTGCACGCACCTAAATTACCTTTTGAAACAACAAAACAATGAATCTATTTTTGATTGGGTCCTTCAGTAACATATTTATGCGATCATTAATATGAAAATGAATTACATTTTATAAGATTTCTCGGTACGCCTTAATTATTTTTCTGTTGAAGAAAGAGACGTGTATCTTTGGGTTCTCAGGAGCTTTTGATCATAGAAAGACACCGATGAATTCGACTAAAATAGAGAAAATAATAATTGTACATTATGACTTGCTGAAACCAAGTACGGATCTTTGCTGGATATCTTGGTTCTGCAAGACGCGATTAATAAACGGCTTATCCCCATAAAAATTTTATAAGCATTAGCTGATCTCACATATTATGACTTTTGGTGCACGACGACTCACTAAATGCTTTAGAAGTATGCATTGTTGCAAAATATAGAAACTAGTGTTCACAGTAAGCTCAGTAAAGCTTTCACAATTTTACACTTATTGAAAAAGTATAGGTCTTAGGAGACATGTTGCCAGATGCAGATGGCACCTAAAACTCCTTGAAAAACAAGAAATCTTCAACAGTTTCTCTTCCTCACTCTGGGATTCTTTCTGAAATAGACATTACTTATCGCAAAATAGAAAGAAGCCGCAACTCATAGGATTTTAACCCAGTAGCTGAATGACAGTGTATTTGTCTCACATTAACAATAACTATTACTTACACATATGCAACATCTTACACTTGTTATTGATTCACAAATCCATGTTCATTGGTCGAAATTTTTTGTATGCACCATCATGTACATTTTTTTCCTTCACGTTCCCCAGTGGAACATAGGGCTTCAAGCTAGTGGCTTGAAGTTTCTGTAGTAGTGGTTATTTTTCAGGATGGGGTTGCTAACTTCATGCTTGACCTTTCCTCTTTATCAGCATTAATTCTGGCTTAGTGAGGTAAAGAAGTGCGTCGGCCGGGAATCGAATCCAGGACAATGTGTATGGTCGGCGAGCATCCTAACCTCTATGCCACCGACGCGTCATGTACATTAGAGTAAAGTTTTGTGAATATCTAGTTGAAACAATATTGTTCGCTATATGTATTTTTTGAATTATGTCACGTTTACTTTGTATTACATGAGAAGTGGACAACTATAAATCCAGTATAATCAGGTTAATCATTTTGCGAATAAGTGATCTATCTATTCGTAATTCACCATAACATGTCATCCGGATTTATACGAAACATTAATTACCTATCGGAACAGTAGGCTTTGAAAAAATGACCACTTAAGGTTACTAATTTTAACATATCTTTTAAGTTAGCAGCGGGTTAACGCAAATAGTACCGTTACTCCCAAACATTGTGATCACTCATCCATTTAGTAATCCGTCATAAAGCCTGATATGAATATATTAGTACACAGAGAATAGACGCATATAAGTAATTTATCTCCTACTTGAACGATGCTGACTGGTTTTATGGAAATTATTAGGCAGAGAATGGTAGAACTCTAAGTCCCTTGTGACATTTTTATTGGTCTTTGGCATCTATTCCACTGGCCTTGTCCGTATTATGATGATGTTTCAGGAATAACTGCTTATTTATAACTGTGAATGGTTTCACTTTTCTGTACGTATTTTTCATATGTCCCTTGATACCTTCATTACTACAGCCCATTCTGACTGACGTATTATGAAATTAATGTAATTATTAATTTATGGAGTGCGTCGGTGGCATAGTGGCTAGGACACTCGCCGACCATACACATTGCCCTGGGTTCGATTCCCGGCCGACGCACTCCTTTACCTAACTAAGCCAGAAATAATGCTGGTAAAGAGGAAACGTCGGGCATGAGGCTAGCAACTCCATCCTGTAAAATTAAACACTGCTACAGAAACTTCAAGCCACTAGCTTGAAGCCCTATGTTCCAGTGGGAACGTGAAGGAAAAAAATTAATTTCTAGAACCATCGGAACAGATTCTTGTGAGATGGTAGTAAATGGTATAGATACCGTCTCCTAAGATGAGGTCGAAGTCAGTCAATCAACTACATTTTGTCCTAATATCATTTGTATCATATCCCAATGTGAAGTGAACTGGTTTTATGAATTTTAGATTACATCCTGTTTCGTTTTTTTTAGAAACTGACAATTAAACAACAAGCCATTCAAATTCAGCTGTTAGAAAATAAACTGAAAATGTTCTATAATAATCAATCGGAAATCGGTACAAACACATTGGAGTCAAGAAAAATTGATATCTTAGAAAAATGCTGTGAAAAATTACAAAAGCAGGTAAATCCTGTAGGAAGAATATTTATTCGAAATAATTTTTTGTGTAGATTTTTGAAATGGAAGAATTTCTTCATGATCACGGTTTGATGTGGATTGGAGTGCAACCTTCAGACGACTGTACAACAAGTAACACTGGTAGTAAAACTGAAATAAGTGAGCAGTTGAATTTATCACTTTTTCTTTATTAAATATTTCCACTTTCCTTTTTTTTTCTTTCGCCTAACTTATAATTAAAGAATTTGATGAAAGTGTCTTCAATCGCTTAATCCAACAAATTCATTCGTTGAATAAATGGATTGAACGTGGATGTGAAAAGAAAATCATTTCACAGTCAACTTCATCCAACATAGCTTGTTTAAGAAATGAATCACCAGTACCAATTGTTTTATATGCAGATGGATTATGCTTTAATTCTGAACCATTTCGTTTATATAAAAGTCATGCTACACTGCAATTTATTCAAGTAATTTGATGTTTGCTGAATATTTTTTAAACTTTAGTTTTAATTTTACTCATTTGACTACATTGTTGAGACTCTCTTGCATTAGAGTAATTTTATCCCTAGACCCTTCATCGCTCCCTTTATTTGTTTCTCTTTGTGTGTATACTGATAAGAATTGTTCCAGGTAACACTGTTCATCTATGATAGGGATGGAAATCTTCAAAAACGCAAAATATCATCTCTAAGAACAGTCTAGAATAGATAATGGTGCCATTTTTAATAAATGATGTGAAAAAATGAACTTTCATTATCAAATTAGCTATTAAAAAGTTTATATGAAATAAATATGTCAGTATTTGAAGCGGTCTTTGACTGGTGCTCACTGTGACATACTGGACTTTTTACCTAATTTATTCATCTCTCAAATATCCGTTAAACTATCTTGGATTTAGTGACCAGGTTTATCATTTACCCATCAAAATTTTAGATATTTCATGTAGCTTAAAAGTAGATTTATATTGTTCGCTTGCAAACAGCTAAGAAAACACTTGAAGGCAAAGATGATAACATTTATTAATGGTGCTGTTTGAGAACTTCACCTGATACTGTTAGCTTTTAGTTATATTTATATTCTTCCTTCGTATTCTATAATCACCGTCTTACGTCTTGTCGTTCAGATGTTTTAATTATTCAGCTGTAAAGCGCTTTATCTATTTTTAAAATAATTGGTTTTCGTGATGTATTTCTTGTTTATTGCGCACTAAGCGGAAGTTATTTTCATGTACAAAAATGAGTAGTTACAAATTAGGAAAGAGGAAAGGTTTATTATAAAAATGATCACAGGAAGTACACTGACCGTAGCTATCAGATATTCTCTTGGTATTAATGACCTCATATAGAAGGACGATATCGGATACACTGAATACACGACCAATTAAGCATCGATATTATGGTTACATGCTTGCCATTATAACAATTTGAGCAAAGTACGAGCTTATGAAAGCTGTCTTGTGTAGTTGTAAGGATAGCCTCCTAGAGGAAAGTAAGGAGACGTTACAGTAATTTTGTCTTCTTACTTGTTCATCTGAAGATTGCAATTTATCCTCAGAAGCAGCAACCACGCTAATTTTGTAAAATATTAGATCTAATGTAATCACATAAATAATTTCAAGGACGATGAAGCTAAATGTGCGTAACATGTCCCCAGACTATTCAAAACACAGAGACAGCTTAACGGAACGCATATGAAAAATCAGCCTCATTTATTTTAATATCCGAGCAACATTCAGAATATAGTAAGTTTTAGTTGAAAGCCCATAAATTCCACCACAATGACATATAATTTCCATATATTCAAACTGTTTTAGTTTTCAGTTGAAAACTTGAATAATGGAGGAGATTTGTAGCTCAATTGTAGTGTAGTCTGAGAAGGATGGTTTAGTTAAGAAGCTTTTATTATTCTTGTAAACATTCTCAATACTAATTCCATATTGAATTAGGACAAATGAATCCGCATAATAGATGTATCATTGCGCAAGAAATTGTATTTTTACAGAACAATAGATGGTAGCGCTTATTTTATAATCACATTTTCCTCACCTTTTTTATACGGATCACTGAGTACTTTTTAAACAAAACTTATTTATTAGATTATTATTGTCAAACAAAAAACGTAACATTGTTTTATCACTTTTGCAGGATATTTTAGATGGTTATTTCCCATCGGAATTACAATCCCGTTATCCAAATGGTGTTCAGCTTAAACTGATCGATAAACATACTGTGCAATTTATGTCATTGAAGAAACCTAATCCATTTCTATCCTCTGGGTATAAATTGGGAAGTCTATACAATTCACTAGCAGATGAATCCAACGAAGATTATGATATTTCTAGCCATGAGAAGTTTATGCCAAACAATGAAGAAAATGGTATCACTCTTAAACAGTAAGCATAAATTCTTTTCGCATCGTTGATAAACCTCGTTCACTGTATGAGTTACTCTTCGAAGAGCTATTTCTCAATATAATTCATTTCTACACTGAGTTAGTGGTGACCTAAATATAATAGTGATAAGAAATGTCAACTCAACACAACGAGATGTAAGTTAAAATGTCTAAGGTGAAGTGAGTTCTGCCACAAATATGTATACATATGCGTTAATAAATATCAAAATAATAACAAGTTTAGGTAGCCCAACATCCAGACAGGCCACCTGTGTATGAGTTGAAGGTACATCAATCAAAGCTTTCTATTAAAGTATAGAAAGGTGAAGATGTGCTATATTTGTCCGAACCAAGTTAAATTTTAATAGCTTGATGAAATTTAGACATTAGGCATATGATACTCACTATTATAAAAGTTCTTGTATTTCCCAATGAATGAAAAACAAAACGATATCTTCTTTACTGACGTTTCGCTACCTAATGCCAACAGCTTTATCAAAGTAATTTTTATTCCTCCACGTCCCCAGTGGAACACAGGACTTCCAACTAGAGGCTTGAAGTTTTGGTAGCAGATGTGTTTATTTTTACAGGACGGGGTTGCTAGCTTCGTGCCCAGCCTTTCCTCTTTACCAGCTTTTTATCAAAGTTACATTAAACCAGGATTTACAAAATCTCAGCTTATATACAGCAGTTTAATTACGTTCCTTCAGCATGAGGTAATTTTTTATTCCGTCAGTTTGTTCAATTGATAAAGATAACAAAACTATGTCCAGATTGTTGGATTCAATGAATGCATGTGTTTTCATGGTGAAATTGCTTATCACATTTGTGTCGACTTTGTCACTTCGAATCCAACAATCTGCACATAGTTTCGTTACCTTTACCATTTCACCAATCTAACAGAGTAAAAAATTACCTCTTGCTGAAGCAAGATGATTAAATTCTGGTTTAATATTACTTTGATAAGGCTATTAGCATTAAATAGCGAAACGTTAGTAAAAAAGATACTATTTTGTTGTTCATTCATTGGAAAATACAAAAACTTTCATAATAATGAAGATAGGTCATTTCATTACGACCGAGTAAATCCCATGAACAGATATTAGTTAATATTTATGATGAAGCAGTTGCTAACCATTTGGTATGACTTAGCCTTCTATTTCACAATAAAAGATTGAAAATTGATCAATGACATTAGGGTTGATCTTTTATAAATGAAAGTTTTTGGAATACCCACAGTTCGCAAGTAGGTATTTGCCATCTAAAAAGATTTCAAAAGAAATCTCACGTATCAGCAGGGATACAATCAAGGAAACTGTGATATTTTTACTAAGAGTGCATCCTACTGGCTGACTTAAGCTTCATTCTAAAAATGTTTTCAATTTTTGTATCTCTTGCAGATACTTATGTTCGATTTTCGCCTGATTCTACCAGAGTCATGTGATAGTTGAAACTTTCACTACGAAAAGTCACTTTAGTAGAATCAGTGTAATGGACTTTTTAAGGGGCTTTTGTTGGTTTGTTGCAAGTAGGTAAAAGTGTTATGTACTCAACATTTAGTCAATAGATAAATCATTCAAACTGAAAGCTGAACAGCTTGTTAGTACTAGAAAAAAACAAAACATATTGACTAAATTCACCTTTTGAGCCGTCTTTGTTATTTATAGGATCTAAGACTTTTCACTGACAACACTTTCTGAGCAAGTTTCATGTACTAAGACTCAGAAACCAAAATAAAACCTTAGTTTTCCGAAATGATGTTAAAATTGGTGTAGACAAAAGACAATTAGTTCAGAGAAGAGTCTCTTTTCGGCGAATTCATTTTCATAGCTCTACAATCGCAAATATATACGGTTGTTTTGTGTGTGTGTGTGTGTGTGTGTGTATACATTAAATTTGTCAAACGAAAATACAATTAGTAAGTTCAGATGAATTGGATGTTGATATAAGAGGGTAATAACAATAGTGATGAGTTGTCACAAACGATTGGTGTAACTACACAAACATTCCAGACTCGCTCATAATAAATTCTACAAAGGATCGAGTTTGCAGCTGGATAAAATCCAGGTCAAGTTGCACAAGTTACTGGGAGAGGTATAAAGGGTTATGATACTATAGTCAATGTAGTACCTTTCAACAGCGTGAGTGACAAAATACATAAACACAAAGTTTACTACTTCTTTTTAATAAGTAGTATAAAATTAAAATACAAAACTACATTGGGAAGAATTTATGATGTCCATTAGGCAGGAAAATAAATAAATTAGGTTTGAGAAATGGAAAGTGATATTATTATTATTATTATATCAGTTAGTAGAGTTTTGAGGGTTAGTTAACTCTCCTTCCACTTAACTTCTTATATACTGATTCTTTTTTTAGGGTTGGAAATCAATCAGATGAAGAAATGAATAATTTATTGAGTGAACTCATTCCACACGAACCGTTAACGTTTGATGATTTATTAAAACGCTTACCAGAGTGTAAAGTGACTAAATCTGGTCACATAATAAATGTTAGAAAAGATATAAAAGATGAATATGGTGGACGTGGTATTATTCCAACAATCAGTAATATTGAAACAGATCATTTAATAAAAGAACACATAAAACATGATGATCAAATGAAGTTGAATGACCTGATAACATTAAGAGTATATTCAGAAAATGGTTCAGAAATATTCAATTTAAAAATGCATCCAATGAATACAGTAGAGGAGTTATATTCAATCCTTAATTCTGCTAGAGCAAAAAGTGTTTCTACACTTAATAGATCTTATCGTCTTGTAGCTATGGGTACGCGTAATTCCCATGAAAATTCAAATCAACTGTGTTATCGACAATCTTTAGTTGACTTATCAGCAAAGCTTAAAGAATGTGGAATAGTAGGTCGTACTACACTACGTATGGAATATCATCCATATAAACTGACAACACATCAAACACAGATTGATGTAAATAATCTTTTGTCAACTCAACAGAACAATCTATGGAATCATACAGAATCAATAGTGTCTAACCAAAGATACAAAGAATCTTTGAATAAATCTGTAAGATCGTCTGAATAAAACTGAGCGTTTAACAAGTGACTTGTCTTATCACAAGAAAAAGAAATGTGTTAGAAAATATTTTAATGTGTTCCCCTTTTATGTTATTTCTCATAATAAATAATTTAAAAAGTAAATTCTATCTTTTATTATATCACTGTGAAACGTTTGTTTTACAGAAACGGTATTTTTCAAACTGAAATGTTTGTTTTCAGTGCATCAGAGTTTTAAAAGTTTCGTTTGATATCAAATGTATAAATGGTGATAGAATTTCTGATGAACAGGAATAAATAAATAAATAAATTCATCAGAAACAATAAGTATGCAGGATAACAAGAAAGGTTTTTACACTTTGATCTTAGTACAACTGAACTGTAATGACAACTGATCAATCCCCTTCTGTTTTGTGCTATATTAGATTAACCAGTTACTTAAACTGTGAATAGGGTCACAGTTAATTATCCTCTCTTTATGTCTCGTCTATTCTTATGCGCAGTAGTTTGTTCAAATTTCTTTTATTGTACTTCTTCGAAACGTGGCAACTATAAACTATGTAGTTTTAAGCGAGATTCATTGCTGATAAATTAGTCAATTATTATGTCGACATTAGAAGTATCTTTTTTATAAACGATGAGTAGAATGCTGGAGTTTCTTTCACTTTCTCATCCTTTTAACATTACTATTCCTATTCACATAGAACTAATCAAATCAGGATATGAAAATCCACATATATTTATGGATCACTAATGGAGTATAAAGTCTATCTTTACTCTAACTTTACAAACACTGTATTTTAACCTACAGTAAATTTTTATTTAATTTTCAAGAATTAGCGCATAGGGATTGCATTTGTTACAAGTTCGACCACGGATTGATATCAGTTAGAGAACCATTGAAAACCAGGGAGTATTGGACAGCTGTTTAATCCTAGTTTAGGAATCATCGACCATACGCACCTCCACTGGAGTCCGAAACCAGGACCTTCAGGTTACAAGGTAAGCTTGTATACCATTCAGCCACCGGGACACGATTCCATGGCACATGAATGCCACCTCCTACCATTTCGTGATTTTAGCGCGACCACCACCCAATGTCGTTAGCGGGAAATTCATCATCACTCCTCACTGGATGGACCTCACTCGAACTCCAGACAACTTCATCCTGTAATCAGTCACTTGAAAGCGTCACATTAATTTTCAAGAGTTGGTTTGTAGAGTTCGTATTTGTTTCAGTTTATTTAAGTTTAAAAGAGTCAACGATCCAGGCTAAAAATCGAATCTCTATCCCACTAAGTATATTTCGATTCTTCATACCTAACTTTACAGATTCAGTAAATATCTATTATTGTCAATCACATGATCTTGAAAAACATCAATTTCTTTTTTTAATGTCCTAGCTTCAAGTAAATTCTGTTACTCCAATGAAATTAATAGATATTCTGTTAGTTCTAGCATAAAACATCTCATTTTGTTGTAAACGTTTCGTCTGTAACCAAAACAGCTAGCAATAACAGTGTTAATAGTAGCGCTGTGAAGTCCCATCTTTGAAGTTTGACTGAACTTTGATTTTGATTCATATATTCCTCAGAAACTTCACTAAAACTCTTAAAACTGTCAGTAAAATATGACGTTTGATTAAAACTTAATAAAAATAAGTAGTTCAGGTGTGACTAATCATTTGCAACACTTAACTTCTAAATAATAATTATTATGCAAATGAAATACGTCTAGCCTGATTCAGAAAAGTTGTATTTATGAATAGTGTTACACTTTAATGAAATACCTTTCGATGTTCCTACCAAATTAAAATACTGTCATTCTCGCAAATGTATCTATAATATATTGTTTTTGGAGCTTCTGCATATTGTAAGAATTCTTCTTAAACTTTTAGAAGAAGTTCAGATTAGCAACCATTACTGTTTATAGTTATAAACATGAGATTACCTGAGATAGCAGACTAACCTTTGAACCAAACTAAAATAAAATGCAGTTCATCTAACCTGTGCATTTATCTCCACATATTGAGCAATGAGGTACAATTATTGTCTTTTTGACTGTAAAATATTATCCATTTAAACAAGTCTAAGTAGGTGGAATGTAATTAAAACTTATAACTGCTTAACTATGATTTAATTATTGAGGACAACGAGTTATACCACCTTACACGTATCTTCGAGAATATCTACCTGTTTTCTAAAGCGTTTACACGCCGTCAATTCCACATAATGAATTGTGTTGTGTGGAATAAACTTTTGTGTGGTAAAAGAGAAGACAGATGTATTTCTTCTCTATTTATTTTAAGATTATTCAGTTTGAAATGATCTAAGCCACCATTCTATTAAGAGAAAATTTCTATTTGTGCTGATATACATTTGAAATTTATTTATTAGGAATTTTTAAACAAATATTTCATTTTCTATGAGTGCACAGCTTTAAATAGTATCAACAGCGTTTTGTGTAAGGCTACTGTTGATTGACAGAGTTGGCTATCATAAGTTAGTGACATACAGTTTCTCTTGTAATCGATGCTAAGCATGTAATAATCTAAGTAATATAATATAAATGGTTTTATAACTATTTCTTCTTCAATACTAACTTTACGTCCCACTTTATATTAAGGTAACCGAAGTAATGGAGCCTATATGGTCAAGAGAAAATATACGTGCACTACAGAATTTGCTTACAGATCCTGAAGAAAGAGAAAATGGTAGTGATCATGACGATGTAGGTTAAATGTTCAATTTCTCATTATCTTTCGCTTTCTCATTAATTAAATGAATTGTTTTACTACGATGAAAATAAACCAGAGGCAGATATTTTCGCGTGTAAATTGAAAGTAATTTTCTTCATAAAATGATATTAGTCAGGGAAACATCGGACAGGGTTTTTGTCCGAAATTCGAATTCCTTGGTAGTGTTGAGTTACATTCCAATTAATGTCTCATGTAACATTTCTCATTGTCGCAGTTTTCATACAGTTTATGGTAACAAACGGACACAGTAGAGTGAGACTACAACCTCCACATTTTTAAAAGAAGTGGTTAAAATAATTTACTATAAAGAATAATTAATTTCTCAGTTTTCAAATTCTATACACTGTGAGCTTTTCCTTTGCAGTTTTCCTTACAAGATTATAATTCTGTCATTAAAATTCAACTTTTTCAATAACTGATATATACGACAGAATATTAATCATAACAGGAATTAATAATTGAAATGAGAAAAAACTTTGATTAGCAGTGGGATGAAGTCGTATCGATTTGCAGACAGCCTGCCTGCCTGCTTTTGACACAGAACTTTGTACCGATGTGCACCCGTTCAAGTCGCCACACTCCCTTCATGTACCACACAAAGGAAGAGAAGAAAGCAAAAAGGAATGCAAAATAGACACAGTAAACAGAGGTGTGAGACAAAGGAATAGTAGTAACGAAGAACAAAACAGTTTCATTCGAAATCATAAGTCACAAGGAGTGGATGCATCTGCGCTAGTCATTGAGAACGATTTTGAGCCATGTCACCAATAGTTTTCAACCATTGGTTTTTACCGTCCCGAGAACCCCGACCAGGAAGCCAGCCTACACCTTCCTACATGGCTTAAACTAACTGTTGTGGATTTCATTGACTGGCGCCATGTTTTGGTTTGACCGTCACTGGCTCTCTTCCAACCTGATCCATTCTATGCCAGCTAACATTGCCCGTTGTCGAGGAAGGCGATGACTAGGCATACGTAACACATGTCCTAACCATCTCAGCCCCGTCGATTGATTTCCACTCCTTACCTAGCACTCGACGCCTAACCTCAATATTGCTCATCTTATTATACCACTTCACACAGAGATAGAGCACAGGCACCTATGATCAAAGACAGCTAATCTTTTCATATCTTCCACTCTCAATGGCCAGGTCTCACAGCCAGTCATGAAGGAGAACGGAGCGACTGCTGAGCAGCAGACAGAAAATAATCAAAACATTCGACATTTCATCCAGCAGACTTAGAACGCTAGAAAGTAGACTATATTTACCAGCATAGTGGATCTCGTACTGCCTATGAGAACTAGTATCTTAGTTATCCACTGCCTGATGGTAAGTTTGATCTCTTCTGCACACAAAACCAGACTTCCAGTGTGATGCAGATGTGTTTTACTGATAAGTGACAACAAGCAACAGTTTTTGATTAAACCGGGCTTACTTATTATTATTAATTATCCCTTGGGTTCCGAGCGAGAAATCGGTCTTTAGCAGGAAATCTCCATTGCATTCTGTTCTCTGCTATCTTTTTCAGCTGTTTCTAAGTTTGTCCACAAGTTTTTATTTCCTTCCACATGATTTAACATACTACGACTGATAAATAACATCTAAACCTAGCTGTCGGTTGTTAATTTAATCAGTAAACGTATAACTAACACTTAGAATTATACCACAGTCTTGACATTACCATTTACTAACTATTAGATGCTATTTATTTGTATTATTTGATTTTATGACACATTATCATGCATGATATTTTGTCTCATTTAATAGGCTGTCACTCCAATGTCTAAAATAAAACCAAGCGATATTGGTCCCAAGCCTAAATCTAATGGTTTGTATCTCGTTTCAACTAACCAAATGGTCGTATTGAATTTATTTAGTTAAAAAGGAAAAACCTATTCAGAAAGCAAAAAATCCTGATGATATCTGGGATGCTGATAAATACCAGAAGGAACACAATATGAAGATATATATGATCCGCGACCTCAGCCTAAGTAAGTAGTGCCATCATTTGATGAGAGATATTTTTCTATTTTTCTAGCACCAATGACTCCTTAGAAAAAGAATTGTTTCTCATTCGTAATATGCAGATTGAAATGAGTTATTCTAATAGATTTATTAGGAGACACCTAAATAAGGTGTGCAATAAACTTAAACCATCCACAGTTAAAAGAAGAAACGCTTGTTCATGAAGTTGTCCTCTAAAGGGGACGTGGACAGTGAATATCTGCCCGAAAGATTGTCCAACACAATTCAAAGAATTTAAAGTGCTACCATTCTCTGTTTGTGTTATGTATATGTATTTAGAAATTTAGCTTCGCTTGTGAAGAATACGACATAGGATGAACAATTAGGATACTTAAAAGAGGCATTCATGAGGACATCTCTTCATGAGTTAGGGAAGTTTCAATGATATCATTGAGGAAGTTTCATTTTATCTCATTGGATTAATGGTAGTCGCTAAGTGGACAGGTTTTTTTATATTACTCTATCAAAGCTTCGAAGGGAACTGAACTCCTCTTTTACACATAGCTGAATCCTTTGGAATTAGAAATAACAAGCCCTTCTTTGACATTTCAAAAAATTTGCTCTACCTTTGTGCTTCACTTAGTCGAGGTGAATGTAATAATTAAGTAAATCTGCACTTAAACTTCTCATCCCTTTCATACTTTTCTCATATTTAGTTAAACTTTAGTCTTTTATATCACTAGCTAGTTTAGTTAATGAAATGTGTACATTGCCACGATATTTTCCCTTATTATTATCACCACCTGCGTAAGCTCATTGTATCTTCCTTATCATTGATACTGTTATTATTTATAAATAGAGTTTATATTACCAATTATCTTACGATTGGAATAATTTAAAACATTTAACATTTATCATTGACCCAGAAATAACCATCGTTAATTAGAGTTCTCAAGTATATTTAAGCCTAGTAAATAACAGCAAGGCTGGAAGGTCTGATTGAACACAATAGTCATCACTTCTTTTAATTAATCAAATGGAAAAACAAATTTATGTCCACTGAGATGTCCTTTTGTTGTATGAAAACCAGATAATCTTTTGTGATATGTTGGTTCAGTGTTAGGATTATTGATTTCTCTTGAGAAATCCAGAAATAAAATAATCAACAGACTTGATTACATAAACAAAACTATCGAGTTATGCGAAAATTCAGAGCTTATGATTTGCTTAATGTAAGGCATTATATTGATAGATGATAGTAATAATAATAACAAATCACAAGCCTGAAATTATAAGTTGTATGGCCATCAAAAGCATTTACAAGAACCTTCATCAATAAGGCAAACTGCACAGCTCTGTAAAAATGATATAAACTCGAAAATTGAAGTACACGTGGATTTACAAAGAAAGATAAAAAAGAACAAGGTATGTATACAAGAGATATATAACGTGTACAATTTAATCATATTGTAAGAATTACTACACGCAGGACGGAATGTTAGAGTACCAAATGAGATACATTTCCACCTAAAATTAACAGTTTTCATAGTCCTATATTAACACTGTAATAAGAACATAGTTCATACTACTTAAAAATAGTAAGTAGTATAAGTTAATACAGAGAAAGCATGGGTAGTTAGAAGTTATTCCGGGAAAGAATAATAATAATAGTAGCTTTATTATGCACAATTTTCGGCGTAGTTTTTTGCATTATATTTTCGACCAAGTTAAACTTTAAGCCATTTATAAAGTTATGTTTGTAAAATCTTAGCAAAATTGAAATTATTAATTCCAACGTTTCGTTCGGCAATCTCGTCCGAACTTCTTCAGGGAAATTAAACTTTAAGCACCACTAACTACCAATCAGCGAATGACCTCGAATAGTCCAATGAGGTTCATCCACGTAAGTTAAAGGTCGTGTTGCGCTTGATTCGCGTCAGATACCTGCTCTAACAAAGTTACACTTGCAATTCGATGAGGATAAGGTTTTGCAGTATTGTCTGGGTTTGGGGTTGTTTAAGAAGGAGAGGACTTGTTCATGTGGAGTTTAAGAACCTTTAGCAGGTCGATTGATGGATATGTACATCGTTGTGCAATTTGTTTGAGACGAGTTAGTATTAGGAAAGGTAAGCTGATAATTGTAATATTTCGTCGGAACATTTTTTGCTAGGTCACATCTCTCCATAACCCAGATTTTGTATACTTGTAACCACTGGGTTTGAAAACAGCCTGTGAGAGGCGCAGCTACTGAAACTGAAAATAGTTTTGCGTCAACAGTTCAGTGGTACCAGCACTGCAGAGATATCGCATCATGGCGAATGTAGAGAATTACTTCGTTGTTAGGCGGTGAAGGGGTCGTCGTACATGTGGACGAAACTGTTGTATTGAAGAAAAAATAGCCGTGTCCGTGAGTAAACCAATGTTTGGGTGATCGGTTTATATGGCACCTCCCTGCTAAAAGGATTCATGGAGAGAATACCGGACAAAGTCAACTACTTTAATACCTATTATTACTAGACTTGTGAAACAGGGATCTAGAGTACATACTGATAAATGGAAAGGCTATAACTCGTTGTCATCTCTTGGATATATTCATCACAGAGTGCACCATTCCAGTGATTTTGTGGATCCAATTACAGGGACACACACAAATTCTATAGAAGGATTTTGGGGAAGATTGAAAAATAGGATTAGGGCTATAAATGGATCTCAAAAGTATGTCATTTATAATCATTTGGATGAATATATGTGCAGAATGTGGTGTAACTGCCTATCGACACTCCTATGCTAAACTGGGAGATGTTTCTGTCACATGTTAGGGAAGGATAGCCTATGTAACAGTTTTATGCATTTTAACGGTTTTTTTTCATAAATATACGTTTTCTATGATCGAAAATCCCCCTTTCATGTGACTGGTCCGTTGAAGGTCGTTCACTGATTGGTAGTTAGTGGTGCTTAAAGTTTAACTTTGTCATATTTTCTCTTCATCCAAAAGTTTCAAGTAAAACAGCCATCTCCAGCATATAGTGTGACGCAGTGATGTTAGATATGAAGAATAAAATAATCCATTGTGGTGTTTGCCTTTGGTCCCACAGAAAAGGTCAACGATAGGCTGCAAATCAGTTAAAAGTGTGCACAAGCACATCTGGAGACCCGTGGATATAACTGGATGATTGTAACGAGGAGTCGGTTAGCACGCTAGCCGACCATGCACGTGGTCCGGGTTCGATCCCAGGCCGACGCACACCATTACCTCTCTAAGCCAGTAATAAAGCTAGTAGAGAGAGAAGGTTAGGCATGAAGCTAGCGACCCCATCCAGTAAAAATAAACACTGCTACAGAAACTTCAAGCCTTCTAGCTTGAAGCCCTATGTTCCACTGGGAACGTGAAGGAAATAAAAAAGTACATCTGGAGATTCACGGATATGACTGGATGATTGTAACAACAAGAACTAAAGGAAATAAGATGAATTCTATCGGTTAGAAGTTCAGGCAGCCCAGTGATTCAAGCAGGTCACCAGTTATTAGGAGTCAAGCTTAGAGTACCAACAGGATGAAACATCAGAGAATTCTGATAAATTACATTAATTAATGTACATATCTACCGTCGTGATTATTTATCAAGACTACAAAATATTATTTTAGCTAAATGTTTACAGTTTATAATAATGGAAGATGTTGCATGTTTTAGCTTTCCTGTTTATTTAAAACTTACTGCTAGGATGTGTATGCAAAGTGGAAAAAAACACTCTTACTATCACACTCACACTTGATTGGTATGGAATTTAATTGCTTTTCCAATAAGCTGCTCTTCTGTATATTTTTTCAGCCTGCTTAAATCACTGGGCTACCTAAATTTTCTATCCACTTGAATTCATCTTATTGTATTATTATTTTATCCTTTAATTCCTAGAGGAACATAGGGCTTCAGCTGCGCGTCTCCATTGCCTTCTGTTTTCTGCCAACTTTTTCACCCCGCTCCAAGCCTGCCAACATGCTTTCATCTCCTTCTCACATGACCTCCTCCAAGTCACCCTTGCACTGATGACCAACTCGCCGCTTCCCTTTCGGGTTCCACTCGAGCAATGACTTCTGTAGTGATGTCACTTGATGGTTTCCTCAGGCGTATGGCCAGCCAATCCATCTCCATTTCTTCCTGCCTATTTGTTTCACATTCGGTTCCTGGTTGGTTGGTTCGCTCATTGCCAGAGATCCCTGTTGCTAATCTTTTCTGGCCGGCCATCTGATCTTGAGTATTGAGCGAAGACAACTGTTAATGAAGGTCTGTAGTTTGTTTGAGATGCTCTTTATGACGCGCCAAGTCTCTGATCTGGATAGCAAGTAGCACTGACTTCACATTGGAGTTGAAAATCCGGATCTTATTTTTGATGCTGAGTGGGGCTGTTGACCGCCTGCACACAGACTTGAGAGTAATGAAAGCTTGTCTTGCTTTTCCGATTCTGGCTTTGATATCCTCGTCAGTTCCGTCCGCCTGTAGTTGAAACGATGCTTCCAATGTCGGTAGGTAAAGAAGGTTGTTTCTTTCAGGTTCCTCCCCTTTATGCTGGCTGATTGTTGTCTGTTGTTGTTGTTGGTGGTGGTGGTGGTGTTGGTATTGACCAGGAATCTTCATCACCTCTGTTTTCTCTATGTTCACCTGAACTCCTCCCTATCTTTGATGCTTTTCGTGCCAGCTTGTTGCTTTTCACTTGCATATCTTCCAGTTTGTGGGAAATCATCTTAGTTAGTACATTTTATTTCGTTTTAATCATGCAGTTCTATCTAATAATCTCAGCCGCATTTTTAAATAGGTGTCAACCTATTGCTATGAATTTGCTGGCGGAAATAGAGGAGAAACATCATGGATTATTGGAGCACGCCTCGGATAAAACAATATCACTTCATTTGATACATTATCGTTCATTACTATTACTTGATGATTCCTCACAGGGAGTAAATACCCTGCAAAAAGACAACTGTTGAAAATTCTGTATTGTTTATAAAAGCACTTTTCAAGATACACCTGTCATTATTATTAGTAATGTAGCAACTTAGTCGTCATAAAAATCCGTAAGTCACAGATCACATAGATGCAAACAAAACTTAAGAAAGAAATTGTATGTCTATTGTGATAAGAACACTTTCAATCACTTGATTTCTACGAAGAAAAAATAGAAACTCCGAATATTGAAAAAAAGCTAATTTTTGTGTGTTTTTATTAATGTTATATAACAGATATGAGATAATGTATAGACAAGCAGTAACATCTGAAGATATTTATCTACAACTCGGAAGAAAAAATCCAACAACAGCCAGTTGTGAATATATGGTGGTAAGTAAGATTGTTTAATTATGTGATTTGTTTGAAAAATTTCAAAATAATTTAAGCTCAGATTGTTGGAAAGACAACATTCTTCCGCTTATCTTCCTCATGAACTATTCTTTGACGAGAATTTCTAATATAAACAGTGTTAATCCCAAGACAAATTGCTCCATTTAGTGATTATTTGTCATGATAATAATAATAATAATAATAATAATAATATATATATTCTCAGTTTTTTTACATGAGGGATACCAGTTTACAGGCATCATCAATATGATAAATAACATACACATGGAGTAAGCATATTTACAATTATTCACTTATACAGGATATACATACAAGAATAGGTAGTGGAATAATGTCAGTACTCCTACTTTGCATAGGTAAAAGCAATTTACACGATATAATCCTAGGCATCATTATTGTTTGAAGGTGGCGAAAATGCCCGTAACAACTAAAGGCTGCGTTACATCTGGTCGATATGGTGGGCTATTCAAAAAAGTATAAAAATGGCTTGTAAAAGATTAATTAGTTTCTCTCCTCCAGGATAATGACAGCCAAGTTCAACTCAAAAGGAAGGAAAGTTACAGTCATTCAATGCAATGCGCCTACAAACGTCTCAGAACAAGAGAAGAAGGAGGCGTTCTACAGACAACTACAAACAGTAATGGACAACGTCCCAAATGGCGATATCAAAATCCTGATGGGCGACATGAATGCGAAGCTGGGACGAGACAACACAGGAAGAGAACTCACCATGGGTCGAGAGGCCCTTGATGAAATGAACGACAATGGTGAACTCTTCTCAGACTTCTGCGCCTTCAATGATTTGGTGATTGGTGGTAGTGTTTCCAAACACAAGGATATACACAAGACGACATGGATTTCACCAGATGGAAACACCAAGAACCAAATAGACTTCATCTCAATTTCAAGAAAGTGGAGACGGAGCCTACTGGACACAAGGTCGAGGAGAGGAGCAGATGTGGGTTCAGACCACTATCTAGTACAAGGGACTTTCAAGGTGAAACTAAAAGCCTCGAGGATAGCTGGGGATAGGCCACAATGCAAGTTCAACACTCAGAAACTGAAGGACACAACCACAAAAGACACTTTCACTGCAACTGTCAGAGCAAAGCAGGAAACACTACGCGACATCACTGAAGAATCATGCGTGGAAGAACATTGGAAGTCTCTGAAGGCGATTCTCAACGAAACGTGTTCAACGGTTCTAGGAAGAAAGAAGAGACAAGACAAGGAATGGCTCTCAACGGACACTTGGAAATTAATAGAAGAGAGGAGAATGGTGAAAGAGAAAATGATTCAATGCAAGGACGGACAGGAGAAGGAGACGATGAGCTCAACTTACAAAGCATTGGACAAAGAAGTGAAGAAAAGTGCTAGGAAGGACAAAAGACGATTCTACGACAATCTAGCTACTGAAGCTGAAAAGGCAGCAGGCAAAAGGGACCTGAGGACACTATATCAGATAACCAAATCTCTATCCGGGAAGAGACCAACACAAGCGAAACCTATAAAAGACAGCCAAGGGAAGCCCATTACCAAGGAAGAAAAACAGATTAAACAATGGGCGGATCACTTCAAAGGACTCTTGAACCGACCACCACCTGCAACCCGTCCAGAAATACCAACAACAGCGCGCACACAACTGCAAGTTGACACCAATCCTCCAACGAGAGCTGAAGTCTTGAATGCAATCAAGCTTCTGAAAGCTGGAAAAGCAGCCGGACCAGATGGAATACCCCCTGAAGCACTGAAAGCGGACCCAGAGACTACAGCAGACATGCTGACTCCATTATTGCAAAAGGTCTGGAAGGAGGGAAAGGTGCCTACTGACTGGAGGAAAGGTTACCTCGTGAAACTACCAAAGAAGGGCGACTTAGGCCTCACTCTGCAAGAACTGGCGAGGAATCATGCTCCTATCGACGCCAAGTAAAATCCTGAGTCGCATCATCCTGGAGAGATTAAAGGACGCACTGGAGACAGAACTCCGACCAGAACAAGCTGGATTCAGGAAAGGCAAATCATGTACTGACCAAATTGCAACTCTACGCATCATCATCACAGAACAAAGCATGGAATGGCAATCAAACCTCTACCTCAACTTTATAGACTTTGAGAAGGCCTTCGACAGCGTTGACCGTGAAGTAATTTGGAAATTACTCGAGTACTATGGCGTACCCCAAATATTCATCAACCTTATTCAACAGCTGTACGACAACGGCACATGTCAAGTGATCCACAACGGAAAACTCAGCGAGGCGTTTGGAGTAAACACAGGAGTCAGACAAGGGTGCTTACTATCACCAATGATATTCCTAATTGTGGTGGACTGACTGGATTATGCGTCAGACAGTGGGAAACGAGAAGACAGGAATATCCTGGACCGACGTGAAGAACCTAGAAGACCTGGATTTCGCGCGTGGATGATTTATGTTTGATGTCACACAAAATCGAAGACTTACAAGCGAAAACCGACAAACTGGTCGAAGAAGCAGCGAAGACAGGACTCCAGGTGAACATAGACAAGACGGAGGTTATGAAAATAACCAACCAACAGCAACAGTAACAACATCCAGCGTCAATCACCATCAACGAGAGGAATTTGAAAGAGGTTACTTCATTCAATTATCATCTAGGGAGCATTGTCTCAACTACAGTCAGTTGGAACGGACGAGGATGTCAAATCGAGAATCGGGAAGGCGAGAAACACATTCATCAACCTGAAACCGATCTGGAAATCTTCGTCACTCAGCATCAACAACAAAATTCGGATTTTCAATACAAACGTCAGTCAGTTCTTCTATACGGATCAGAAACTTGGCGGGAGGGTCACAAAGAATATTTCCAACAGCCTGTTGCAGACCTTTATTAACAACTCTCTTCGCTCTTTACTGAAGATCAGGTAGCCAGGCAGGAAAGAATCACCAACAAGAAACTATGGGAACAAACAAAAGAAGAACCAATCGCCCGACAAGTATGCAAAAGAAAGTGGAGATGGATTGGACACTCGCTGAGGAGGCCACTGGGTGACATCGCGCGCGCGTCAGGCCATCACTCGAGTGGGACCACGAAAGGGAAGCGGTGTGTGGGACGTCCAAGGGTGACGTGGAGGAGATCGTGTGAAGAGGAGTTGAAAGAATATGGACTAACATGGATGCAGGCGAAAAGTACAGCAGAAGACAGAAGCAAATGGAGACGTGCATTTGAAGCCCTATGTTCCACTAGGAACCCAAGGGAGCAATAATATAGTAAGAAGTGTTTTCAGCAATATCATCTACAAGCAGCTCATCACAGCAGTTAGTGTTCAGTTGAGAATATAAAGAAGTATTAATGAGTCAACAGGAATCAGAAACAAGGGAACTTTTCAATTCATTTTGGTCAGGAATCAGAGTGATAACGAACTAATCCATACAAAATGACGAATGAAGCGTGCAGGGGCTGTGTATTACCTCTGAATGACTCAGTGAAATTTAAAATGCAGCTGTCAGCATATTTTCATTATTTCTTAGGTATCCAGGTTAAATGGTACTGTATAGGTAGTGATTTGCATTTTTTAGCAAGATGAATATATGGATGGATATCCAAATGTGTACTACGGCTTGTTCGCCATGCAGATTTAGTTAATTCCAATTCTGATATATTCCGCAAAGTATCAATGTGATCATGGGAAGTATACGTATGCTTTAGATGCATTATTTCGTGGACTTCCACTACCACCGAGAGTATACTCGATGTATTGCCACAATGCTTTGCATAATTGGAATACGCCAGCTTAATATTTACTTAGAATAAATGCAAAATCGTAGAGCCTGAATATGAAGTTATTCTAGAAAACAAACTGTTTTCAACAATCTGAATTATATAATTATGTGAAGACTAAAATGTTTGTAATTGCATGCTTAAAATTGCTAAGATAGCAATATTTACTTTTAACAACTTGATATGTATCCACATATATATATTTATGTGTGTGTGTGTATGTTGGTCTCTCTATTTGCTCGCTTAGTCTGTGACCATTTCACTTGTATGAAGCTGTCTGCTTTAACAATGTATATTCCATTTATATTATATATAATATGAGTGTTTGTTGACAGTCCGTTGCTTAGTGACGTATATCCATATATGGTTGTTTGACATGTCTGCTATATATATTTTGTTATATATATATTTCGTTCACACATTCTGTGTGAACTACTTTACTTACTGACCACTTTGGTGTGAGACCATTTATTTTCGTCTCCTTTTGTTTGGACAATAGAAGTATCATCGCAAACCTAGTGGTCTTCTGATTTCCGCCTTCTCGCGTCAGGAATATTAGTTTCTCGACCAGACCATAACAATAATTTAGCGACGAGTACATAACACAACTTTATCCCTAAAGTTTCAAAAAATAAATGTAAGGGCTCAACCCAATTCCAAATAATAGTACTGTGGTGGTGTGATACAGACAATGTGTTCCAACGGAATGTTATTCTCACATATTCCCACGGTTCAATACTACGCTAGCAACAGAATACTATGCATACTTGAACATTCTATTTCATGTCGTATATTGTAAGCCAAAATCACACTCTCAGTGATTGTGGTTAGAGAAAACAAAACTCTATATATATGAATAGTGGTTTGATAACATGAAAATATAACTTGGCTTCCATGTTTTGCCTTTTGTTGTTACAGTACAAAGTATTATTTGCAACCTAAATATAATTTTAGTGGTTTAAAATTATGTGGATATAATTTGCTTTAGTTTTTTTCTCTGACCTAATAGATAATTCTGATGGCTTCACAAGTAGATTAATTTAATCATTATAATAGAGGTTTTTTGTATTTGCCAATGAATGAAAAACAAAACGAGATTGTTGTTTTTACTGACGTTTCGCTATTTAATGCTAATAGCTTTCTCAAAGTATTATTAATAATAAGTATATATATAATAATAAGTATTAATAATAAATAAGATCCGGATTTTCAACTCCAATGTGAAGTCAGTGCTACTATACGGATCAGAGACTTGGCGAGTCATAAAGAGCATCTCAAACAAACTTCAAACCTTCATTAACAACTGTCTCCGCTCAATACTCAAGATCAGATGGCCAGAAAAGATCAGCAACAGGGATCTCTGGGAGCGAACCAATCAGAACCGATTGTGAAACAAGTAGGCAGAAAGAAATGGAGATGGATTGGCCATACGCTGAGGAAACCATCAAGTGACATCACTAGACAAGCCCTCGAGTGGAACCCGAAAGGGAGGCGGCGAGTTGGTCGTCCAAGGGTGACTTGGAGGAGGTCATGTGAAGAGGAGATGAAAGCATGTGGGCAGACCTGGAGCAGGGTGAAAAAGTTGTCAGAAAACCGAAGTCAATGGAGGTGCGCAGCTGAAGCCCTATATTCCTCTAGGAACTAAAGGATACAATAATAATAATAAAGTATTAATAATACTTTGAGAAAGCTATTAGCATTAAATAGCGAAACGTCAGTAAAAACAACAATCTCGTTTTGTTTTTCTTTCATTGGCAAATACAAAAAACCTCTATTGTAATGAATATCATATACCCAATGCCCAATTTTTTTCAAACCGTTAAAAGTGAACTAGATTAACTTAACTTCATTAAGACCTGCTTTATACATAAGTAAATCAGTATTGAGAGTTTCTTGAACGTCAGTCGACTATAAGAATTGTTGGATTATAGGCCATGGTTGACCTATTCAGTACTTGTTTTTTATCTGATTAAAGTAAGGAGAGAAAATATCATACAGTGTGGTCAGTGTATGCATTTTGTAGTCTAGTTAGTATTTTACTTTATGGACAAATAAAATTTTGCGTCAACACGATGTCACAATAAGCCATCATGAATAAAAGTACTGACGATAGGAAGGAAGACAATGTTAAGAGTATTTAATTAGCAAAACTACTTTTATAAAGTACAGTAGGGTCAAGTAAACTTTATTAGTGTCTATGAACGACTTTTGTTAGATAGACAACTGTGCTACGGAAATATAATTATTGATTAATCCGAAAGTAGTACACAAGCGGTTTAAACATTGGGTCAAACTTTTAGATGTATAGTTCACAAATTACTTGTAATTATTTTGGTATTTATTATGGTGAGAATGTTTTCAACAACACAGTTTCAGTGTCAGTCAAGCTGACACTTTAAAAAACGCCCAAGAGACATTGTGAACACAGAAGGAAAGATTTGACAGTGAGGTCACTTGATGTGATGGTTTCATACTTTTGTGAATTGAAATTATCTGGATGTATCACTGATTACCTTTACTGCAAACAGAAGAAATGACTTCTGATATCTGCAGCATATTTATTTACTTAGTCTTATCTGCATTGGCTTTTAACGAATTGCACTGTTTAGTAGTTTATTCGGCCGACTGGAATTATTACTAAAAAAACATATAAAAATACAAGTACTAGGCCGCATCATCCTGGAGAGAATCAAACAAGCCCTAGATGAAAACTTCGACCGGAACAAGCTGGATTTAAGAGAAACAAGTCATGTGTTGATCAAATCATCACACTACGGATCATCCTTGAACAAAGCTTGAAATGGCAGTCACTTCTCTATCTCAACTTCATCGACTTTGTAAAGGCCTCCGACAGCTCAGCGTCAATCGAGAGGTGGTTTGGCAACTACTTCGCTACTACGGGGTGCCACCGACAATTGTACATCTCATCCAACAGTTATACGACAATGCTGTATGCCAAGTAATCCACAACGGGAAACTTACGGAAGCCTTCGAAGTGAGGACGGGAGTGAGACAAGGCTGTCTATTACCGCCAATGATTTTCCTAATTGCAGTAGATTGGATAATGCGACAGACGACGGGCGATGAGGAAACAGGTATAAAATGAACTCACACAAAAATGGAACTTGGAGGATCTGGACTTCGCAGATGATATATGTCTGATTTCCCACAAACTGGAAGATATGCAAATGAAAAGCAACAAGCCGGCACGAAAAGCATCAAAGATAGGGAGGAGTTCAGGTGAACATAGAGAAAACAGAGGTAATGAAGATTCCTGGTCAATACCAACACCACCTCCAACAACAACAACAACAGACAACAATCAGCCAGTATAAATGGGAGGAACCTGAAAGAAACAACCTTCTTTACCTACCGACATTGGAAGCATCGTTTCAACTACAGGCGGACGGAGCTGACGAGGATATCAAAGCAAGACAAGCTTTCATTACTCTCAAGTCTGTGTGGAGGTCAACAGCACTCACCATCAAAAATAAGATCCGGATTTTCAACTCCAATGTGAAGTCAGTGCTACTTGCTATCCGGATCAGAGACTTGGCGCGTCATAAAGAGCATCTCAAACAAACTACAGACCTTCATTAACAGTTGTCTTCGCTCAATACTCAAGATCAGATGGCCGGCCAGAAAAGATTAGCAACAGGGATCTCTGGCAATGAGCGAACCAACCAACCAGGAACCGAATGTGAAACAAATAGGCAGGAAGAAATGGAGATGGATTGGCTGGCCATACGCCTGAGGAAACCATCAAGTGACATCACTAGACAAGTCATTGCTCGAGTGGAACCCGAAAGGGAAGCGGCGAGTTGGTCATCAGTGCAAGGGTGACTTGGAGGAGGTCATGTGAGGAGGAGATGAAAGCATGTTGGCAGGCTTGGAGCGGGGTGAAAAAGTTGGCAGAAAACAGAAGGCAATGGAGACGCGCAGCTGAAGCCCTATGTTCCTCTAGGAATTAAAGGAAATAATAATAATAAACACTAATCAATATTGTAAGGAGGAGAGTTTTCTATTTCAGTGAAAAAATCAAATTATTTGGTTAATTTCTAGGAATAAAATAGTGAGGTGAACCGCCTACCCGTCTCTAACAGACAATGTTAATGAAAAGCGCTATTAAACTGTACACGTATTTAATGCATTCTAGTACAATGTCATATGAACAGAATTGAAGTGAGCTGTTGTTTAACCGTGTTTCCCGACATAACGACATTGATTTGTTTCTAAATCAACATTTAACTTCCCACTTTCTCTCCGCATGATGAGTCACTATAGTTATTATTGCATCACCAAGTTAGACTTTTATACTGTTCCCACTAATCACACTTCACCTAACCAAGCTTCCTAATTGTAGAAAGCCAGAAAACTTAGCACATATGTATCATATGAAAACTAGTGTCCGTACAAGTATATCATTAAGTCGATCAAAATAAGATTGTGAGAGCAAAAATTTGGGCACAACCTAATTTACTCTACTGATCAAGTAACATGCTACAACCACCAGATCACAGCAGCTATTAAGAATTACGAATGTTCAAATGTTGGAAAAGATTTGAAATAATATGTTTTAACTAGTGTTTGACTTTTCAGTGACACTCAAGAAACACCCATAGATTTGTTTTACCTTTTATTTCATAGATTAAGATAACTCTTCCAGATACACAACTGTCTAGTATCAATCTGGATGTGAAAGAGACATTTCTCGATCTCAGAGCGCCAAAGTAGTAAGTTTTGAATTTTCAAAAATATTCATGAGTTTTCATGTGTGATATATTAAGGGAATGCACATTTTAAAGGTTTAGTTTTATTATTATTTTTTTAATGTAAATAAAGAACTTTAAGGGATAAGAAATGTTATTGTATGCTGACTCACCAATCTTCTCAATCAGTGATGTTATTTAAAGTTCAGTTAACTTGACAAAATGCAAAGATCGTTAAGTCAAGACACCTATGCAATGCATGAAATCACTGACTGTTGATGTGTCACGTAGTGATTTATCTGAGTGCTCATTTGATCAGTAATTAAAATGCTGAATGCTGTCAGAAACAGTATGTCGCTCTGTCATGAAATCCACAAGGGGAAGTTAATCCTAGTTGAAAATGATCAGTTAAACTCATCTTTTCACGTTGTTTGTTCCTCTAAAAGACAGAACCAACATATGTCCTTTTAAGGAAAATATACAATTACAGAAATCTCATGTGAAGACAGATTTATTCGTTATTTACACATAATTGTTCTTTCTGTTGACTGTCTCATAAACTAACGTTATACACCTCCACTGACTTCTTGGAAATATCAGTTAAACAAAATCTTATTTCTGAAATATCAGAATCTCTTCTTTGTAAAATTAATAACGAAGTTATGAATGCTTGTTGTGTACATTCAATTGCCATTTTTCCGTACTTTTGAAGACTTAATAAGAAATATTGAAACATGGTTCGAATCATTTGAGTTACGAACGATATCATTTGTAATAACCTCGTATAAATATTTAACAGAATATTTTTAAAGATATTTTATTTTCTATTCTTTCAGTAAACTTGGATTGTACTTGCCAAATCCTGTAGATCCAGATTCCAGTAAAGCAGAATGGAATGAAGATAAAGAAATATTAGAAGTAACTTTAAGAAATAAAAGGGAATATGATTTTATGAATGAATAAATAAATACATTATTTCGTTTTAATAGTTTTTAAGCTGAACTGAAGTATTCATTTAAAATTATGGTATCTTATAGGAAAACTCATTCATTAACCGTTTGTGTAACAACAGAAAACAAGGGCCGGAAACAGATCGTTTTATTACGAAAATCAACACGTATTTATATTTCCTGTACATTATTATAGCTTACGCAAGTAGATAAACGCAGTCTTCTGATTGGTTGTTTTCGAGTTTCTCGGAAATTGAAGCCATCTATCTGCGAATCATATTTGCCCACGTTTAAGTCTGCTGTGATTGGTTGTTGAATTAGCCTTGTTCATATTTTCTCACGGCCAATATTAGTGACCTAGATATTGACGTCTACCAATTGGCTAGCAGCCTGTTCTCATCACATTTGTAAGAAGTTTTGTTTTAATTTGGTTTTCCTGAATGCTGCATTTTATAATAATAATAATAATTTACTTTATTCCAAAAACAGTACTTGTGATACAGAATGGAATTTTCAGCATTAATCACAATATTGCATCTAATTTCCTCAAATTATAAATAAAAATTAATCACACAGAAAATTTTCCACATTTACAATAGAGATAGTGTCAAAAACATGCAGCATATAAAATGGAAATAGCAATAATAATGATAACAGCTAGGGTAGTAATAATAAGAATACAAGTGAAAATTGCCGTTGGCTTGTGTCACACAGTATTGGCAATGTGGTATAGAAATCCTAACATGTTTAAAAATATTGAATATAATGTTCTCTTTACATGATATGGTGAGGGGAAAAACAAAGATTACAGCCGTCATGGAGATAAGTTGGTGTTTGCAATTATGAGAGTAAAAAAACAGAGAAGTAACAGGACCATAAATATAATAGAAGTAATAAAAGTAAAACTTGAAGGTATGTATATAAGGAAGGATGGATGGAGGAAATTGTTTATTTACTAGATGAAAAAAGGTTAGTTAATTCTTGCCTGACACTATTTTCATCACATAAAATACGTGCCAAGTATGGTATCATAGAATTTCTATACTTAGACGTGCGAGCATACAGTTTTCTGAAGTTACTTCTTGTTCTACCTGAGGAGATGCAAGGTGAAAGCTGAGGGTAAAGCGGATGCTCCAAGTCAGACAAAATCCCTCTAGCAAATTTATTGCACGAAGTCAAGTGCCTATCGACAACGACGTTAACTATGTGGTCCACTGGGACACCACTCACCCTACTGACAGTCTTCAGTATTCTACGAATTGTGACATAGTCTTTTTAAGCAAACCAGGAAAGAATAAGGGTGAACAATAAAGAAGAATAGGTAGGATGCAAGAGTTTATGAACTGTAAGAGGAGGGGTTGAGTTATACCCGAGTGTCTTAACTTCTTAATGTAAAATGTCAGGCGGAATATTTTACTGGAGATTGCTAAGACATGGGAAGACCAGGAGAGATCAGAAGAGGGAATGAGTCCAAGATACTTAATTTCTGATTTGATTCCTATATCATTGTCGTCAATTTTACAACTGTCATGAGAATCGATGACTTCTTTTAACTGTCTTTTACATCTTAAGCTGAAATCAACAGTTTGACATTTAGAAGGATTCAGTTTAAGACCGTTAGACTCAGACCATTTGCTGACTCCCGATAGAAAGCTATTTATTTTGATACAATCTAGCTGGGAGTTAACAGCCATTGAAACCGTTAAATCATCAGCGTACTTCACAAAGTTTATTTCATCAGAGTGAGGCAAGTCATGCAAGAAGAAAGAAAAAAGAAAAGGAGAAAGAACAGCACCTTGAGGGACACCAGCTTCAGTAGGCAATGAAGTGGAAGACTTCCCTTTATATACGGTGTACTGCTTTCTATCTGAGAAATAGGAATGTAACCAGTTAACAGCCCAACATTCTGTTTGACTAGCAGCAAGTTTATTTAATAAGATGTCCCTAGGGACCGAGTCAAAAGCAGATGTATAGTCTAGGAAGGCACAACGAACAAATTTAGCCCCCTTGTCTAGACTGGAAGCAATGTTATGATATAAGACGGCAGCTGCATCTAAAGTGCTTCTACTGTGCTTATAGGCGAATTGTTTAGGGTCATTAAAGGATTTAAGCGAAGGTTCAAGACTAAGTAAAAGTAATTTCTCCATAGTTTTCAAAAAAGGAGAGGTAATAGCAATGGGTCTAAATTTGACACATGCTCCAGTGGATGATTTAGGTATGGGTACAACTTTAATGTCCTTCCAAACGGCAGGCACAATATTATCGGAAAAAGATTTGTTAAATAGATCAGTAAGAGGGTGACACAGAATATCAGAACATTTTTTAAAAATAATACTAGGTACATAATCGGGACCTAAGCTCTGGGAAGGGTTTAGAGACTTGAGGCACTTTTGAACATCATTTGTGTTAAAACCTGGAAAGGGGCTATTATTAACACAAGTGATGCTGGGAAGCATGGCATTTGAGGGAGAGTAAATAAAAGATTTGTTAAGAGTACATACATCAAAAGAATATGGAATATTGTTTATCTGCTTACCACCAGTGATTTCCTTAAATAGTTTCCACATATTAGAAGGATTTTTGCAGAATATGAATTTCTGGTTATATATTACATTCAACCTCTGCATTTCAGACTTAATTAAGAAGTTAGTTCTTTTTACACCACTTTTATCTTTCATCTTATACAGTTTTTCCTTCTCTCTACGAAGCTTTTTAAGCAAGGGGATATTCACAATTTTTGAAAGCCTACATTCTGTTGAATACCGGAAGCTATTACTCAGTACTGAAGACACATGCCCAAGATAATGATGTTTAAGCTTCTTTAGGAATTAACAAAGCACACAAACCAGTTACTGCATGGTACACAAGAACAGTGAAGCTTTGATTTCTGGTCATTTCGTCATTCATTCGCCAACTGAATGAGTTCTTTCTGCGTAAACAGTTTTAGGCAAACCTGATTTTATATGCGAAACTCAAACTAGTTTTCCCAGTCAATTTTTCAATTTAACAGAAACTTAAACACATCTCTCTACAATGATGAACCTTTTTACAAAATAGAAGGATATTGCTAACAAGTAATTATCATATACTTACAGCATGCTATCAGTATTACTGATGATACGTTTCAAATAATTCCGGCTAATTTCATGTCAACGTTTGAGAATTATACAGAAATCACGTTTCACCTTAACACATTCATCAACCAACTGAAACCGATCTGGAAATCTTCGTCACTCAGCATCAACAACAAAATTTGGATTTTCAATACAAACGTCAGTCAGTTCTTCTATACGGATCAGAAACTTGGCGGGAGGGTCCCAAAGAATATTTCCAACAGCCTGTTGCAGACCTTTATTAACAACTCTCTTCGCTCTTTACTGAAGATCAGGTAGCCAGGCAGGAAAGAATCACCAACAAGAAACTATGGGCATTAACAAACAAAAGAAGAACCAATCGCCCGACAAGTATGCAAAAGAAAGTGGAGATGGATTGGACACTCACTGAGGAGGCCACTGGGTGACATCGCGCGCGCGTCAGGCCATCACTCGAGTGGGACCAGGCCGAAAGGGAAGCGACGTGTGGGACGTCCAAGGGTGACGTGGAGGAGATCGTGTGAAGAGGAGTTGAAAGAATATGGGCTAACATGGATGCAGGCGAAAAGTACAGCAGAAGACAGAAGCAAATGGAGACGTGCATTTGAAGCCCTATGTTCCACTAGGAACCCAAGGAAGCAATAATAATAATACGTTTCATCTTAATTCGAATGTTGTGAGCATAGATATTTAAAAATACAAGAAGACACTTCCCGGAAGTATGGTTTTCAAGAATTCGCTGTAATGATATATTTTGGTTATGTGTTAACTGCAAATATTATGTATGGTTAATACCGCTGTATGCATATCTTTTTACTTCTGTTCTGTGCTCGCAAACGTTTGTCATCGGTAAATTTGAAGGAACTAATGTCCCCTTCGGGATTTGGACTTGTAGTTAGAGGCATTGCCACTGAAGTACACAGATGAGAATTGATCACAATAAGGGACTACAACAGAAATACTGAATATTCACATGCTACAAGTGCAAAGTTGACTGACTGAATCCTAGGACAATCCAAAATAACATTCCCGGCACAGAAAAAGATCAGTGTTTAGTCTTACAGATGTATTAAGTTTTATTTCTACACTCTGGTATTTATTTATTTTCATTAGCATAGAGATAAATAATTTGTTATTTTTTTGAGAACATTCTGAATGCATGAAGATGACTCTTAACTTCAGGAATAAAATTTAATTGATGTTGATGCACAACAAATGTATTACTTTTCCTCTTGTTTATGAATTCATAAGTGTAATTTAAAGTTATCTAGATTAAAGTGTGGTGAGTACAACTCATGATTAGATATAAGTAATATATCAGTAAACGAATTCAGAAACGTTTTGGGCTGTGAAAAAAAAACAATCGAAGAAGAGAGCTGTGAAAACAACGTTACAAACACTGTGAAGAATCTAACAAACTATCGAATATGGGGATATTCGACCAATTTGTAAATGATACGCATATAAAGACTTAAGGTATTCCAAATTTATATACCTACAATGCGTTTATCCTAAAAGACACTGACTTCGAGCCCCATCGGCCTTTTTATTCTTTACAACAGTACAGCTATATGCAGGGGAAACTTCATCTGACGTAATAAGTAGTAATGGAAATTTATGAGGGATATGAAAGCATAACTGCCTCCAAAGCCTCAAGATGGTCGGGGGTGGGTGCCTTGCGCTGCAGGTTGGCCACCCCTCCGTACACCTTTTGAAATGCTCCCATATAACCGGGCGTCTTACATAGCCTCTCCTGAGGAAGTCGTACTCACTGCCTTCACGTGGCGGAGGTGTTTTTCACCAAAGGGAGAGGGCAAAAGCGGATGCCCGGCGCTCTTCACCGGGTTGACTGTCCATTGGATAACAGTCTAGGGGAGACGGCTAAACCCTGATTCCAAACCTCCAACGACTGGCGTATGAAGCTCACCGGAGCTCACCGGCAGACGTATGGACAAAGGGCTTATTGGATGCCCTGGATGTCTAGCCCCATTCAAAAAGGCGTATGAACCGGACTCTGGTCACCGGCTGCCAATGGATAGTGGACTCCCCACTCCACTCCTACTGCCTTGTAGGTCACACTTGGTTGTGTAAAGGCTAGAGCTCCACTCTCAAACAAAAGGTCGAGCGATGCTGGGGACATCACTCGTACCTAATTCCCATGAAACTTCATGAACTCTCATACAGACAACATCAACCAAATTCCAGTACTGGTCCAACAACGTCGCCTTCGGTGTTTTGGCCATGTTCTGCGCCGACCAGATGACGATCTGGTCAAATCAGTTCTAAATCCCTCGCCATTTCCATCTTGGCGATGTCGCAGGGTGGACAGCTGAAAACATGGCTTGGTACAGTCAAGGCTGATATGGAGTGCCTGGGCTGGGGCTACAAACCGTCTACGGACTCCGTCTGTGGAACAACTATCAAGAAAGCTATTGCTGATGCCACAATGTTAGTCCACCTAGATGTCCAACTACCAATCAGCATTTCAGTAGATGCCTAACACTGCGATTGGAGCTGTCCCACAACAGCGTATGTCCAATGCATGGCTACCGATTGCTTTCCTTTCCTGTAAACTTACTGCATGCGAATCTAGATACAGCACCTTCGATAGAGAACTTCTCGCTGTTTACGCCGCCGTCAAACACTTTCGTCACTTCGTGGAAGGCCGACAATTTACTGTATTCACCGACTATAAGCCATTGACGTACGCCCTCCACACTACTACAGACCCGTATTCACCACGTGAATTACGCCATTTAGAATATATTTCACAGTTCACTTCCAATATCCAGCACGTTGCTGGAGCTGATAACCCGGTAGCGGACGCTTTGTCTCGCGTATGCGTTACGTCGGTGCCACCAACCATCGATCTTAATAAAATGGCCGAACTCCAATCTGACACTTCGGCAAGTTGAGTGTGAGGGAGTGTCACAAGCCTTTGGAAAACTGTCTGCAAATGAAGTTGATGTGTTGCCTCATCTGGACTAGCTACCAAAATATCGTCCAGGTAGGCAAAGGCGAAATCGAGCCCGCGCAAAACGCCGTGGATAAACCGCTGGAGATTTTGGGCAGCGTTCCGTAGGCCGAAAGGCATTCGAAGAAATTCGAACAGACCAAGCGGTGTAGTCACAGCGGTCTTAGGTATATACTCGGGGTCGACAGGAATCTGATAGTAGGCCCGTGTTAGATCCAGCTTGCCAAATACATTAGCTCCCTTGAGTCACAATGTTTAATCGTGTATGTGAAGGATGGGGTAGCCATCAGAGACAGTTTCCGCGTTTAACCTGCGGTAATCGCCACAAGAACGCCAATCTAAACCGTTATTCTTAGGTACCAGAGGCAACGGTGAGGACCACGGGCAGCTGGATGGCCGAATTATCCCCATTTCAAGCATATGCCCGAACATTGCTGTTAATGTAGTTGAAGATTGAACGATCAATTCATGGTTGTTTGCTCAAATCCGAATTCCCTATATTTTCCCGGAGACATCGATACACCAGTCATCGTCTCATCGGTCACCGTTCAGAGAGAAGTCAGGAGACAACCGCCAGAAGTGATATTGTGATTCGTTATTGCAATATTTGTTCACAGACCTTAGTTGTAATATTGTTTATATGTTGGTGCTACAGTAAAGAATCCTCGAGTGGCCAATCGGTGTTTTGGATTTTGCGTCCGTTATTACTAAGAGTTTCTGAGAAACTCCAAGGAACAGCGTGAGCCCGAGTGCAGCATTAAGTGCTGGGCATTAAGACTTTATGAGACTTGGCTGACAGTTTCTCACGGTACAACGTCAGTTTTAAACGGTTTCGCACAGTTGCAACGACTTTGAATAGTCACCGTTCATCTTTCCTGGTGCCGGTCAAGTCCTCTTTGAACAAGCAATATCTGGAACGTTCTCAGAATTGGGTCAAGTTCAACAATGCCTGGGTCAAAGAAGGGACAGAGTGTCTTGGATGCAAACAGGAAAGTAAGTCATGGTGACTTGTCTGTTACTTGTAACGATGTGTCTGATGTTAAGCATGACATGGTTGATGTTACTGTTTCGCCGTTCAGGGATAATAGGAACATCAAACTCCCTAAATTTGAACCACGGTGTTTCGATGGAAACCCGGCTGATTATTTACAGTTTGTAAAGGAGTTTGAGATCATGCTGAGTAGTTTTCTATTAAGTGATGAATTAAAATTGTTTTATTTAATGAGGTACTGCACTGAAGTTGCTTCAAGAGCTATACAGTACTGTAAGTTTATGAAGCCAAAAGAGGGCTACTACGAGGCTCTGAGCATACTACGTCAAAGGTTTGGAAAACCTTCGATGATTGTAGGGAAATTATTCGAGGCTGTTAAGGGTAATGGTGGTCAATTACAGGATGACTCCCAGGCACTCACTGAGTTTCTGGATAATTTGCCGAATTACAAGAATGCATTGATTTCGATGAATTGCATGAGTGACCTCAACTCGAGCTCAGTCCTAGAAGCAATAGCAAGACGCCTACCTACTCGACTGCAAAGGAAGTGGGTGAAGATAAGCTCTCGTTTAGAGGATGAGGCTATCGAGCCAAAGTTTGATGATATCCTGAAACTAGTAAAAGATAGCGTCAATTAATCTATGAGCAAGTTTGCCAGTCTATTACATCTCACCCCTAGAATAGAGCAGTCTGAGGGAAAAACGCAATCATTGATGACGAATAGGCCTCAAAAAGGTGGATATCGAGAAGGCTCCATGATGTCTAGTAATGCATATAGACCTAGTGAGTGTAACAGGTTTCGTAGTACATCCTCAACAGATAAGTTACAAGATGCAAGACAAACACGGTTGTGTTTTACACGTTTGCAAGAGGTGCATACAAAGGTGAGCCGTGAATCAGTGAGCAAGTTTAGTGATAAGCTAAGTGTGAAATCAAGGTCTGACTCCGAATTGTGTGACGATAACGGTGTAATCAAGAAGTCTGTAGTTGCAACTGGTAAGCCATTGTTGAATAGAGTGTCACAGAAGAGAGTTACAGTTTCAGAGTGCAGTTCTGACTCCACACGTTTACAAGGTATTACTAGTCAGAGTGAAGGTATAAAATCTTTAGGGATTTGTGAGGAGGAACCAAATTTGTCTACTGCTGTTAACAAAGAGTTTGAAAATGATGAAGTCGACCAGATAGATGAAGGTAAATTGAATATTTGTGATATGATCATGATAGTGCAGGTTTGTCTTTGGTTGATCATGATGAAATGGGGGGAATGCCTACTACTGCTAAGTTGAATAAAGGTTCTGTACAACGACAACGTGAAGCAGAATTGAATGCAGATGCAGTTGCAGAAGGTATGGATACTTGTGAGACCATCAGTGTAATTGATCAGTGTCAATGGAGTTGAAGATTGAACGATCAATTCTTGGTTGTTTGCTTAAAATCAACTTCCCCAATTTTCGCGGAAGCATCAATACGACAGTCATCGTCTCATTGGTCGCTGTTCAGAAAGAAGAGTGAAACATCGTCAGAAGTAATACAATGATTTATTATTGTAATATTTGTTTTCAGACCTTAGTTCGCTTATTCTTTTTACATGTTGGTGTGACAATAAAGAAATATCAAACGGCAGATCGGTGTTTTGGTGTTTTCGTCCGTTATAACTAAGCGTTTCTGAAATCTTCGAAGAACAGCGTGGGCCCGAGCGTAGCGAGAGCTGGGCATTAACGGTTTATGAGACGTGATTGACAATCAGCGTGTAGCCCACCTATCATCAGATGCTAGTGCTAAACCGGAGCTGATGGTAAAAGACAGCAGTGGTGGTAATCTTGCAGTTAGACAACTATTTGAAAGCCGAACAACAACGGCTTCTGATCCAGAGCTAAGTTCATCAACTTGTGTCACTCAGTCGCCGTTGGTGTTGTCATCCACAGTGAAGATGACGCCCGTCAACTCAAGTATCTTGTGCAATGAGTATGGTAGTATTGGTGCGTTTGAAAAGACGAAAGATATTGCTCAGTTTAGTGAGGATAAGCCAAGTGTGCACGTGAGGGTAATTGTTAAATTGACTTGCATGAACAAAGGTATTTCTAGTTTCAAGTTACTATTTGAATGCTATTATCTTTGGTGTAAATTAATCTGTGTCTACGCCTGGTTGACCAGATACGTCGTGTGTTTGTTCGTCATCTATGTTCCACGATACAATGACATGAGCGTGTTACCGTTCAGATTTGAGGATATAGCTCATAGAAGGAAGTCAGCAAATGAACTCTTCGACGATTTTCCAACCTAGAGCGTCAACCTGAGAGGGGTTGTAGGCGTACTGCTGTAAGTCCTACAGTTCTTCAAAGGGTAGCGCATCAATGAGCAGTCCAATATGCTCGGTGTGTGATTTTGTACATATGTTCGTGTTGTATATACTGAATTGATATCATCTTTCATCTATCTGTTGGCAATTCTGTTTGTGTCCGGACGACTTCCACTTGTATCATCAACCTGAGAAGGAATGTAGGCGTACTGCTGTAAGTTCTACGGTTCTTCAAGGGTAGTCCGTCAAGGCAGAATCCACAACATTTGATGTGTTGATTGTACATATGTTTGTGTTAAATAATTGTATGAGTTCCAATTATTGTAATTGTTGGTTAACCTTGTTTGTGTCCGGACATTCCACAACTTACAAGCGTCAACCATTGCAAGGTTGTAGGCGTACTGGTGTAAGTCCTGCGATTCTTCAAAGGAATTCCACCAAGACATGATCCGCGTTGTTATTTGTGCTGTGTGTATATACGTGTGGTGTGTCTTCTCAATTTGTGATTTTGGATTAATTGTGTTTAATCGTTGCTTTCGTACCTTGCTGTTATTGCGTTATTTTGTTAAAATTTTCGTCGTGATTACTTCTGAAGTTGTTTCTTGTCTTCTACGTTCGTGAATGAATTGATTGATGTTAGAGACAGCAGACGGGTCGTATACGCCGGGGAGGCTATTACTGAGAATAAAATGCACACGGAGATAATTGTTAGCTGCGGTCCCACACGCCGGGGAGAAAGAGTGTAAATGGCTGAGGCTCGCATACGTCACCGTTACGAGAACTGAGGCAGAATGAGTGACAAGCGATTGCAGTGGTAATTGGTAGTGAGTAGATAAGAGGATGTGCGTGGAGTATCGTGAGGTGCTCATATGGTCACGTTGCATTCTGCAAGAGTCATTCTAGCAAGTGGCGATTGTGTTGCAAGATGTCAAGTGGATGCCTTTAACTGGAAGGCGTATGTCGTCATCGATGTGTGAGATTGTGCTGTGGGTATGCTTGTGGTGTGTTGACTTTGCTGTTTGTTTTCCATTTCAGCTCTGTCCATGTGACTCAGGTTCTCGCAATGGCATCCAAGTCAACTTGTATTGGTCGTGATGGAAAAATGGGATGGATCCCTTTTTTGCCGGGGAGTGTCAATGTAGTTGAAGATTGAACGATCAATTCATGGTTGTTTGCTCAAAACCAACTTCCCCAATTTTCGCGGAGGCATCAATACGACAGTCATCGTCTCATCGGTCACTGTTCAGAGAGAAGTCAGGAGACAACCGCCAGAAGTGATATTGTGATTCGTTATTGCAATATTTGTTCACAGACCTTAGTTGTAATATTGTTTATATGTTGGTGCTACAGTAAAGAATCCTCGAGTGGCCAATCGGTGTTTTGGATTTTGCGTCCGTTATTACTAAGAGTTTCTGAGAAACTCCAAGGAACAGCGTGAGCCCGAGTGCAGCATTAAGTGCTGGGCATTACGAGTTTATGCGAAGTGGCTGAAACCTTAGTTAAAGCTTAATTTTAAAGTTGGATATATGTTGGTGTTACAATGAATAATTCTCGAGTAACGAATCTGTGTTCTGGTTTTGCGTCCGTTATTACTAAGCGTTTCTGAAAAACTTCAAGGAGCAGCGTGAGTCCCAGCGTAGCAGGAGCTGGACATTGACGGTTTACGAGACTTGGGCGACATCTCGTTTAACAGCCTTCATTTTTCTGGGTATAGACGTCGCGGTTTTGCGAAAACCGGCGGACCCGTCGTGGCAATATATGTGACGTTGGAAATCACACATGGTAGGCAGCTGCTAGGTTTTAACAAATGTGTAATAGATTGCAGTACATGCGATTATGGGCCAGTACAAGCGGGTGTGGCATATACGGGGCTGAAGGCTGGGCACTGGGTGGCGATACCGTTAACCTAGAAGTTTGCGGCTGAATCTATCAACTTGTGCTTACCAGTATCTACCAGTAGTTGGTAATGGAGCATATCCATACCGATGATACCTGTAGTCACGTCCGCTACTAGAAAGACCCATCGGAATGCGCGCCCAAAACCGATATTCAGGTCAAGGAAGCGCCTGCCAAACGTAGCTATCGGCTAACCATTTGCGGCACGTAGTTGTAAGGACATTGGCCGCCTGCGCTCCTCTATTGTGGATGGGATTACACTGACCTCTGCTCTGGTATCAATGAGGAAGCGTATCCCCGTGTTACGTTCAGTGACATAGAAGAGGCAACATGGAAGTGGTTCGCCAGAAACGTTTGTCGCCAACACGTGCTGGCCTGTTAGTTTCCCGACTTTTGGACATCAAGGTGCACGGGCGAGTGCACTTTTGGGCCTTTTCACCATAACGCCTATGATACCAGCACACTCCAGGCTGGGAATTTCGAGGCTTACGACGCCGACTGCTGGCACGTGATGATGATCTACGAGTTGAGTCCGTGCGACTACCCGAGCGGCTTCTGGCTCTCATCTCCTGTCTGATACTACATATCTCCTCACAAAGCTTGGTTATACGGGCCACCGTATCGAAGCTTGATGACTCACAAGCCGGAGATTCTTTGATCTGAGCGGGCTTGTCCATGGCCGCGGCCGAAATGCTCAGGTTGGACGTAGTAGCCTCTACTACCCTATCTGCAGCTTCGGCTAATTCGGGTAAGGGGGATTTGTAGATTGGGGCTAAAATGCCCTGAATCGCCTGTGGTAATCTTTGTAACCACAGTTGTTTTTAGGAAGGCATCGTCTACCTTGAAGTCGGTGATCAACTGTCTCATCTGTGGTAACAACTGGGTGGGCTTCCGGTCGCCAAGGTTAACATCGCGGAAAAGTTCCTGCACTTTCTGTTGGTCAGTGAGTGCAACGCGTTTAATTAGGGCCTGCTTGAGCCATTCATACAAGTCGGGGGACGGACCCTCGAAGAAGTCTGACACTTCCTCCATGACATTCTCAGGGAGACTCATAATCACTAAGTTTACCTTCGTTTCTTGTGTGTATATGTTTGAGAGTGAACAAAGCTTCTACGTGGTTGAACCACACAACAGGACGATGTGTCCAGAAGGTTGGGAGTTGCAAAGTTATAGCCATCTGTGAAGCACTGTCGTCAGCCATTATACGGACAGAACGATATACTAACTGAGCGATAGGACAAATACACGTGAAAACGAGACCAGTAAAAATGTATAACTCCATGTGAAAAATATATATAATAGTAATAATGTATATTCTCATATAAACATATAAATGTACATGAAAATGCATGCCATTTTTACAGGCACGATCAAGTATGATATAATATCAAATCGTAGATTGTCTACAAGTTAATAATGTTTCAACAGTTAAATATTTGATATATATATATATATAAATACACTCATTGTCTGAACTAGGCTGTATAGTTATTGAATTGTACAATTGTCCTCCAGGTTGAGCGGGAAAGTCTACTTCGTTTCGTTTTCATCCCGTGGTTGTCTGCATACGATAACCAACCAATATTGAGGTAAGTACAACGTTCACAATGGATTGAAAGACTCATTGTCTGAACTAGGCTGTATAGTTATTGAATTGTACAATTGTCCTCCAGGTTGAGCGGGAAAATCTACTTCGTTTCGTTTTCATCCCGTGGTTGTCTGCATACGATAACCAACCAATATTGAGGTAAGTGCAACGTTTACAAGGGATTGAAAGCTGTTTTAGAAAAGTTAAAGTGCTAAGGTGAAACATTAAAGTGTAATAGATTAAGTGAGTGAAATATGTCATTAATAAACACATTTATATAGAAAACAGAATGGGGAAGTAATTAATCCTTAGGCCGACAACGTTCATTTGCAATGTATAATAGAACCAATATATTTTGTACTATCATGATGTCAACTTTTGGCTTTAATACAATTATTTTCAAGCCAGTCGTTTTTATTTCATGTCTTTTGTTTCTATTTGGTGCACAACCGTACCTTACAGAGAACAGGAATAGTATAAGTAGAATTGAATTCATAAAGAGCTATAAAATGTTAGGTTTAATGGAATATAATGAGGACTTAATGGAATATAATGATGAAAATACGTGCTCACCACTTGTAAGAGTTATTACGGCTGACGTTAGACCTAAATTCTAAACACTCTTACAAAACTTCTTCACCGTTTTATGACCTTAACTGTACTCTGCTTAACGCGCAAATACTGACGAACGGAATCTAGATAAAAAGACTTGAATTAACTGGTGTATCTAGAACAGCTATATTTACACAAATGAAATATGAAATTTGATATATAAAGAGGTTGTACAACTTATCTGCTGACATCACTTGTGGTAGGCTCGGAGAGTGTGCTGAATGAGGGAGCAAACCAACGTACGTACGGAAGAGTCAGGCAGCCTGTCGACGGCCGTAAATTTGAGTGACCGCGAATGAGATAAACTAGCGATTCGCCCGCTTGTGATTGGCCAGTTTTTCATTCGAGTTGAGGTAATTTTAAGCACCATTTTGCTGCTTGGTTAAGTTCTGAATTTCCGTGAGGGTTTTATCAAATTGTAGAGATAACTGACAACACAAATTATTACAGCTCAGGAAAGAAATGATATGGCAGTGGATTTGTTTGCTGAATCCAGCGAATTCATGCCAAATTAAGATCTAAGGACTTCTCAGAAGTGTCAAGAGTGCAAACAATGTTCTGAAGAAGTAATAACTTCACGCAACTTCAATTATTGCTTGACCATTATTGTCAGAGATCCTTAAATAAGTATAATATAGACAGTGGTCTGGCTAATCATGATAAAAACGGTATGGTTGATTCAGCATACACGTATACTTATGTATATGTAGGTAAACCTAGATGAACTGTGTTCTTGTCACGAAGATCGGAAAGCAGGTACCAGATGTCTCAGTAAGCAGTGTAATACATGTAAGTTACATGTTTTTATTTGACATAAACTGGATCTCCACTCACTTTCAGAATTAATCTTAAATTCAGTTGGAATAAGCTTGTTGAGCACATCAGTATTGATAGAATACAGTGAAAGTAAGTAAACACATGCTTCTTAAGATTAAGTGATACATTTATTTGATTGTATTATTATCAGTTGTCTATCTAAGTTAATGATGAATTCGTTGCGATAATAATACCTATTATTGTTTTTATAGTCACTATGAACATGAATGTTATTATTATTGCTGTCAAGACCTATTATTTGTCATAAAGTGGTTGTCATTTTTGCTAAAATATTTGTACAAACTTTGAAAACTACTGCATAACTTGTCGTTAAATAATTTTATCATTTCATGATGCTTCGATGGACCTACTAGATATCGACCAACGATAAGTTGCGAAGTCCCTTAAGTTTAGTGAAAACTATTGGGCTACTTATATATATATATATTGTTTGTAAAGTGATTACTTGTAAATGCTTATCAGGAAAATTTTTTTATTCAGATCATACATTTAATACCCAAGTTAATTATGCTTTTCTTAAACCTTTTCAGACTTATGGAAAAACGTATATGTGCCGTGTACGCAGATGGAACTTACTGACGGTAACAGAGGACTACTCATCTGAATTATCTGTACATTTGAAATCTGATTTTTGTTTAATAAACAATTTTTCAATGAATCTGTCTTCCTTCTGTTGTAATGCGATTGTGTTCCAGTAACATAAGTAGCACGTGCTAAGTTAGAAGTTGAGGGTAAACTGTTAGGAGTAAATGCGGCGTCTGGAAGACTTTTGTTTACGTGATTATATGAGCAGATAGCAACGTATCGTGTTCTTTGGCTGAGAACCCTAGGCATTCTGTTTTTAATTATTACGATTACCGTAGTTGCACTGAGTCATACATCTAACAGCAAAGGTATAGTCTCTCCTTATGGTATACTGCGACATGCAGAAATCACAAGCAAACTATCTCAGGTAGATTTACTCTCACTTTGTGACTATGAATCGCGAATCAGTATATGTATTCTGCTAAGACGATAGATAACTCGAAACGCTTTATAATCGCAATACCTCCTCTACGATTTAGACATATTTACTTTATTTGACTACAACATAATGTTTAACCAATAGGCTTCTCCGAATATCTGCTCCTACTTAGTATTTCAAAGATAGCCTCATATACTCTATACCTCACAAATTACGCAAGGGCTAATATTCGGTCTTATCAAGTAGAATAAACAAACGAATAACGAGGAATACATTTATTAATGAATTAACATGTAATACAAAATCGACAACAGTGCAGGTATCTTTTTCTTTATCACCCAAATCCATGAAATTCCCGAAAGTAGATATTATCTGAAAAAGAACAAAAGAATTATACAGATGTAGACATTGTTATCAGTGTAAACACAATAATTAACCATGAAATATGTTTGAAATGACGAAATAATTAGCTGAATTGTATATAATTACGTCAGTAAACATTTTTCAATAATACAAAATCGATATTGCATCTGCCTGCAAACGTCAAGTTTATGTCATAAAATAAGGAAATACTATGCGTATATAATTTCTAAGTATTTCTGCAGATTTTTCCTTAAAGAAATACATGTGGAGGAGCCTTGTCAGCATTAGGAAAAGTACACAACAAAGTAAATGAAATAATTACCAAAACGAGCTATCCCACCTCATCATGTCCGTGTGTAATCCATTAAAATGCAAAAAAATTCACGAAATGGTCGTTATAACATGTGTTTTCAAGTAATTCGACATATTCTGAACGGAAAAGTACGTTTTTTCAACAAACTGCCTGTAAGCTACGGCCGGATAAGGACACCACCATTGCCTATTTCTGCTAAATACGCCGTATTTCATGTAAAAAAGTGTGTAAAACAACGAAAAATGACCTAATCTTGACGTCTTTTCCAAAAATAACGCCAATATCCATCAGCTGATCAAATGACCTACGGCCGCCTGAGGGCTGCTGTCACAACTCAAAAGATAAAGATGTGTCAGAACAATGGGTGAGCGAGTTTAAACAAAGGTTCAAGGGTACATTGTGCACTACATGCCAAATAACCCACAGTGGATAGCTAAGTGAAGAGTTTGTAGTGAATGCAGGCGCAAATGATGATGTCTACACTTGCTGATTTTATTAGTGCTGTTGTGGACCAGATTATGCAACGCGGACCGTGAGGAGTGAGGAGATTGGCTCATATGAACAAACAAAAAACCTTAGAAGATATGCGCTTTGCAGAAGATTTGTCTGATATATTAGCCCTTTGTCATCCCAATAATTTTTTTCTCTTGTAGTCCAAGATGAATCCTCTAAATTACTAGACTGCAGCATTCTTCGCTCGGGATTGGATGCTAGGCTTCACTGTGAAGCCGGAGTTTCGTAGTCAAGCATCCATACCATTCGGCACGTTGTCTTGTTACCTTTGGCTGTTCGTCCACTGTTCCCAGCTAGCCAAGCAATCATCGCACTACGATTCTGATTTCGAAATGTGTCATTTGTTTCGGACCGCCAGTTTTGTGTTTCCATTTCTCTTCGGTCTAAGTAGGATAACTTTGTTAGGGTTGGAGGAGGACAACTTGTATTTGTATACGGCGTACTTCATGTAAATGTCTATTTCCCATCATTTCCGAAGCTGGTGAGACCGTTAACGAGCTACTTCTTCCATACTTACGAATCAATGAGTTATCCTGACTCTATTTTTCTGAGTTTGTTCCATTATATATGTTTTCGTAACTATGTGCTAACATGAGCCAGTTTTATTATGCATGGCCAGACACTTAAGGCTGTACGTATTCAATAGGCTATGGTTTCCTTGTAGCCTGTCCTTTCTTCTTGGAAGAGACAGAAGTTTTTTTCTGTACGCTATGAATATTGAATCTAGAATCCTGATTCGCGTTTCCTATCGGTAATATGTACTCTGCCTTAGGGCTTGAGCAAGTGCACTAATGTTCACTCCATAGGTGAATAACCCATGCACGACTTATTTGACTCGTTTCTTGAGATAACTGTCCTCTCAGACCGCCAACTTCTTCACAATGTCGAGATAGGCCATGGCTTGGCTGTACACATGCATTCAAAAATGCATGATGTCGTCGACCACAAAAGTCTGGTGGCAGACTTTTCAGGCATTTATTTCTGTGTGATTTGCCACAATCGGCACTGGCCTTTTTTCCTCTGAAGGTGTTGATACCGGTGATTTAGCTCTTCCAGCTGATAGAATCCTCGACATATTGGGGCGGCCTGCATCTTTAATTTGCTCGGTCAGTAAAAAATCTTTGAGTGGTGACTTCTTAGGTCAGGTAGCACCGGTATTCCTCTTAACTGCCGATGAAAATCATCTCAAAAAACGATTCAATGGCTGTTCAGAATCCGAACCAAGTGCTGGAGAGAATCTACCCTGGCATTGGTATCACAATACCTGTAGTCACCGGGCTGAGTATTTCTGAATGACTATATATTTAGCGAAGGCAGAAAGACTACGGGAAGCTGACTGACTGCACGAATTAGCAGCCACCGTGACCTGTGTTCATAGTTCCCTGCCTCTCATTGACCGCATTTTATAGACACTTTATTTCATCTATTTCTACAAATGCCTTCACATGTACTAATTCATTGTGACTATGCACGCTAACTGCTGAAAACTATGTACGATGGACTATGCTAACTCATTAAATTCATGAACAAATTCTCCATTCTGGGCATAAAAACAGCACCAAATTTTTAAGTAGCGATAGTCTGAGACCTACTTAGGGGGTAATCCCATTAGACCTGAACCAGTCGTTCCCAATGACACAGTGGACTGAATACCCAAGAGTCTTCGAAGAAGCATTCAGAACTGGGAATACAACTGAAGCCTACAACGAAACACACAGGTCACATTGTGAGCGAGGCGCGAGGTTCCCAGAGCACACTCACTTACATCTTAGAGGATAAAGCGAACCTGCTTCAGTGTCATAATGCGAACAGAAGAACTACTATTAGATGTGGAGGATAAGACCTTGAGCTTGTAAATAGCGTATTCGGCGTTAACATATGCCACCTTTCAACTCTCTAGCTCACCTCTCATATGCAACCCTTGCTCTATGCCTTGTGGAGCGTCAGTTTCGTAACTCTGCTCTAAGCTTTCATTTTCCAACGTGTTTCGTGCTTACACGAAGGGCTTCTCCATTAAAAGATGCCTTGTATTTTTACAAGAGGCAATATTCTGTTTCGAACAACATATTATTCTAAGAGCAAATGGCTCTTTATCACTTATTGCTTTCGACAGGGCTAAACGTGATGAATCACCAGTTAAACGTCCGCTATCTAATAAATACATATCTCTGAAAATCTCTAGCTTGAGATCTACTCATATCTTCTAGGAAGAATTCAGGGATAAGTCATATCCATGATCTCTGGTTCTACCATTTACTTACACGGGGAAGAACTTAGCAGTTTGAGACTCATCTCAAGACACCACTGATAAAGTCTGTATTCTCAGGAGTTGTACAGGGTTCGATTCATCTTCTCTTCTTTTCTTCATATGTCAAACCATCACAGTGGAGTAACAAGCGAGTTTCGAGACCATGGAGGAACCAAGGCATAATATTGTGCAATTGAATTTCTGAGGAAGAGCTGCCTGCTGCATTAATCGAGCCGTTACAGAAAGTATTGAATAAGCTAAGACACGTACTACAGAAGAAATCGTACAGGCATGAAGTCGGTTACCCTTAAAAAGTCCCAATCTGAAAAATCTTTTCAACTTCACTACGTGAATAAAAATATAAATTCGTTGTGAAATGCTCCAAACAACAAAAAATCAACACTTTTATGTACACGGATCAGACAAACATAAAGTGTTTAATATTTGGAACTCCATTATGGAGAATTTACTACTGAAGTCATTATTTACGCAACTGCACTTTCAATGTCCAATATCCACCATAGCTGCTAATTGGAACGAAATTGAAGTTGTGATTTTTGTGGTGGGTTTTTTATGTTTTAGAAAAGTGGCTGTTTTCCAATCATATTTACATATTTAGACCATTGTTTTTAAAATGTTTGATTTTTACTTAACTTAAGATTTTGGGAAGCATAGTGAAGTGGGATTAAATAGACTCAGAAGAGCAGGGAAATATTTTTGTATACATAAATATTCACATATCTGAATATATAGAAACCTCGGGAAATTTTTGAGGTTTTTATAAGCAGCACTTAAGTGTTGCCCTCGTTCAACCAAGAAACTTTCTCAGTCTTCAGTGGTATCCCCTATAGCTTCAAGAACTCCCTCAGTTGGGAATTTTCTCCAGACCTGGGATATCTCGGATGGACAGTTATCTGCAGTCTACCTCTAAGTTTCTGCAACTTACCCTAAGATTCAGCTACTCTCCTACGGTTACTCAGTGGACTCTTAGTCTGTAGCCACACGTGTGATGTGCCCATTATGTCCACGGCTTATCGCAACAAACACCATGGTATGCATACTTCTGTCAACTCAAAGACTTATGATATCAGAAAGCAGTTAAATTTCTAAAAGAAACATCTGCTGTTTTAGCGAAATGTATTTATAATGATGGGAAACTATATGGAATTTAAAACTTATCTGAATCAAATGAAGTAGCCACTCTTGTACTTTCTACTAACTATGTTCTTGTTCTGATTAATAGCGGACTGCAAATAAGTAAAATGAAAAGTGGGAATGTACCAGTGGGGACTATTGTCGTTTACTTATTCTTGCTTTCATACTGTCACGACTTTTGTAGAACCACGGTTGAATGCACGCAATGACGGTGCCCACTGTGGTCTGTCTATCAACACTGCCTTGCTGGTAGGAACTGTTCCAGAAGACTACAATAAGACAAAAATCACTCACGAACTACGAGGTTGCACACATTCGTGTGCTTGAAAGACCTCCTTTCCTTGGTAGCCATCCATAAAATCGGGTGCTTTAAATGGGCTCTCGCAGAACATTCATGATGCGATCAACTGAATTTTAGACACCTGAGTCTACCAAACTCCTAACGTCAGGGGACACAACACGAAGATATTCCTCATCAGATAGTTTCGCCTCGAAGGGAGATATGACGGCGTTGGTGTCCATTTGTGAACTGCCTGAAGATTTCAAAACCACTAAATTTATTCCCCAGGTGTTTTAGTTAATGCCCTCAGCCACTTTGCCACGCGACAGTTAAGCCTCATTCGCAGCGACGCGTGATTCCATGCCTGACTCCAGAGACTCGAAGCGTAACAGAATAGCCTTGGGGTGTGCTGAGAAACAAGATCTACAGCCATCTATCTCTTCATTCTTCGCATACCTGCAAGTAGTTGCCATAAAATATACCTTAAACGTTACCTGGCGGCAGAATGGAAGCCATCGACGTGGGAGCACATACAGACAAGCTGAAATGCAATGTTGTTAATGAACTGTAATATACATTTCAGTTGTGTTAACCTTTTTTGACCGTCGGAAACTGGGTGTATCGAACTGAAACCGTTTGGGTTGGCTTCTTAACACAGTTAAGATTAGCTAGGAATTACAGCTCACCGGTTCACCCTGCGTTAGCTTGCAGGCTCCGTGTTCTCATATGACCGCTGTATTATGTGTTCAGTCGTTGAGGATGCCGTTTGAACTCTTACGGTTTTGTAGAAACTGTCTGAAAAGAAAGGTTACTACAAAACGTCAACTTACTGTAGCACGCCAAAAAAATGAACTCGTAAGTCATGTAGCCTCTACATGTTCCCTCACTAGCGTGAACGAAAACGAAGTAATTTGAATTCCTTCTAAATACAAACCAAAATACCCGTGATGCGGCGTTATACTGCTTTCGAGTCAGAAAACATCTTAAAACAACCCCATAAATTGACTACCAACAGTGACAGGAGTGTTTTAATAGTATTTGTGTTAATTAGGCTGTCTAAATATTTTTTGGTTTGTTGGTGGGGAATGTGGTGCCTCGGTGGCATAGAGGTTAGGATTCTCGCCGACCATGCACATGGTCCGGGGTTCGATTCCCGGTTGACGCACTCCTTTACCTCGCTAAGCCGGAAATAATGCTGGTAAAGAGGAAAGGTTGGGCATGAGGCTAGCAACCTTATCCTGTAAAATAAACACTGCTACAGAAACTTCCAGCCACTAGCTTGAGGTCCTGTGTTCCTCTGGGCAACGTGAAGGAAAAAAGGTGGGGAATGTTAACTACTTGACTTAAATTAGTCATTGAGGGTAAATTTTTGTATGGAAATGTCACGTCGAGTACTTATTAAGTACTACAAGACATTTCTCCCTAAGCATTGATGTTATACTTCCTAGCTACATCACCACACGACTGGGATTCTGCATACTTTGATGGTCCTTTGGTGTGATTACAGGTCTTATGAAAACAAATAATGTGGTAAAGTGCCTGCCGTCCTTCTTATGTGGGCAGAGAAATCTTTTCAAAAGGACTGTGACTTAACACTCCCTCGCTCTAACCAGAATATAGCAGTAGCTGTGAAACATGTCGGGATTTTCAAATACAAATTTTCAGGTATAAGATGTGCTTAATTGACTGCATACATTATGAAATTTCAGTCGATGTGGCATCAGCTCATAGGCTGCAACAGATAAGTTCTAACAGAAGTAGCAACACTGTAAAACAGGTGATAATGGTAAAATCAAATAATGGTTTTGAGGAAGAATGATAAAAGGTAGTTTGTAGTGCTGAAAATATCGAACGTGAGGGTGAGTGAATACACTTATTCTACCTGTCCAGTTTTCAGGGCTTTTCTTGAAGTAGAAACAGACAGATTTGTCCATCGTATATTTTGCAAGTTCAAAGTGTGCGTGTAAAGTACTGCAATCTTGCTCAAGATAACTAAAATGTTCAGCAAGGTTGGTGTCTGCGCTTCACAAAAGACTTTTCGAAGTGGTAGGACGCATGATAAGTGGTGTTAGGTTCATTGCGCGATTAAGCAAAGAACTTAGTTCAAGTTGTTCAAAGTACTTTTCGCGGAATCTCTCTCGCCTTACAGATGGTCTTCCTCTCCAACCTTTTTGTAAGTGTGCATATGACACATACTTAGCTACCTGCACACATTTGTTAACCAAAAGCTGTTCAGCAACCTATACTGGGTACGTAAGCTAGTCGTTTTAGCCAGATGATGGAATTTGTAAGAATGGGCTTACGTAACTAAGTTACGTTATTGGATAATTCTTATTTGTGGTCAACTGATGACGGTTACGTGATTAGGTTGACCCAGAACAGAATAATTTTGAAATAATCCAGGCCATATTCTGGTCATCTGATTGTTGCACAATCCCCTTATAAACGCAGGAAATGCACTTACCTATATATAATGTCTTTTTCGTGTTTGTGACTTAGAAACCAGCTAAGGACTGGGACTGCTGCACATCGGTGCGAAGTTCTATGTCGAAAACAGACAGACTAAGGAAACTATGTGCAACGGAAAATAATTTGATGGTTGCTCAAAAGAGTTAACACTGATTTCATGTGAAGACAAAGCGCATCTATTTCAGGAAGTAAACTAATATTGAGAGCTAAGTTAGCCATAAAATCAGGTCAAATATACCTAAATTACTTGTTATCTTTGTGGGCCACTAGCTGTCTCATATTTGTTTCAGGGATTCTAACTGAAATATCTTTGGGATTTCGACAGTTACTTAAAAGATGACTGACTGGTTTCAACATAGAACCTTCACCGATATGCAGCAGTTCGATTCTCTACTGTCTGTTTTCGACATAGAACTTTGCACAAATGTGCGCCAGTTCAAGTCGCCACATTCCGTGTAGCACGCGAAGCAAGAGAAGAAAGTACAAGAAAAGCATAATAGAAACAGTGAGCAGAGGTGTGAGACAAAGGAGTAGTAAAGAAATACAAAACAGTTTCATTGGAGATCATAAGTCACAGGGAGTGGATACATCTGCGCCACTGAGAACGGTTTTGAGCCATGTCACCGATTGTTTCCAACCATAGATTTTTACCGTCCCGAGGACCCCAGCCTGGAAGTCTGCACCTTCCTACGTGGCTTAGACCAACTGTTGTGGATTTCATTGACTGATGCCAAGTTTTTGTTTGACCGCCGCTAGCTTTTTTCCAGTCTGACCCTATATCCGCTAACATAGCTCGTCGAGGGAGGCGATGGCTTGGCATACGTAACACATGTCCTAACTATCTCAGTCTTTGTAGCTTCACGACTTCGTCGATTGATTTCCCCTGTTTACCTAGAACTCTACGCCTAACCTCCATGTTGCTCACCTTATTATGCCACTCTACACCTCCCTTAGTACACAAAGCAAGAGAAGAAATTAAAAAGAAATACAAAATAGAGACAGTAAAGAGAGCTATGAGGCGGAAAGAATAGTTATATCGAAAAACACTATAGTTTTATTGGATGTTATAAGTCAAGGAGTGGACTCATTTGCACCATTGAGAACAATTTTGAGCCATATCATCGATTGTCTCCAGCCATTGAATTTTACCGTCCCGAGGACACCAACCAGGAAGTCTAAACCTTCCTAAGTGGCTCAAACTAACTGTTGTAGATTTCATTGACTGATGAGGCTGGCTCTTTTCCAACCTGATCCATCCTATGTCAGCTAAGATTGCCCGTCGAGGAAGGCGGCGGCTAGGCATACGTAATACACACCCTAACCATCTTAATCGATGTGACTTCACAGCTTCGTCTATTGATTTCCCCTCCTTACCTAGCACTCGACGCCTAACCTCAATATTGCTCACCCGATTATACCACCTAACACGGGAGATAGAATGCAGGCACTTATGATCAAGGACATCTAGTCTTTTCATGTCTTCCAATCTGAATGGCCACGTCTCGCAGCCATAAAGGAGGACAAAGTGGACTGCTGAGCAGTACACCCGCCCTTTGGTCGGTAGCCAGCTGGATATCACGTCTACTAAGCCATAGACGGCGTAAACTGGCATATGCGAAACTAGCCCTCTGTATCCGGGCTGAGATTTCGTCAGAGATCAACCCGTTGGGGCTGATGGTACTTCCCAAATAAGTGAAGCGGTCAACGTGCTCTACCACTTCACTCCCTATTTCTAAACTAGGAATCAGTGTGGTCCAGTCCTGTAACATCATCTTGCATTTGGCGGGAGCGAATCGCATGCCGAACATTCGTAGATTGCAGCTCAAGGTGTTTAGAAGACTCTGCATTTTTTCAGCGTTTTCATCTAGAAGGACTATATCGTCTGCATATTCTAATTCGAGATTATTCCCTGGTAGCAAGTCAATTCCTGAGTCTCTGAAGTGAGTTAGGGTTAAATTCATTAGTACGTCTATGATGAAATTGAGTAGGAATGGGGATAATGGGCATCCCCGAGGGACGCCACTAGTTGTCACCAGTTCAGATGACAACTCGCCGTAAGCTCTCACCTGCCTTGATCAGTGCAATGTATTTTCTCTGCATTCCTTTCACAGCCAGGCATCGCCAGAGTACCTCTCGATCGACAGAATCGAATGTCGCCTTTAGGTCAAGAAATATAACGATTTCAGGATTTCATCATGAGCTGACATTAGTTAGAGAACCATTGGAAAACCTAGGAGTACTGGACAGCTGTTTCATCCTAGTTTGGGACTCTTCAGCAGTATGCACCCACCGGAATTCGAACCCAAGACCTTCCGGTTACAAGGCGAGCTCGTATACCATTAAGCCACTGGGACCCGATCCAATGGTCCTTGAATTCTAACTTCTGCCAATTCACCACATAGCGCGACCGCTGTCCAGTACTCCCAGGTTTTCCAATGGTTCTCTAACTAATGTCAGCTCATGAAATCCTGAAACTAATCAAATCCCTACAAACCAACACTTGGAAATATAACGATTGTTGGACGCCGGTAAGAATGCCTATGTTCTAGAATCTGTCGTAGGGTGAAGATATGATCAATACACCCTCTTCCTGGTCTAAAGCCTCCCTAGTTCTCTCATGTTTGTATCTCATGTGGACCGCCCAGTCTACGCAATATTATTAAGCCTATGACTTTAGACACTATATTAGTCAAGCTGATCCCCCTGTGATTATCACAGGAAGACTTGTCTCCCTTCTTGTATATAGGGACACTCAATGAATTACACCAACTCGACGGGACTTCCTCTGATTCTCAGACTGCGAAATACCTTAGTTAACGTAGACATTAAACTTTCTCCGCCGTACTTAAATACCTGTGGAGTCATTCCATCGGGTCCCGCAGCTTTGCGCCGTTTCAGACTAGTGGCAACTTTACTTGAAAGATCCTCGAAGATCACCTTAGTCTCGGGGAATTCTAGCTTAGGATGGGGAGATTGTCTAAGCTTTGGTATTTTGCTGGGCTTCAATAACCAAAAATTCGATTAAAGTAACAATGTTTTGTAATATTAGTGGTCAAACCCAATTATTATATAATCTATCTGTAGCTTCCCAAAATATTACTTGCATCGATAGAGAAATAGGAAATTAGGAGAAAGAGTTATATTATCGTTTTTATATGTAGACATAAGTACTACTTTTTACTGGCATGATTATTTTGCGAAATTCTTGTGATATTTTGTCTTGCAAATTGTTTTAGCCTGACAGTATGTTTCTGTGAAGTAAGCGCAAGAATTTGTCAATCGTATCTCTGTCTATTTTTGTATTGACAGTTTAAATTCAGGAAAGCAAAACGAAAACCAATAAGTTTACCATCTGCAAGAGTGGCACACAACAACAAATCTCAATTAAATTTAATTAGTGTTACTCCTATGTAGCACTGACAGAAATATCTGTTACTGTGATTTCAAAAAATCCACTTAACGTCAAACTAAGTATGCACTGTAACAAATAGTGGATTTACTATTCATTTAAGTATAAAACTCAGTATACCTACTCTAAATGTTTGTCAGGTGGTAGTTTGAGGCGTTAGATTTGTCAGGTCGTTAATGGATAAGTTCCATAGTCATTCTAGACATCTTTGACATAAATCTGAAAAAGAAGTGAGCTAATCAAAATCGTCCCACAAGCTATCTTTTGGCACATCTTGATGCCCAGGGACATGATTATTCTTTTGTTACTGTTTGTATGTGTGGTTCAACAGGTTACTTCAATGACATATTTTACCTCATATTTGATTTCTTTCATGGTTGTAGATCAGTTCAATGTATCGCTAGACTGCAAACTGATCTAAGTGCTAAGCTTCTAAAAGTCACTGCGTATCCTGTGTCTAAGATTTTCACAAGTTTAAATGCATTTCTCGCTTCTTACATAATATTATTTAAATGGGTGTTAGAAACAATATGCATTTCTGAGTAGTGTAAGTTGTCTAACTTACAATATTAATATTTCCCTCTTTTCTCATTTAGTCCACTGGTATTTTGGTTATATCCAAGTACTCAGAAAGCATTTATATTCGTCAACCGAGATAATTGCAATAGGGAGGTAAAGATTAGACATAAACATGATACTGACAACTGTTTTAAAACAACTTATTTCTGTTATTTTTCATTAGATGTTACCTGGTTTTGAATGTTGTAAACAACTGACCGAATGAATCCAGTGGATACAAAAGAGAAGTTTAAGTTACTTCTACAATGTACAGGGAGATTTTGTGGTCGAATATCAAACTCAAGTACGTGTACTGCGTGCTTTTGGGGATCAAGAGTATCATCAGGATCAAGTCAACAATACGGTTTTTGTGAAAAATGTTTAACTCCATTATCAATTCATGGTTGGCTATATCTTGGATTTTTAGCCATTCTACCTGTATTATTTCTATCATTAACATTGCCAACAACTGGTTCACAAAACCAAATATTCACTAAAAAACCAGAGAAAAATGTTGTTGCAAAAAGTCAAGAGAATATGCACGGTCTGCCTACACGTTCAGTTGAACATAAGACATGCAATAAAAAAGCATGGATTCTGTTTCTTCTCTGTATTTTTGTCCACACATGTGCAAGTTTAATAACTGTCATTCTGTACCCACCGTTTGGATCACTTTCATTGTATCATTGTGGTGTGGAAAAAGTTGAAGATTTCTATGCTCCTTTACTAGCAGCTCCTGGTTGTTCTTCTGAAGTCAACTTTCCATTAACCTCTTTGCCTATTGTATATTACTCAATTAGTGCTTTCATCTGTCTTTTAACTTATCCATTATTATTTATGGTAGCATTTCGTGATTGTACATGGTTAAAACATCTTTACTATGCATTATATGCCTACCCAGTGATATGCATTTTTGTTCTTGTTTTCGGTGGTGTATTATACTTTGTTTTCCCGTATTTTCTTCTTTTTGTCAGTCTACTAGATTCACTTTATCGATTTCCTCTAGTGTTTGACTATTCAATTGTTCATCCAGATGCCATTATTCGACCTGTTTGTAATCCATTAATTCTTGTCAAGGATATTATTCGTTCTCCAGGTCAATATTTTCTTTTTATTTTAATTAATCTGTTATCTACCGGTTATGCTTTATTATCGTTTTTTGAAGCATTTAACTGGTGTTTACTATTAGCACTACTACCAGTTACATTTTATATTCTAACTCTCCCGTTGTCTCATCCATTTCTTCATCATGATTGTGAAAGTACACTTAGCAGAATGTGTAATATAACATTTAAACAACATAATATACCTACTTCAAGTAGTTCAAAACATCCAGTGAGTAATTTAACCAGTCGTACAAATTTATTTAGAACATTTAGAAATACATCCGATTAAAATATCCCACCCACCTTCTTTCAGGGCATACGTGATGGAGATATGGCTCAAGGGTTCCGGGTTCGGATATCGTTCAACCTACTTCACCCTGGTTGGTGTCATCAGCCCTCAAACCTCATGAGAATGACTCATAGCCCAGTACCGGTTAGCTGAGTCCTAACCAAGCAATCAGTTATCCTTCTATTTTTTGTTATATTTTGCATTATATATTTCATCCATGAATTTTGTTTTACCAATTATTTATTCTTATCATTCATGAATAAGTACCCAACTAAGCTTGTTTACAGATTTTGCTTTAACTAGAGATAAGTTAAAGAAATCAACACACATACACACAATTTAACTTCTACAAAAAATATGTTAGCGCCATTCTATGTAATACCTGCTCTAAGTTGAAACTCATTTGGTTTGCTTGTATCGGTTAGACTACATTTTACTTCCGTTTATGTGTAATCTCAGAATTATTTCAATGTTTTTCTAAATATATCGTGATGTGATTCAAGGTATTGTTGCTAATATTTTATAGGTGTATAGGTTGAATAAATAAATGCAAGGATTTCCATTCTCCTTTTATGTGTATGAAAGACATTAATTAGTCTGTCGGAGAAAAATTAAGTTTTGTATACAGTTCAGTGCCTAAAAAGTTACATCGATGCTAATTATTCGATCATTTGCTGTAAGTGATGGGAAGGTAGTAATCATATTTTGTGTGTCGGTGGCACAGCGGTTAGGATGCTCGTTAACCATCCACATGGTCCGGAGTTCGATCCTCGGCCGACGCACACCCGATATCAATGGTCGGCCTGCAAAAATCGGGCTACCGATATCACAAGGTGAAAATTTCATACCTGTATCAAAAATACTATGTGGAGCCAATCTATAATAATATATATATGGAAAGTGTAAGTCGTATTGACCTGCTTTGTGTGCTCATGGAAGTGTGTGTGCGGTTATTCCTGTCTGGTTGCCCACACTGTGGAAGTTGATTTCTTCTTGGAATACTTGAAAATCTGGAAACATAGTTTGAGTAAATTAATTCTAAGTGAGGTACTTGTAAGAATGAATTTTAAAAAAGTAGGAAACATGTGGTGAGTACTAATCGTATTCAACCAAAAGAAAAGAGAATCTTCGGTTCCCTTAAACTATTTAAGTGTTGTGCAAAATTAAGATGATGGTGCAATAATCAAGCAAAGATCTCACAACGGTCTTTGATACCGAATAGTGCATTTATTACTTCAAGTGCATTTTTTAAGAGTTAAATCTGTGGCGTAAAAAGACATCTGCTTACCGATATAACTCAACATTCACCGAAAGTTTTTGACATATAGTGAAATGAAAGCTCTACAGAAGTCATCTAGTGCTATCAGCAAGATACTCATGATTGTCGGCAAACAACGAACCATTCTCTAACTGATATCAGCTTGTGATCCAACCTGCAACCAATTAAATCCTTGCAAACTAACACTAGCGACTGGCCATATATAGGAAATACCTGGAGTTCTAGTAAGAAGTTTTAACCAGCCCGGTCCACCAGGTCAGGCAAGAGGGCAGTTACTCACCCATGACAAAGGCTGGCAGTTGCGCTAAATACATCACGAATTGGCAGAAGTTGGAACTCATGGACCGTTGGGTCAGGTCCCAGTGACTTGGAGGTTTACTAGCTCGCCTCGTGACCTGAAGGTCCTGGGTTAGAATCTCAGTGAGTGCGTCGTACCGATGAAGAGTCCCAAACTAGGACGAAACAGCTGTCCAGTACTCCCAGGTTTTCCAATGGCTCTCAGCTCGTGATCGATCCTATAACTGAATTCAGTCAATTTTGCTATCCTTACTTTCCTGTCATCTGTTTGTAATTTATATACGCAAATAAGTGACTGAAATTGTGTCTTCAAATAACTTAAATGAATATTATTACAAACAGGTAGGTGGATTACGTCTCGAAATAATGTTAGTAAGCGAACCAGAAAACACTAGACAGTTGTTTTCTCCTGGTTCTAGACTGTTCAGCGTAACCCCACCAAAGAACTATTTCAGGTTACAAAGAGAGCCTCTGGTTCACTACCCAAATAATTCATAAATTCTAACTTTTGGCGATTTCCGATATGCCACACACTGATTTCTATTGGTAATTGAATCTACCTTCAAACCAGTTAAGTCTTCACAAACTAAACACATGAAAATACCATATAAGTGCTACATCTGAATACATTTTTGTCACCTTCAATATATTTTGTTTAAACGTGATTAGTGAACTTATTGATTTAAATAAAAATAAGCATTTCTAGACATTTTTAGCTAATTAATCACTGTAAGAAACTCAAAGTAGATATCTTGTTCTATTTGTGTGTGTTGTTCAAAACTCATCGATCAGTTGTACAAAATGGTCACTTATGTATTAAGTACGGGACCTATGTACATTGTAATTTGATATTAGATGCAAGGAGACAATCTCCAGAACATACTCCTAACAAGTACTGACAATAAAATTATAGATTGGCTAAGTAATGTTTAGAGAATTCATTTAAGAAAATAATAATTTTCACAGTACTAAGCTTTTTTCCCTATTCCTGTAGTTCCGACTATAACAGAGCTCTAGGCTCGAAGTTTAGAAGTGAGTCGGTCGAGAGTCGAACCTTGAACCAAGTACGTGGTTGGTGACCATTGAACCACCGATGAACTATACTCAGAGGTATGCATTTCTGAAAACTTTGAAAGTTGATGTGTTTAGTTTATCTATGAACGAATTGGATACGCTTATGGGAAATAGATAAAAAGTAAAAGATTAATTTGCCAATATTTAGGAATTTGTAATTGCCTACGTTTCAATATAGACAATGAATCTGTCACACACACATACATTACATCTTTGTAGAACAATATTCTTTTGAATATTTTACAGATAATTGTGAATGCGGATTCGGGATTTCTTGGAGTAAAGTTGTTGAATTAAAGTCACAATCAAAACATTACAATAAAAAGATGCAGGTATTTGTAAATGGTAAGTCCCAAGTGGGACAAAACGCACATACATCCACGGTTTCATCACTAACCTCCATCAGTCATATAACATCAAATTGAGGTAATAAAATTGACCTCATCTAGAGAGACGTTTTATTAGTCCAAATACCAATAAACACCATTGATTTCGATCTATTTAGAAACAAATGACAAGAAATTTACAAGTTTCAATAAAGCTAAGCTAATTTCGTCATTTAGTAGACTGTTTTGAAAAGCTTTTCGTGAAAGTTTGTTTCCGAACCTCAGTTTATTCATCTTTTGATTGAAAGTAGAGTGTTGTGTGCAGCGCAGTTATCTGAAAAAGGGATACTTTGAAATATGTGCGTACAGTTACACTACATTCTGTTATTTGATGGAAGGTGAATCCAAGATGTGCATTACTTCCTACTCGGGATTCGTCAGCCGGATATACCTGTATTCCCCAGTGAGTGATGGTGATTTCACCGACGCTGGAACCCAGTGTCATAATTTCAAACACCAATGTATTTAGTTTATACATTCATATTCAGATAAAAAGTACAAATAGACATTGTCAGCTGAAAGAGATAAACCAGTAGAAGCATAATGATAAATAGACAAGCCGATACTATCCATAGTGTGACAGACACATCAAATGTGTGGTTGTAAGAATATTTACAGTCCTACAAGAGATCAATCGTGAGGCCGAATAGCTCACTGGTAAAGTCTCTGACTGCAGCACTGGGTGATGCGGGTTCGGGTCTCAGAAGGGACATGAGGTTGCAGGTACGCCTTGCTGACGAGTGCCAACTAGCGCTAAACCCAGGTCAGGCTGGGCTTCCTACTGATTCCTTCCAACTATCTAATATCATCAAATCAGTTATCTCTTATTGTGGTTTAATTCAATACTAAGTCAAAATAATCGTAGTAATTATTGTTTCTGTAATACATGATGATTTCAGGTGGAAAGAAAATCCGTGTCACAGCAGAGTCTGCAAATTAATAGTCCGCTGCTATACCAGTTGGACTACCGGAGCTCAAATACCTCGGGTAATGCCCATCTGTCACATGACTGGTGAACAGGATAATTGTGATTTAAATCTTTTAGCTACTTATATTTTCATTTTACTTGAAAGCACCACCTATTGCACCAGTGGCAGTTTGCCAGAACAACATAGCCTCAAAAAACCTTAACACCTACTATTTTTTGTTTTGCCCGGATTTAGTCGATTCTAAGATTGGCCACGAAATTACTATAGTTAGAGGACAATTGAAAATCAGGGAGTAGTGGACAAGTGTGTCATCCTTGCTTGAGACTCTTCACAGTACTTAGCCATGCTGAATGTGAGGAAAAATACTTACTGGTGACACTAGATTACACTACTTGTTTATATTTCGAATTGGCCGAAGTCAGCATTCACGATTCATCGAATTCCGTCCCAGTGCATGAGTTGTTCAACGACCTGACCTAGTAACCCAAAGGTCCTGCATTCGATTCATAGTTTAGTCATAGGTGCATGTTGCTAAAGAGTCCAAAGAAGAAGGATGAAACAGTTGTCCAGTACATCCAATTGAAGTTAGTTTGTGACCGATCGTCAAATGATTGTTCAGTTTTAAAAAATCGTAATTTGTTCCATTGATTATTATGGGGAAGTTAGTAGCAAACAGATTCTCAAAATAAAATGAAATCATTTTATTTTATGACTGCTTAACCATCTATCCAGATAAGCATAGAGTATAAGCTTTAAAAACAAATTTAAGGTGCATGCGAAAGTCCCGACATACGAGATTACCATCAAAACCGAAAACAATTTATGCCTAATAGAAAACACAATACACCAGAAGTACGTTGATAAGATTTAATAAAAATATGTACAAGAGAAATGAACTAAAAATTCCGGCCGATAACTGCTACCTTATCGTGGTGGTCGGGCTTGAATACCGTAATGACCCAACATGCTAAACTGACTGGCACTCTGTCCCTGCAGGTCCCACTATGTCAGGAAGGTTGTTTGGATATCGGTTAAACTAAAAGCAGTTACCATAGGGTACATGGGCTCCAGTATCAAATCGGATCAAGTGGGGTATGAACCCATATGGGTCACCGGAAACCATGAGAATGCGACTCCTGACGCTGCTCCGCCGCCTTATGGATTAGACTCGGGGGATGGTCCCTTAATAAAACCACCTGCTTCGGTCTGGGCACCCGGGCAGTATCTCAGCCCTCACACAATGAAGTGAATGAAGCAACAAACAATCAGTGAAACTTATCGCGTGCTATTACATGTGTTGCGATTTCCTTCTTTCTTCCCTTCCCGATGATAGTTAACGAATACTGTTTGAACTTGTTAAGCATGACTGTTTTCCTCCCAGATGAAGTTCTTTATCCGTTCTCTACTTATGTATATATTTTTCTCTCTTCTTTCATTGTTTTTATCTATGTTGTTGTAGTATTATTGTGTGGTGCATCCTTCTTGGTGCCATATTGTACCAAGTTTTTATGTGCTTAAATAAATAAATAATAATAAATACTGAAAATTCGCATTTAAAGTGAAAGAAAAGAAGAAATAATACCACAGGAGACAAATTTCTTTTCAATGTTTCATCTTCAAATAATGTACAGTAATGATACTTCCAGCCAATTAAGAATTCAAGAAAATATTCAAATGACGGAAATTACGTTTTGAAAAAAATCCACGTGCTATATGAAAAATATAAAAGTAAACAGTTGCGTCCTCACATACATGGTAATCTCCAATCAGAACAGATGAAAATTCAAAAAGCCCCCAGAAAAAAATATGTAACAAGGCAATCAACCAAAAAAATTACGACCAAAAAATATTGAAAAAATGAAAGAGAAAGCAGAAGCGAGGAAAAGGCTAATGAGAAGAATAAGAACGCAAAAAAAGTATCACAAAAATTGTCCAAATATTAAAGCAAAATGACAAATACCACAACATTCTCAGCAATGATAAAAGGCGATAATGAATGTGATAATGGTGTGATTGTGTGTTGGTGCTGATTGTGGTTGATGGTTGTATGGTGAAAAGAGGAGGCGGTCTCCACGCGCGGACCGGGCTGTCACATGGCCACCATTCACAGGCGCTATCCCGCTACCGCACCACGCGAGGACTTTGGCCTGCTGGGTTTCCCCCCTGGGCCGGTGCGCCCCTCCTTAGTCGACCTGGACAACCCGTCCTCCGACAGGTCATCCATATCGGCGCCGTGCTTGGCGTAGACGCCCGATCAACATGAGCAGCCATATGCCAGAACTCCCGGTCCCGCGAAATTCCGCACCCTGGCCTCCAAGTAGCTAGATTACAGGCGCACGCCACCACGCCCAGCCGTCCTATTCCATTCCACTCAACTATATCAATCACATCAACACTAGCAGTCTACACTGATTGCACAGATCACTCACAGTCAATAGCTTCACCACAACTATCAACCAAATTCACTCACTCATTCATTCCATCTACCACCAAGACAACCGACACGAGATAGAGTCTCATCTGTTGCATATCACACTGACTCATCGACTACTCTCAATTTCGCCTACCACATATGCATCGGAGACTGCCACATCTGCACCGACTAATATCATACATACAGCATCACTCATGTTACACCAGAAACACGATACAATCTACTCCGACTGGCTCCAAAAACAACACCATCTACACACTGGGAGAAGACGCTGGGTGTGAGATGAGATGACCAGATGGCGAAGAGACATTGTAGAGGAGTGACATGCATGAGGAGCTGTCTACATTTCCTAGAGTTGAGTAGGAGTGAAGGATGGTTTGACGAAGGAGACAGCCAGGGTGTAGTACTGTGTGCCACTCAAGGAGTAGTAATGCAGGAGAATCGACTGTACGTACATTATATGGATTAGAGGAGAATATTGTGATTATGTGTATAGCTGTGGATGTGTGCTTGTGTTTGAATGTGTGGGAATGAGACACAGGCATGGAGTGTTCGTTAGTGACACGAAGTGAGGGATTGTGGTGTGGATTGAGAGGCAGTTTGTCAATCAATGAGCTTCTAAATGTCTGTGTGTGTGTGTGGTGATGTGAAGTGTTTTGGTACCTGGTGAGAACATTTATCTATGTGGTTGTGGTAATAGTTTGTATGTTGTAGTTGTGATTCAGGATGTTGAATTGGCGACAAATGGTGTTAATATGATGTCATTGTTGTGAAGTGAGTGAATAGACAATGTATTTTGACGGTGGTTTTTGGATTGATGTGTAATGATGATCAGTGGTCGGTGGTGGAATGATTCAACGGGCTTGCATGATGTTGTCATAGAGAATGGCGATTGTTCAGATTTAGTTTGTAGGTGATTGGGTGAATGAGTGAGAGAGTGACTGACTCACTGATTTTGTATGTGCGTGCGTGCATGTGCATGTGTGTGTGTGTATGTGCGCGTGTGTGTGTGTGTGTGTGTTTCCCGTTGAACTGTGGGTAATAATAGGAGGCGATGATGAATGTGATAATGGTGTGATTGTGTGTTGGTGCTGATTGTGGTTGATGGTTGTATGGTGAAAAGAGGAGGCGGTCTCCACGCGCGGACCGGGCTGTCACATGGCTACCATTCACAGGCGCTATCCCGCTACCGCACCACGCGGGGACTTTTGCCTGCTGGGTTTCCCCCCTGGGCCGGTGCGCCCCTCCTTAGTCGACCTGGACAACCCGTCCTCCGACAGGTCATCCATATCGGCTCCGTGCTTAGCGTGGACGCCCGATCAACATGAGCAGCCATATGCCAGAACTCCCGGTCCCGCGAAATTCCGCACCCTGGCCTCCAAGTAGCTAGATTACAGGCGCACGCCACCACACCCAGCCGTCCTATTCCATTCCACTCAACTATATCAATCACATCAACACTAGCAGTCTACACTGATTGCACAGATCACTCACAGTCAATAGCTTCACCACAACTATCAACCAAATTCACTCACTCATTCATTCCATCTACCACCAAGACAACCGACACGAGATAGAGTCTCATCTGTTGCATATCACACTGACTCATCGACTACTCTCAATTTCGCCTACCACATATGCATCGGAGACTGCCACATCTGCACCGACTAATATCATACATACAGCATCACTCATGTTACACCAGAAACACGATACAATCTACTCCGACTGGCTCCACAAACAACACCATCTACACACTGGGAGAAGACGCTGGGTGTGAGATGAGATGAGATGAGACGAGACGAGATGAGACATTGTAGAGGAGTGACATGCATGAGGAGCTGTCTACATTTCCTAGAGTTGAGTAGGAGTGAAGGATGGTTTGACGAAGGAGACAGCCAGGGTGTAGTACTGTGTGCCACTCAAGGAGTAGTAATGCAGGAGAATCGACTGTACGTACATTATATGGATTAGAGGAGAATATTGTGATTATGTGTATAGCTGTGGATGTGTGCTTGTGTTTGAATGTGTGGGAATGAGACACAGGCATGGAGTGTTCGTTAGTGACACGAAGTGAGGGATTGTGGTGTGGATTGAGAGGCAGTTTGTCAATCAATGAGCTTCTAAATGTCTGTGTGTGTGTGTGTGTGTGTGTGTGGTGATGTGAAGTGTTTTAGTACCTGGTGAGAACATTTATCTATGTGGTTGTGGTAATAGTTTGTATGTTGTAGTTGTGATTCAGGATGTTGAATTGGCGACAAATGGTGTTAATATGATGTCATTGTTGTGAAGTGAGTGAATAGACAATGTATTTTGACGGTGGTTTTTGGATTGATGTGTAATGATGATCAGTGGTCGGTGGTGGAATGATTCAACGGGCTTGCATGATGTTGTCATAGAGAATGGCGATTGTTCAGATTTAGTTTGTAGGTGATTGGGTGAATGAGTGAGAGAGTGACTGACTCACTGATTTTGTATGTGCGTGCGTGCATGTGCATGTGTGTGTGTGTATGTGCGCGCGTGTGTGTGTGTGTTTCCCGTTGAACTGTGGGTAATAATAGGAGGCGATGATGAATGTGATAATGGTGTGATTGTGTGTTGGTGCTGATTGTGGTTGATGGTTGTATGGTGAAAAGAGGAGGCGGTCTCCACGCGCGGACCGGGCTGTCACATGGCTACCATTCACAGGCGCTATCCCGCTACCGCACCACGCGGGGACTTTTGCCTGCTGGGTTTCCCCCCTGGGCCGGTGCGCCCCTCCTTAGTCGACCTGGACAACCCGTCCTCCGACAGGTCATCCATATCGGCGCCGTGCTTAGCGTGGACGCCCGATCAACATGAGCAGCCATATGCCAGAACTCCCGGTCCCGCGAAATTCCGCACCCTGGCCTCCAAGTAGCTAGATTACAGGCGCACGCCACCACGCCCAGCCGTCCTATTCCATTCCACTCAACTATATCAATCACATCAACACTAGCAGTCTACACTGATTGCACAGATCACTCACAGTCAATAGCTTCACCACAACTATCAACCAAATTCACTCACTCATTCATTCCATCTACCACCAAGACAACCGACACGAGATAGAGTCTCATCTGTTGCATATCACACTGACTCATCGACTACTCTCAATTTCGCCTACCACATATGCATCGGAGACTGCCACATCTGCACCGACTAATATCATACATACAGCATCACTCATGTTACACCAGAAACACGATACAATCTACTCCGACTGGCTCCACAAACAACACCATCTACACACTGGGAGAAGACGCTGGGTGTGAGATGAGATGAGATGAGACGAGACGAGATGAGACATTGTAGAGGAGTGACATGCATGAGGAGCTGTCTACATTTCCTAGAGTTGAGTAGGAGTGAAGGATGGTTTGACGAAGGAGACAGCCAGGGTGTAGTACTGTGTGCCACTCAAGGAGTAGTAATGCAGGAGAATCGACTGTACGTACATTATATGGATTAGAGGAGAATATTGTGATTATGTGTATAGCTGTGGATGTGTGCTTGTGTTTGAATGTGTGGGAATGAGACACAGGCATGGAGTGTTCGTTAGTGACACGAAGTGAGGGATTGTGGTGTGGATTGAGAGGCAGTTTGTCAATCAATGAGCTTCTAAATGTCTGTGTGTGTGTGTGTGTGTGTGTGTGTGTGGTGATGTGAAGTGTTTTAGTACCTGGTGAGAACATTTATCTATGTGGTTGTGGTAATAGTTTGTATGTTGTAGTTGTGATTCAGGATGTTGAATTGGCGACAAATGGTGTTAATATGATGTCATTGTTGTGAAGTGAGTGAATAGACAATGTATTTTGACGGTGGTTTTTGGATTGATGTGTAATGATGATCAGTGGTCGGTGGTGGAATGATTCAACGGGCTTGCATGATGTTGTCATAGAGAATGGCGATTGTTCAGATTTAGTTTGTAGGTGATTGGGTGAATGAGTGAGAGAGTGACTGACTCACTGATTTTGTATGTGCGTGCGTGCATGTGCATGTGTGTGTGTGTATGTGCGTGTGTGTGTGTGTGTGTGTGTTTCCCGTTGAACTGTGGGTAATAATAGGAGGCGATGATGAATGTGATATTGGTGTGATTGTGTGTTGGTGCTGATTGTGGTTGATGGTTGTATGGTGAAAAGAGGAGGCGGTCTCCACGCGCGGACCGGGCTGTCACATGGCCACCATTCACAGGCGCTATCCCGCTACCGCACCACGCGGGGACTTTTGCCTGCTGGGTTTCCCCCCTGGGCCGGTGCGCCCCTCCTTAGTCGACCTGGACAACCCGTCCTCCGACAGGTCATCCATATCGGCGCCGTGCTTAGCGTGGACGCCCGATCAACATGAGCAGCCATATGCCAGAACTCCCGGTCCCGCGAAATTCCGCACCCTGGCCTCCAAGTAGCTAGATTACAGGCGCACGCCACCACGCCCAGCCGTCCTATTCCATTCCACTCAACTATATCAATCACATCAACACTAGCAGTCTACACTGATTGCACAGATCACTCACAGTCAATAGCTTCACCACAACTATCAACCAAATTCACTCACTCATTCATTCCATCTACCACCAAGACAACCGACACGAGATAGAGTCTCATCTGTTGCATATCACACTGACTCATCGACTACTCTCAATTTCGCCTACCACATATGCATCGGAGACTGCCACATCTGCACCGACTAATATCATACATACAGCATCACTCATGTTACACCAGAAACACGATACAATCTACTCCGACTGGCTCCACAAACAACACCATCTACACACTGGGAGAAGACGCTGGGTGTGAGATGAGATGAGATGAGATGAGACGAGACGAGATGAGACATTGTAGAGGAGTGACATGCATGAGGAGCTGTCTACATTTCCTAGAGTTGAGTAGGAGTGAAGGATGGTTTGACGAAGGAGACAGCCAGGGTGTAGTACTGTGTGCCACTCAAGGAGTAGTAATGCAGGAGAATCGACTGTACGTACATTATATGGATTAGAGGAGAATATTGTGATTATGTGTATAGCTGTGGATGTGTGCTTGTGTTTGAATGTGTGGGAATGAGACACAGGCATGGAGTGTTCGTTAGTGACACGAAGTGAGGGATTGTGGTGTGGATTGAGAGGCAGTTTGTCAATCAATGAGCTTCTAAATGTCTGTGTGTGTGTGTGTGTGTGTGATGTGGAGTGTTTTACTACCTGGTGAGAACATTTATCTATGTGGTTGTGGTAATAGTTTGTATGTTGTAGTTGTGATTCAGGATGTTGAATTGGCGACAAATGGTGTTAATATGATGTCATTGTTGTGAAGTGAGTGAATAGACAATGTATTTTGACGGTGGTTTTTGGATTGATGTGTAATGATGATCAGTGGTCGGTGGTGGAATGATTCAACGGGCTTGCATGATGTTGTCATAGAGAATGGCGATTGTTCAGATTTAGTTTGTAGGTGATTGGGTGAATGAGTGAGAGAGTGACTGACTCACTGATTTTGTATGTGCGTGCGTGCATGTGCATGTGTGTGTGTGTATGTGCGTGTGTGTGTGTGTGTGTGTGTTTCCCGTTGAACTGTGGGTAATAATAGGAGGCGATGATGAATGTGATAATGGTGTGATTGTGTGTTGGTGCTGATTGTGGTTGATGGTTGTATGGTGAAAAGAGGAGGCGGTCTCCACGCGCGGACCGGGCTGTCACATGGCCACCATTCACAGGCGCTATCCCGCTACCGCACCACGCGGGGACTTTTGCCTGCTGGGTTTCCCCCCTGGGCCGGTGCGCCCCTCCTTAGTCGACCTGGACAACCCGTCCTCCGACAGGTCATCCATATCGGCGCCGTGCTTAGCGTGGACGCCCGATCAACATGAGCAGCCATATGCCAGAACTCCCGGTCCCGCGAAATTCCGCACCCTGGCCTCCAAGTAGCTAGATTACAGGCGCACGCCACCACGCCCAGCCGTCCTATTCCATTCCACTCAACTATATCAATCACATCAACACTAGCAGTCTACACTGATTGCACAGATCACTCACAGTCAATAGCTTCACCACAACTATCAACCAAATTCACTCACTCATTCATTCCATCTACCACCAAGACAACCGACACGAGATAGAGTCTCATCTGTTGCATATCACACTGACTCATCGACTACTCTCAATTTCGCCTACCACATATGCATCGGAGACTGCCACATCTGCACCGACTAATATCATACATACAGCATCACTCATGTTACACCAGAAACACGATACAATCTACTCCGACTGGCTCCACAAACAACACCATCTACACACTGGGAGAAGACGCTGGGTGTGAGATGAGATGAGATGAGACGAGACGAGATGAGACATTGTAGAGGAGTGACATGCATGAGGAGCTGTCTACATTTCCTAGAGTTGAGTAGGAGTGAAGGATGGTTTGACGAAGGAGACAGCCAGGGTGTAGTACTGTGTGCCACTCAAGGAGTAGTAATGCAGGAGAATCGACTGTACGTACATTATATGGATTAGAGGAGAATATTGTGATTATGTGTATAGCTGTGGATGTGTGCTTGTGTTTGAATGTGTGGGAATGAGACACAGGCATGGAGTGTTCGTTAGTGACACGAAGTGAGGGATTGTGGTGTGGATTGAGAGGCAGTTTGTCAATCAATGAGCTTCTAAATGTCTGTGTGTGTGTGTGTGTGTGTGTGGTGATGTGAAGTGTTTTAGTACCTGGTGAGAACATTTATCTATGTGGTTGTGGTAATAGTTTGTATGTTGTAGTTGTGATTCAGGATGTTGAATTGGCGACAAATGGTGTTAATATGATGTCATTGTTGTGAAGTGAGTGAATAGACAATGTATTTTGACGGTGGTTTTTGGATTGATGTGTAATGATGATCAGTGGTCGGTGGTGGAATGATTCAACGGGCTTGCATGATGTTGTCATAGAGAATGGCGATTGTTCAGATTTAGTTTGTAGGTGATTGGGTGAATGAGTGAGAGAGTGACTGACTCACTGATTTTGTATGTGCGTGCGTGCATGTGCATGTGTGTGTGTGTATGTGCGCGCGTGTGTGTGTGTGTTTCCCGTTGAACTGTGGGTAATAATAGGAGGCGATGATGAATGTGATAATGGTGTGATTGTGTGTTGGTGCTGATTGTGGTTGATGGTTGTATGGTGAAAAGAGGAGGCGGTCTCCACGCGCGGACCGGGCTGTCACATGGCCACCATTCACAGGCGCTATCCCGCTACCGCACCACGCGGGGACTTTTGCCTGCTGGGTTTCCCCCCTGGGCCGGTGCGCCCCTCCTTAGTCGACCTGGACAACCCGTCCTCCGACAGGTCATCCATATCGGCGCCGTGCTTAGCGTGGACGCCCGATCAACATGAGCAGCCATATGCCAGAACTCCCGGTCCCGCGAAATTCCGCACCCTGGCCTCCAAGTAGCTAGATTACAGGCGCACGCCACCACGCCCAGCCGTCCTATTCCATTCCACTCAACTATATCAATCACATCAACACTAGCAGTCTACACTGATTGCACAGATCACTCACAGTCAATAGCTTCACCACAACTATCAACCAAATTCACTCACTCATTCATTCCATCTACCACCAAGACAACCGACACGAGATAGAGTCTCATCTGTTGCATATCACACTGACTCATCGACTACTCTCAATTTCGCCTACCACATATGCATCGGAGACTGCCACATCTGCACCGACTATTATCATACATACAGCATCACTCATGTTACACCAGAAACACGATACAATCTACTCCGACTGGCTCCACAAACAACACCATCTACACACTGGGAGAAGACGCTGGGTGTGAGATGAGATGAGATGAGACGAGACGAGATGAGATGAGACATTGTAGAGGAGTGACATGCATGAGGAGCTGTCTACATTTCCTAGAGTTGAGTAGGAGTGAAGGATGGTTTGACGAAGGAGACAGCCAGGGTGTAGTACTGTGTGCCACTCAAGGAGTAGTAATGCAGGAGAATCGACTGTACGTACATTATATGGATTAGAGGAGAATATTGTGATTATGTGTATAGCTGTGGATGTGTGCTTGTGTTTGAATGTGTGGGAATGAGACACAGGCATGGAGTGTTCGTTAGTGACACGAAGTGAGGGATTGTGGTGTGGATTGAGAGGCAGTTTGTCAATCAATGAGCTTCTAAATGTCTGTGTGTGTGTGTGTGTGTGTGTGTGTGTGTGTGGTGATGTGAAGTGTTTTAGTACCTGGTGAGAACATTTATCTATGTGGTTGTGGTAATAGTTTGTATGTTGTAGTTGTGAATCAGGATGTTGAATTGGCGACAAATGGTGTTAATATGATGTCATTGTTGTGAAGTGAGTGAATAGACAATGTATTTTGACGGTGGTTTTTGGATTGATGTGTAATGATGATCAGTGGTCGGTGGTGGAATGATTCAACGGGCTTGCATGATGTTGTCATAGAGAATGGCGAATGTTCAGATTTAGTTTGTAGGTGAATGGGTGAATGAGTGAGAGAGTGACTGACTCACTGATTTTGTATGTGCGTGGTGCATGTGATGTGTGTGTGTTGTGTGCGGGTGTGTGTGTATGTGCGCGTGTGTGTGTGTGTGTGTT